>CM046344.1:21848507-23048507 GCA_025403435.1 Artocarpus heterophyllus | reverse complement strand
TTTATTATTATTTTGCTTGTAGCTTTGCTTGATTGCTTTGTTTGTCTACATTATAATATGATTTGCCATGTATATTGATAACATGTTACATAGAATAGGGAGTGCCGCTCATATTAAAATTGTTCATGCATGTCTTTTAAAATAAAACCTTGATTTCAAAAGATTAAGTGGTAGAAGGTTTTCAAAGAGAGGACCCAAGGCCTCCATCGTTGGTCCATAGGAAGAACATGGTGGTCCTGACCCCTAGAAACGGATTTCCATCATGTATCAAGTTGGATCTCCGAGAGGATAAGGTATTTTAGCATGATTTATGATTGCACACCCCTAGGTGGTGATTATAAATCATGGATAAAATATTAAAATGATGGTTATACATTCATGTTAATTTTATTATTAACCTCCCCTGGGAGCTCTGTTAATAAAATTAATGGCCAAATAAATAATTATTAATATATACTGGATCATACGAGTCATAGATGGCATATATTAATTAGGAGGGGATTCGTGTTCCTAATTGAATTTGGCATGACTCCCCTAGGAGCCTATTGAATTCTGAGTTGGAAATTATCGTTGTAAGGTTGTGATATTTTCAAGGTTTTAACACATAAACACATTTCTATGTTTTTACATGATTGTTATCATACTAAAAGATTATGCTATGTTTGCTTATGTTTGGTATATGATTCTTTCTTGTAGATTAAAAATGCCTAAAAATGCTTTATCTTCGATACTTGACAAAAACCAACTAACTAGAGAGAATTATAATGATTGAAAATAGAACCTGGATATCGTCTTGTCCTTTGAGAAACTAAAATTTGTGTTGACAACACCTTGTCCTCCTAAGCCTACGGGAGACTCCACCAATGATCAATTCCAAGCATATGATTTTTGGAAAGATGCTAACGATCAGGCCCACTACTATATTACATGAATAACATGCTGCAAGCTCAACATGAGGATTATGAGACTACTAAGCAAATCTTAGATAATCTGGAAGACATGTTTGAAGGCCAGGCCTTAACAAAGAGGCAAGGGGAGCTTTGGAAACTCTTAAACTGTAAGCAGAGACCAAGGACATCTATAAAGGAGCACATGATGTTGGTCATGGGTTACCTTGTTGAGGCACAAACCAATGGAGCCGACATCAATGCTGAAACTCAGATGACTATGGTCCTTGAGACTCTATCAAAGGAATTTATTCTATTTCGAGCTACTTTTAATTTGAGCAATAGATGGGATATGACCTTAACGGAGTTAATGAAATAGTTTTAGGAGTTTGAACTACTGATCAGGGAATCTTTTGCGGGTGGTGAGGCCAATTTCTCGGTTGCTTTTGGTTCCAATCCCAACCCTGGGAATGGAAAGAAACAACAGGCCAAAAATGAGAAGTCTTCTATTCCTGCTAACAACAAGAGCAAGAAGAAGAAGAAGAAGAAGAAGAAGAAGAAGAACCTGAAGAAGCTTAAGTGCTTCTTCTTGGGAAGGTCAGGCACATAAAGAAGCATTGCAAGGACTTCTTTTCTAAAGGAGGTAGGTGTGATCTTCTGTATTTAGAAACTTCTTTGGTTGAGGAATCCAGTGACATTTGGGTCATAGATTCTAGTGCCACTAATCATGTTTGTGTTTCTCTGTAGGGGTTCAAAGAAACAATAAGTCTACTACGTGAAGACTTCACGCTACGGATAGACGATGGATCCTTGGTCTTAGCAGAAGCAGTGAGAGATGTCTATCTTTATTTTGATAATTATAGGAATTTAATTTTGTGATATTGTTTTTATGTTCCCAAATTTAAAAGGAATTTAATTTCTGCAGCTTGTTTATTTAAAGACTTCTATTTGGTTTATTGATGACAACGCCCCAAAATGTTTCTTCTTAAACGGTGGATGTTTGTAGTATAGAAAAGTTTCATATCCACAAGGAGGTAAAAATTTGTAACTCAGGAGAATGATAAATATAAACGGTCAAAGAGGCAAGCAGTTTTTGAAAGAAAAGTTTCAAATGAAATAAATATTTTTGTGATTTTTTTTATTTCAAAATTTAAAACATAAAATTAAAACGATGAAGCATAGAGAATCTCTTGTATGTTTTATAACTGGTATAGAATTTTAACTCTAATTAATTAATTATCTTAAGTATTTGATTTATTATATCTTTTCTCATTAATTGCAAGCATATTTACTATTTTTATAAGTCAATTGAGAGCGACAATATAGCAAGCCATAATACAGTAGGGGTCTTCCTATAAAAGTAGCAAAATAATCATCTTTCACTAATGATTTGGTGTATTAATTATGAAAATTATAACCATTGTTACTTCAATTATAATTAACATAATTTTAAGATAAAAAAGATAATAACAAATCAAAATTAATATATTTTTATGGAATAAATTATTTCATTAATTCCAACAGCACCCCATTTTATTAAGTGGTTTAAGAATATACTATGCCATCTTCTGTCGACAATAAATCAAGAATTATTAAGCATTTATGTGCTAGTATATTCTATAATGTAGCAAAAACTCAATATAATAAACAAGCATGGTTTTAGTATTATTAATATTAATTATACAACATAATTAAATTACATAAAGAAAGTATGACTAAATTTATGCAAGAATTGGGTAGCATAACAACATTAACAATAATTGTTAAAAACATAGAAATATAAATTATCCCATAAAAAAATAAACATTGCAAAGCTGATATAGAGTTAATCTAGACCAAAGTACTATGCATACAATATCATCTCTCTGCCTCACTAGACTCTTTACATTAATTTAAGCATTATTATATTATGAAGATACTACTGAGTCTAACTCAACAGAGGAAAGAAAAAAAGAGGGAGGGAGAAGAAGGCCCGAAGGCCTATTGAGGGGTGTCTCAACCAAGGCAAAGAGCCTCAGTATTTATAGGCTCAAGAAAAATACTATTTAAAACTTTTTACAATTTTTTTTACTGTTCTAGTGTTGAAATAACGGATCAATTTGATCCATTTTTCTCTCCTTTTTCCACGCGGAGGACCTTCTTTAGTGTTTGAGAATCTCGCTGAGATTCGCTATTGCACGACGTCTGGAAGCATCATTCAAGCATGATTTAGGCCGTTCATTTTGTAATCCAAAGGCCAAAATTCGCTGAGTAAAATGGGCCCAGTGGGGCCACATGTGACCGAGATTAAGGGCCCTTAGATTGGTTATGGCATGCAGATCTAATGGTCCAGAGAACAGCTACACATGGAATTGCATCACTCAATTAGACACAGCCTGAGATTCGCAGGACCCACTGACATGCGTCAGCGCTGACGTGCGCTACGCGGCTAACGCGTGGCATAACGGTAGCTGACGTGCGCAGAGATTGAACGGCTGAGATCGTTCTAGCTATTTTCTTGATAAATTTGATGTCCAATTTTGTCCATTTTTTTTGCCGTTTTGCTCCATTTTTTCTCTAGGTTTCAAATAAACCAAACTTAATTATTTTACAAACATTTTAAGTCTTAAAATAAATTCACACAATATTATATTTATAGTTTTCATTATTTACAAACTAAACACTTAAAAAATACACTTTGAAACGATTCTAAAAATGACCAAAATTATTATTAAACATAAAAACACATTTTTAAATATATTTACACATTAAGACATAAAAATACTAATTAATACAAAAATGCTATTAACTAGAGGTTCTAATGAGAAATAAAAGCATAACGAAATGATTTTATCCTTAGAAAATCTACACTTTTATAGTCTCATCACACTCCGACCAGCTTATTGCTAGTCTCTGGCAATTAAAGCGATAAAATTTTGAAATGATTTACTGAATATTCACACATTGAAAATCATTTAACTATAATTTGACTAATCTAACTAGATAGACAAACAAAGCAAAAATTTTATTTAAACAATTTATATGCTATTTAACAAAATGTATATAACCAAACTTAGTCTAGAAAGGGATAATGAATAATTGTGAAGTTTCATCCAAAACTGAGAATAAAATTGTTATGATATTTTACTTCAAATCACTCCTGCATGCAGCAACACTTCAAATTATTGATGAGAACAATTAAAAAGTCGAAACATAAAATAATAATATTTACAAACTTTACAACTGTGGGTAGTACAATGTTTGGTTCCCTTAAGCTTTTTCCATAACCCATTTAACGAGCTTTGGGTCAGTTACTCCCAAACCAGTTGGTCTAAGGTACTAAGTGTTGAAGCACCCTTTAGAACTTATTTACTTAAGTTAAAGAGGCTACAAAACCAAACTTATCCAAATTTATTCATTAATTTACATAATTACAAACTTTATTTATTTACAATTCTTTTTCTTTCTTTTTATTTTTTTAATTTTGTTATTTAATTGGTTTATTAATTTTGAAAATATTACTACCTTCAATTGTTCATTTTCACAAAATAACAAAACTCAAATATTCATAGTTTTGACTTGCCACTACAATTAAGCATTACAGCGTATGTGTGAAAAGAATGGCTTACAAATACTTTGAAAAATAAATACAAAAAATGTTAAATAAAACTAAAGTTTTGAGAGCCTATAAAATTAGATAATTCAAATAATAGAAAAACGATATTACAATAATATGGAATTCAAAAATCACAACAAAATAATAACACATTAATTACTATGAAACTAATATTTACAGAACACATTTTTATTTTTCTTTTTAATTTTATGACTCATAAAAACAAACAAAAAAAATTTTACAAAACACAAAAAAAACTAAAAATGTGGAGCAAAAATTAAAAAAAATTGGGCAAAATCAAAAAATTTTTAAGCACAACACCACATTAAAGCACAATTTTAAAGCACAACTTTGAAGTACAGCCCTCTCCCCCAACCTAAAATGTATATTGTCTCTAAATGTATAGAAAAAAAATATTGAGGGCAGTAAAAATATTACTTGAATTAGCATAACTATAGAGTTGATCTGTAGCAAACTTAACAAACCAAACTGAAAACTAAAATAACACAGAACAATATATTACAAACTAGGTCTTTTAAAGTCAAATTTTCTAGACTTATTTTTTTGTTTGAAAATTAAATTACTTTTCAAATTCTTCAAAATGCATTTCAAGAGGCCATAATTACAGAATACTTACTAATTCTATTGATTATATCCTCCTTAATCTCAACCATTTTAATTGAATTATTAAGCAATTTAATTTCAAAGATTTTTTTAAGGAAAGTTAAAAATACAAAATCAAAACACACATTTTTTTATTGAAATTTATTTGAAAATCCAAACAAATAGCATTTACAAAATTAAATTTAGTAGAATACGTCTCGAGAGAAAATAGTTTAACTCCTTAACTCAACAATTCTAAATAAATTCAATTAATAGCCTTCATTTTAAATTTTCAAAATAAATCTCTGTTTTTTTAATTTAAAAGAAAATCAAAATAGCACATAACAACGTACAAAAATATATTACAAAACATATCACAAAGAAGGGAAGGTAAAGACATTACTTTGAAAGTGTTTTCCCATCGCTTGGTGTTTTGAATTCAGCAAATCTTTCTTTCAACTTCTCCTCTAGTGGAGAATCATCAAAGAGCAGCTTCCGCCCGTAGTAAGTGTCGAAAGACACCACATATGGGTCTTATGTAAAAATACCCTCAAGATTGACAAAATATGAAACATTTGAACTCATGAAACTTGGATACATTTTATGTTCTTGGAAGGTTCTTAAAAACAATACTAGAAGTGGTGGAGGAGGTGGTGGCCACATAGGATCTTCATAAGAATGGTCTTTGGAAAACTCTTGTGGCAACTGAGGTTGAGAACCTAGGACTAAAGGTGATGATTGTTCTTGTTCTATAGCTAAGTCTTTTTTCTCTTCCTCACATTCACTACTACAAACTGAGGATTAAACCGTTGTAGAAAAATTTCTCGACGATTAAAAACAATTGTGAAAACTTCAGTCGTGGTACAAGATCGAGTTTTCACGATGATTTTTTACCATCGTGTAATAGGAAAAATGGCACGGGAAGCGGTTGTCGATAATAAATTTCAATGATGGTTTTTTGAAAAACCATCATGGAATGAAGAGGCTTCCACGATGGTTTTAAAAACCGTCGTCGAATCTAGTTAATTCCACAATGGTTTTTTGAAAAACCGTTGTGGAAGCCTCTTCATTCCACGACGGTTTTTTGAATCTAGTTAAATACACGATGGTTTTTCAAAAAACCATTGTGGAAGCCTTTTCATTCCAAGACGGTTTTTTGAAAAACCGTTGTGAAATCTAAATATTCCACGGTGGTTTTTCAAAAAACTGTCATGGAAAATTAGTATCCCCACAAAAAAAAATCTCCAAAAATTTTTGATTTCCCACGGGATGACCAGTCCCATGTGTTATCTATTACAGCAAGGCCTTAATTGCATACAAAAATCGGTGTACGTTGAAATTATAAGGTATTTACGAGATCATTTACATTTTAGCTATTTTGAGCAATTATTTATCTATGATCTCCATCTATCTATCTAAAGAGTACATACCTATTTACAAATTGTACCCACTCTAATCTAACTTCATGTATATCCGTATGTATATAAAAATCTTTTTTCCCTAAGGCTTGTGTACCACTTGTAATTATATCCTGCATGAAACATAGAATAAAAAAACCACATTCCAAGTTTCCTTGTTGTCTTGGACACTTACGTTTGGAATATAGTGTTCCATTCGGTTGGTTTGTGGCATCGCTTCCTGCTTGAAGCTTCCAATCGTTAAGCGCCCTAACAATGTGTCATGTTTAAATGAATTAATAGACGATACAATTATGTGGGACTAAAAATAGTTAATTTTATAAGAGATCATTAATACTTACAATCTTGTGACTGATACAAAATCCTCATGTGGTGGATGTCTGAGGGGATCAAACAAATAAATTTGGTCCTCCCATGGCAAAATAAGTGCCAACATCCAATGTTCTCCAACATTGTATGGCAGTAAGAATAATTTCCCCTTTGGTACTTGAGCTACTAGGTAGAGGAGTGATGTGGCGCGCTCTCTATGATCACTCTATAGTTCTCTTACAGTACGTGAAACAATGGCAGGAGATAAGAAGCCAAAATTTTGTGCCAAGCCTTGAAGTTCACAATATTCCGCCAAAAAATATAATAAAAAACAATATAGTCAATTATTTGAAAGCACCTTACAACTCTACCTATATTTTAAAAATATGAAATAAGGATGGAGTTCTTACCTAAGGTATACTAGGATACAATACGCCCTAATTTTATCAAAGTTGATGAAGTAGTAAACATCTTTATACCCCACATAGATAGGTAATTCATTGCAGTGACATTTACTGGTATTGGGCACTGAATCGTCGACCCATCGCGCATGAAAGAATGTGCGTATATAGCCAACTGCATAAATTCTTAAGGTACTAAAGCGAAGTTAAATGCAGGCAGTTGCTCATTAGCAACGGTTTGTTCTTATTCTTGTTCTACCTTAGGTTGTGATTGTCTTGCTTTGTAGAGCTTTTCTTTTTTTGACGTTTCTTTTCGCTTATATCTTGTGGAATGTGGCTAGCCGCTTGACTCGTCTTCGTCAATGCAATGACTTTAACTAACCTCTTCGACCATGCGATGAAGCTTTCGGGTGCTTCACCCATAGTTGTTGCTTCAACTGTTGGAACAAGCAATTCAGCTATTCTAACTCTGATGGTAGTGATGCTAACGCACACGTTCTCTTCCCCTAATAGTCATCCATGAACTGTATCAGTTGGAAGACTCTTCAACCATAACTTCCCAAGCGCAACAAGTGCACACCCACCATTAATTCTATCCTCAACAAAGAGCCTGCATTATTCAGGCTCTTGATGAGGAGGTGACAATTGGACTTCTGGAGCTTCTGCTACATTATTGGGAGGGTTACAACTTGTTTTGAAGCTGTTGCATTGTGTGATGCTATCATCCATCGACTTCACACGTCCTTGGGAAATGAGCTCGTTCACAAGACCCCGTAGTTCTACAATCTCTATCTGCATCTTTGACATTTGGGAATTCAATTTTGAAGTACCTAATTGAAGGTCAAAATGTTGAGACTGCTTTACATACTTCAATTGACCCCGAACACATCCTGAATGTTCTGGTTTCCCTAGTGCCCTCATCAAAATGTCATCATTACCAACCGATTGGAAGCTCCCTTGACTTTGTTGCATTATGTATTCATCCTATAAAGCAACAAGACAACCACATTATTCAAATCATCCTTCATCTGGTATTAAATTACAAATAAATTGTTTGTGTTCAATAAACTTACAATCAAGTTCTCAATTTCTACTACTTTTGGATTTTTAAACTGGCCATTGGGACCTTGATGTGATTTTACCCATAACTCCTCCCGTGTTGGTAGCACGCCCGTCTTAGCAAACTGTGTTCACTATGTTAGTAATATTGTAATGATAGAATAATTGATATATGTAATATAAGTAAAATATTAATGTACCAAGGATTGCTCGAGCTCTCCACATCTGACTGGCTAACCATAGAGTAATATTCATTTTTTGCTCTTATTTTTCTTGCATTTATTGGTAGTAGTTGGAATTCGGCGGAGCATCGATACCTCACAAAAGCTTCCCACTCGTCATAGTTTATGGAGGGGTAGTAGTGTACTATTGTAGGAGGCCGTTTATATTCATTTTCATCTTCCTCTGGAATGGAAAGTTATGGTTGTACGAAGGTAATGTAGAGGTTGGATCTGAACCCCTTTTCTAATTTGCCACAAACCTTCAAAGCCCTTTTCCTATACCAATCCTCGACTGTGAAAGCTTTGTATATCTCTCTCCAAATCACATCTTTTACTATATCAAAATCCTTAGAACTCCAATCGTTTGTCCATATTGGAACATGCTCTCGACTGAGGACTCTTATCTAACTGCTTAATTCATGGCCGGGTGCGCCTGCCAGTTGGCCTTTTGAATCAAAAGTCACTTCAATTCTTAAACCTTTCTTTCTCATCCGATGAATTTTTTTCATTAATGTAGTCCTTTGCTCAAAGTATGCTTTTTGATCAAATTTGGTTTGCCTTTGTGGCTTATTGAATTGGTTTCCCTTGCTATATTACGATGAAGATAGAGTGCAGTTTTTGTACTCATCCTCGTACTGGTCACTATCGATCTCGCGAGACATTGTACCTATGCAAAGTAAGCAGAAACTAACACATACATAGTACTACTAAATCACAAATTACACCTATTCACATCTTCACATATTCCACTTCATACATTTTCAATTACACAATTTCACATATTCATATAATTTCACATATTACACATATTCACAAATTTACAATTTCAATTACATATATAATTTCACAAATTACACATATTCACATAATTTCACATATTACACATATTTACATAACCTCACATATTACACATATTCATAAATTTACAATTTCATTTACACAATTTCACATATTACACATATTGACATATTCACATAATTGCACAAATTCACAAGTTTACAATTTCAAGTTCCCAATTTCATATATTGACATAATTTCACGTATTCAAATCTTCACATATTCACAAGTTTACAATTTCAACTACACATTTTCACATATTCATATAATTTCACATATTACACATATTCACAAATTTACAATTTCAATTACATATATAATTTTCACAAATTACACATATTCACAAAAGTTCACATATTACACATATTTACATAACCTCACATATTCACAGATTTACAATTTCAATTACACAATTTCACAGATTACACATATTCATAAATTTACAATTTCAAATATATAATTTCGCATATTACACATGTGAGGGATTAGGGCCAGGGGGGGCCATGGGTGGGGAAAAGGGTCGAGGAGTGAGGGGAGAGGGGCGAGGGGAGGGTGGGGGCAAGGGGCTGGTGGGGGTGGGGTGTCTGAGGCGAGGTGGGAGAGGGCGAGGGGTGAGGTGGGTGGGCGGGGGCAAGGGGGGAGGGGGCGGGTGGGGGGGTGGTAGGTGGGGGTGAGGGGGATTGGTGGGGGCGAGGGCCAGGGGCAAGGGGCGGGTGGGGGGGCTGGGGCGAGGGGCAAGGGTGGAGGGGGGTGGGGGTTGGGTAGGGGAGAGGGGGGTGGGCTGAGGCAAATGGGGAGAGGGCAGGTGGGGGTGGTGGTGGGTGGGTAGGGGCGAGGGGGCAAGGGGAAAAGGGGGAGGGGGTGGGTGGGGGTTGGGTGTGGGCCATGGGCCGTGGGTGGGGGGGTGGAGGGGGGGCAAGGTGGAAGAGGAAAGAGAAGGAGGGGGAGCTTATCGACGGCGAGTAGGCAATGGCGGCGGAGGCCACGACGGTGGAGGTGATGGCGGCGAAGAGAGATAAGGATTTTAGAGGGAGAGAAAGAGGGATTTTAGAGAGAGAGTGAGGAATCTTGGAGAGAGAGGCCGCGCACTCAAAATGGGTGGTAGGCAATAATTTCAAAAATTTAAAAGGGGGAAATGATGCTTCCACTATGGTTTTTGCAAAAATTGTCGTCGAATGTTGTAATATTTCACAGCAAAATTAATGTTGTGGAATGTCTTCCACAATGGTTTTTGCAAAAACCGTCATGGAAGCGAGCTTTTCATGGCAGTTTTTAGCTTTTCATGACACTTTTTACAGAAACCATCATCGAAAAATGTGCTACTTTTCACATCATTTTTTATGCTATGAGAAGCTTTCCACGATGGTTTTTACAAAACCGTCATGGAAAATGCTGCTGCATTTCACCGCATATTTTATGCTGTGATAAGCTTTCCATGACAATTTTTGTAAAAATCATCGTAGAAAAAGGTGTTACTTTTCACAGCTTTTTTATGCTGTGAGAAGCTGTCCATGACGGTTTTTGCAAAAATCGTCATTGAAAAAGGTGCTGCATTTTAGCATTTTTTATGCTGTGAGAAGCTTTCCACGACGGTTTTTGCAAAAACTGTCGTGGAAAAAGATGCTGCTTTTCATAGCATTTTTTATGTTGTGAGAAGCTTTCCACAACGGTCTTTGCAAAAACCGTCGTGGAAAAGGCTACTGCTTTTCACAACATTATTTATGCTGTGGTAAGCTACAAAAGCCGTCATGGAAAAACTGCTGCTTTTCGTAGCATTTTATATGCTGTGATAAGCATTCCACGACGGTTTTGTCAAAAATCGTTGTGAAAAACTATGTTCCACAATGGTTTTTGGAAAAAAGCGTTGTAAAAAATTGTCTAAAATATTTCTTACGCATGATATTCTTTGCTGCACAGGGTGGCCAGCCTGTGTGTTAAGCATCCAATGCCCCAGAATGTATACTTTTTCTCCGTTTTCACCACAAATATAACTATAGATAGATATACAAAACCCTTAAAAAAAGATTGAAAATTGAAATAAATTAAAGAAAAATGTTAAAATAAATTAACATAAATTGGTTTATAGATGCTCATCTTTTTATCTTTTTTTTCATTGGTTTCTCAATACATATCCATTCCACATCTTCACGAAGCAAGTGTGGAACATCATCTTCAAAATTATCTGTCGCTTCAACTAGTGGCAATCCCTTTGTGAATGAAGGGATGTATGTGCAATCCTTAGCAACTTCTTCATTGTCATAACTATTCTTGGCTTTGTTGAGACGACTAGAGACAACTCCATGTCTTGGGGATCTGTAGTATAAAAAACTTGGATTGCTTATGATGCCATAATGAAGGGATCATTTCTGTATCCCAATCTTCTAAAGTCAACCACCATGATGCCGTCATCAACGTTCTTAACATAGTTGTTGTTGGCCCACTTGCACTTAAAAAGTGCTATGCGTAATCCCCTATAATCAAGTTCCCAAATATCTTCAATGAAACCAAAGTAGTTCATGGTCCCATATACCGGATTCTTATTCTTGGTGAAGGCAATATGCATAGCCTCAACACGGAGAGTCACAGCGTTATTTTGCACCAAATGCTTCTCATCTCTTTCGCAAGTGTAGAATGTGTAACCATTTATGGAATATGACATATACCTTGTAACTACTGACGACGGTCCTCTAGCTAGGTTCTTCAACTCTTGTGACATGCCTCCATCTTGTGATGTGGAGCACTTGCCATAGATGTGTGCTCTAATCCACAACCGAAAGGTTCGGTTGTGTTCATCTTGCAACCACTTCTCATTTCTTACTCTTTTTGGGTATGCTTTTTTCAATTCGTTCATGTGCACCTCAATGAAAGGCTCGACTTCATTAGCATTATGCAAGACATAAAGACAAGCTTGCTCCCACTTCTCTCAATTTACTGATGGAGGATTGCTCGTAGATAGTCCCATAGCCTTAATGTTTGTTGTCTTTGGCACCCCAATTGTGTCTGCATTAGATACGTACTTGGAGCAAAATTCAACCGATTCCTCAGCTATGTAACTTTCTACAATACATCCCTCTGGCCTATTTCAATTCTTCACATAGCCCTTCAAAACCTTCATATATCTTTCGAATGGGTACATCCATCTCAAATACACCAGTCCGCATAACTTAACTTCATGTACTAAGTGCACCGTTAAATGAATCATGATGTCAAAAAAAGCTGGTGCAAAATACTTTTCAAGCATGCATAAGGTTTGCACCAACTCCGATTGCAGTGAATCTATCACAAGTGGATCAATGACCCTTGAGCATCTTGAATTGAAGAACGAGCACAACTTGGAAATTTCAAATCTCACATCCTTTGTTAGAATTCCCTACAAAGCAAGTGGTAGTAATTGTTGCATCAACACATGACAATTGTGTGTTTTCTTGCCAATAAGTTTCAAATCCTTCACCGACACCAACTTTTTAAAGTTTGAAGAATACCCGTTTGGCACTTTTAATGAAGCAAGCCATTCACAAAGCTTTCTCTTTTTCACTCTAGATAACGTGTGCTTTGCTGGAGGTAAGTAAGTACGGTTCCTTTTTTTCTCGGGAAACAAATTAGGCCTAATCTTTATTTCTATGAGATCCAACCGAGTTTTTCACCATCCTTAGTCTTGCCTAGAATGTCAAGCAACGTGCCAACTACGGATTCACAAATGTTTTTCTCAATATGCATAACATCCAAGCAATGACGAACAAAAAGTGTCTTCCAGTATGGAAGACAAAAGAAGATTGATCTTTTTTTCCATGGTCCATCATTTGGTGGCTCGTCCTTACCTCGCTTTCTCTTACCAAATACGACTTTTATATCTTTTACAATTTAAAATATTTGTTCACCTGTCAAAGGGTGAGGAGGGTCTCTTTCTTCGTTGTTGCCATCAAAGGCTTTCTTTTGTTTGCGGTAGTGATGATCTCTTGGCAACCATCTTTTATGACCAAGAAAAACAGTGTTCTTACCATTCTTCAACCATTTGTGAGACGTTTTTGTCATGCAAATAGGACAACCAATAGAACTCTTCACCGAATAACTAGATAAATTGCCATATGGGGGGAAGTCATTAATTGTCCATATGAACATTGCACAGAGTGTGAACGTCTCTTTTCGATAAGCATCTCTAACTTCAACTCCATTTTCGCACAACTTTTTTAGGTTATCGATTAATGGGGCCAAGTATGCATCAATGTCATTGCCTGGTTGGTGAGGACCCGAAATAAATAAAAACAACATTAAAAACTTATGCTTCATGCACATATTCGGAGGGGGATTATAGTTAACAAGTATTATCGGCCAAGTACTATGCCTACTACTCATGTTACCATGTGGGTTCATTCCATCCGTCGACAAAGCAAAATGTATGTTTCTTGGATCCGCACTAAAGTTGGGATGATCGGCTTCAAAAGTCTTCCATTGTGGTGAATTCGCCAGGTGTCTAAGCATACCATCATCCACTCGTTTGTCATGATGCCATGTCAAATTCTTGGCATGTTCTGGGTTTCTGAATAAACGCCTCAAACGTGGTACTAGTGGAATGTACCATAACACTTTCTTTGGCACTCCATTCTTACCATCTTCTAGCTCCTTTCCTTTCTTCCACCTTGCTTGTTGACAAACTGGACAATAAGTCTCATCCTCATACTCATTCCTATAAAGAACACAATCATTTTTACAAGCATGAATTTTCTCATAATCCATTCCCAAGGTGCTCAAAGTCTTCTTAGCCTCATACGTACTAGTTGGTGATTTATTACCCTCTGGTAGAAGCCTTCCTAAAAATTCCAATAGCTTTGTGAAACTAGAATTTGACCACCCACCCAATGCTTTTAAATTCCATAATCCAACTAAAGCAGACAATTTAGTGAAATTGGTACACCCTCATACACGGGTGTCTCCGTATCATTCATCATTGTCTCAAATAAATCCAAACGATGCACAAAGTGTTCTTCTAAATCATTGACCATGTCAACCATATTGTCTTGATCATCCATATTATCCTCCATAATAGCTTCCCTTTCTTTAGTTAGTAAACTTGGATTGAAATTAGACTCGCCATGAAAATGCCACGTTTGATAACTACTTATAATTCCATTTCGAAATAAATGTCCTCTAACAATTGGAATTGGATGCAATCTATGGTTTCCACATGGAACACAAGGATACCAAATTTTATCACCATTGGCATGACTTTTGGCAAAATCCAAGAACTCTTCCACACCATTCAGATACTCTCTAGACAATCGAAAATCCCACATCCATTTCGTATCCATTTTGCAATTCGTAAATTGAAATAATAAATAGCAAATATTCAATTAAAATTAATTTCACAATTTATATAACAGCCACCTATATATATTAATTAATCATAAAACAAAACATCACCCATCATAAAACAAGTTACACATACTCATTATAAAACAAATAAATTATAACCCATGATCCACAATACAAATTTCACGGAATAAACAACAAAATCAAAAACTATTTATCAATTTCAGATTAATTATACAACATAATGAACAACAATTTATCAATTTATAATAAAAACTTACAATTTGGGCTGAGAATAAGGAGTGTGGAGGTAGAGAAGGACGACGGCAGCTGATTCGGACGGGTTTGTGTTTGTATTTGAGAAGTGAGTTTTTGAATTATGTCTGAATGTCGAGTTGAGAAAAGGGGTTTAAGTAAGCTACCACGATGGTTTTATTAAAAAAGGGTCATGGAATGCATTGCAGCTACCATGACGGTTTTTTAAAAAACTGTTGTGGTATCTTTCTATTCCACGACAGTTTTAAAAACTGTCGTGTAATAGGTAAGCTACCACGATGGTTTTTTAAAAAACCGTCATGGTAGCCCATTAATTCCACAATGATTTTTTAATAAAACTGTCGTGGTAGCTAAAGCTCCATTCCGTGACGGTTTTTGTCTTCGCGAGCGTAACTTGCCTTGCTTTTTTCTCCTTACCACGACAGTTTTTAAGAAATTGTCATTAAATAAAGGTCGTATAATAAAAAATTTCTTGTAGTGATTCCTCTCCTAAAAGTTGGTCCTCAAAATAGGGGGGTTCTAAATTTTCTTCATCAATGACTGGGACAACTATTTCTTCCTCATCTAAAGAATCTTCAAATAACTCAAGAGAATATTCAATTGGCTCGATAGGATCTTCTAAGCGACAACTTTGTGTTAAGGTATCTTCAGCAAGATTGGTTTCAATTTGTTCAACCTTTGACATTAATTGACACAAAGAATATTCAAGCCTATCTAGTTCTATTCTCCTCATGGTTTCCATATATTTCTCTAAAGTTTCTTCCAGATTCACCCTATTTAGGTCACTATATATTTCTTGCAGTTCAAAATTTGACTCCAAAATTTTAGGTTGAGTGTCAGGCAAAGGTTATAAAAAATTTAAATTGTTCTCCCAAATTAAATTGTTCCTAGAACTATTCAATCTGCAATAATCATATTCGGCCATATCTTCCAACATATAATAGGCTTCGTCAATAGATAATAGGTTAAAAGTGGTGGTACCATCTCCTCTTTCCACCCAATTTCTAGTTTCAACACTTAACCCATCATAGAAAATTCCTAAAAGATACTCCCAAGAAAAACCATGGTGAGGAAACTTATCTACCAAGTCTTTATATCTCCACCAAGCACTATAAAATGGTTCCAAGTGTTGTTGGAAATAATTTACAACAAAATGTTGACGATACATTTTTTTTAATTTTTAATTTTTTTTTATTTTTTTAACAAAAATTCAAGTCAAATAATGCTAAATTAATTGGATTCCAAGATCATTGGGGGGTCACACTAGACACGCTTAGAATTCTCAACTTTCTTAGGCAAGGCTGTTAGTCTTGTGGTCATGGGATTGAGTCCCAATGGTGGGCCTTTTTGATAGAATCCAACAAATTTCACAATTAGCTAAACTTACAAAACAAAAGACAGGATGCTAAGGTTTTCTTTATCCGAAACGAATAAAGTAGTGAGTAAAAAGTATCTGCCCTTTTTTATTTATTAATTTTTAAATTTTTAACTTTTTTATTTTTTTAATAATAAACACGCTAATTAAAAATACAAATAATTAAAATAAAATTTACAAATGTAGGGATAGATCATTTACCTGTTCTTCTGCTTAATTTAGCAATCTAACAACGTAACGGCACCTCCTCGGCAACGGCGCCAAATTTTGAAGACAATGCAACAAAATGTTTCTTTTTAAATGGTGGACATTTGCAGTATAGAAAAGTTGTCGTATCCACAGGGAGGTGCAAATTTGTAACTCGGTAGATTGATAAATATAAACGGTCAAAGAGGAAAGCAGTTTTTGAAAGCAAAGTTTAAAATGAAATAAATATTTTTGTGATTTTTTATTTCAAAATTTAAAACATAAACGGTGAAGCTTAGAGAATCTCTTGTATGTTTCGTAACTGGTATGAAATTTTAACTCTAATTAATTAATTATCTTAAGCATTTGATTTATTATATCTTTTCTCATTAATTGCAAGCATATTTACTATTTTTATAAGTCAACTGAGAGGGACGATATAGCAAGCATAATACAGTAAGGGTCTTCTTATAAAAATAGCAAAATAATTATCTCTCACCAATGATTTGGTGCATTAATTATGAAAATTATAACTACTATTACTACAATTATAATTAACAAAATTTTAAGATAGAAAAGATAATAACAAATCAAAATTAATATAATTTTATCGAATAAATTATTGCGTTAATTCCAACAGCACCCCGTTTTATTAAGTGGTTTAAGAATACACTTTGCCATCCTCTGTTGACAATAAATCAAGAATTACCAAACATTTACTGTGCCAGTCTATATCTATAATGCAACAGAAATTAACTTAATAAACGATCTTGATTTCAGTATTATTAATATTAATTATACTACGTAATTAAATTACATAAAGAAAGTATGACTAAATTTATGCAAGAATTGGGCAGTATAACAATATTAACAATAATTATTAAAAACATAGAAATATAATTTATTCCACAAAAATATAAACATTGCAAAGCAGATATAAAGTCAAATCCAGAACAAAGTACTATGCATACAAGATCACCTTTCTACACACTAGACTCGTTACACTAATATAAGCATTATTTTATTATGAAGGTACTGTTGAGTCTAACTCAATAGAGGAAAGAAAAGAAGGAGGGAGAAGAAGGCCCGAAGGCCCGTTGAGGGGTGTCTCAACCAAGGCAAAGAGCCTTAGTATTTATAGGCTCAAGAAAAATACTATTTAAAATTTTTTACAATTTTTTTTACTATTCCAGTGTTGAAATAATAGATCAATTTGATCCCTTTTTCTCTCCTTTTTTCCACGCAGAGGGCCTTTTTTAGTGTTTGGGAATCTCGTTGAGATTCTCTGTCACGCAAAGTCTAGAAGCATCATTCAGGCACGATCTAGGCCGTTCATTTTGTAATCCAAAGGCCAAAATTCGCTGAGTAAAATGGGCCCAGTGGGGCCATATGGGATCAAGATTAAGGGCCCTTAGATTGGTCACGGCATGCAGATCTGATGGCCTAGAGAATGGCTACACATGGAACTGTAGCACCCGATTAGACACAGCCTAAGATTCGTGGGACCCATTGACACGCGTGAGTGTTGACACATGTTGCGCAGCTGACGCATGGCATGAGGCAGCTGACGTGCGTAGAGATTGAATGACTAAGATCGTTATGGCAATAGATCCAACGGCTCTGGTTATGCCACGTGTCCCTTTAATTCAAATTCAAATTTTGTTTATTTTCTTGATGCATTTGATGTCCGATTTTGTCCATTTTTTGCGCCGTTTTGCTTTGTTTTTTCTCCAGGTTTCAAATCTATAATAAAATAAACAAACCACATTAATTATTTTACAAACATTTTAAGTCTCAAAATAAAATCACACAATATTATTTTTACGGTTTTCATTATTTACAAACTAATTACTTATAAAACACACTTTGAAACGATTCTAAAAATTACTAAAAAATATTATTAAATATAAAAACACATTAAAAACACATTTTTAAGCATATTTACACGCTAAGACACAAAAATACTAATTAACATAAAAATGCTATTTATTAGAGGATCTAATGAGGAATAAAAGCATAACGAAATGATTTTATCCTTCAAAGGTTAGTAAGATTTGGTTAATTTATGCATATAGCGTGTCAAACTTGTGTTTTGAAAAATACTCTGATATAAAATTTTTAAAATTTTGCTGCGTACTATTTTTCCAACACCATTTCCTTTCAAAAAAAAATTAAAAAATCAGCCCCTCCCATGGAATTCCCTCAAGAATTTTCAATGCACAAGCATCCAAATCATGTAAGGAAGCAAGAGCAAGTGAAGAATATGAAGATTGAAGGGTTTTCAAGGCAAAATCCCAAGCTTTTCCTATTATTCTTTAGGGTTTTGCTCATGATTTAGATGGGTTTTTGTGGGTTGTGTTGTGTATAGTTTTCAAGGGGTTTTGAGGTGCTTACAAGTACCGAAAGGAGGAAATAACATGTTAGAAAGGTTATGTAAATTCTTAGTCCTTGAAAGTAAACTATAGTTTATGTTTTATTAAGCATACTAAGTGTTTGATGAAATGTTTTGGGCTATGGTATGTAAGATAGAAATTATGGCATGATTGTTTTATGTTTTATGTTTTATGTTTTATATGATAATGATGATGATAGAAAGAAAAAAAGTAAGGGTTTTTTGTTTAAATGCAGAAAATTGTTAAACTTTGTATTTTATGCAAAGTTTAACTAATTTTCAAAGGAATAGGATTTTGAGGGCATAAAGGTTGGTTTATTTTCCAAACATGATATAGGATCTACCAAAATAGTAAGGGAAACAACTTTCGTGAACAAAGTTTTGCAAAATTCCAAAAGGACTAAATTGCAACATTGTGTAAAAGCTTGGCAGGTTTGAAAATCAGCAAGAAAGTCTACTTTAATATTGGAATTTTAGAAAAGTTAAAACACAAAAGTTGTAGATCTTATCTAAATTGTTAGGTAATGCAGACAGATTGTCAAAATTCTGTACGGTTGATAAGTTATGAATTTTACAAAATTTTGAGCACAAAATTTCATGAAATGAAAACATTATGAAATGTTTAGAATTTGACCAAGGAGCTTTTGTAAGATTTATTCCTTCCAAAAAACTAAACGTTTAGTATAAAACGGCCATTTTTGGTCCTCGGGCAAAAATGTCAAGATTTTCGCATTATGGGTCAAAACTATAAAGTTTTGATAAAATAGATTTTAACAAAAGAAAAACCATTTTTTGGTTTTTTAAATATTATGAGAAGTAAAGAAATGAAAGTTATGTTTTAAAACAAGTTTCAAAATTTTTTAAAGACCTGTCAAGGGCAAATTGGTCATTTTGCAAAAATAGCCAAAATATGTAACGCCCCCTTACGAACGTCATAGATGTCGTTACGTTCATTCTTTTTACCATTATTTAAGATAAACTATTTTAAATAAAAACATAATTTGGAAATATATCTAGGATCCATGCATACATTTTTTTTACTTGATTATAAGTATTCTTTAAATAGTTTATCACACCAAATAATAAAGACCATAATTTAAATAAAGAGTAATATAACTTTCAAAATCCGCTTTAACAGTTTGGTAGGCCAAACTTGACCGGTAGTCTGAACTTTAACCACCAACAGGCCACTCGAGGCTCTACAAAATAGGGTTTTAAAATCGCTAACATCGGCAGGCCGATACCAACATCGGCAGATAGACTCTCAAAATGCGGAAAAAATAAACATACAAGGCAATAAAATCATAGTTTTTTAAAAAAAATTTAAAACTTCTTTCTTGGCGTCTTCTATTTTTAATTCATCGTTCTTTGCTCATACGCCCGTCCTTGTCCTCCTCCTATTCTATAATTCTCTTACCCTTATCTGCAACATGACGTAAAACTGAATAAGCAAAAGCTTAGTAAGTACATTTTCTATCTTAGAACGTAAAACACTTTATGAACATCTTTATGAAACCTCATAACCATAATCATCATCATCATAACAGTGCACTAGGCACAGTTTCATACAGAACATATCTTTCGTTAACATTAACCATATTTAAACTTCATTCATTTTATCTTTAGGGCCCCAAGTGTTGCATCATTATTATCATCATAGACGCACCATTATGAGAGGAGAGGAATAGCTAATCTCAAACCAAACATGATATCATAAACATAAACATAACATAACATGGGTGTGCAACACTTATTTAAGTGATACATATATAAATATATATATTTTATTACTTTGAAATATGTCATCATCAAAACATGCATAACGTTTCATAATGAAACTTTTATACAACCATACAACAAAGCTTTCATAATGAAACATCATATTTAATCATCATGGAAATCATCATAAAGCCACCATGAAAATAGATTTCAAATTTTTTATAAACTTCATCATGTTGCAGGTGAGAACATACTTACTTATTTAGCTTACTAAACTTTAATTGAAGATGACGTTGCCGCGGTCTTGATGCGCTCACTCCTTAGTGTGTTCATGTCATTCATTCATTTAAAAATAAAATTAACACTTACTTACATTCACAGAACCATCCAATGCAAGAAATACATGAACTCAAATATCCGCCTGACCCTTATGTATTCATAATTTTAATAACTCATATTTCATACACAATTAGAGCATGATACTCTACAGGAACAAAACTAACATATAAACATAATGTCATGATTTTTCGTTGGTCAAAAAAATTTCATTTGACAATTTGAATAAGTCATATAACATACAATGCCAAAACTGCCAGCAACCAGAGAACAGTAAGTAGCCCTAACACATTTTCAAATAATAAATTATCTACATCACAAAATAATCTCATAAAATTTTGTATGTTGAAGAGACCTAGAAATATAACATATCCAAAATTACCTTTAAATAAATTCAGAATAGTCCATAACATGTATTAGAAGTTAGAGACAAAAATAACTTCAAATAAATCAGGTAGTGAGTTACATGCAATCATTATTCTAAAAGATTTAAAATAAATTTATTTAGACCCTATCTAAAATTCTTATGACATTTATATAACATATAAATATAGAAGCACAAAAAGTCTCATTGTCAAATAAATTCATTTAGTCATACAAAAACATCATATAACAAGAAATCCAACAATTCATTGATAGAACAGCCACAAAACCTAGTCTTAATTAAAATCCAATAACTCATAAAATATTCATCATATCATCACAAAACTTTCCAGTCCATAACTTAACATATACATGAACATATTTGTAAAATTTCGTGGGAGATAACATTCATTTGCCGAAGGAACAAAGACTGCTTTTTGAGAAACTTTACCGATCAGCAATCATAGAATAGTGAGTGGCAGAGAGAAGAAAATTCATATTTTAGCGTAGAAAGATCCAAATGGCGTGAAATTTCGAGGGATAACACATAACACATACATAAATAAATATTAAAATTTTAGAGTAAACGAAAATTCCTAAACAAAAATACAATAGTCGGATTAAAAGGGGAAAATACATTTCAGAATTAAACCGACAACGAAGTCTTACCTTAAAAAAAATTCTTCTCAAATTTCCTTTGAATCAACAATATTTCATTCAAGTATTTGCAAGAGAATTGAGGGAGAGAAGGGGTGAAAATGTGATGAAGAGGGAGAGAAAGAGTGTGTGATAATTTAGAGAGAGGGAGAGAAAGAGCGTGTGATAGAGAGAGTGAAATTAACGTGAATGAAAATAATGCAAGGGGGGTCAATATTCTCTATTATGTCATAATTTTCCTGACTAAAATTGAGGCAAATCACGTGTGGAATTGAGAGAAATAGGGGAAAGTCAAATTGATTTAGCTCCACTTACCATATTTTAACTTTCAAAATAGACCTTTCAAATAATTCAATCCTTTATAAAAGTCAAGCATTCTATTACCAAAATTAAGGAAAAAGGCCAAAAATATTCTAATCAATCAAAATTAATCATCCAATTATATCCAATTAGCAATGCCACAATTTTGGTGATTGCTTGTTGATTGCTCGTTAGCTTTCTTTGGCCTACCGAAGTCGTGAGGTCCGACATACTGATGAAATCCATTAGCCTGCCATTCTATGAGGGATAATCCAGCCTGCCAAACCTAGGGGATCGGCCTACCAAACTGCCGTATATACTAAAATAACAAAACATTAATTAACTACTAAATAATTACCAGGCACACAATATAAATGACATGAACACCTTGAGCACACCAATTTCACGTGATTGTCACCTGTCATCATACATAAATAAAATAGTCAGTAATATAATATCATATATTATTAAGAAAAATACTTAATGTTGTTATTCATTTAACATAACCCATTACATAAAAATTAACAGGTGTTACAAACTAGACCTGAAACGCCCGATATTGAAAAACGCCCATAGTGGGAATTTTTCTATAACATGTAAGAAATGAGGGGAAAAGTTAAGCAAAAATTTTAACAAGTTATGAACTTTACGAAAACCTGCTAGAGGTAAAATCATTTTTTTAAAGGAAACGGTTGAAACGGAGTCAAACACTCCAAAGTAGCAAAATGCTCTTAGACAGAACATGTTTCATGTCTTGTTAGGTAAATAAACCATCGAGTGAGATGGGAGATTTAACAAAGGGTTGTTTAAGTTAAGTTAAAAGAAAGGTAACCCGATGGGTTACAAAGTTAAGTAAAGAAAAAGGAAACCCTATGGGTTATGGAGTTAAGTAAAAACAATGATAACCTGGTAGATTACAAATTTAAGTAATGGGAAAGGTAACCCTGGTGGGTTACAAAGATAAGTAGAAGAAAGGTAAACAATGGGATACAAAGTAAAAGAAAGTAAACCGTTAGTTTACAAGTTACGTAAAAAGAAATGAACGATTAATGATTAAGTTCAGTTATCAATCGAGTAGATTGGTAATACAAAAAGTCAACTAATAAGTCTAGTGTCATTTGATCAGGACACAGAAGCCGACTAATAAAAAAGGAATGAAATGGGAACGCTAGAGCGTTATCCAGATAAGTTCAAACCTCACCTACAGCATGAAGTAAATGATTTTCAAATGCTTATTTATATGTTTGCAAATGCGTTTGCAATCATTATGCAAGTTGTTTTTAAAGTATGTTTGCATTTTGTTAATGAATAATGTTTTATAGTTAGGTTATAAGTTTTAGGTTGCATTTGTTATGCAATAAATTTTAGAGATCAAGTCATGGTTTGCATTATGGTTGCATTTGATATGCTTAATATTTATATGCTAAAGATATGGCATTTGATATGCTCACTAATGTTAAAAGAAGGTAAAATAAAGATAAAAAGAAAGTGTCATACCAGCCTCCTTGATGTGAGGTAAAAAGAAAGTGTCATACCAGCCTCCTTGATGTGAGGTACACAAGTAAAGTTAAAGTTATGACCTTGGTATTCGATGGCCTTAAGTCTTCCATAAGGGAAGCAACATGTTTATGTTCTCATATTTAATGATGTTGGTATGAACACTAAACTTTGCATGTTGAAAGTAAAGATAAAGAATGATCATAAGATGCTCATAAATGAAAGTTTATAATTAAGCATAAATGGAATCATGTATTATGAATTTGCTTGTATTCCTTGTTATGAAAAGTTTATGTGAAATGATTATGAAAAACATTCTGAGAAATGTTTTACATTCAATGTTTATGAAAAACAATTTTATGTTTACAAGAAAAGGTTTATGAAGGATGTTTTAAGGATAAACGTTTAAGAAATGTTTTATGTAAAACATTTATGAAAAATGTTTTAAGAGAAAGGTTTTATGAGAAAAGCTTATAAATCGTGTTTTAATGATTTGTGAGATTATGTTTGAACTTACTGAGCGAAAACTCATTAAAAGTTCCTTCATGTTGTAGATAGTCCTATGGGTGACTAGTAGGATCGATTTAAAGAGCTCGGTGTTGCAGAAGATAGATGCAAAGATTTTGATATGGATACAAGTACAGTATATTTTCGCTACTCAAAGAAAATGTTTTCCCATTATTTGATATAGTATTTTCAAAGTTTTAAGAAATGTTTTCAAAGTTTTGAGATATATTTTATGAAATGTTTTATATAATTATAAAGTTGAGTTTTATTTTATGATTCAATTAATGTTTCTTATTAAGTTTTAAGGAATGATTTGAAATGGTTTTAAAGTTAAAATGTCGAGCTTTAAGTTGCAACTAAAATCATAACAGCTTTTTAGTATGTTAGAAGGGATGGAAAAGAAAAAAAAAATTACTTTAGTATTTTTCTTACTAAACAAGTATGACTAATATTTAAGAAATAATATCTAAGAAAGTTAAGTGATGACTCAAAAGAGCAGGGCGTCACAGGTGGCATTAGAGTGGTATCCTGCCATCCCATCTTGCACGTCATATGTCGGCTATACCATAGCTCAAGTAAGTAAGTTAAGTCAAGTAAGAAGAAAAGTTATTATTTAACGATTACGTGTTTAGGCTAGGCATAGCTTTGATATTGGCACTTCCAAATGAGCAATAAGAAGGCAAAGGTCTAAGGATGAATGTAATGTTATATGTTATAATGTCCCTGCAAGTCAACGGTAGTTATTGTCCATCAGTGGTATCAAGTCAATGATGATCAAATGTGGTCAATGATGGCCAACAGATGGCCGATGGCTTAAAAATCAAGAAAATGAGCTCATGACAAGTTAAAATGTTCTTGCACTCAAAGGTGTTTTCCGTTTGAGCAAATCTTACTCTGTCAGAAGTCATTCGGTATTGGCTACACGTATAATGAGGAAAAGCATAGTAAGATAATAGAATAATGGAGGTCCAAAAGTGATTTTCGGTGCTCTATGGAACAAGAATGCCTTAGAGCAACCAGAGTTAGATGACTAACTATGTGATCCTTTCGAGCTAAAGCATTCTGTAGCTAAGCTGAGATGTACTAATGAGCTTGTAACTGCCCAGATGGGATTTTTGATCAAGACAATGATGCCAAATCTGTCAGCAAAAACCTCACAGGTTGGACGATGGAAGCGAGAGATTTATACATCATGAGACAATTATAGAAAAATATAATTTTAAAATGGATATTGGACCCAAAAATTATGGATTTATGGTCGGATGACCCTGATCTTTTGATAGTCATGATGCGATTTGGATAAATACAAACGCTATTTTCAAGAATAGCATTCATTGGTAGAATGCTAAACCTTTAAATGAATGGAAACTATGCTCGAACGCTAAAAGATCAAAGTCGTACATAAAAAATGTACTGTTGTAATCCAAAGAAATATATCAATGAAATGATGTAAGGTTTATGAACTTCCAAGTTGGAGGCTTAGTTTTTTATTAAGAAAGTATGTTGAGAACGAAAAGGATGAAGGAAATAGAGCATACCTCTTGTTAAGTTTTTATGATGAAAACACAAAGTAGAGGTAGCAATATGGAAATAAGAGGATAAGAAAATGAACTACCCATGAATGTTCTAATTTTCGAGGACGAAAATTTTTAAGGAGGGTGGATTGTGACACCCGAGCATCTCCAGAACATTAAAAATGCAATAACTTAAGGATTATGTTAAGCAAAATATGTATCACAAGGATTATTGTTTAATCTAATTTTTATGATAAAGTCCATAAAAGCAAAAACTAGATTTTTGAAGGGGTAAAATTCATGCCATAGTCTTAAATAAAAATGGAATGATATAGAATAAGCTGAAAAGCTTAACTATTGCAAAATGTATTGTAACAAATATTAAGACAAAAATATAGTTTAAGAAAAATACTATAAATAAAACAAAAAATTATACAGTATTAGAATAATACTACGTAAGAAACTACAATGATAAAGATATGCAGTATGGAATTACAATATAAAAGTAATGCAGTGTAGGAATTAGACTGTTTGAGAATAAGCAATATAGAAATTAGATATTTAAAGTTAAAGCAGTATGGAATAATACTATTTGGAGGACATGAATGAGTAAGGAATGCTATGCAAATTTGTTACAGTAGAGGGAATATACCGACAGTATAAGCAAAATATTTTTAGCATAAATTTAGACTATATAAAGTTAAACAGTATAGGAATTACATTAAGTTGTGGATGTAAATAAGTATGGGAGGTTGTGAGACCTCATGAATTGTATAGAAAAGAATATCAATAGTATAAGAAAAATACTATCAATATAAATTTGGACTGTGAAAAAAATATAGGCCCACCATTGGACACCCAAATGGATGAGAAATTGCAACTACACCCCTTTGATGTGGCCAATTTCCACCATGCCAAGTTACCCAACTTTTATCTCCAAAAGATGCTTAGTGGTGACTAAGCATGCTAAGTCGCCAAATTGGTGGAAAAATCTTACATTTTATTCCTTACCCTTTAAGCAACAAGAACCAAAAAATGTTCCATTTCCTTTTCAAAAAAAAAAAAAATCAGCCCCTCCCATGGTATTCCCTCAAGAATTTTTCAATGCACAAGCCTCCAAATCAAGTAAGGAAGCAAGAGCAAGTGAAGAAGATAAAGATTGAAGAGTCTTTAAGGTAAAAACCCAAGCTTTTCATGGGTTGTGTTGTGTATAGTTTTCATGGGGTTTTGAGGTGCTTACGAGTACCAAAAGGATGGACTAGCATCTTGGAAAGGTTAGGTACATTCTTAGTCCTTGAAACAAAACTGAAGGTTATGTTTTATTATGCATGCTAAGTGTTTGATGAAATGTTTTGGGCTATAGCATGTAAGATGGACATTATAGCATGATTATTTTATGTTTTATATTGATAATGATGATGATAGAAAGAAAGAAAGTACGGGTTGAGGGTATAAAGGCCAATATATTTTTCAAACATGGTATAGGATCCACCAAAACAGTAAAAGAAACAACTTTTGTAAACAAAGTTTTGTAAAATTCTAAAAGGACTAAATTGCCAAGTTGAGTAAAAACTTGACAGATTTAAAAATTAGCCAAAAAGTCCACTGTAACATTGGAATTTCAGGAAAGTTAAAACACAAAGTTGTAGATTTCATCAAAATTGTTAGGCATGATGGACAGATTGTCAAAATTCTATATGGTTATTAAGTTATGAATTTTACGAAATTTTAAACTCAAAATTTCATGAAATGAAACATTATGAAACGGTTAGAATTTGGCCAAGGGGCTTTTGTAAGTTTTATTTATTGTAAAAAACTAAACATTTTGGTATAAAACGATCATTTTTGGTCCTAGGGGAAAAATGTTAAGATTTGTGTGTTTTTGGCTAAAACCGTAAAATTATGTGAAACTAGGTTTTCACCAAAGAAAATTAGGTTCCTGTATTTTTGTGGGCAATGAGTAACCACAAGGTTTATGTTTTTAAAGATTAAGAGTTTAATCAAGTAAAGAATGGAAGAAAAACATTAAGGGCAAAAATGTCAAGAGTTTCGTATTACAGTTCAAAACTATAAAGATTTAATTAAATAGATTTTAACAAAAGAAAAACTATTGTTTGGTTTTTTGCAATGTCATGAGATGTAAAGAAATGAAAGTTATGTTTTAAAACAGGTTCCAAAAATTTCTAAAGACCTATCAAGGGCAAAATGGTCATTTTACAAAAAGGCAAAAATGGACCCGAAGCACCCAATGTTGGAAAATGCCCCTAGCAGGAATTTTTCCATAACATGTAAGAAAATAGAGGAAAAGTTAAGCAAAATGTTTAACAAGTTGCAAACTTTACGAAAAACCCCGTTAAGTGTAAAATCGTTATTTTCAAGGAAATGGCTAAAACGAAGTCTAAAACTCCGAATTAGCAAAATGCTCTTAGATGAAAAAATATTTCATATCTTATTACGTAAATAAACCGTCAAGTGAGATGGGAGATTTTTACAAAGGGGTGTTTGAGTTAAGTTAAAAGAAAGGTAACCTGGTGGGTTACAAAGTTAAGTAAAGAGAAAGGTAACTCGATGGGTTACAGAGTTAAGTAAAATGAATGATAACCTTGTGGATTACAGAGTTAAGTAAAGGAAAAGGTAACCTCGTATGTTACAAAGATAAATAGAAGAAAGATAATCCAATGGGATACAAAGTAAAAAAAAGTAAACCGTTAGTATACAAGTTATGTAAAAAGGAATGAATAATTAATGATTAAGTTCTGTTATCAATCGAGTAGATTGGTTATATGAAAAGCTAACTAAGAAGTTGGGTGTCATTTGATCAGGACATAGAAGCCGACTAATAAAAAAGGAATGAAATGGGAATGCTAAAGCATTATCCAAGTAAGTTCAAACCTCACCTACAGCATGAAGTAAATGATTTTTAAATGCTTATATATATGTTTGCAAATGTATTCGCAATCGTTATACAAGTTGTTTTTAAAGTGTGCTTGCATTTTGTCAATGCATAATGTTTTACAGTTTAAGTTATAAGTTTTAGGTTACATTTGTTATGCAATAAGTTTTAGAGATTAAGTCATGGTTTGCATTATGCTTGCATTTGATATGCTAACTAAAGTTAAAAAGAAGGTAAAATAAAGATAAAAAGAAAGTGTCACACCAGCCTCCTTGATGTAAGGTACATAAGTAAAGTTAAAGTTATGACCTCGGTGTTCGATGGTCTTAAGTCTTCCACAAGGGAAGCAACATGTTTATGTTCTCATATTTAATGATGTTGGTACAAACACTAAAGTTTGCATGTTGAAAGTAAAGATAAAGAAATATCATAAGATGCTCATATGTGAAAGTTTATAATTGAGCATAAATTATACATTATGAATTTGCTTGTATTCCTTGTTATGAAGTGTATATATGAAATGATTATGAAAAACATTCTAAGAAATGTTTTACGTTAAATGTTTATGAAAAACATTTTTATGTTACAAGAAAAGGTTTATGAAGGACATTTTAAGGAAAAACGTTTGAGAAATGTTTTATGAAAAATGTTTATGAAAAACATTTTAAGAGAAAGGTTTTATGAGAAAAGCTTATAAAGTGTGTTTTAATGATTTGTGAAATTATGTTTGAACTTATTGAGCGAAAGCTCATTAAAAGTTCCTTCATGTTGTTGTTGGAAAAATAGTACGTTGTGGAATTTTAAAAATTTTATATCAGAGTATTTTCAAAAACACAAGTTTGACATGCTATATGCATAAATTAACCAGATCTTACTAACCTTTGAATGTCGAAGAACCCTGGCAAAACGTGAAGAGAAGTAACGTTCCAGAAGAGCCTCAACCAACTGGTCTTCTTTGTTATTCTCTATCCACGACTGGAGTGAGTGTGGACTCACACGTACAGCTCTTCTATTAGGTGACTCTCCTTCCAACCAATCGAGAGAACCCAAAGCTAGTGTTCGTGATTTGTGAACGAAAGCTCTCAGGGAGTTTCCAGATTCTCACTAACAGAGTATCACTCTTATTCTCTCAATTGATCTAAATAACTTATGTGACTTACTTCCTATTTATAGAGGTTAGGTCTAGGGTCAGTCCTTATTAGATTAGGTCTCAAAAATTCAGATCAGAATCAAATTTAGATCAATATCTGATAAGATCTGCGTAAAATGTGTAATCTTATCCTTCGTTCATCGGCAAACCGAACAGCATAATCGATAGGCCGAACTACCGAATAAAAATCTCAGCAAATCTTTTATTTTTCACTCGAGATTCTATAAGATAAAGTATGAGTTTTAATTCAAATAACCTAATAGAAAAGTTATCTGATTAAAACAACTTTATCTGGATAATCTCTAAGAAAATAAATGAATTTCTAATAATTCTACAAGTTTATCTTAATCTAATGTATCCAAAAATTAAATTAACCGATAAACAGACAAGAATTATTTGATCCCAATAATTCAACAAGTTTATCTTGAATTAATTTTATCATAAAATTAATTCAACCGATAAACATACATGAATTATCTGATTCTTCCAAATTTTAACCAATTTGATAAATCTGACATAAGTTACCAATTATTGAAAAAGCACGCCGTTTATCTTGATACATCGTTACAAGATGTTGTGAGCTAGCAAAGGGGACCAAATGGACCTATATAGTTCAAGCTCCCGATAATTATGAAACCCAATATCCTAGATATATATTTCATAATTATCAACTCCAACGCTACTCCACTAAAAGCTTGGAGCTGCACTCTCAAACTACATAGAATTATGAAGCTGTATAGCTAAGTCTCCATGACATAGCATAGTGTATCGTATCCCCATATGATTATCCATAATCATCTTAAGGACAAGTTCTGTCTTACCTTCCCGAGTATTTTTATCTTACATTCCATTATCTCACCATCGGAAAACTTGCCATCCAAAGACAGAATACCATTCGGTTACACCTATGTATCCAAATGGTTGAGCGTTTTAGTTTTCTAATTACAGGATAACACATATAAGAGGATATCACTACTCCTAAAGATGAGCTATGGATTCTATATCTATGAATAATAGGTCTACGCTAGCAAGAGTCATGCCTCCAACATACCGGCATGCACACCACTATTAAGATATAGGTGTCACCCTTTGGTACATCAAAAGACACAAGTCAAGACAATGGGCCCACTATTCATCTCAGGATTAAGGTACAATACAAATGATTGTCTAAAGTGAATTGATTTGCCAAGACAGAATTATTAACCCAAATCAATTCACTTTATGTCCCGATCCAACACATCGTCACCACTGACAACGTGCCAATGTTTCTATTCATGGAGTCTACTTCTGATGGCCAAGACAAACCATCTCCCAATTGGGATATAGACAACATAACAATCTTTACATGAATAAAGCGTCCAACTTTATTCCCTCGATTGCAGATCTTATGTTTTAGATCATCACCTTAAGAATCATGTCTTTTGCATAATCTGTCCATCATATGCCCAATTCTTAAGGTTTAGACCGACAGTCTTAGACTATTGTTTGCTTAACATACATTCAACAAATATGAATGTAAAGAGGACAAGATTTGGTATATAAACAATAAATAAATTCTTTATTGACAAAAATGTCTCTAAAAACTTATTACATTTTTACTCCTTAGGGCATAGATGTCTAACAATCTCCCACTTGCACTAAGTGAGTAAATACGACAAATCTCGCATCCCTATAGCTTCCACATGCCTCTCGAAGACTCTCCCAGTAAGTGTCTTCGTAAATGGATCAGCTAAATTGTCCTCTAATGTGATCTTGCACACCGTGACATGTCCGACCTCAACGAAGTCCTTTATCACATGATACTTCTAATCAATGTGCTTACTCTTCTTGTGAAATCTTGGTTCCTTAGCATTAGCTACCGTCGCGTTGTTATCATAGTACAATGATACCGCTTTTCCCATGCCAGGAACTACACAAGATCCCCAAGGAACTTGCAGAGCCACACTACTTCTTTCGAAGCATCATTAGCTATCACATACTCGGCCTCTATCATTGAATCCTGAGTGTAATCTTGCTTGGTACTTCTCCAATTGATGGCATCACCACCCAGAGTGAACACAAAACCTAAAGTCGATTTCATAGAATCCAGACAGGATTGAAAATCAAAGTCAGTGTATCCTAAAGGAGTCAAGTCCTCACCCAAATACACAAGCATATACCCTCGAGTCTTTCTCAGGTACTTGAAAATATGCTTTATCGCAACCCAATTGTTCGGTCCTGGATCCGCCTGAAATCGACTTACAATTCCGACCGCATAACTAATATTTGGTCAAGTGTAAAGCATGGCATACATGAGACTACCCACTGCCGAAGCATAAGGCACCTTCTTCATGTATTCTCTTTCTTCATAATTCTTTGGAGAGTCTTTCTTAGAAAGAGTAATTCCAGACCTAGATGGTTGCCCACCTTTTTTAGAATCCTGCATTGCAAACCTTTGGAGAATTTTATCTATGTAGCCGGTTTGGGACAAAGCTATCATTTTGTTCTTCCTATCCTTAAAGATCTGGATCTCTCCCAAGTTCTTCATGTCAAACTCTTGGTCAACCATAATTTGATCGATGATGACGCCCTAACGTCATTGCCAATTAGCAAAATGTCATCTACATAGAGCAATAGAAAAATCACCTTCCCATCCTTTATGTGTTTATAAACACATGGCTCATCCACATTTTGTGAGAACCCATAAGTCTTGATCACCTAATCAAATCTTATGGTCCAAGAACGAGAAGACTGCTTAAATCCATAAATTGATTTTAGTAACTTACAAACCTTACCCTCTTGACCCGTGACCTTGAACCCGTTTGGTTGTTCCATATAAATGGACTCATCAAGATAGCCATTCAGAAAAGCCGTCTTGACATCCATCTGCCAAATCTCGTAGTCGAGAGCGTTAGCTATGGACAAGAGAATCCTGATGGACTTAAGCATGGCTACAGGCAAAAAGGTTTCCTCATAATCGATTCCTTCCTTTTGTATATAACCCTTAGCTACCAGTCTAGTCTTAAAGGTTTCAACCTTTCCATCTACTCCTCTTTTCCTCTTGTAGATCCACTTACACCCTATGGGTTTTACCCCTTTGGGAAGCTCCACAAGCTCCCAGACCTGATTAGTCTCCATAGACTGCATCTCAAAGTTCATGGCCTCTGTCTAGAGTTTTGAATCAACATCCTCTATATTCTCTCTGTAAGTATAAGGATCCCTGTCATATTCATCCAATTCAGCCAAAAAGACCTCCCTATTGAACATATACCTCTCAGGTTGAGGCCCGATCCTCCCACTACGCCGAAGCCCCTTAGGTTGTTGTTCAGGTTCGTTTTGTTTTTCTACACTGATTGGAACGATTTGATTTGGAACCTCTAGAGTGATCGGATCACTCCTTAACTCCTCAAGCACCACTTTGCTTTGAGGTTTAAAGTTGTCCATGTAACTCTCCTCAAGGAAAATTGCATTAGTTGAAACCACGACTTTATTTTCCTTTGGGTTATAGAAATAATTGCTTTTAGTCCCTTTTGGATATCTTATAAACATGTAAACTTCTAAACGTGCTTTCAACTTATTCAGATCCTTCAACAAGACATGAGCCGGACATCCCCATATGCGAATATGGTTTAAGGATGTCTTCCTCCTCATCCACAACTCATGAGGAGTTTCAGAAGATAACATGCGGTTTGTAGTGTATATCCCCAAAAGGATAAAGGCAATGATGAATAACTCATCGTAGACCTAATCATGTCTAATAAAGTCCTATTTCTTCTCTCTGCTACGCCATTCTGCTGCGGAGTACCCGGCGTAGTCAAATAGGATAAAATCTCATTCTCTAATAAGTGTCCCAAGAACTCATCAGAAAGGTATTACCCACCTCGATCGGATCGAAGTGCCTTTATGGGTCTACCCAATTGCTTTTTCACTTCAACCCGAAGCTCTCTGAACTTGTCAAAAGTTTTGCTTTTGTGGTCATCAGGTACACATACCCATATTTTGAGTAATCGTCAATAAAAGTGACGAAGTACTCAACCCTCCTTGTGCCCGGATGTTCATCGGTCCGCAAACATCACTATGCACAAGTTCTAGAAGCCCTTCGGCCCTATTGCCCGAACCGAATAGTCTTTTGGTCATTTTACCCTCCAAACAAGATTTGTATTGAGTTATAGATTCCACTTTTAAGTGACTTAAAGGTCCATCCCTTAATATCCTTTGAATCCTATTCAGGTTAATATGACCAAGGCGCAAATGCCAAATATAAGTCTTATTAGAGTGAGAAGTTTTAAGTCTTTTAGAGTTATTATCATTCATCTTAGTATTAAGCAATAAGTCCATCTTAGGTTTGATAAAATATAGATTATTTTGCATCCATCTAGAACAGATAAAAGATTTGTTTTTACAAATCACCACTTTATCATTAAAAGAAACCAAGTAGGAGTCTTTAAATAAACAAGCTACAGAAATTAAATTCCTTTGAAATTTAGAAACATAAAAACAATCTTGCAAAAATAAATTCCTATAATTATCAAAATAAAGATTGACGTCTCCCATTGCTTCCGCTGAGACCAAGGATCCATCGCCCATCCAAGGCATGAAGTCTTCATGTAGCAAACTTCTCGTTTCTTTGAACCCCTATAGAGAAACACAAACATGATTAGTTGCACTAGAATCTATGACCCAAATATCACTGGATTCGTCAACCAAACAAGTTTCTAAATATGGAAGATCACACTTACCTCCTTTGGAAAGGAAGTCCTTCCAATGCTTCTTGATATGCCCGACCTTCCCACAGAAGAAGCACTTAAGCTTCTTTGGGTTCTTCTTCTTCTTCTTCTTGCTCTTGGTGCTAGCAGGAAAAGAAGACTTCCCGTTCTTGGCCTGTTACTTCTTTCCATTCCTAGAATTGAGATTGGAACCAGAAGCAGCTACCAAATTGGCCTCTCCACCCGTAGGAGACTCCCTGATCAGTAGTTTAAACTCTTGTAACTGTTTCATTAATTTTGTTAAGGTCATATCTTGTCTATTGCTTAAATTAAAAGTAGCTCTAAATGGAATAAATTCCTTTGATAGATTTGATCAGGTGATCAAGACTTATGGGTTCTCACAAAATGTGGATGAACCATGTGTTTACAAACACATAAAGGATAGGAAGGTGGTTTTTCTACTACTCTATGTAGATGACATTCTGCTAATTGGCAATGACATTGGGGCATTATCATCTGTCAAATTATGGTTGACCAAGCAGTTTGACATGAAGGACTTGGGTGAGGCTAATTTTGTTCTCGATATCCATATCTTTCGGGATAGAAAGAACAAAATGATAGCTTTGTCCTAGGCCGGCTACATAGATAAAATTCTCAGGAGGTTTACAATGCAAGATTCTAAGAAAGGTGGGCAACCGCCTGGGCCTAGAATTACTCTTTCTAAGAAAGACTCTCCAAAGTCTTATGAAGAAAGAGAATACATGAAGTAGGTGCCTTATGCTTTGGTAGTGGGTAGTCTCATGTATGCCATGCTTTGCACACAACCGGATATTAGTTATGTGGTCGGGATTGTAAGTTGATTTCAGGCGGATCCAGGCCCGTACCATTAGGTTACGGCAAAGCATATTTTAAGTACCTGAGAAGGACACGAGGGTATATGCTTGTATATTCGGGTGAGGACTTAACTCCTCTAGGATATACTGACTCAGATTTTCAATCCTGTTTGGATTCTAGAAAATTAACTTCAGCTTTTGTGTTTACTCTGGGCGGGGGTGCCATGAATTGGAGAAGTGCTAAGCAAGATCGCACTTCAGATTCAACAATGGAGGCCGAGTATGTGGCAGCTAGTGATGCTTTAAAAGAAGCAGTGTGGCTCTGCAAGTTCTTTGGGCATCTTGAGGTAGTTCCTATTATGGATAAAGCGCTAACACTATACTATGATAACAGTGCCACGGTAGCTAATGCTCAGGAACCAAGATTTCACAAGAAGAGTAAGCATATTGATCGAAAGTATCATGTGATTAAGGACTTTGTTGAGGGCGGGCATGTCACGGTGTGCAAGATCACGTCAGAGGACAATTTAGCTAATCCATTTACGAAGACACTTACTGAGAGAGTCTTCGAGAGGCATGTGGAAGCTATGGGGATGTGAGATTTATCATATTTACTCGCTTAGTGCAAATGGGAGATTGTTAGACATGTATGCCCTAAGGAGTAAAAATGTAATGAGTTTTCAGAGACATTTTTATCAATAAAGAATTTATTCATTGTTTATATACCAAATCTTGTCCTCTTTACGTTCATATTTGTTGAATGTATGTTAAGCAAATAATAGTCTGAGACTATCAGTCTAAGCCTTAAGAATTGGGCATATGATGGACGAATTATGCGGAAGACACGATTCTTAAGGTGATTGGTCTAAATCATACGATCCGCAATCAAAGAAATAAAGTTGGGTACTTTATTCTTAGAAAGATTGTTATGTTGTCTATATCCCTTTTGGGAGATAGTTTGTCTTGACCATCGGAGGTGGACTCCATGAATAGAAACATTGGCACATTGTTATAGGTGACGATGTATTGGATCGGGACATAAAGTGAATTGATTTGGGTTAATAATTCTGTCTCGGCAAAATTGATTCACTTTAGACAATCATTTGTATTGTATCTTAATCCTGAGATGAATACTGTGCCAGAGATACATGGATCCCCGAAGACCTCCTGTTGAGTGCGTCTGTAGGTACGTTGGCCCTACCCATATGATACTGTAGCGAGAAGTCCTGGTCCTCCCTATGTTCCATCTACCTCTGTTGCCTCATGTTTGAATCCCTCTAAGTGAACAAATACCTTAAGCTTTTGTAATCCGAAAAAACCTAAAATGTCACTTCATACAAATAGGATTTCCATATCCTCAAGGCGTGAGTCACTGCAGCAAGCTCTAACTCGTGTATAGGGTAGTCCTGCTAGCGAGCGAGGCCTAAATCATCATAATCCATAAGCCGCAGCTCGTCCACACTGCATCAACCTGCATCCCCGTCCTTGTCCTGTCGTATCAGTGTAGACTTCATGGAGCTTGTCACTACCCAATATAACCAATACAAGAACAGTGATCCACCTATTCTTCAACTCTTGAAAAACATAGTCATATTCGTCATCCTACCCAAACCTAACACTTTTCTTGATTAATCGCTTCAATGGAGCTACTATCTTTGAGAAATCATTCACGAACTTCCTGTAGTACGCAGCAAGTCCTAAAAAGTTACAAATCTCAGCCACGTCCTTTGGTTGTTCTTATCATACCATAGTCTTTATCTTAAACAAATCCACTGAGATAACTTGCTCGAAAATGATATGCCCCAAAAACTTAACCTTCTTGGCATGCAGCTGGTGCTTTCGAGTTGCAAATCTATCCTCGAGAAATGTCGGGAACTTCCTAGCTTGCCAAATAATTTATCAATCTTGAGACAAGGATACTTGCCTTCATGGTGACCTGATTTAGCTGTCGATAATTAACACACAACTTGATCATACCATCATGTCTTTCGGCGAATAGAACTGATGCATCATGTGCTTCATCTCTACAGGCGCCAATCGATTTAGTGCCACAAAAATTGAAGCGATCCCCAAGAATAGCTTGATGCTAGACTCAACCTCCCGATGCGGCACTAATCCAGGTAATCCGTCAGGAAGACATCATCAAACTCATCAGTTACTAATGTTGCTGCATTTCCCCCTGTGGCATTAGACTCCTTGTCTAGATCTAAAAGAATTATATATATATATATATAGATATAGCATGCTAGGTTTCCTCATACACCTAGACACGTTTCCATGAGTCATTCATTCATTACTAGATCATTACCATCGTAGTAAGCGATCGTTGTCCCCTCATCAATCACTAGGGTTACCTATCAAATGTGACAAACGATAGTTACATCTTGCCTAGATAACTCATCCATCCCTAAAATCAATCATAAGTACTTATGGGGATTATAGTCAAATTACTTTCTAGAATCTCATCCCCAATCATTATCTTACAAGGTTTGCATATACAACACACACACACCCACCCAAGGGTAAGGTAATTAGCAAGGGTTCATCAAATTCCTCTATTTATAATTCCAAGGCATGTATAAAAGAACTCAAAATAGAGGAATCAATGGCACCAATATCAAAGAGAACCAAAACTAGAGACTAAGAAGCTGAAACTATACAGTCAACTCTCTCGTTGTTGGTCTGGACATCCAAACTCCCTAAAGTCCTGATGTAAACTTGAACTCCAGCCTTTCCTTTTTCCTTTGCTAGTGCTACTACATCCTGGGTTCATCTGCCGATATTGTTACGAAGAGAACCAATGAAGCTAAAGTCGAAGAAGTTGTTGAGTGGAGATAAAGACTGAGGTTGAGGCTGACGGCTCGCACTCCCCCCGATCTAAGATCCTTGTTGAGGATTCCTTACTGGGCAACTCCTCCCGACGCGTCCCAGCTGCTAGCAGAGATGGCAAGGGTTGCTTCATCCTCTACTGGATGAACTGTTGCTCCTAATGTTACGCTACCATGCCAATTCTTTACCTAAACTTGCCAATCGCTACTCCTCCTATTGTTCCTCTAGGTCTCCTTGATGTTCTTGCCCTATCCTTACAACAGAGAAATTAATCTCCTCCTACCGATAAGTTGATGACTCTAACTTACCAATACTCCAAAGTTGCAAGGCCATCAGTTGCTGTCGAGTGGATATCTTGAACCCTTCCTAGAACTTGATAGACCTTTCACGTACAAAAGCCATGCCGAATAAAGCAAACTTGGCCAACTCATCAAACTTTACCTCGTGTTCCCGAGCCATCATGTCGTCCTATCTTATTTGGTAAAATTCGACAATCTTTTAGTCTCTGTATTCCTGCAAAAAATAATGCTCATAGAACAATTCCTCAAATCTTTCCCCACTGATATTCCTATCTTTCTCCAATGATTTGCTTGTTTCAACAGGTGTTAACACTGCCTGCCAGCTAATAAGCCACGAATTCCACTTGGTACGCTACTGGTGCTCGAAGGGTATCCAAATGCTTTGCTTACTGAGTATAATCAATATTTAACCACCTACGGATCTCTATTTCCATCAAAAGTTAGGGTAGACGCATGCCTTAGCTCCTTAAAGTTTTCATGCCGACGACCGGCCTTCAAATTGCCAAGTATAACCCTTACTGCCATTTACAGAAAAGCAACAAATGTAACCCCTAGCATACTCCCCTCATTCGTGAGACTCGCATCAGTTACAGCTGGATGATGCCTAGGTGTCATTCTCTCAATTCTAAAAACGAAATTGGATTGCCAAGGGCTTTTCATTGTCATACCTATGTGTGCATAATTCCTAAGGTTCATAACCTTAAGCTCTGATACCATTCTATCATGTCCCGAAGCACGGGTAGTGACATGGTGGATTAATTAAGTTAATTAAACCAAATTTTTTATTAAAATTACCAATTAAATGATTTGGGTTATTTTGAAAAATGTGATAATTTAAAAACATTCTAAAATATTTATCGTTATTTTGAAATAGTAGAACATAAAATAAAATACTAAAGATAATTAAACATAGGTCGGCCCCACAGGACCCACATTAGTACACACACATGGTATTGACAATAAAATAATATAATCACAGCCCAATACGAGAGATAGATATTAAAATAATACATGCCTTGAATTAAATAAAGTAATAACCTTAAACAGTATTCCTATGACTCACTTGTTGCCCTGTTGCCTCCCTATCAGTCCTAAACTACAATCCACCTACGGGAAAGGTTTTGAAAATGGATAAAGAAAATGTGAGCAGAATGCTCAGTAGGAGTAAAGGTTCAAAGAACATTTAATTGAATATAATATTCTACTATAGACAAGAGTTATAAAAATAATAAACTGAAATTCATTAAACTCATACTTACCATCTTGCTCTTTTTCATCCAAATCTTATCAAGGGTTGAGCTTTGAAAACATTAAATCAAGGTTAGATCCGTTATAACATAAGAATTATAAAATACCGTAAGTAGACTTATAAAATTTATTGTTATCATCAATCCATTAGTCATCCATAAATTTAACTTATTATTTAGTTTCTGACAAAGCCATCAAAATCACCACCATAGTGGCCCAGCTAGGTTTCAGGACCTGGCCCTAAGGTCGCACTATCCACGACCTGATCTCTATGGATGGCATCATGCTCTTTTATTTTGTTCCAAACTGTGTCAATAACGTGTCCAAAATTATGTTATTATTTAGGTTTCACCTTACTGAGTATTCTCATTTGCATTCATTATTTGATTCATTATGTTTATTCATCTTTCATCAAATAATGTAATCACTAAGTAACCTGTCTCAAATTATCTCTTAAAACTTATTTTGAAAGACATCACTTTGAAAGAGGATAATTAGTGGAAAACAATTTGGAAGAATCCTCTGAGACCAAAAATATTAAAATCATGCTACCAAAGGAAGGGGTAGAAGTCCTACCTAGAATTCTACATCATATCTTGGTACCACAGTCCTGCCCCGCTATACATTAGCTCCACAGAACCAAGCACAACCTTAAATGTAAACTAATTCCATCAATATCTAGCTAAGGATATTCTATATTACTTAGCTATTTCATGGTGCCATTGTGACCATTGAAGTTCATAGAGTCACACTATAAAGTTAAAAACTTCATCTAGGTTTAAAACAGTGAAAACGAGTGAAAAATGGTCATTTCTCATAAATTTTGATCGACCTGCCAAACTGTCCGTACCGGCCTGTTGAACTACGTAGTTTGGCCTACCGGCCATACAAAACTGGCCAACCAAACTTTCTCACGTTTGGCCTGCCGATGATATGAATCCAGCCTACTGAATTCATGAATCCGGCCTACCGATACTCAAGATTAGTCTACCAAACTAGGAAATTCCAGAAAGTTCTAGATTTTGAGTCTCGACCTCCCGAGCTCGAAATCTCATTCTAACCTATTTTTCTCAATTCAAACATAGAAAACATTCGTAAATGACAGAAAAACATGATAGAATGCAATTAAAAAAGTTTAAACAAGATTTACATAGAAAATCTCTAAGGAATCTGAAAATGGAAAAAATAGGAAAATGTGATCCAATCTATTTTTTGTGAAATCAAGCCTAGATTCAAGTTGTTTTGAGTCCCATTAACTTAGATTAAAGGTTTCCTAAGCTATAGAGACTTGGATTACAACATTTTAAAGAAATTGAAAATTTTGGAAAAAGTTTTGAGAATTTGGAAAATAACAAACTAACCTCGAATCCAAGCTTGAAATCAAGTTTGTGGAGGCTCAATTCTGAATTAAAATTTGAGAGGGAAAGAGAGAGGGTGAAGGGCAGAGGGAGAAAGTATGTTGAGAGTGAGAGAGGGAGAGATTGAGAGAGTGAGGAGAGAAGAGGGAGAGAGAGAAATAATGTCACACCCTGGAGTACAGGAGGTGACGTTGTAGGTTCATTAAGTTGATAAAGTAAAAAATTAATTAAAACACCAGTCTAAACTTTTATTTAATTAAGAAAAATGTAATAATTTTAAAACCCTTTTTTATACAAACATTTATAATGAATAAAAAAATAAGATAAAATAAAACAAAATGAAATAAATTATTAAAGAAAGGGAAAACACACGTTGGGTCCCACCAACCCACAACTTATGTACACACATAGTATCAACAATATTTAAATTACAACCATAGTCCAAAATAGAGATATTAGAATAAAACATACCTTGATTAATGTATACAATAACCTACCCAGATCTTTTACTTGTCGCAAGTCTAATCTGTAGACTCTTCATCAATCCTAAGCTGTATTCCACCTGAGGGGAATGATTTAAAAACCAATAAAATATGAGCGGAAGGCTCAGTAGGACTATACTTTTAAACAGATAAATAATTTAAATATAAATTTTATCTTTCAAGTAAATAATTAGAAAACAGAGTTAAATAAATATATTTATTTTAATAAATCTCATTAATATAGCTCGTCTAGAAAGTACATTTTTATCTTTCTTGGGCAAACCATAGTTATTACCACCAAAGTGGCCCAGCTGGGTTTCAGGTCTTACCCCTAAATGCACATGCTACACGACCCAATCTCTGATATAGCATCATGCCCGTCTATATATTTTTATAGTTTTTAAAATCTCATTTTTTTTACTAAGTATTTTCATTTAAATTCATTATGTGGTTCATTATGAAATTTACCTCAATCCACTGTTTGTGAAAATAACCAATAAAAATCCTTTTTCAATCAATCATTGAAAATATTTTGATAAAAATCCTTTTGAGGCCAAAATCATTTGAAAACTTGGCTACCAAGGAAAAGGGCAGAAGTCCTACCTCAATATTCATGCTGATGTCCAATATCGCAGTCTCGATCTGCTATACCTTAGCTCCATAGAACCACAAACAACCTTAAATAGGAACTAGGTTAATCAGTATTTGGCTTAAAATATCATATGTTGCTAAACTACCCAATGGTCTCCTAGTGTGCCACTTGTGCTTATAAAATCATACTACAAGATTAAAATCTCAATCGGGGTTCAAAACAGTGAAAACAGACAAAAAATGACAAATTTCCATAAAGCCCGATCGGCCTGCCAGTTCCCCTGGTCCAGCCTTCTGAACTGTGCAGTTTGGCCTACCGATTATCTAGGTTTTGTCGATCGAACATTTTCAGGTTCGGTTTGTCGAAGGTATGAGTCTGGCCTGCCAAATTCATGAATCCGGCTTGCCAAATATGAAGTTTGGCCTGTCAAGCATAGAAAATTCTAGAATTTTTTAGGCATGGGTTTCGGCCTCCCTGAACCCAAATCCTCATCTTTAACCTGTTTTCTCAAATCTCAAGCATACATAATGATCATAATTTATAGAAAAACATAGTAGATTACTTTTTAACACATTTAAACAAGATTTACACAAATATTTTTTAATAAACCTGAAAATGAAGAAAAATAGAGAAAAATAGAAAATCTTGATACATCCGTTTTTCATCAAACTAAGCTTAGATTCTAGATAATTTAGGTTCCACTAACTTAGGTTAAAAGTTTTCTAAGCTTAAGGAAGCTTGGATTTCAAAATACGGAGAAAATTCAAAAAATTTATAAAAAGTTTAGAATTTAAAAACTAACCTTTATTTAATCTTTGATTTCGAAGTTGTTGTTGCTCAAACATATTCCCAAGCTTCCAATCCACAGAAAACCAAAGCTTGGGCTTGTCTTTGAATCAAAAATTTGAGGGAATGAGAGAGAGAAATAGAGGCAATGAGAGAGTGAGACGAGAGAGTGAGAGAGAGAGAGCTGAGTGAGTGAGGGAAAGAAAGAAGGAGTGAGAGATAAAATAAGAAAAAAGGGAAGCAAAACCAATGAAGGAAAACTGTGTGTAGCACGCGGATTTCAAACGGGATGTGTTTGGTATTTGACAAATTGTTTTGTTCTAAAAATTTAAAATAACAAATAAAATAATCAAAAGTAATTTAAAATGATTAAAATAATTAAAATAACATTAATTTTAGAAACTTTACAAAATGATCAAATTAAGTTTAACATACATCATGGCACACTAATTCACCATTTTCTACACTAACATTACTTAATTAATTTTGAGCGCTACAGCTCTCCACCCTTAAAAGAAATTTTACCATCGAAATTACAAATTGATTTAGAAATAAAATAAATGCGGATATAACTCACACATAGTTGATTCTAACTCCTAGGTGGCTTCATCAACCCCATGATGCTGCCTCATGACCTTCCCTAACTGTATATCACGACGCCATGAGTCGATCACCTTTTGATCGATAATCTAAACCGGCACTTCCTCGTATGTTGTGTCTTCTTGGATCTGCACGTCATGAAATAAAACTATCATGTTCTGCTTAGGTGGACACTTCTGAAGCATCGACACATGGAACATATCGTGAACATGAGAAAGCTCGGGAGGAAGATCTAGGCGATAGGCAATCACACCCACACATTGAGTGATCTTACACGATCCAACGTACCTTGGTGCAAGTTTACCACTTACACCAAATCACATGATACCTTTATGAGGTGATAACTTCAAGAGAATAGAATCTTTGTAACTCTTCTACCGACTTTGAGTAGCCTTCAACTATTCTCGTATCACGGCAATCTTCTCATTACTGTCATGAATCTCATCTGGCCCAAGAATAATCATGTCTTTCGGTTTTACCCAACATACCGGTGACCGACATGGTCGTCCATACAACGCTTTGATTGGTGCCATGCCAATGCTTGCTTGGTAGATGTTGTTGTATGCAAACTCTGCCCATCGGTCTGGGGATGAAATGTCGTGTTGAAGTTCAAATCTGTTCCCAAGACCTCCTAAAAGCTCCTCCAGTACTTGGCGTTGAATCTAGTGTCTCTATCAGATGTGATGGACAAAGGGACTTTGTGCAACCGTACTATGTTCTACAGGTACAATTCTCCAAGAACTCTCCTCGAGCATGTCGAACTGAAGGGAATGAAATGTGCCATTTTAGTTAACTTGTCTACCATAACCCAAATTGCATCGTGCCTTTATTTTGTCCTCGGTAATCCAGTAAGAAAATCCATTGTGATGTGCTACCATTACCCTAGAATAGGAAGTGGTTGAAGCTGACTTGCTGGCTTTTGGTGCTCAGCTTTCACCTGAAGACAAGTCGCACACTTGGCCACATATTCTTAGACATCTTTCTTTGTACCTCTCCACCAGTATTGCCTCTTCATATCACCGTACATCTTTGTGCTTCCTAGATGAATGATGAACTGAGACTTGTGAGCTTCATCTATCACGGCCTTCGTTACTTCTACAATTGCTAGAATTGCTAAACGCTCCTTGAAATACAACAATCAATCGTCATATATCCTCTATTCCTCAAATTGCTCTCTATTTTGAATTCGCATCCAAATCCCCTGAAGGTACTGGTCTCGCCACTGATTTTGTTTCACCATCTGAATGAGAGTTGGGGTTGTCTCCGTATGTATACCAAAACTCAATCATAACCTTTGTAGTACTGCAGCCCATACTCACTCACTATTGCATCCCTTTTCCAATCCTTAAGAGCCAAACAAGTGAGAATCCCTAAAGACTTCCTGCTAAGCACATCAACGACCACATTAGCTTTATTGGGATGGTACTACAGCGCGAAACCATAGTCTTCCATGTATTCCATCCACCTTCACTATCTCAAGTTTAGATCCCTTTGAGTGAACAGATACTTCAAACTCTTGTGATCAGAGAAAACCTAAAATGTCACCCCATACAAATAACATCTCCAGATCTTCAGTGCATGAATCACTACTTCAAGCTCTAAGTCATGAGTAGGATAGTTTCGCTCGTGAGGTCGTAGCTGTCTCGACCCATACGCTACCACACGTCCATGTTGCATCAACACGCATCCAAGTCCACGTCCTGAAGCATCTATGTAAACTTTGTATGGCTCATCACTATTTGGAATAACCAACATCGGAGCTATAGTTAATCGACTCTTTAATTCTTGGAAGGCAAATTCACATTCCTCATCCTACTCAAATCTGACATTCTTCCTGATCAGTCTTGTCAGTGGTGCTGCTATCTTTGAGAAGTCCTTTACAAATTTCCTATAGTATCCTACGAGTCCCAAGAAACTATAAATATTTGCTACATTCCTCAGTCGTTCCCACTCCACTATGGCTTCTACCTTAGACAGGTCCATGGAGATACCTTGCTTGAAGATGACGTGTCCTAGAAATTTGACTTCTATTAAATAAAATTCACACTTTTCTTTCTTGGCATACAACTGGTGCTGCCGTAGAGTCTAAAGCACGACCCTGAGGTGATGTTCACGCTCCTCCTAAGTCTTAGAATAGACCAAGATATCGTCAATGAACACGATCATAAATTGGTCCAGATAAGGCCTAAAAATCCTATTCATTAGGTCCATGAAAGCTGTCGGAGCATTTGTCAATCCAAACGGCATCACCAGAAACTCAAAGTATCAATACCGGGTCCTAAAAGCTATTTTAGGGATGTCCTCTTCTTTAATCCTAAGCTAGTGGTATCCCAAACGCAAATCTATTTTCAAAAAGTACCGTGAACCCCCAAACTAATCAAACAGTTCATCGATCCTAGGCAGAGGATACTTGTTCTTCACGGTGACTCGATTTAGCTGTTGATAATCTATGCATAGCCTGAGGGTTCCATCATGCATCTTAGTGAATAAAATTGGTGCTCCCCATGGCGATGTGCTATTTCGGATATATCCCTTATCAGTAAGCTTCTAAAGCTACTTTCTCAATTCCTTCATCTCTGCTAGAGCCATCCGATAAGGTGCTACAGAAATCAGTGCTATTCCTAAAAGTAGCTAGATGCTAAACTTAATCTCCCGCTACGGTGGTAATCCTGGCAACTCTTCGGGGAAGACATCTTCATACTCATCAACTATTAGAATTGCTGTACTTCCTCTCAATGCACTGGGCTCTTCTTCGAGGTTCATGAGAAAGGCATAGCAAGCTAGGTTCTTTCGTCCTCCAAGACATGCCTTTATAAGAAGCTCACACACTATTCAATCATTACCACCTAGGTAAGTGATCATTGTTCCCTTATCAGACACTAAAGTCACTCTCCTAAGTTGACAGTCTACAACTGTATTATACTTGGACAACCAGTCTATCCCTAGGATTGCATCGTGTGAACTCATAGGGATTACAATCAAATCACTTTTCAAAATCTCATCCCCAACTTTATTTTACAAGATTTACATATACAGTTCACACACAGCCACCCGCCCCAAGAGTGAGGCTATAACTAAAGGCTCATCAAATTTTTCTATCTCTAACCCTAAGGCATGTACAAAAGAGCTTGAAATGAGAGAATGAATGGCACTAGTATCAAATAAATCATGGGCTAAGGACTGAGAAACTAGTATCGTACCATCGATAACCGTGTTATTGGTCTAGGCATCCAAACTCCCTGATGTTATAGTGTGAATCTGCATTGGAGCTTTCCCTTTTCCTCTACCAACATTGCTAGGTCCTAAATTAGCTGGTCGATATTGCTACGGTAAAGGTGACTACACACTAGCGATACTCAGCGCTCAATACCGAGGGGCATTGCGTTGGAAGTTCTACAGCTGGTGTCCTTGTTCTTGGTATGGCAGTTGTTGGGGAGAAAACTGATGGAACTAGAGCTGAGGGAATTATTGAGGCTGAGGTTGACGACTGGCTCCTTCTCCGGCCTAAAGTCCTAAATGAGCACTCCTAATTGGACGGTTCCTCTTGATATGTCCCAGTTGTTGGCAATAATAGCAATGAAAATTATAGGGAATGTTGCGCCCGCTGTTGGATGAACTGTTGCTCCTGTTGTTCATGTTACCCTGTTGACTCTTTCCTTGAGTTGGACGACTATTGGTGCTCCTTTTATCGCTCCTTTGTGGTCCTTTGGACGTCCTTGCTCGATCATCATAGTATTGCGTATAATCACTTTCCACAGATATAGCTGACCACACAAGCTCACCAAAATTCCTAAGTCGTAAGGCAACCACCTGTCGTCGAATAGAAGCTTTAAGCCCTTCTTGAAATTTGATACACTTCTCGTGCTCCGATGCCACTACTGATAAAGCAAACCAGGCCAACTAATTAAACTTTGCCTCATACTTTTGAACCGACATATCACCCTACTACAATCTATAAAACTCAGCCGCCTTCTAGTCTCGATATCCTTGGGGAAAGTAACGGTCATAGAATAGCTCTTCGAACTTATCCCAGCTAATGTTCCCATTGTTCTCTAGGCGTTTAGCTTGCTTCCACCAAGTGTTAGCACCACCTTCGAATTTATAGGCTACAAACTCCACACGATACTCTGTTGGCACACCAAGGGTATCCAGGTGTTTTACGATTAAATCTAACCAATATTCAACTACTTGCAGGTCTCCATTTTCGTCAAAGGTCAGAATAGATGCACGTCAAAACTCCTTAAAATACATGTGCCGTCGACTAGCCTCAGAATCCTCTGATCTTGCCCTTGCTGCCATCTACCGGAATGCAGCAAGCATTGACCCCATTATACCTTCCTCATTTCCCAGGTTCATATCAACAACAAATGAACGATGCCTTGGTGCCATTCTCTCACTTCTGAAAAACAAAATTGGACTGTCAATGATATTTCATTGTCATACCTATGTGTGCATAATTCCCAAGGTTCATAGCCTAGGTCTCTAATACCATTCTGTCATGCCTCGGAGCGCAGGAGGTGACGTGGTAGGTTAATTAAGTTAATTAAGTAAAAACTTAATTAAAACACTAGTTTAAGATTTTATTTAATTAAGAAAAATGTAATAATTTTAAAACCCTTTTTTTACAAACATTTATAACGATTAAACAAATAAGATGAAACAAAACAAAATGAAATAAATTAATAAAAAAAGGAAAAACACGCATTGGGTCCCACCAACCCACAACTTGTGCACACACATAGTATCGATAATATTTAAATTACAACCACAGTCCAAAATAGAGAGATTAGAATAAAACATGCCTTAATTAATATATACAATAACCTACCCAAATCTTCTACTGGTCATAAGTCTGATCTGCTGACCCTTCATTAATCCTAAGGTGTATTCCACCTAGGGGAATGATTTACAAACAAATAAAATGTGAGCGAAAGGCTCAGTAGAACTATACTTTTAAACAAGTACATAATTTATATATAAAATTTATCTTTCAAGGAAATAATTAGAAAATAGGGTGAAATAAATAAATTCATTTTTAATAAGTCTCATTAATATAGCTTGTCCAGAAAGTACCTTTTATCTTTCTTGAGCAAACCATAGTTATCACCACCGAAGTGGCCTAGTTGGGTTTCGAGACCTGCCCTTAAGGTCGTACACTACACGACCCGATCTCTGATATGGCATCATACCCGTCTATATATTTCTATAGTTATTAAAATCCCATTTTTTTACCAAGTATTTTCATTTATATTTATTATGTGGTTCATTATGAAATTCACATCAATCCACTGTTTGTAAAAATAACCAATAAAAATCCTTTTTCAATCAATCATTGAAAACATTTTGATAAAAATCCTTTTGAGGCCAAAATCATTAAAAACTTGGCTACCAAGGAAAGGGGTAAAAGTGCTACCTCAATATTCGTACCGATATCCAACACTATAGTCCTGATCCGCTATACGTTCGCTCTATGAAACCACGAACAACCTTAAATAGGAACTAGGTTTATCAGTATCTAGCTTAAAATATCCTATGTTGCTAAACTACCCAATGGTGTCCTAGTGTGCCACCTGTGCTTATAAAGTCATACTGCAAGATTAAAATCTCAATCGAGGTTCAGAATAGTGAAAACAAAAGAAAAATGACAATTTTCCATGAAGTTCGGTCGACTTGCCGGTTCTCCTAGTTTGGCCTTTCGAACTGTGGGGTTAGGCCTACCGACCACCTGGGTTCGGTCGGCCAAACTTTTCCAAGTTCTCCTACCGAAGGTAGGAGTCCGGCCTCCCGGATTCATGGATTCGGCCTGTCGAACTAGAAAAATTCTAGAATTTTTCAAGCACGGATTTCAGCCTCCCCGAGCCCAAATCCTCATCTTTAACCTTTTTCTCTAATCTCAAGCATATTTAAACAAGATTTACACAAATATTTTTTAATAAACTCGAAAATGAAGAAAAAGAGAAAAAAATAGAAATCTTGATTCAATCAGTTTTTCATCAAACTAAGCTTAGATTCTAGATAATTTTGGTTCCATTAACTTAGGTTAAAGGTCTTCTAAGCTTAAGCTTGGATTTCAAAATGCGAAGAAGATTGACAGATTTAGAAAAAGTTTAGAATTTGAAAACTAACCTTGATTTAATCTTTGATTTTGAAGTTGTAGTTGCTCAAACGTGTTCCCAAGCTTCCAATCCACTAAAAACCAAAGCTTGAGCTTGTCTTTGAATCAAAAATTATAGGGAATGAGAAAGAGAAAGAGAGGCAGTGAGAGAGAAGGAGAGAGTGAGAGAGTGAGAGAGAGCTGAGTGAGTGAGGGAAAGAAAGAGGGAGTGAGAGATTAAATAAGAAAAAAGGGAAGCAAAACCAGTGAAGGAAAACCGTGTGTAGCACGCGGATTTCAAAAGGGACGTGTTTGGTATTTGATAAATTGTTTTGTTCTAAAAATTTAAAATAACAAATAAAATAATCAAAAGTAATTTAAAATGATTAAAATAATTAAAATAACATTAATTTTAGAAACTTCACAAAATGATCAAATTAAGTTTAAAATACATCATGGTGCACCAATTCATTATTTTCTACACTAACATCACTTAATTAATTTCTGGCGCTACAAATAAATAGAGGGAGGGAGAGTAAAACCAGAGAGGAAAATCATGTGCATCCACAGTTTTACAAAAAAGACGTATTTGGCCTTTGACAAATTGTTTTGCTTAAAAAAAATTAAAAATGGCAAATGTAAATAATAAAAATAATTAAAGTAATTTGAAATTCAAATTGATTGGGAAATCATCACAAAATAATTAAATTAAAGCAAAATCACAAATTTGACACACTAATTCACCATTTCGCACACTAATCATACTTAATTAAGTTTCGAGGTGTTACAATTTCATTAGTGGCTACATAATTATAGTAGATATATTCCTATCCTAGAAAGGTTACGTTACCATATGATTGGTTTAGCTCGTAAATCTTCCTCCCGATAGCAATTCATGGCTTACTAATCAAATAATTGGTAATCAATCAACTAGAATCATTAACACCACATAGAATAACTATCCAACATAATTTAGACAATCACAACCAATTTGAATTAGTATAAAACAAAAAATTAACCTATATTGAAATCCCTAGAAAACAAATAATCAAATGATATATAAGAATAAAAATAAATAACACAATTATTTAAGAATTCTTAAAATATACAACGATTTGAAAAATAAAAATGGGAAAGAAATCACCAAACTAAAGGTGTGATAAACTTTAAATTTTTTCTTTTCCAATCTTTTTCTTCCCCCTGTTTGCAGTGTTAAGAATGCTTCTAATGGTGTGTTCAAAAGAAAAATAAAATATCTAAATTTAAACCTAGAAGTAAATGCTAAATAATATAACTCTACACAACGAAATTATTTTCTATTATTTTCTTCTTTTTCTGAATTTCTCCCTCTTTGGAATCGGCTCTCGGAAACATGGGCCTCTTTGGTTCCCAAAAACCCAAGAGAACGGGTTCTCATCAGTGTGGCCCTCTTTTTTTTATCCTAGCAGCAAGAAAGGACATCTCTTAGGGCTGCCTGTCACGTTCGCCACGTGGTAGTGAAGGATTGTGCGCGGTAAGATTGCTTGGGGGGGGTGCGCGACGTGGCAGCTCGAGACCGGCAAACGTGCACACATTTGAAAGAAGATAAGTCGCGTCCCACTGGAACACGCGCAACTAGTTCATGCGCTTGGCAAATCCAACATGTGGCACGCTCTTATTTGTCAGGGGCCTGAGGCGGTGTACGGCGATGGTGGGGTGAGATGCAAATGCTAATCACAGCTGCTGAAGTTTCGATCCAATGGCCATGATCACAAGTTGATTGCGCCTGTACTTCGCGTGCGTGGTACCCTTCTAAGCACCATTGAATTTAAATTTGCATTCCTTTTACCTCATTTTAGCTCAATTTTTATATGTTTACCCATATGCCTAATTTACCTATACAAATGAGGATAAAACAAATAATTATAGAGGCAATTAGGATGAAATAAAATTCTACAAAATTAAATTAGAAAAAACTAAACAAAAAAAATTAACTAAAATAAAAGTAACATATAATAAAGATAAAATAAAATAAAATACATAAAGCATAGCAAAAATATATGTAATTAAGTACAAATTAACTCTACATTTATCAAGTTATCATTAGTGTAAGGAACTAAATTTTATCCGTCATTAACTCCTCCATTTTTAACTCCTCTCAAGTTGACTCTCTTTATATCAACTCCTTTCAGGTCGACTCTTCTCAGTTTGAATTCTCCACTTTCAATCTAAACGATTGGCGCTCCAACGCTTCCCATGTAGCCTGCAACTTCATTCAAAGCCGCACAATTTAAATAACTTCCAACACCCTCAAACTTAGAATAAGCAATCATTGATGCAACAACTCCAAGCTTAAGGTCATGGAAAGGAACAACCTACATTCATTGTCATTGAACAACCTACAAAGATCTGTTGACGAAATTGAACCATCGCCCTTTTCTTAAGAGATAGTCGACGCGACTCTTCCAACACAGTTTTATACTCCATCCTTCTCCAAGTTTGATCGATCCACAAAGCCGCATGAACATCAATGCCAATATCAGAGATGCTCTCATGCGCAAGACGTTTCCTTAAAGCCATAGAGGCCCAATGTTGAAGTAGTTTTGTCAACAAATTTAAAGATATGACAAAGACATCTTCCCAATTTCGTCAACCTCTAAATAGGAACTACCATAAATGAGGCTTTTAGCGTCGCTAAAACCATGTTAGTTGTTACTAAAACTTAGTCGCTAAAAAAGTTGTCGTCACTAAAACTATAGCAACGATGTCGTCGCTATTTCCTTAAGCCATAGATCTGCAAAAAAATGACACCAATATCCAATTTTAGAGACAACATTTTAGAAAATATCATTGCTAAAAGTTCAAATATTCTGAAATTTTTGGAGTTTCAAATTTTTTAGCAAAGACAATAAGTTTACGCTTTATTTTTTACGAAATAAGTTTAAGCTTTTTTTTAATGATGGCTCCTTTTTTTTTTGTTTTTTAAATTTTTGAAATTATTTTATATATTTATTTATTTATTATTAACTTTATTAAATAACTAATAAAATAAATCTTAATTTTTAAAAGTAGATATTAATGTGATTAAAATGACATAATACAATGCTAATTAATAAAATTCCTATAATAAGTTTAATTAAATAACATAACAAATTATACTCAACATGGTCTATTTGAAAAAAAAAAAAAAAAAAAGATGTCCAATGACATAAAAACTCTGTGATCCCCTAAATTTGCATTTTCTTCATCTTTTAGTTCTTCTTCTTTATTAGTTGGAGGCACAATGTGGCTGGGTTTGGAGACAGGTTCACATTAATTCTTGGATTCATTTGCCTCAGTTGACTAACTAGCTTTATGTGTGGGGGTATACATCTATGAGAGCCAGTTACGGACCCCTAGAGCCAAGGAGATTTGCCCAGACAAAGAACCGAAGGATGTAGAATAACACTCAACTGCTCTCTAACTGAGTCTAGGTCCCATCCCATCGTGTTCCCAACACATTCTCAAGGATGACAACCTCGTTAATAGCAGCGACGGATCTGGAAGAGTTAGACGAAGCATGCATCACCTGAGTTTTCCTCTCCTGAACCATCTGGCCCTATAATTAAGATTGAAAAAAATTATTAATTAAGAAATAAAATAGTTAAAAAAATATTTTATTTAAAGAGATGAAAATAAATTACTTACATATGTGGCCTTTGCAGGTTCATTGGCACAAGTGCTGCCCTAATAAATATATTAACATTATTAATAAACCTTTAACGGTTTTGTAATTTAATTAACATTATTACTTTAAATTTATTATAAAATCACAATTAAATTAGTTAAGATTTTTTTAACATTATTAAAAATTTAATAATTAATCAATATTTAACTATAATTATTATTAATTCTATCTAATAATTCATATTCATAATTTACTATTAATTACTAATTTCTGATCATTAATATTTTTTATCGTTAAAAAAATTTATCATTATTAATTTACCACTTAACTAATTAATTTTTACTTAATAAATGTTAAATATTATTAATTTTGATTAACATTATTAATTGTAATTATTAATTCTTATAAATATTAATTATCAATATCTAATTATTATTGCTTTATTGATGGTTAAATTGGTTAATCATTAATAATTAGCCACTTAACTAATTACTAATATTATTTAATTATTACTTAATAATTGTTAAATATTATAATTTAACTCTATTTAATAAGTTTCTTATTAATCAATACAATTTTGATGTAAATTTGTTACTTATTAACTTCTAATTATAATAATTATAACCACATATTCAACACAATTAAACAATTTCACAATTTCATATACTCACATATCACGATAGCCCCATATTCAACAATTTCACATATTCATAAATTTACAATTAAGAATATCACAATTTCACATCTTCACATACTCACAATTTCACAATTTTAGCTACATTTATTCACAATTTCACATGTTCACATATTATTCCATTACATAGTTTCCAACATTCATCTAACATTTTAAACAAGTTCACAAAATATACTAAAAATTAAATTAACAAACCAAAAGATTTAAAAAAACACAATTAAAAAAACTTACATTTGCACACCACAAAAACAGTGCATGTGTCGAATGAGGATACAACAAGTGAGTCTCAGAGGGAAGGACAGAGGTGACTTTGGCAATGATAGCAGTCAAAAAATAGAGAAAAAAATGGGAGCAAGAGAAAATAGATAGAGAGAAAAAGGGGAAAGGGTCAATGGCGGGGCTAGGTATGGCCAAAGGGCATGGTAGTGACTGAGGAGCCTCGGCGGTAGCAGGGGACGGTCAGAGGGGGCAGAGAAAGGTAGAGAGACAGAGAGAAATATTGAGGGAGAAGAGAGAAAAAATACCAGAGAATGGGGAAGAAGATGGCCTCTGGGCGGTTATAATCAAGACTTTTTAGCGACAACATTTATCATCACTAAAAGTCAAAAAGTTGTTGTTAAAACTCGTCAAATGGTGTAGTTTAATTAAACCCTAATAAAAAATAGATTTTTGGCGACGATAATAACTTTTACATGCCATCGCTAAAAGTCCCTAAAAAAATGTGGAAACTACCCTATTTAACCGCCCCAAAATTTAATGAGAATTGAATTTTGGACCATGTCGTCGCTAAAAGATCCAACTATCATATTTGATTGAGAGACTTTTAGGATGACATGTTGTAGCTAAAGGTCATGTCCCTCTGGCATGTATTCCACTTAGGTATGCACCATAAATTTTTAGGACTTTTAGCGATGGCCTGTCTTCGCTAAAATTGGGTACCCCTGGAAAAAGGAAAATTTCTATTGGGATCATAGAAAGGCCTTTAGCAATGACTTGTCATAGCTAAAGGTGTATTTTTAGTGACGACAAATGTCGTTCCTAAAACATTTGTCGCTAAAGGGATTAACTGTTGTAGTGAGGCACCGTAAATGATGAATTTTGTGGCATCATACAGTAGTGTAACGTACCTTGAATGACTATGATAACTCTATAAAAAAATAGTTATTCGTATCCTTAAATGTATATATTTTTGTTATATTTTTTATATTTTATTTAATTTTATCCATTTTTATATATTTTACTTTTTATTTTATTTTTGTTTATATGATTTTATGGGTGGCTAAGAGCATCCAAGTTGTCTTGGAAGCCATCAGATCAACTTGGAAAGTCCACAGATGCACGTGTGGCGTCTACCCACGATTGGAACGAGCTTTGCATAGAAAATCAGCAGCTCGCATTAGCTCTCTTTGCATTGCGTGTCATCCTGCGTCAGGCGCCACTCAGCCAAGCCAGATCTCGTGTGACACGACCCATTTCTCTCTAGAGTGCCCTTCGCACTTGCCCATTGCTGTCTCACCACACATCCGATCAACTAACTCTGTCAACCTAGCCGCGCCACATGGTGATGCGTCATACTCCCTTGTTTACTTGTTGGGCATGTAATTAATTAAGGAGCATGCCATTTTATTAAAAAGCCTCCATCAGCTAAGGCTCCAGAGTTAAAAAGAACAGAGCTCTATTTTGTAAGTGTTTTCACGATTTGGAGAGTTGATTCTGAGAAACCAACAAGAGGAAAAAGAAAAAAATAAATACTTAAGTTTTTTTTTTTAGTTTAGGATTTTATTTCTAGTTTTAGATTTAGGTTGTATTTTCAATAAATCATCATGGAAAAAAGCATTCGCAGATCAAGAAGTAGGAGAGAGGAGATGGAGAAGAAGAACTTGAAGTTTGTTTTAACTCTAAAATAGGTTTTCATTCTTATTCTTTTCCTTTTATTTTTTTGTGATTTGTAAATAATGAACCCTTGATTTTAGCTTGTTTAATTTTAGTTATGGAGTAGTTGTTTTTTTAGAGCTTTGATTTTGCATAGTTATTAAGTGTTGATTTATTTTAAGTAGTTTTTCATGGAATATTTGTGTTGTCCCATTGTTAATGTTTCTAGTTTATTTGGCCAATGAGTTAGATGATTTTGAAGTATAAAATTAGGCACTCAGGAGAGGTAATTTTATATGTCCAAACTGTATAGCACAACTTAGGTTTTTAGGCCTTGTTTGTTTGAGGCACTTAGGATGGATTTTGTTATAACTCTTCTCCAGCAAATATGGTCAAATATCTTATTTGATCAAAAATATTCTCCATTATTTAGATGTTTAAGTTCAAATATGATCAAATATCTTGTTTTAGATTTAGTTTTTAATTGTGGATTATAATCCAAAATACTTTAAAAATGTTTATTATTTTATTTCAATTGTTTTAGTTTATTTTTAATTTTTTAATTTTTTAATTATTTTAATATACATATATATAAATTGTTATTATCATATCCAATATATTCTAGTCCGATTACACACCAAACACAGTATTATTCATCCGGCTTCATAATCTGACGGTTTACCAAACACAGGATAGGATTCAACATAATCCAATCCAGTCTAATCCAATCCAGTCCAGTCTAATCTATAATGAGTAATCCAATCCAATCCGACGTGCCAAACAGGGCCTTAGAGTTTGCGAGGCCTAAAATACCTCCGTAGTCATTAAACGAACTAGAGCTTAATAAATATTTAAACTACTTGGTTTTTAATAGGGATATTGGAATTGAGTTTTTGAGCATATTATCCAATTTGACACTCGAGAGAGGTAATTAAGTTAAATAGGGTTCTTGGCTAATAAATTATCAAGCTCAATCAATAATAGAATTAGTACGGATTAATTATGATGAAATTGGTGTTCTGCTAATTTTAATTATTTGTTTTCGCTACTTCATTTTATTTTGTTAGTTATTTTTATTAGTTTATTTGCCGTTCTATCCGGTCATTCAAATAATCTTAGAGAAAATTAATTTTGATACTTGACGATAATTAAATGCAATTCTCATGGATCAACAACTCTACACATCACTTTATTATGTGAGGTGACTCGTGCATTTGCGAGCATTGCATACATGAAGTACGCAACAATGTTTTGGCGTCATTGCTGAGATTTTTTTATTATTTAATTTTGGTTAATATCAGTACCAATTGTCTCTATGATTTCTTTGGATATTTTTATTTGCTTTTGTTTTATTTTTATTATCTTTAATTTTTGTTTTAGTGTCTTCGTTTGAGGTACTTGGAGACCCTGCATCAACAGGTCTGCTTGAATTTTGTTTAACAAGATTCGGAACCATTTTAAAAGTGCTTCGTAGAGATTCAAAGAATTGCTTTCAAGGTACCTATATCATAGTTTGTCAAAGGAAGGTCAACTTCACATTTTCCTTAATGGCTTAGTGACATAACAAGAATCACAGTGGAGTTTGAAAATGGTACCATCATTCTCTATCAACTATTTGTCAATGAAGCCTACTATATGTTGAAAAATATGACTAATAGGTTCCTAAAGGACCTATCAAAATGTTAATAGCTGCAAATATATAAAAGATTGTTTTTTAGTAAAATGGCAAGCAAGGGTCAGTTGTAATGTTTGTCTTTTTCTCCTATGGATATTTACATGAATTAAACGTTAGAACATGATATTTTATGACTTATTATTATTTATAATAAGTAAATTAATTTTTTTAATTAGTAACGTCACAGGTGACGGCCACGTGGAATCGATGTGCTTAGAAAATTCACGTCAAAAATGATGATAAGCATAGAGTATTTATTATTCTTTTCAAGAGTTTCAACTTGCTCTAAATTTATAATCTTTGTAATATTGTAAAGTTATGCATGCCCTAGAACTATATTGTTGATGATGACATGAATTTTGTTGCATATTTTCTTATTTTTATAATATTAATGATGTCATGATGATTACATGTGTAGCATTTTTTTAATTATGGCGATAAGAAATTAGATAATATAAAGTGCCTAAAAAAATACTATGTAAATTGTATTATTTTGGGTTATAGGAGCAAACATTATTGTTGTATAAATAATTGTGTATTATAATTATATTATATTATTTTATTTTATATATAGATATTGAGATAATCATATAATATATTATATTATATTAAAGTATATCATATTATATATATAATAAGTAAACTGTTTAAAAGTAAAAAAAAAAAAGGGAAAAAAAGATTACATGGTGAAAAAAAAGGGAACCTAATTAGATTAGGATTATACTTATTTAAAAAGGAGAAAATCTAATTAGATTAGGATTAGGGTTTTTAACACTAATCAAATCTTTTCTCTCTCATAAACCTATAAATATATCTTTAAGCTACCAAAGTCTTCATTCCCCAAAGAAAATTCTCTTCCTTACCCCTTCTCAAAAATCTCTCCAAGAAAGCCTCCATCATCTCTCTAATCCTTAAAACCAAGAATTCATCACTCTTATTTTCTTTCAAGCCAAAGTATAAGGAATTCTTTTCAGAGATTTTGTGTGTAAGTATTCGTCTTTGTTAAAGAAAACATAAGAATTTAAGGTATAGTTTAAAGGTTTTCATGGTTTTGAATTTTTATGATTGATATATTTTGTTTTATGAGAAACTTTGTTAGAAAACTATTCTTTTATGTTGTGAATGTATATTATTTATGTTTGTATGAGAAATAAATTATTTTATTTATTGCTTTGATTATAACAATGTAATTTTATGGTTGAAAGTATTTATGTTTATATGATATTATGAAATTTCATGAAAATAAGTTTTTGTTGTTTGAGTGTGATAAGAGAATTTTAGGATTTTTAGTTTGTCAGCAAGGTTGCTGGTATTGTTTTGAAATCAAATGATTTTATTTTGCTATAATTTTTGAATATGATGTGTATATATAGGTTAGGAATATCTAGGATATTTTATAAATTTTCATTCAAAATATTTTTAGGATTTTGAGTTTTCAATCAAACACTGCTCATAAAATTTTATTTTGCTCGTAAATTTGTATTTGTATTTTGTAGAGTCCATTTTATGAGGAAAAAACGTCTTTTGATTCTATAAAAAATTATAAGCTATTGTTGATATGTTAACTAAATGTTTGTAAATTTTTAGCTTCATATCCTTATTATATTTTAAGATAAAATTTGTTGATTGCCAAGTACTTAGTGGTTATAAATGTCTACTTGATATACTCTATGTAATTTATGAGATGATAAATCAAATTTTTAAATGTGTTTTGCATGATTTATTGTTTTTCTAACTTATATTTATATGTTAAGCATGCCACATAAATATTTTAGAAGCATATCATACATATTTGATTTTATAAAAATATTTGAATGAAATATGTTCGCCGTTTAGCATGTTTGGTGTTAATATTAACTCTAAATTCGAATATATGTTTTGAATTACTCCGAATTTATTTGAAGTTGAATTTTGGATATATGATGGTTTTATGTGTCTATTATATTAGTAATTTTTATTAATTATTTTATGGCATAAATAATTTAATACGTAATTTTTAATTAGGACTGCTCTCTACCTAGGCTTTGCTAGCATATTTTCTAGTATTGATTATATGATTTATTTTAATTATCAAACGAAATTTTTATGGCTAAAGAAAAATCTAAGAATTATATATATATATGTATTCCTACAAATTTTCATGTTCTAATTGAATGTGAACTAAAAGATATAGGGTTATGAATCCTTGAAGATCAATAAGTTTTTATGAATCCTTGATAGATTTACTTTTTGAAAAATCTAAGGTATTTTGGATTAACTTTTTCAAGAGAAGAAAATTTGAGTGATGTTTATACATGTTAGCTATGTTACGGAATAATTCTTATAAGTTATTCATGCTTATAAGTTGATATTAATTTCTCTAAGTGATTAAAGATTAAGTTTTCTATCTTTATGTTTCTTGACTTTAAGAGCATGTTTATTACTCAAAGATGCTTTGTTTTGTTAAGAATGATATATGATGATGTAATATGATATTAAATGATAGCATGAAGATGAATATTAATTTCATGTGCTATATGATGAGTGATATGAACACTCTAAAAGGCAAGAACACTGATAATTGCGGCAACGTCATTCAATTTAAGGTTTAGTAAGTAAGCAAGTCAAGTAAGTACATTCTCACCTGCAACATGATAAAGTTTACGAAAATATTAAGGAATGTTTCATAAATAAAGGTTTGTGATTTAATGTTTTTATTTCAAGACCTTTTAAAATGATTTTTCCTTAGGATGTTTTTATGTTCATGTTTTTATGGTTTATGACAAGTTTTCAAAAAAAGCTTATATATATGTATCACTTAATTAAGCGTTGCACACTCTTTGTTTATGTCTAAGATATCCCATGAGGTTTGGACTTGTCATATTTGGTTTGGGAGTAGCTACCCCACTCCTCTCAGACGGCCCACCTTTAATGTTAATGGTACAACTCTTGTGCCCCTAAAAATGAAATGAATAATGTTTTAATACGGAAGTTTAAATGAAAGATATATTATATATATGAACATGTGCCTTGTGTATTATTATGTTTATGACTATGATCTTATGTTATGCTTGTATGAAAGTTCATATTTTATGTTGTGAGATAAGAAAATGTACTTACTAAGCTTAAGCTTACTTAGTTTTATATCATGTTGTAGACAAAGGTAAAAGGCATATGAAATAAGTGGAGGACGAAAAGGGGTATGTGCGCTAGGAGTGTTGGATTGAAACAGAATTACTCTATGAAAAGAATTAATTGCCTAAACAAAAAATTTATTATTAATGTTATTTTGCGCACTGATGTTGATTTAAGACTTGGTTTATTTCGTAAAGACTTTTGAATGTTTTGAGACTATTTGATATTTCTTTAATTGTGGCTTTTTGAAGACTATGCCATGTTTCTTTATTTTGGTATGATTAAACTGTTTTGACATATAATTATTTTTCTTAAGAGATTTAAAAATTGTTTGAAGTTTTGTGTGTCTATAATTTAGTAAATGATTGTAATTGTAAACTAATTGTTTCTGCAGGTGGTCGGTTAGTCTAACACTATAGGTCTTCCATTGGGCTAAACGAGGTGAGAGAAGCAAATCTGATAAGTAGTTTTCATTAATTATGCATCTTTTCCTAAGATCAATGGTTGAGTGTAAATATTTTATTTGAATTATTATCTCTCAATAATGATATTTGTTGGAAAAATAATACGCAGCGGAATTTTAAAAAATTTTATATCAGAGTATTTTCCAAAACACAAGTTTGACATGCTATATGCATAAATTAACCAGATCTTACTAACCTTTGTGTGCCAAAAAGCTCCTGCAACCAGTAAAGAGAAGTAACGTTCCAGAGGAGTTTCAACCTACTAGTCTTCTTTGTTATTAACTATCCACGATCGGAGTGAGTGTGGGCTCACATGTTTAGCTCTTCCACCAGGTGACTCTCCTTCCAACCAATTGAGAGAACTCAAAGCAAGTGTTGGTGATTTGTGAACAAGAGCTCTCAGTGAGTTTTCAGATTCTCACCAGCAGAGTATCACTCTTAATCTCTCAATTGATCTAAGTAACTCTTAAGACTTACTCCCTATTTATAGAGGTTGGGTCCAGGGTCAGTGCTTATCAAATTAGGTCTCAAAACTCAAATCAGAATCAAATTTGGATCAATATCTGATAAGATCCGTGTAAAAACACGTGATATTGTCTTTCACTCATTGGCAGGCCAATCAGGATGATCGGCAGGCCGAACTTGAGGATCGACATGCTGAACTATCGATTAATATCTCAGTGAATCTTTTATTTTCCACCCAAGATTCTATAGGATAAAGTCTCTGTTTTAATTCAAATAACCCAATAGAAAAGTTATCTGATTAAAACAAATTTATCTAGATAATCTCTAGAAAAATAAATGAATTCCTAATAATTCTACAAGTTTATCTTGATCTAATTTATTCAAAATTAAATCAACCGATAAATAGACAAGAATTATCCGATCCTTATAATTCAACAAGTTTATCTTGAATTAATTATTACCACAAAATTAATTCAATCGATAAACAAACATGAATTATTTGATTCTTTCAAATTTCAACCAATCTAATAAATCTGATATAAGTCACCAATTACTGAAAAAGCACGCCGTATCGTTACGGGATGTTGTGAGCTAGCAAAGGGGACCAAATGGACTATATAGATCAAGCTCCCGATAATTATGAAACCCAATATCCTAGATATCATTATCAACTTAAACGCTACTCCACTAAAAGCTTGGAGCTGCACTCTCGAACTACATTGAATTACAAAGCCCGTATAGCTAAGTCTCCATGACATATCATAGTGTATCGTTTCCCTATATGATTATCCATAATCGGCTTAAGGACAAGTTCTATCTTACCTTCTCAATTATTTTTATCTTACGTGCCATTATCTCACCATCAGAAAACTTACTATCCAAAGACAGTATACCAATCGGTTACACCTATGTATCTAAATGGTTGAGCGCTCCAGTTTTTCAATTATAGGATAACGCATAAAAAAAGATATCACTACTCCTAAAGAGAAGCTATGGATTCCATATCTATGAATAACAAGTCTACGCTATCAAGAGTCATGCCTCCAACGTATCGACATGCATGCCACTATTAAGTTGTGGGTGTCACCCTTTGGAACGTCAAAAGACACTAGTCAAGAAAACGGCCCACTATTCATCTTAGGATTACAATACAATACAAATGATCGTCTAAAGTGAATCAATTTGCCGAGACAGAATTATTAATCTAAATCAATTCACTTTATGTCTCGATCCAACACATCGTCACCTATGACAACGTGCCAATGTTTCTATTCATGGAGTCCGCCTCCGATGGTCAAGACAAACCATCTCCCAATAGGGATATAGACAACATAACAATCTTTACAAGAATAAAGCGCCCTACTTTATTCCCTCAATTGCGGATCTTATGATTTAGACCGTCACCTTAAGAATCGTGTCTTTTAAATAATCTGTCCATCATATGCTCAATTCTTAAAGGTTTGGCCTGACAGTCTCAGACTATTGTTTGCTTAACATACATTCAACAAATATGAACGTAAAGAGGACAAGATTTGGTATATAAACAATAAATAAATTCTTTATTGATAAAAATGTCTCCAAAAACTTATTATATTTTTACTCCTTAGGGTATACATGTCTAACAATCTCCCACTTACACTTGCACTAAGTGAGTAAATACAACAAATCTCGCATCCCCATAGCTTCCACATGTTTCTCGAAGACTCTCCCTATAAGTGTCTTCGTAAATGGATCAGCTAAATTGTCCTCTGACACGATCTTGCATACCGTGACATGCCTGCCCTCAACGAAGTCCTTTATCACATGATACTTTCGATCAATATGCTTACTCTTCTTGTGAAATCTTGGTTCCTTAGCATTAGCTACCGCCGCACTATTATCACAGTATAGTGATACCGCTTTATCCATACCAGGAACTACCTCATAATTCCTAAGAACTTGTGGAGCCACACTGCTTCTTTCGAAGCATCACTAGCTGCCACATACTTGGCCTCCATCGTTGAATCCGAAGTGCAATCTTGCTTCACACTTTTCCAACTGATGACACCGCCTCCCAGAGTAAAACAAAACTCGAAATCAATTTCCTAGAATCCAGACAAGACTGAAAATCCAAGTCAGTATATTCTAGAGGAGTCAAGTTCTCACCCAAATATACAAGCATATACCCTCGAGTCCTTCTCAGGTACTTGAAAATATGATTTACCGCAACCTAATGGTTTGGTCCTGGATCCGTCTGAATCGACTTACAATCCCAACTGCAAAATAAACATCTGGTCATGTGCAAAGCCTAACATACATGAGACTTCCCACTGCCAAGCATAAGGCACCTTCTTCATGTATTCTCTTTCTTCCTCAGACTTTGGAGAGTCTTTCTTAGAAAGAGTAATTCCAGACCTAGATGGTTACGCGCCTTTCTTGGAATCTTGCATTGTAAACCTCCTGAAAATTTTATCTATGTAGCCAGCCTAGGACAAAGCTATCATTTTTTTCTTCTTATCCCGAAAGATCTAGTTATTGAAAACAAAATTAGCCTCACTCAAGTCCTTCATGTCAAACTGTTTAGTCAACCATAATTTGACCGATGACAATGCCCCAATGTCATTGCCAATGAGTAGAATGTCATCTACATAGAGCAAAAGAAAAACCACCTTCCCATCTTTAATGTGTTTGTAAACACATGGCTCATCCACATTTTGTGAGAACCCATAAATCTTGATTACCTGATCAAATCTTATGTTCCCAGAACGGGAAGCCTGCTTAAGTCCATAAATTGACTTTAGTAGCTTACAAACCTTACCCTCTTGACCCTTGACCTTGAACCCATCTGGTTGTGCCATATAAATGGACTCATCAAGATAGCCATTTAGAAAAGCCGTCTTGACATCCATCTATCAAATCTCGTAGTCGAGAATGGTAGCTATGGACAAGAGAGTCCAGATGGACTTAAGCATGGCTACAGGCGCAAAGGTTTCCTCATAATCGATTCCTTCCTTTTGTGTATAATCCTTAGCTACCAGTCTAGCCTTAAAGGTTTTGACCTTTCCATCCACTCCTCTTTTGCTCTTGTAGATCCACTTATACCCTATGGGTTTTACCCCTTTGGGAAGATCCACAAGCTCCCAGACCTGATTTGTCTCCATAGACTTCATCTCAGTGTTCATGGCCTCTGTCTAGAGTTTTGAATCAACATTCTTTATAGCTTCTACGTAAGTATAAGGACCCTTATCATGTTCATATGGTTCTACTAAAAAGACCTCCCCATTGAACATATTCCTCTCAGGTTGATGCCCGATCCTCCCACTACACCAAAGCCCCTCAGGTTATTGTCAAGTGTGTTTGGCTTTTCTACATTGATCGGAACGGTTTCATTCGGAACCTCCGGAGTGATCAAATCACTCCTTAACTCCTCAAGCACTAATTTGCTTCAAGGTTTAAAGTCGTCCATGTAACTCTCCTCAAGGAAAGTTGCATTAGTTGAAACCATGACTTTATTTTCTTTTGGATTATAGAAATAACCCCCTTTAGTCCCTTTTGGATATCCTACAAACACGCAAACTTTCGAATGTGCTTCCAACTTATTCGGATCCTTAAACAGGACATGAGCCGGACATCCCTATATGTGAATATGGTTTAAGGATGTCTTCCTACTTGTCCACAACTCGTGAGGACTTTTAGGGACCGATTTTGAAGGCACATTGTTCAAAAGATAATATGCGGTTTGTATTGCATATCCCCAAAAGGATGAAGGCAATGATGAATAACTCATATGGACCTGACCATGTCCAATAAAGTCCTATTCATTCTCTCTACTATGCCATTTTGCTGCTAAGTACCCGACGCAGTCAAATGGGATAAAATCCCATTCTCTAATAGTGTCCCAAGAACTCATCAGAAATGTATTCTTCACCTCGATCGAATCGAATGCCTTTATAGGTTTACCGAATTGCTTTTTCACTTTAGCTCGAAACTCCTTGAACTTGTCAAAAGTTTCACTTTTTTGGTGCATCAGGTATACATACCCATATTTTGAGTAATCATCAATAAAAGTGACAAAGTACTCATACCCTCCTTGTGCTCAGATGTTCATCGGTCCACAAATATCACTATGTACACTTTTTAGAACCCCGTCGACCCTATTGCCCTTAGACCCAAATGGTCTTTTGGTCATTTTACCCTCCAAACAAGATTCACATTGAGGTATAGATTCCACCTTTAAGTGACTTAAAGGTCCATCCCTTACCAACCTTTGAATCCTATTCAGGTTAATATGACCAAGGCGCAATTGCCAAAGATAAGTCTTATTAGAGTGAGAAGTTTTAAGTCTTTTAGAGTTATTATCATTCATCTCAGGATTAAGTAATAAGTCCATCTTAGGCATGATAAAATATAGATTATTTTGCATCCATCCATAACTGATAATAGACTTGTTTTTACGAATCACCACTTTATCATTAAAAGAAACCAAATAGGAGTCTTTAAATAAACAAGCTACAGAAATTAAATTCATTTAAATTTAGGAACATAAAAACAATCTTGCAAAAATAAATTCCTATAATTATTAAAATAAAGATGGATGTCTCCCACTGCTTCCACTGAGACCAAGGATCCATCGCCCATCCGAAGCATGAAGTCTTCATGTAGCAGACTTCTCGTTTCTTTGAACCACTGCAGAGAAACACAAACATGATTAGTTGCACTGGAATCTATGACCCAAATGTCACTGGATTCCTCAACCAAACAAGTTTCTAAATACAGAAGATCACACCTACCTCCTTTGAAAAGGAAGTCCTTGCAATGCTTCTTGATGTGCCCGACCTTCCCACAGAAGAAGCACTTAAGGTTCTTCGGGTTCTTCTTCTTCTTCTTCTTGCTCTTGCTGCTAGCAGGAACAGAAGACTTCTCGTTCTTGGCCCGTTGCTTCTTTCCATTCCTAGAATTGAGATTGGAACCAGAAGCAGCTACCAAATTGGCCTCTCCACCCGTAGGAGACACCCTGATCAGTAGTTTGAACTCCTGTTACTGTTTCATTAATTCTGTTAAGGTCATATCTCGTCTATTGCTTAAATTAAAAGTAGCTCCAAACGGAATAAATTCCTTTGACAGAGTCTTAAAGACCATAGTCATCTGAGTTTCAGCATCGATGTCGGCTCCATTAGTTTGAGCCTCAGTGAGATAACCCATGGCCAACATCATGTGCTCCCTTACAGATGTCTCCGGTTTCTCTTTACAGTCAAGAAGTTTCCAAAGTTCCCCTTGCCGCTTTCTTATGCCTTGGCCCCCAAGCATATCCTCAAGATTATCCAAGATCTGCTTCGCAGTCTCATAATCCTGATGTTGAGCCTACAGCACGTTATTCATGCTAGCCATAACATAGTAGCGGGCCTGATCGTTTGCATCTTTCTAGCGATCATACGCTTGGAATTACTCATTAGTTGAGTCTTCCATAGGCTCGGGAGGACAAGGGGTTGTCATTACATATTTCAGTTTTTCAAAGGAGAGGACGATATCCAAGTTCCTTTTCCAATCATTATAATTCTCTCCAATTAATAGGTTTTTGTCAAGTATCAAAGATAAAGTATTTTTAGACATTTTTAATCTACAATAAAGAATCATATACCAAACATAAGCAAACATATAATAATAATTTAGTAAGATAACACAATCATATAAAAACAAACAAATATGTTTATGTGTCATAAGCTTGAAAATATCACAACTTTACAACGATAATTCCCAGCTTCGAATTCAACAAGCTCCTAGGGGAGTCATGCCAAATTTAATCAGGAACACGGATTCCCTCCTGATTAATATATGCCATCCAGGACCCGTATGATCCAGCATATATTAATAATCATTTCTTTGGCCATTAATTTTATTAACAGAGCTCCTAGGGGAGGTTAATAATAAAATTAACGTGAGTGTATAGCCATCGTTTCAATATTTTATCTATGATTTATAATCACGACCTAGGGGTGTGCAACCATAAGTCATGCTAAAATACCTTATCCTCTCAAAGATCCAATCTAGTACATGATAGAAATCTCTTCCTAGGGGTTGGGACCACCATGTTCTTCCTATGGACCAACGATGGAGGCCGTAGGTCCTCTCTTCGAAAACCTTCTCCCACTCAATCTTTTGAAGTCAAGGTTTTATTTTAAGATCATACATGAACAATTTTAATATGAGCAGCACTCCCTATTCTATATGACATGTTATCAGTATACATGGCAAATCATATTATAATGCAGCCAAGCAAAGCAATCAAGCAAAGCTACAAGTAAAATAATAATAACCGTAATATTATGGTTCCACCCTAGAGAATAGAAATCAAAAATTACAAGAGAATAATCGAAACATATTATCGATTCTTCATCCTTGAATTCTTAGGTTGTATCTTTCATCATGTAATGTCCATCTTTAAGTCTTCAATCCCGTATGAATTGAATACTTCATATTTTCAGTCATATCCAAATTTAATGTCTCTTAGAATCGTCCCAAAAATAAAATTAAAACTGCACCTTTTTTGAAAATTTTTTAGCTCTCGGTCGGCAAGTCGATCTGGCTGATCGATCTGCCAGTCACGACCCATCGACCTACCGATCAGGAAGATCAGCCTGCCGAACTAAAGGCTCGGCTTGCCGCTAGAGCCTTCTGATTTCTGCCCCATTGACGGCCTGCCGAACTGTGGGGTTTGGCATGCCAACCGAGCAGAAATCTCCCATTTTAGAAAATACAATTTTAAATGTAATTCATCAATTTTATTTTCAACAATTCAAAAACATGAAATTAGAGACTCAAGAAATACCTGGAAGCACCATCATCAATCTTCTAGATCTGTCTTCTCTGAATAATTATTTAATTACAAAAATCTTACAAAATTAAATAATAATTCCTAGACGGAGATGATAGTCTGCCATCTAGTTACATGAAAAACCTAGATACATATTCTAACCTCTAAGGAACCATAATCAGTATAAATTAATTAATTAATAAATAACTAAATAACCATTTAATCAACCATAATCAATTAATGAACATTCACCACATAATCCATGGTAGCATATAAAATACATAGAAACCTAGAATGCCAAATCTCTATAAAATTAAATTCAAGCATAGGAGAGATTAAGATCATAAAATTTATACATATAGTATGATCACAAACTCGTAAATTTATATAAAAAAACATGGCTCTGACACCAATTGTTGGAAAAATAGTATGTAGCAGAATTTTAAATCCAAAACACAAGTTTGACATGCTATATGCAGAAATTAACCAGATCTTACTAACCTTTGTGTGCCGAAAAGCTCCTACAATCAGTGAAGAGAAGTAACGTTCTAGAGGAGCCTCAACCAAATGGTCTTCTTTGTTATTCTCTATCCACGATCGGAGTGAGTGTGGGCTCACATGTACAGCTCTTCTACCAGGTGACTCTCCTTCCAACCAATTGAGAGAACCCAAAGCAAGTGTTCATGATTTATGAACAAGAGCTCTCAGGGATTTTTCAGATATTCACCAGTAGAGTATCACTCTTAATCTCTCAATTGATCAAAGTAACTCTTAAGACTTCTCCCTATTTATAGAGTTTGGGTCCAGGGTCAGTCCTTATCAAATTAGGTCTCAAAATTTGAATCAGAATCAAATTCAGATCAATATCTAATAAGATCCGTGTAAAAACACGTGGTATTATCTTTTGCTCATCGGCAGGCCAAACTTAAGGATCGGCATGTCGAACTGCTGATTAATATCTTATCAAATCTTTTATTTTCCACCCGAGATTTTATAGGATAAAGTCTCAGTTTTAATTCAAATAACCTAATAGAAAAGTTATCTGATTAAAACAACTTTATCTAGATAATCTCTAGGAAAAAAAATGAATTCCTAATAATTCTACAAGTTTATCTTGATCTAATTTATTCAAAATTAAATCAACCGATAAATAAAAAAGAATTATCTAATCCTTATAATTCAACAAGTTTATCTTGAATTAATTTTTATCATAAAATTAATTCAATGGATAAACAGACATATATTATTTGATTCTTTCAAATTTCAACTAATCTAATAAATCTGATATAAGTCACCAATTATTGGAAAAGCACACCATATCATTACAGGATGTTGTGAGCTAGCAAAGGGGAACCCAATATCCCAGATATACATGTCATACTTATTAACTCCAACGCTTTTCTACTAAAAGCTTGGAGCTATACTCTTGAATTACATTCAATTATGAAGCCTGTATAGCTAAGTCTCCATAACATATCATAGTGTATCATATCCCTATATGATTATCCATAATCGACTTAAGGGCAAGTTTTGTCTTACCTTCTTGATTAATTTTATCTTACGTTCCATTATTTTACCATCGAAAAACTTACCATCCAAAGACAGTATACCAATCGGTTACACCTATGTATCCAATGGTTGAGCACTTCAGTTTTTCAATTACAAGATAATGTATATAAGAGGATATCACTGCTCCTAACGAGGAGCTGTGGATTCTATATCTATGAATAACAAGTCTACGCTATCAAGAGTCATGCCTCTAACGTACCGGCATGCATACCACTATTAAGATGTAGGTGTCACCCTTTGGTACATCAAAAGACACAAGTCAAGACAACGAGCCCACTATTCATCTCATATTACAATACAATGCAAATGATTGTCTAAAATGAATCGATTTGCTGAGACAGAATTATTAATCCAAACCAATTCACTTTATGTTCTGATCCAACACATCGTCACCTATGACAACGTGCTAATGTTTCTATTCACAGAGTCCACCTCTGATGGTCAAGACAAAACATCTCCCAATAGGGATATAGACAACATAACAATCTTTACATGAATAAAGTGCCCAACTTTATTCCCTTGATTGCGGATCTTATGACCATCACCTTAAGAATCGTGTCTTCCGCATAATCTGTCTATCATATGCCCAATTCTTATTGGTTTAGCCTGATAGTCTTAGACTATTGTTTGCTTAACATACATTCATCAAATATGAAAGTAAAGAGGACAAGATTTGGTATATAAACAATAAATAAATTCTTTATTGATAAAAATATCTCCAAAAACTTATTACATTTTTACTCCTAAGGACATACATGTCTAACAATATTAACAGTAAAAGTAATGATTATTGTGATATTTTAAGGGGGCATTACAGTTATGATATCAAAGAGGATTTCTGTTTCTAATACACATCACTCGTGTCAATGCAAATCCTTCAAGTAAGTATGTTTTAACTAAATTGAAGTTGATGTAAGTTTAACGATAAGTGTAAGGTTCAGATATATGGTGAAAGTTCATTCCTAAACTTATAATTCTTCTAGGACATCAAAGATGAAAAACCACTAAAGGACTTAAGCTTGTGCTTAAGCTACTACTGAAGCTAGCAACCTAGCCGATGCTAATCTGATGACAATGATTACTGGCTTTCAAAGACAACTTCAAGATTAAAGAAGGGAGATTGAGGAGCTTAGAACTAATGGCCTTGGAGGTGAGAGACAAGGTGAAAACATGGCACCTCCTCCAAAACAGCAAAGAAAGGTATCCTCAGCCCTTGCACCAGAAGTAAGACTTGCTTATCAAGAACCCTTTATTAATCAGGTGGAAGCACGTTAAGCTTGTCAATTTCAAAGGTTCTAAGAATTCCTTCATTGCTCAAGGATGGTTGAAGACGATCAAGCCCACTTTGAAGCTTATGGGTTTTATTCCGAATGAGAAGGTCCTTTGTGCCTCATACTACGTAACAATAAAAGCTAGAATCTGGTGGGATGGAATTAAGCAAAGTAGAAATGTTGATGAGATGACATGGGCAGATTTTGTTTGTGAATTTAATGCAAAGTTCTTCTATATAAACATCATTGGGAAACATTATGATGAGTTTGAGAACCTTTGTCAAGGAGATATGTCAATTACTAATGTGGTTGCTAAGTTTTATCAGTTGGCACGCCTTTGCCTGAGAATGGTCAATGGCGATGATGAGAGGATCAAGAGATTGATTAGAGTTTTTCGACTTGAAATTGCAACAATCGTTGACCAGGCGAGTCCACCTAGGAATCAAGAATAAGTTGTTTTGAAGACACAATCGGCTGAATTCCATCTATCAAAGTTGAAGAGAAACTAGTCCCAATAAAGCCATTCTACGAATAACTTGAACACTCAGAACTGACCCCATAGTAGCAACAACAACAACCAAAACTAGAAGAACAATAAGAGATAGGGCAATTTCAAAAACCAATAGCGCCAAGGCAACAAGAAATATGGTAGTGGCCAATATAACAACAACAGATAGATGCAACCCTGTGTCAAATGTGGAAAGAAGCACCTGGGTGAATGTTGACATGGAATAAACCAATGTTTTATTTATGGTCGTGAAGGTCACTTTTCTAGGAACTACCCTACTTAGTTCAATGCCCATGGTGAACAAAAAGTTCCTTTTGCTCAACTTCACCATGTGCAAGCTACCTTGGAGGGACCACTCATAAGCTAGGGAAGACTTAAAGCTCCACCTACCATTGCTCATATTTATGCAATGGCAAAGGCATGTGGTAGCTGAAACTTCCAATGTTATTACAAGTCAGATCTCAATCATTTCTTTTAATGCACACGCTCTTTTGATACAGGTGTTACGTATTTATTTGTATCCTCTTCTTTTGCTAAGAAGTTAGGACAACATCAGTAGCCTATAAGACAAAGGTTCACTATGACACTATCTTTTAGGGTAGTGATGATGTCTATGCATTATTTGTGTATAGTTCTTTTAAGGATTAATTTCTAGAAGAGACCTTTTTGTCGATCTTATTATAATCGATATGTGTGACTATGATATGGTTCTCGGGATGGATTTTTTAAGTAAGTATAATGCGTGTATCAAGTGCTAGAGACAAAAAATAATCTTTCTTCTGAAAAGTGTAGAAAGATTTGTGTACGTGGGTGAATCAACAAAGAAGCCAAACATGTTTCTATAAGCTATAAAGGCAACAAAGTTGTTAGCAAGTGACTGCATAGGTTATTTAGCAAACATTATAGATAAGAGTCAAGAAGAAAAGACAAAGATTGAAGATGTTATAATGTTTCGAGAATTTCTAGAGGCATTTCCAAAAGACTTGCCAAACTTACCTCCAGATAGAAAAACCGAATTTGAAATAGAGCTCGCTCCAGGCATTGATCTGATTTCCAGGGTATTGAATAGAATGGCCCTAGCCGAATTTAAAAAGTTGCACTCCCAACTAAAGGAACTTTTTGATAAGGGTTTCATCCGACCTAGTCACTCATCATGGGGAGCGCCAATTTTGTTTGTGAAGAAGAAGGATAGCTCCATATGACTCTACATCGACTATCAAAAACTAAATAAGGTGATGATCAAGAACAAGTACCCATTGCCCCGAATTGATGATTTGTTTGATAAGCTTGAGGGTGCGTTTATGTATTCGAAGATAGACTTATGGTCATGATATCATCAACTGAAGATACAAAAAGGAGACATTCCAAAAACAACATTTAGATCAAAGCATGGTCACTATGAATTTGTGGTTATGTTTTTTGGTCAAACAAACGCTCCTGCAGCTTTTATGGACCTGATCAATCTAGTGTTCAAGGATTATCTCGATAAATTTGTCATAGTGTTTATTGATGATATTCTTGTATATTCAAAGAGTTGAGAACAACATGCTAGCCACTTAAGGATTGTGCTAGAGAACTTGAAGAGACATAAGTTTTATGTAAAATTCTCTAAGTGTGAATTTTGGCTCAATTGTGTATCTTTCTTGGGGTATGTCATATCAAAGGAGAGAATAATTATGAATCTTGCTAAGGTTGAGGCTGTTCTTAGGTGGAAGCAACCTAAGAATACAAGTGAGATAAGAAGTTTCTTGAGATTAGCTAGTTATGATCAGAAGTTTGTGGAGATTTCTCCGAGATAGCATTGCCTCTCACCAATCTAACTCGCAAAGGGAAAAAAGTTTGAATAGACCAATGAGTACAAGAAGAGCTTCTAGGAATTAAAGAAAAGGTTTACTACAACTCCACCTTTTACTATTCTGAAAGGGAATGAAGGGTTTGTTATTTATAATAATGCTTCTAAAATGGGCTTGGGTGCAAAATTGATGTAAAATAATAGCATAATTGCTTATGCTTCGAGACCGTTGAAGGATTATGAGAAAAATTATCATACTCATGACTTCGAGTTAGTGGTTGTAGTTTTTGCATTGAAGATTTGGAGACTCTATTTGTATGTGTTAAAAAAATAGTACGCAACGGAATTTTAAAATTTTTTATATCAGAGTATTTTTCAAAACATAAGTTTGACACACTATATGCATAAATTAATCACATCTTATTAACCTTTGAATGCCGAAGAACTCCTGCAATCTGTGAAGAAAAGTAACGTTCTAGAAAAGTCTTAACTAACTGGTCTTCTTTACTATTCTCCATCCACGATTGGAATGAATGTGGGCTCATGTCGTTTAGCTTTCCAAGTGACTCCCCTTCTAACCAATTGAGAAATACCCAAAGCTATAATTCGTGATTTGTGAATGATAGCTCTCCAGGGAGTTTCAAAGTCTCACTAACAGAGTCTCACTCTAGATTTCTTAACTAATCTGAATAATAAAGAGACTCACTCCCTTTTATATAAAGGTTGGGCCTAGGAGGCAGTCCTTATCAAATAAGGCCTTAAACATTCAAATCAGAATCAAATTCGGATCAATATCTGATAAAATTAGTGTGGAAATGCATGATCCTTTTATTACCCGGTCAGCAAACCAAACTTGTAGATCGGCCTGTCGAATCTCCTTAATCAGTAGGCCAAACTTAAAGATAGGCCTGCCAAACCTCCGATAAAAGATCCCTATGAATCTTTATTTCCCACCTGAGATTCTTAGGATAGAGCCTCAGTTTTAATTCAAATAACTCATTTGAGAAGTTATCTGATTAAAATAATCATATCTAGATAATCTCTAGGAAAATAAATATTCCTGATAATTCAACAAGTTTATCTTGAATTAATTCAAAATTAATCTAATAGATAAACAGACATGAATTATTTGACCTTGATAATTCAACAAGTTTATCTTGAGTTAATTTTATCACAAATTAATTCAATCGATAAACAAACATGAATTTTCTGATTTTACTGAATTTCTGCCAATCTGATAAATCTGACATAAGTCACCAATTATTAGAAAAGCATGTTGTATCGTTACAGGATTTTTGTGAGCTCACATAAGGGACCAAATAGACCTATATAGTTAAAGCTCCTAATAATTATGAAACCCAATATCCCATATATACATTTCATAATTATCAACTCTAATGCTACTCCACTAAAAGCTTAGAGCTACACTCTCAAACTATATAGAATTACGAAGCCCCTATAGCTAAGTCTCTATGACATATCACAGTGTATCATATCCCCATAGGATTATCCATAATCGGCATAAGGACAAGTTCTGTCTTACCTTCTCGATTATTTATATCATACATTCTATTATCTCACCATCAAAAAACTTACCATCCAAAGACAGTATACCATTCGGTTACACCTATGTATCCAAATGGTTGAGCGCTCTAGTTTTTCAATTATAGGATAACGTATATAAGAGGATATCACTACTCCTAAAGAGGAGCTATGGATTCTATATCTATGAATAACAGGTCTACGCCATCAAGAGTCATGCCTCCAACGTACTGGCATGCATACCACTCTTAAGATGTGGGTGTCACCCTTTGGTAAATCAAAAGACACAAGTCAAGATAACGGGCCCACTATTCATCTAAGGATTACAATACAATATAAATGATCATCTAAAGTGAATCAATTTGCCGAGGCAGAATTATTAACCTAAATCAATTCACTTTATGTCTCGATCTAACATATCTTCACCTATGACAATGTGGCCATGTTTCTATTCGCGGAGTCCACCTCTGATGGTCAAGACAAACCATCTCCTGTCAGGGATATAGACAAATGATTTAGACTGTCACCTTAAGAATAGTGTCTTCTGCATAATCTGTCCATCATATGCCCAATTGTTAAAGGCTTAGAATGACAATCTCAAACTTTTATTTACTTAACATACATTCAACAAATATGAACGTAAAGAGGACAAAATTTGGTATATAAATAATAAATAAATTCTTTATTGATAAAAATTTCTCTAAAAACATGCTACGTTTTTACTGTTGGAAACAAAGTGCCCAGCGAAATTTTTTTAAAAAAATTTCATCAGAGTATTTTTCAAAATACAAGTTTGACATGTTATATGTATAAATTAGACAGATCTTACCAACCTCAGTGTGCCGAAGAACCTCCACGACCTGTGTAGAGAAGTAACGGTCCAGAAGAGCCTCAACCAACTGGTCTTCTTTGCTATTCTCTATCCACAACCGGAGTGAGTGTGGGTTCACACGTACAGCTCTTCCACCGGTGACACTCCTTCCAACCAACAGAGAGAACCCAAAGCTAGTGTTCGTGATTTGTGAACAAAAGCTCTCAGGGAGTTTTCAGATGCTCACTCGAAGAGTATCACTCTTAATCTCTCAAATTGATCTGAGTAAATCATTAGACTCACTCCCTTTTTATACCTATTGGTCCTAGGGTCAGTCCATATCAGATTAGGTCTCAAAAAATTGAAACAGAATCAAGTTCGGATCAATATCTGATAAGATCCGTGTGAAAACGCGTAATCTTAACTTTCTGATAGGCAGGCCAAACAGGCCAGTTCGGTAGGCCGAACACGTCATCCGGCAGGCCAAACTGTCGAGAAAAAATCTCCGCAAATCTTTTATTTTCCACCCGAGATTCTAAAGGATAAAGTCTCAGTTTTGATTCAAATAGCCCAATAGAAAAGATATATGATCAAAACAAACTTTATCAAGATAATCTCTTTGAAAATAAATCAATTCATAATAATTCTATAAGTTTATCTTGTTCTAATTGTCCAAAATTAAAACAACCGATAAATAGACAAGAATTATCCGAACGCAATAATTCAACAAGTTCATCTTGAACTAATTTTCTTACATAATTAATTCAACCGATAAACAGACATGAATTATTTGATTCTTATAAATTTTAAACCAATCTGATAAATCCGACATAAGTCACCAATTATTGGAAAAGCACGCCGTGTCGTTACAGGATTTTGTGAGCTAGCAAAGGGGACCAAAATGGACCTACAAAGTTCAAGCTCATGATAATTATAAAACCCAATATCCCAGATATACATTTCACAATTATCAACTCCAACGCTACTCCACTAAAAGCTTGGAGCTGCAGTCTCAAACTTTATAGAATTACGAAGCTCGTGTAGCTAAGTCTCCATAACATATCATAGTGTATTGCATCCCCATATGATCATCCATAATCGGCTTAAGGACAAATTCTTTCTTACCTTCCCAATTATTTTTATCTTATGTTCCATTGTCTCACCATTAGAAAACTTACCATCCAAAGATAGTATACCATTCGGTTACACCTATGTATCCAAATGGTTGAGCGCTCCAGTTTTCCAATTACAGGACAACGCATATAAGAGGATATCATTACTCCTAAAGAGGAGCTATGGATTCCATATCTATGAATAACAAGTCTACGCTATCAAGAGTCATGCCTCCAACGTACCAGCATGCATGCCACTATAGAAATGTGGGAGTCACCCATTGGTACATCAAAAGACACAAGTCAAGACAACGGGCCCATTATTCATCTCAGGATTAAGATACAATACAAATGATTGTCTAAAGTGAATCGATTTGCCGAGACAGGATTATTAATCCAAATCAATTCACTTTATGTCCCGATCCAACACATCGTCAACTATGACAACGCGCCAATGTTTCTATTCACGGAGTCCAACTCCGATGGCCAAGACAAACCATCTCCCAAAAGGGATATAGACAACATAACAATCTTTACATGAATAAAGCGCCCAACTTTATTCCCTCGATTGCGGATCATATGTTTTAGACCGTCACCCTAAGAATTGTGTCTTCCACATAATCATCCCATCATATGCCCAATTCTTAGGGTTTAGACTGACAGTCTCAGACTACTGTTTGCTTATCATACATTCAACAAATATGAACGTAAAGAGGACAATATTTGGTATATATAAATGAATAAATTCTTTATTGATAAAAATGTCTCCAAAAACATATTACATTTTTACTCCTTAGAGCATACATGTCTAACAATCTCCCACGCGATCTTGCACACCGTGACATGCCCGCTCTCAACGAAGTCCTTTATCACATGATACTTTCGATCAATATGCTTACTCTTCTTGTGAAATCTTGGTTCCTTAGCATTAGCTACCGCCGCATTGTTATCACAGTACAGTGATACCGCCTTATCCATACCAGGAATTTCCTCAAGATCCCCAAGGAACTTGCGGAGCCACACTGCTTCTTTCAAAGCATCACTAGCCGCCACATACTCGGCCTCCATCGTTGAATCTGAAGTGCAATCTTGCTTCGTCCTTCTCCAACCGATGGCACCGCCACCTAGAGTAAACACAAACCCCAAAGTCGATTTCGTAGAATCCAGGCAGGATTGAAAATCCGAATCAGTGTATCCTAGAGGAGTTAAATCCTCACCGGAATACACAAGCATATACCCTCGAGTCCTTCTTAGGTACTTGAAAATATGCTTTACCGCTACCCAATGGTTCGGTCCTGGATCCGCCTGAAATCGACTCACAATCCCGACCGCATAGCTAATATCCGGTCGAGTGCAAAGCATGGCATACATGAGACTATCCACTGCAGAAGCATAAGGGACCTTCTTCATGTATTCTCTTTCTTCATAAGACTTTGGAGAGTCTTTCTTAGAAAGAGTAATTCCAGACCTAGATGGTTGCCCACCTTTCTTGGAATCCTGCATTGCAAACCTCCTGAGAATTTTATCTATGTAGCCGGCCTGTGACAAAGCTATCATTTTGTTCTTCCTATCCCGAATGATCTGGATACCGAGAAAAAAATTAGCCTCACCTAAGTCCTTCATGTCAGACTGCTTGGTCAACCATAATTTGACCGATGACAATGCCCCAACGTCATTGCCAATTAGCAGAATGTCATCTACATAGAGTAGTAGAAAAACCACCTTCTCATTCTTAATGTGTTTGTAAACACATGGTTCATCCACATTTTGTGAGAACCCATAATTCTTGATCACTTGATCAAATCTTATGTTCCAAGAATGAGAAGCCTGCTTAAGTCCATAAATTGACTTTAGCAGCTTACAAACCTTACCCTCTTGACCCGCGACCTTGAACCCGTCTGGTTGTTCCATATAAATGGACTCATCAAGATAGCCATTCAGAAAAGCCGTCTTGACATCCATCTGCCAAATCTCGTAGTCGAGAGCGGCAGCTATGGACAAGAGAATCCAGATGGACTTAAGCATGGCTACAGGCGAAAAGGTTTCCTCATAATCGATTCCTTCCTTTTGCGTATAACCCTTAGCTACCAGTCTAGCCTTAAAGGTTTCGACCTTTCCATCCACTCCTCTTTTCCTCTTGTAGATCCACTTACATCCTATGGGTTTTACCCCTTCGGGAACATCCACAAGCTCCCAGACCAGATTAGTCTCCATAGACTTCATCTCTATGTTCATTGCCTCTGTCCAGAGTCTTGAATCAACATCCTCCATGGCTTCTGCGTAAGTATAAGGATCCCTGTCATATTCATCCGGTTCAGCCAAAAAGACCTCCCCATTGAACATATACCTTTCAGGTTGACGCCCGATCCTCTCACTACGCCGAAGCCCCTGAGGTTGTTGTTCAGGTTTGTTTGGTTTTTCTACACTGATCGGAATGGTTTCATTCAGAACCTCCAGAGTAAACGGATCACCCCTTAACTCCTCAAGCACCACTTTGCTTCGAGGTTTAAAGTCGTTCATGTAACTCCCCTCAAGGAAAGTTGCATTAGTTGAAACCACAACTTTATTTTCCTTTGGGTTATAAAAATAACCCCCTTTAGTCCCTTTTGGATATCCTACAAACACGCAAACTTCTGAACATGCTTCCAACTTATTCGGATCCTTAAACAGGACATGAGCTGGACATCCCCATATGCGAATATGGTTTAAGGATGTCTTCCGTCTTGTCCACAACTCGTGAGGAGTTTTAGGGACCGATTTTGAAGGCACATTGTTCAAAAGATAACATGCGGTTTGTAGTGCATATCCCCAAAAGGATAAAGGCAATGATGAATAACTCATCATGGACCGAATCATGTCCAACAAAGTCCTATTTCTTCTTTCCGCTACGCCATTCTGCTGCGGAGTGCCTGGCGCAGTCAAATGGGATAAAATCCCATTCTCTAACAAGTGTCCCAAGAACTCTTCAGAAAGGTATTTCCCACCTCGATCAGATCAAAGTGCCTTTATGGGTTTACCCAATTGCTTTTCCACTTCAGCCCGAAACTCCCTGAACTTATCATAAGTTTCGCTTTTGTGGTGCATTAGGTACACATACCCATATCTTGAGTAATCGTCAATAAAAGTGACGAAGTACTCATACCCTCCTCGGGCCCGGATGTTCATCGGTCCGTAAACATCACTATGCACAAGTTCTAGAACCCCTTCGGCCCTATTGCCCTTAGACCCGTATGGTCTTTTGGTCATTTTACCCTCCAAACAAGACTCACATTGAGGTATAGATTCCACCTTTAAGTGACTTAAAGGTCCATCCCTTACCAACCTTTGAATCCTATTCAGGTTAATATGGCCAAGGCACAAATGCCAAAGATAAGTCTTATTAGAGTGAGAAGTTTGAAGTCTTTTTGAGTCATTATCATTTATCTCAGCATTAAGCAATAAGTCCATCTTAGGTTTGATAAAATATAGATTATTTTGCATCCATCCAGAACAGATAAAAGATTTGTTTTTACGAATCACCACTTTTTCATTAAAAGATACCACATAGGAGTCTTTAAATAAAGAAGATACAGAAATTAAATTCCTTTTAAATTTAGGAACATAAAAACAGTCTCGCAAAATTAAACTCCTATAATTATCAAAATAAAGATGGACATCTCCCACTGCTTCCGCTGAGACCAAGGATCCATCGCCCATCCGAAGCGTTAAGTCTTCACGAAGTAGACTTCTCGTTTCTTTGAATCCCTGCAGAGAAACACAAACATGATTAGTTGCACCGGAATCTATGACCCAAATGTCACTGGATTCCTCAACAAAACAAGTTTCTAAATATAGAAGATCACACCTACCTCCCTTGGAAAGGAAGTCCTTGCAATGCTTCTTTATATGCCTGACCTTACCACAAAAGAAGCACTTAAGCTTCTTTGGGTTCTTCTTCTTCTTCTTCTTGCTCTTGGTAGCAGCAGGAATAGAAGACTTGCCACTCTTGGCCCGTTGCTTCTTATCATTCCCAGAGTTAGGATTGGAACCAGAAGCAGCTACCATATTGGCCTCTCCACCAGCAGGAGACTCCCTGATCAACAGTTCAAACTCCTGTAACTGTTTCATCAGTTCTGTTAAGGTCATATCCCGTCTATTGCTTAAATTAAAAGTAGCTCTAAATGGAATAAATTCCTTAGACAGAGTCTCAAAGACCATAGTCATCTGAGTTTCAGCATCGATGTCGGCTCCATTGGTTTGTGCCTCAGCGAGGTAACCCATGACCAACATCATGTGCTCCTTTACAGATGTCCCTGGTCTCTGTCTACAGTTTAAGAGTTTCCGCAGCGCCCCTTGCCGCTTTGTTATGGCTTGGCCTCCAAACATGTCCTCAAGATTATCCAAGATCTTCTTCGCAGTCTCATAATCTTGATGTTGAGCCTGCAGCACATTGTTCATGCTAGCCATAACATAGCAGTGGGCTTGATCATTAGCATCTTTCCAGCGATCGTACGCTTGGAATTGCTCATTACTTGAGTCTCCCGTAGGCTCAGGATGACAAGGAGTTGTCAGAACATATTTCAGTTTCTCAAAGGAAAGGACGATGTCCAGGTTCCGTTTCCAATCGTTATAGTTCTCACCAGTTAATTGGTTTTTGTCAAGTATCGATGATAAAGCATTTTTAGACATTTTCAATCTATAATAAAGAATCATATACCAAACATAAGCAAACATATATAATAATTTAGTAAGATAACACTATCATGTAAAATCATACAAATGTGTTTATGTGTCAAAACCTTGAAAATATCACAACCTTACAACGATAATTCCCAACTCAGAATTCAACAAGCTCCTAGGGGAGTCATGCCAAATTCAATCAGGAACACGGATCCCGTCCTGATTAATATATGCCATCCAGGACCCGTATGATCCAGCATATACTAATAATCATTTCTTTGGCCATTAATTTTATTAACAGAGCTCCTAGGGGAGGTTAATAATAAAATTAACGTGAGTGTATAATCACCGTTTCAATATTTTATCCACGATTTATAATCACCACCTAGGGGTGTGCAACCATAAATCATACTAAAATACCTTATCCTTTCGGAGATCCAATCTGGTACATGATAGAAATCCCTTCCTAGGGGTCAGGACCACCATGTTCTTCCTATGGACCAACGATGGAGGCCTTAGGTTCTCTCTTTGAAAACCTTCTCCCACTCAATCTTTTGAAGTCAAGGTTTTATTTTAAAATTATGCATGAACAATTTTAATATGAGCGGCACTCCCTATTCTATATGGCATGTTATCAATATACGTGGTAATTCATATTATAATGCAGACAAGCAAAGCAATCAAGCAAAGCTACAAGCATAATAATAATAATAACCGTAATATTATGGTTCCACCCTAGAGAATAGAAAACTAAGATTACAAGTGAATAATCGAGACATTTATCGATTCTTCATCCTTGAATCCTCAAGCTGTATCCTTCTTTATGTAATATCCATCTTCAAGTCCTCAATCCCGTATGAATCGAACACTTCATATTTCCGGTCATATCCAAATTTAATGTTTCTCAGAATTGTCCCAAAAATAAAATTAAAACTGCAACGGAAAAAAGATTGCACCTTTTCTGGACATTTGGTAGCTCTCGGTCAGCAGGCCGATCTAGGTGATCGGCCTACCGATCATGGAGGTTTGGCCTGCCGAACGTGAAGGTTCAGCCTACTGGTAGAGCACCAAAATTTTTGTCCCACTGTCGGCCTGCCGAACTCTGAGGTCCGGCATGCCGACCGAGCGGAAAACGCACATTCCAGAAAATACAATTTTAATGCAGTTCATCAATTTTATTTTCAACAATTCAAAAACATAAAATTAGAGACTCAGGAAATACTTGGAGGCGCCATCATCAATCTTTAAGATCCGACTTCTCGTTCCGTCTTCTCCGAATAATTATTTAATTACAAAATTCTTACAAATTAAAAGTTAAATAACAATTCCTAGACGGAGATGATAGTCCACCATCTAATTACATGAAAAACCTAGATACACATTCTAACCTCTAAGGAACCATAACCGGTATTAATTAATTAATAAATAATTAAACAACAATTTAATCAACCATAATTAATTAATAAATATTCACCACATAATCCATGACAACATTTATATATTATATAGAAACCTAGAGTGCCATCTCTCTATAAAATTCAATTCAAGCATAGGAGAGACTAAGATCACAAAATTTATGCATATAACATAATCACAAACTTGCAAATTTATTTTAAAAACCTTGGCTCTGATACCAATTGTTGGAAACAAAGTGCGCAGCGGAATTTTTTTAAAAAAATTGCACCAGAGTATTTTCCAAAATACAAGTTTGACATGTTATATGTATAAATTAGACAGATCTTACTAACCTCAGTGTGCCGAAGAACTTTCGCGACCTGTGTAGAGAAGTAACGTTCCAGAAGAGCCTCAACCAACTAGTTTTCTTTGCTATTCTCTATCCACAACCGGAGTGAGTGTGGGCTCACACGTACAGCTCTTCCACCGATGACTCTCCTTCCAACCAACAGAGAGAACCAAAAGCTAGTGTTCGTGATTTGTGAACAAAAGCTCTCAGGGAGTTTTCAGATGCTCACTCGAAGAGTATCACTCTTAATCTCTCAAATTGATCTAAGTAAATCATTAGACTCACTCCCTTTTTATACCTATTGGTCCTAGGGTCAGTCCATATCAGATTAGGTCTCAAAAAATTGAAACAGAATCAAGTTCGAATCAATATCTGATAAGATCCATGTGAAAACGCGTAATCTTAACTGTCGTCGGTGGACAGGCCAAACTTTCTGATAGGCAGGCCGAACAGGCCAGTTCGGCAGGCCGAACACGTCATTCGACAGGCCGAACTGCCGAGAAAAAATCTCCGCGAATCTTTTATTTTCCACCTGAGATTCTAAAGGATAAAGTCTCAGTTTTGATTCAAATAGCCCAATAGAAAAGATATCTAATCAAAACAAACTTTATCAAGATAATCTCTAAGAAAATAAATCAATTCATAATAATTCTACAAGTTCATCTTGTTCTAATTGTCCAAAATTAAAACAACCGATAAACAGACAAGAATTATCCGAACGCAATAATTCAACAAGTTCATCTTGAACTAATTTTCTTACATAATTAATTCAACCGATAAACAGACATGAATTATTTGATTCTTATAAATTTTAAACCAATCTGATAAATCCGACATAAGTCACCAATTATTGGAAAAGCACGCCGTATCGTTACAGGATTTTGTGAGCTAGCAAAGGGGACCAAAATGGACCTATAAAGTTCAAGCTCATGATAATTATGAAACCCAATATCCCAGATATACATTTCACAATTATCAACTCCAACGCTACTCCACTAAAAGCTTGGAGCTGCACTCTCAAACTTTATAGAATTACGAAGCTCGTGTAGCTAAGTCTCCATAACATATCATAGTGTATCGCATCCCCATATGATCATCCATAATCGGATTAAGGACAAATTCTGTCTTACCTTCCCGATTATTTTTATCTTACGTTCCATTGTCTCACCATTAGAAAACTTACTATCCAAAGATAGTATACCATTCGGTTACACCTATGTATCCAAATGGTTGAGCGCTCCAGTTTTCCAATTACAGGACAACGCATATAAGAGGATATCATTACTCCTAAAGAGGAGCTATGGATTCCATATCTATGAATAACAAGTCTACGCTATCAAGAGTCATGCCTCCAACGTACCGGCATGCATGCCACTATAGAAATGTGGGAGTCACCCATTGGTACATCAAAAGACACAAGTCATGACAATGGGCCCATTATTCATCTCAGGATTAAGATACAATACAAATGATTGTCTAAAGTGAATCGATTTGCCAAGACAGAATTATTAATCCAAATCAATTCACTTTATGTCCCGATCCAACACGTCGTCAACTATGACAACGCGCCAATGTTTCTATTCACAGAGTCCAACTCCGATGGCCAAGACAAACCATCTCCCAAAAGGGATATAGACAACATAACAATCTTTACATGAATAAAGCGCCCAACTTTATTCCCTCGATTGTGGATCATATGTTTTAGACCGTCACCCTAAGAATTGTGTCTTCCGCATAATCATCCCATCATATGCCCAATTCTTAGGGTTTAGACTGATAGTCTCAGACTACTGTTTGCTTATCATACATTCAACAAATATGAACGTAAAGAGGACAATATTTGGTATATATAAATGAATAAATTCTTTATTGATAAAAATGTCTCCAAAAACGTATTACATTTTTACTCCTTAGAGCATACATGTCTAACATTTACTCCTTAGGGCATACATGTCTAACAGTATGGAATTCAATGTAAGATCTACACCAACCATCAAAGTTTGAGGTACTTTTTCACTCAAAAGAATTTGAACAAGAGGCAGCGGAGATGATTAGAGTTGGTGAAGGATTATGATTGTGAACTTTTTTACCATCCAAGACAAGCGAATTGGGTGGCTGATGCTCTAAGTAAGAAGACTATTGCAACATCGATGTCATTGTAGGTGATGTCCCAACCTTTAAGGAAAGAAATTTTGGACTTTGGTTTGGAACTTATATCAGGACTGCTTTCAGCATTGGCTCTTGCTCCATCACTATTTGAAGAGATTCGAGGTAAACATGACCAAGATGTAAGTCTAGCAAAGATCAAGCAGGCAATTAAGGAAGGAAGATCCGAGGAGTTTTGAGTTGCCAATGATGGAACTCTATAACCTAAGAACCACTTATGTGTTCCCAAGTTGATGGTTTATGAGAAAGGATCTTAGTAGAAATCTATAATACTCCTTATTCAATCCATTTAGGTGCTACAAAGATGTACAATGATTTAAGGGACTACTTTTGGTGGCTCAGAATGAAGCGTGATGCTGCTAAGTATATAAAGAAATGTTTGACTTCTCAACAAGTTAAGGCTGAACACTAAAGGCCTAGTGGTGATTTGCAGTCAATTTAGATACTTGAGTGGAAATGGGAGAAGATTTCATCACAGGTTTGCTAAGAACTATGAATGGGTATGATGCCATTTTGGTTGTTTTTGACAGATTGGAGAAGATGGCACACTTCGTCCCCATTAAAATCAGCTACTCTATGGAGCGATTAGTGGAGTTTTATATTGAGGAAATAGTGAGGCTTCATAGAATTCCTAAGTCTATCATCCTTGATCATGATGGCAGGTTCACTTCCAATTTTTGGAAAAGCATGCAAACCATGATGTGTGCTAAGTTTCACTTTAGCACAACTTTTCACCCTCGGAGAGAATGAATTTGATTTTTGAGGAAATGCTTCAACCTGTACCTTAAAGTACAAGAAAAGCTAGTGTAAGATGTTATTGTTAGCAAAATTTTCTTACAACAACAGCTATCAGGTGACAATTGGAATGGCACCTTATGAGGCTCTATATGGATGGAAGTGTAGATCCCCTATATGTTGGCATAAAGCTGGAGAAAAAAAGATGGTAGAAAGCAATGATAGAAAAAAGATAAATTTTGTCAACGAGGCGTTTGAGATGGTAAAGTTAATGAGTAAAAGAATTGAGATCACTCAAAGTCGACAGAAGTGCTATGCTGACAAAAGGAAAAGGCCCATATAATTTGTTGTAGGTGATTCTGTGTTCCTAAAAGTTGCACCAATGAAGGGAGTCATGAGGTTCGGGAAGAAAGGCAAGCTAAGCCCGTGGTTCATTGGACTATATGAAATTGTGAAGTGATTAGGCAAGGTAGCTTATCAATCAAGTTTGCCATCGGAGATGTCATCTATCCATGATGTGTTTTATGTCTTAAAGCTTAAAAAGTACATCCCAGACCCTGCGCACATGATCAAATCACAAGTGATTGAGATATAAGAAGACTTCAGCTACGAAGAAAAGCCGGTCGAGATTTTAGATTGAAAAACTAAAACCTCAAGGAATAAAGAAATTCCTTTGGTTAAAGTTTTATGGCGAAATCAACAAGTAGAAGAACCTACGTGGGAATGTGAGGATGATATGAGGGCCAAGAATCCATAACTATTTTGAGTTTCAAAGACAAAACTCTTATAAGGTGGGGGAGTTGTAACGTTTGCCATTTTTTCCTATGGATATTTGCATTAATTAAACATTAGAACATGATATTTTATGACTTATTATTATTAATATTAAGTAAATTATTTTTTTATTTAGTAATATCACAAGTGACGGCCACGTGAGATCAATGTGCTTGGAAAGTTCCTGTAAAAAATGATGATAAGCATAAAGTATTTATTGTTCCTCTTAAGAGTTTCAACTTGCTCTAAATTTATAATCTATATAATACTCTAGAGTTATGTATGCCCTAGAACTATATTCTTAATGATGACATAAATTTGGTTTCATATTTTCTTATTTTTATAATATTAATGATGTCATGATATTGCATATGTAGCTTTTTTTTATTATGGCATTGAGAAATTAGATAATATAAAGTGCCTAAAAAAATAATGTCCAATTGATATTTTTTGGGGCATGGGAGCAAACATTATTGTCATATATAAATAACTATGTTATAATTATATTATATTATTTTATTCTATATATTGAGATAATCATATAATATATTATATTATATAATATGTATAATAAGTAAACCATTTAAAAGTTAAAGAAACAAAAAAAAAAGATTACATGGTGAAAAAAAGGGGAAATCTAATTAGATTAGGATTACACTCATTTAAAAAAGGGAAAAATCTAATTACATTAGGATTAAGGATTTTTATACTCATCTCTTCTCTTCTCTCTCATAAACCTATAAATATACCTTTAAGCAACCAAAGTCTTCATTCTCTTAATTTCTAGTCAAAGAAATTTCTCTCCCTTACCCCCTCTCAAAAATCTCTCTAAAAAAGCCTCCATCATCTCTCTGATTCTTAAAGCCAAGAATTCATCACTCTTATTTTCTTTTAGGCCAAAGTAGAAGGAATTGTTTTTGGAGATTTTGTTTAAAAGTATTTATCTTTGTTAAAGAAAACATAAGAATTTAAGGTTAGTTTAAAGACTTCGATGGTTTTGAATTTTTATGATTGATATATTTTGTTTTACTAGAAAATTTGTTGGAAAACTATTCTTTTATGTTGTGAATGTATATCATGTATGTTTGTATGAGAAATAAATTATTTTATTTATTGCTTTGATTATAACAATGTAATTTTATGGTTGAAAGTATTTATGTTTATATGATATCATGAAATTTCATGAAAATAAGGTTTTGTTGTTAGTGTGATAAGAGAATTTTAAGGTCTTAGGTTTGTCGGTAGGGTTGCTAGTAATTTTTGAAATCAAATGATTTTATTTTGCTGCGATTTTTGGATATGATATGTATATATATGTTACAAATGTCTGCAATAATTTATAAATTTTTGTTTGAAATATTTTTAGAGTTACGAGCTTTTAATCAAACATTGTTAATGAAATTTTATTTGTTGGTAGATTTCAATTTGCATCTTTTATAATGCGTTTTATAAAGACAAAAGCGTCTTTTGATTTTACAAAAAGTTATAATCATTGTTGATATGTTAACAACTGTCTATAAATTTTTAACTTCATATCCTTATAATGTTTTAAGACAAATTTTTGATTGCTAAATACTCAATGGTTATAAATGTATTCCTGATATACTCTTATAATTCATGAGATAAAAAATCAAATTTTTAAATGTATTTTGCATGATTATTATTTTTTAACCTATATTTGTATGTCATATAAAAATTTTAGAAGCATATCATACATATTGGATTTTATAAAAATGCTTGAATGAAACATGTTTGCTGTTTAGCATGTTTGGTGTTAATATTAACTTTAAATTTGAATGTATGTTTTGAATTACTTTAAATTTATTTAAAGCTGAATTTTGGATATATTATGATTTTATGTGTCCATTATGGGTAGTAATTTTTATAAATTATTTTATGGCATAAATAATTTAATACGTAATTTTCAATTAGGACTGCTCACTGCTCAGGCTATACTGGCAAATTTTGTAGTATTGATTGCGTGATATATTTTAATTATCAAATGAAATTTTCATGGCTAAAGAAAAATCTGAGCATTATATATATATATATATATATATATATGTTAGCCTTATTCTTGTAGATTTTCATGCTCTAATTGAATGTGAATTGAAAGATATAGGGTTATGAATCCTTGAAGGTCAGTTAGTTTTTATGATTGGCAGATTTACTTGAATATTTTGTAAATTGAAAAAAGGTATTTTGGATTAATATTTTCAAAAGAAGAAAATTTGAGTGATGTTTGTCTATGTTAGTTTTGTTATGGAATAATTCTTACACTCTATTCATGCTTATAAGTTGAGATTAATTTCTAAGTGATTAAATGTCAAGTTTTCTGTCTTTATGTTTGTTGATTTTAAGTATATGTTTGTGACTCAAAGATGCTTTGTTTTGCTAAGAATGATATATGATGATATAATATGATATTAAATAATAGCATGGAGATAAATATTAATTTTATGCATGATATGAGTGATTGACATGAATACTCCATAAGGCAAGCACACCAAGAACCATGGCAATGTCACCCAATTTAAGGTTTAATAAGGAAGCAAGTCAAATAAGTACATTCTTGTTAGACATGTATGCCCTAAGGAGTAAAAATGTAATATGTTTTTGGAGACATTTTTTATCAATAAAGAATTTATTCATTTATATATACCAAATCTTGTCCTCTTTACGTTCATATTTGTTGAATGTATGATAAGCAAACAGTAGTCTAAGACTGTCAGTCTAAACCTTAAGAATTGGACATATGATGGACTGATTATGCGGAAGACACGATTCTTAAGGTGACAGTCTAAAACATATGATCCGCAATCGAGGGAATAAATTTGGGCACTTTATTCATGTAAAGATTGTTATGTTGTCTATGTCCCTTTTGGGAGATGGTTTGTCTTGACCATCGGAGTTGGACTCTGTGAATAGAAACATTGGCGCTTTGTCATAGGTGACAATGTGTTGGATCGGGACATAAAGTGAATTGATTTGGATTAATAATTCTGTTTTGGCAAATCGATTCACTTTAGACAATCACTTGTATTGTATCTTAATCCTGAGATGAATAGCGGGCCCGTTGTCTCGACTTGTGTCTTTTGATGTGCCAATGGCTGACTCCCGCATCTCAATAGTGGTATGCATGCCGGTACGTTGGAGGCATGACTCTTGATAGCGTAGGCTTGTTGTTCATAGATATGGAATCCATAGCTCCTCTTTAGGAGTAATGATATCCTCTTATATGCGTTGTCCTGTAATTGGAAAACTGGAGCGCTCAACCATTTGGATACGTAGGTGTAACCGAATGGTATACTATCTTTGGATGGTAAGTTTTCTAATGGTGAGACAATGGAACGTGAGATAAAAATAATCGGGAAGGTAAGACAGAACTTGTCCTTAAGCCGATTATGGATTATCATATGGGGATACGATACACTTTGATATGTCATGGAGACTTAGCTACACGAGCTTCGTAATTCTATAAAGTTCGAGAGTGCAGCTCCAAGCTTTTAGTGGAGTAGCATTGGAGTTGATAATTGTGAAATGTATATCTAGGATATTGGGTTTCATAATTATCATGAGCTTGAACTTTATAGGTCCATTTTGGTCCCCTTTCCTAGCTCATAAAATCCTGTAACGACACGGCATACATTTCCAATAATTGGTGACTTATGTCGGGTTTATCGAATTGGTTTAAAATTTGTAAGAATCAAATAATTCATGTCTGTTTATTGGTTGAATTAATTTTGTAATAAAATTAATTTAAGATAAACTTGTTGAATTATTGGATCAGATAATTCTTGTCTGTTTATCAATTGATTTAATTTTGGATAAATTAGATCAAGATAAACTTGTAGAATTATTGTGAATTGATTTATTTTCTTTGAGATTATCTTGATAAAGTTTGTTTTGATCAGATATCTTCTCTATTGGGTTATTTGAATCAAAACTGAGACTTTATCCTTTAGAATCTCAGGTGAAAAATAAAAGATTTGTGGAGATATTTTCTCGGGAGTTCAGCCTGCCGAATGACGTGTTCGGCCTACCGAATGGGCCTATTCAGCCTGTCGATCAGCGGGAGATAAGATTACGCATTTTCACGCAGATCTTATTAGATATTGATCCGAACTTGATTCTGTTTTGAGTTTTTGAGACCTAATCTGACAAGGACTGACCCCGGGACCAATGGCTATATAAAGAGAGTGAGTCTCATGATTTACTCAGATCAATTGAGAGATTAAGACTGATTCTCTTCTAGTGAGCATCTGAAAACTCCCTGAGAGCTTTTGTTCACAAATCACGAACACTAGCTTTGGGTTCTCTCTCTTGGTTGGAAGGAGAGTCACCAGTGGAAGAGCTGTACGTGTGAGCCCACACTCACTCCAGTTGTGGATAGAGAATAACAAAGAAGACCAGTGGGTTGAGGCTCTTCTGGAACGTTACTTCTCTTCACAGGCTGCGGAGGTTCTTCATACAAAGGTTAGTAAGATCTGTCTAATTTATACATATAACATGTCAAACTTGTGTTTTAAAAAATACTCTAATGAAAATTTTTAAAATTTCGCTGCGCACCGCATTTCCAACAATTTTAACCTGTAACATGGTAAAGTTTATGAAAATATTAAGCAATGTTTTACAACTAAAGGTTTGTGATTTAAAGTTCTTATTTCAAGACCTTGTATGATGGATTTTCCTAACTATGTTTTTATGGTTTATGAAAAGCTTTCAAAGGTAGCTTATATATATATATGTATCACATAATTAAGTGTTGCACACCTTATGTTTATGTTCAAGATGTCCTGCAAGGTTTAGACTTATCATGTTTAGCTTAGGACTAGCTGCCCCATTTCTCTCATGACGGCGCACCTATGATGCTAATGGTGCAATGAAAGATATGTTATATATATGAACATGTGCCTTGTGCACTGTTATGTTTATGACTATGATTTTATGTTATGTTTTTATGAAAGTTTATATTTTATATTGTGAGATAAGAAGGTGTATTTACTAAGCTTATGCTTACTTAGTTTTGTATCATGCTGTAGATAAAGGTAAAAGGCATATGGAATAGGTGGTGGACGAGAACGAGCCTATGCACTAGGAGTGTTGGATTGGAAACAGAATTACTCCATGAAAAGAATTAATTGTCTAAACAATAATTTTATGATTAATGTTATTTTCTACACTGATGTTGATTTAAGATATGCTTTATTTTCCTAAAGACTTTTGAATGTTTTGAGACTATTTGATATTTCCTTAATTGTGATTTCTTGAAGACTATGCCATGTTTTTTTTTAATTATTACTTTGGTATGATTAAACTATTTTGACATATAACTTTTTTCCTCGACATATTTAAATATTGTTTGAAGTTTTGTGTGTCTATAATTTAGTAAATAATTGTATTTGTAAACTAGCCATTTCTATGGGTGGACGGTTAGCCGAACACTATAGGTGTTCCGTTGGGCTAATCAAGATGAGAGAAGCAAATCCAATAAATAGTTTTTTAAAAAAAAATTATGCATGTTTTCCTAGGATAAATGTTTGAGTGTAAATATTTTATTTGAATTATTATCTCTAAATAATGATATTAAAGGTAAAAGTAACAATTATTGTGATGTCCGTAAAGGGGCATTACATCATTCTTGCAGAGGATTGAATTTAATTAATCTGTTATCAATTTATATATATATTTTAATTAAAGAGGCGGGTGTCTTGATTTTTCAACTAAATCAATTAGAATTAAAATTAACAAGTTAAATAAATAATCAAAATGTGAAATTCAAAAGATTACAAACAATGAAACTAAAATGGGTTAAAGGTTCATTCTCCACCATTCAACAATGTTTACGCAATTGATCTTAGAATTATTCCTAAATTTTTTGTTGAAACTAATAGTCGTTGATAGTGAGAAACTCTACTACCGAAATCCTTCTTTACATTTTAGATTCAATAAGACAAGCACTTTATTAAACTCTTTTCCATCAAACAACCTAGGAAGAAACTCGCTAAGTTTAATCTAACGGAAGTATTACATTGAGAAAGATAGGTCAATCTCGGCAACAAACATGTAGAAGGTGGGTTCATTCAACCTATGATGTATTCCACATCACAATCGCACAAAAGCCTTGCCGCAACTGTGTTTCATAATTTGCTATTTCTGGTTAAGAATTCAAGATAATTACGGATCAAAATTTCTAACCTAGCATTAACTAATTTTCAGATTTTACTTAGTGACACACCTAAATAACACCATGAAAATCAGCTATGAATAGTAAATGTGGTGAAACATAAGTAATTTCAACAAGAAATTCTAAGAATAACCCATATAATGAACTATATAAATATGTTTAAGGCTTCGAATGCACCTTTAACCACAAAATAACTTAGCTACACATAATTGAAATTGAAAACAAAAGCACAAATTTAACAACATTACAACACAATTTAATGGAGCTTTTTAGGAATTTCCATGCAATAATCTATTGATCTCCCTCAATCTCCTTCTTCTCTTCTATATCTTTCTAGTCTGTTGGAGTCTTTGGAGTCAAGAACTCATTTCTCTCCTTTCTCTTTTGAGGAACTTATGTTTTCTCTTTGTTTTGGAGCATATTTAGCTCAAAATAGCGTAAAAACTAAAATACATATGGGGAGGGGGAAAACGGCATAGTTGTGTACAAAAATTGGATTTGAAAACTAGCCAGATGCTAGCAACCATGCGGAGGGTTGGTTGAGGCCGTGAGATGAAGCAGTACTCCCACGTGGCCACGAGATTGTTTGGCATAGCCACGCCAAATGCTGCTTGAGTGGAAAAATTGCGAGGGCAAGGGAATTTGATCTTAGGGGCAGCCCAAATTTGTCTTACGGCACGGAAACAAGGAAAAAATAGTTTTACTGATCCAAAGCACTTGTTTTGCCTCCTAGTTTCCTCCAAACTTCAACTCTTGAATCTAAAATGAATCCAAATCAATGTTTTTTACTTCAAATTATTTATTATCAATCAAATTACCTACAAAACATAAAAAATACAATAAAACAAAGGGCTAACAAATAAAATGCATGGAATAATGATATGACAATAATGTAAAATTATGTGCTATCAATGATGGTGTACAATTATTAGGATTTGAATTGTTCAAGGAACGATCGTGGTTGGGAGAACATGCAACTTGAGGGTATCACATCACAAGACCTATTTGTAATGGTTTACAATACCTATTGTGGGTGGAAGCTATTCTTTGATGAGCGCTTCTCCAATTGTCAAGTCCACGGCTTTTAATCAAGTGCTTCTTGGGAGGCAACCAAGCTTTCTAAAACTTTTTCTTTGTTTGCTTTGAGTTTTAATAAACTTTAATTTTTACGAACTTTTTATTTTGTTTTTCTCTCTTTTCTATTATACGTGCAAGTGATAGAGCCAAAGGGAGTTGGAGACATGGGTGTCATCCCATGAGCTTCAATGACATCAAACTGCCATGCGTAAGCACCATGGAACATCAACAATGAGAGTTTCCTTTAAACTTTTCTATTTTTGGTGCTTTCTTATATATTGAGGATTTCACACATATTGAGTTTGGGGGGAAAATTAAACTTTTTTTTTGTTTTTTCTTTCAAGAAATTAAAAAATTAAAAAGTTTTTAATGATTAAAGATTTTTGTGATTTATCCTAAATGAATAATGAAAACCTTAATTGGAAAGTGTGCATTGCTTGTTGAAAGTGTGGATATTGCCTAAGTTAGTGTTTAGTTCCTAAGTTGGTTTTGTTTTTTATTGTAATGATCTATATTGAACACTATGCCTTGATCTTTGAATTGTGTGTATTTTTGGACAATGTTTGTATGAATATGTGATTTTCATGATCTCTCAAGTCCTATTATTTGCTTGATTTTCTCCCAAGGCAAAATCTTAGACCTCACTCCACTAAGGAAATGACTTAAGCCGTCCCTGAACCGCTTGAGCTTTTTTTGAGCCTATCTTAACATATTTTTTTTATTTTTCTTTCCTTTTCTTTTATTAAGGACAAGCAAAATATTAAGTTTGGAGGTGTGATAACTCTATAAAAATGAAGTTATTCATGTCATTAAATGCAACTATTTTTTCTATGTTTTTGATAATTTAATTTAATTTAATTTACTTTTTTTTGTTTTTATATATTTTACTTTTAACTTTTTATTTTATTTTTTATTTTTTAATTTAATTTAATTTTATTTTATTTTGATTGAATTTTATAATAATAATTACTACTATTATTATTTTCCCATCTGTTTATTTTATTTTTGTCTTTTATGTAGATGAAAAGGGCAATTTTAAAATAATTTGGGGTCAAAAGATGTAGAAAATTTGAATTTTATATTTGCCCCAAAAGTAACCACAGGCGAAAGTGGTTGAGAGCATGCAACTCGCATTGAAAGCCCTCGGATCAAATTAGAAAGGCCTCAGATGTGCACATGGCGCCTATCCACGAGAGGGGCACGTTTCGCGCATACATCAGTAGCCATCAGCCACTCTTTAGGAGCCACGTGTCTCCCTGCATCAAATGCCATACAGGTGAGCCATATCTTGTGCGATGTGACCCATATTTCTCCGTGTGCCCTTCGTGCTTGCCTATTGCTATCTCGCAACGCGTCTCGACAATTCACTCTGCCAACCCAACCGCGCCATGTGGTGACGTGTTACACCCTTTTGTTTGCTTGCAGGGCACGGAATTAATTGGGGAGCAAACTATTTCATTAAAAAGACTCCATCAGCTAAAGCTCCAGAGCTGAAAAGAAATAGAGCTCCATTTTATTGGGGTTTTTGGGATTTGGAGAGCCGATTCCCAAGAAACCAAAAACGGGGAAATAGAAAAAAAAAAATATTTACTTTAGTTTTTATTTTTAGTTTACGAATTTAATTCTAATTTCAGATTTAGGTTTTATTTTTAATAGTTCATCATGGGAGAAAGCATTTGAAGATTAAGAAGTATGAGAGCTAAAGAAGAAGGAAAAGAAGGACTTAGAGATTGTGATAACTCCAAAATAGGCTTTTTCATTTCTATTCTCATTTTTATATTTTTTGTGATTTGTAAATGATATACCCTTGATTTTAGTTTGTTTAATTTTAGTTATGGAATAGTTATTTTTCTAGGGCCTTGATTTTGCCTAACTACAAAGTTTTGATTTATTTTAAGTGGTTTTTCATGGTTTAATTGTGTTGTCTTATTCTTAATGCTTCTTATGATTTTGATGTATGAAATTAGACAGTCAGGACGGGTAATTTTATACATCCTAATTGGACAGCACAACTTAGGTTTTTATAGTTTAGGAGGGCTAAAATACCTTCAAAGTCATAGAAGAACTAGAGCTTAATGAATATTTAAACTACTTGGCTTTTAATAGGGACATTAGAATCAAGTTTTTGAGTATATTATCTAATTTGACACTTGGGAGAGGTGATTGAGTTAATTAATGGTTTGACTAATAAATTTTGAGACTCACATAATAATAAAATTAGTACAGATTAATTATGATGAAATTGATGCTCTAGTATTTTTAATTATTTGTCTTCGTTACTTTATCTCATTTGCTTCGTTATTTCTATTAGTTTCTTTTATTCATTGCACTATATGCTCATTCAAATAATCTTAAACCCAATCAATTACGATACTTAATGACAATTAAACATAATACTTGTAGGATCGACCACTCTATACATCACTTTAATGCTTGAAGTGACTCATGCACTTATGAGCATTGCACACACTGAGCATGCAACAAACTACATCAAGTCATCTCAAAGTTTCCAAACTGTGATGACATAATCGCTATTTTTAGGAAATTTATTGCTATGAGTTTTGTTATCATCTCATTATCAATTGGGTTTTTAAGTGGAAATATTTTTAACATTTTTTTTTATAGTGACTTTTGAGCTTAATTGTAAGTTTCCAAATTGACTGTACATTATTGTTTGCCTAATTGGTTTTTGAAAAGTTAAATTCTGATTGAAGTATTCTATTTTTTTACTTGAAAAATTCAAATGAGTTCATGTTGTGCATTTGGATATTTTTTGGCAGCTTTCTTTAAATGTAGAAGTTAATAATTTTGTCTTGTCTTGACAGATTGGTTAATTTAGGGAAAGTCTAGATTTTTCGTTTTATCACGTTGGATGATTGATCTGTGTGAACACAATGAGATGGAAAGTCTAGATTTCTTGTTTTATCACGTTGGATGATTGATCTGTGTGAACACAATGAGATGGATATGGACAGCTTATCTTTTCTAATCAGGTTTGTCAAATAAGCTTTTTAAGGTAAGTTCATTCACAAATTTCGAATGACTTATTTTTAGAAACTTATATCCTGATATGGTGCCACTAGATTTTCTTCATTCCTAAGTTTTCTCATGGTTTTAAGGCAAATTTTTTTTAAGGAAACTCCCTGACATTGTCTCACTTAAATTCAGATTTTTTTTAACATGACTTATTTTTTTGGGATGTATTATGCTGCTAATTTCGAATTGATTTATTGAAAATTTATGAAATTTGAATTTTTTTCTTTAGCTGCAGATTGTGTGTATACTTGCCATATTTATCTCGTCTGTCACAACAAGACTACATTGGACAACTAGCATCCATGTAGACAAATAGAGTCAACCACAAGAATTAATGACAAATCCAAGGAATTAATGGAGGACGCAAATTTGGATTAATTGCTGTATAATTGAACCATTTTTTAGCAGCTAAGATGAAGATGACCTACATTATAAATTGACCCTTGGCTTAAGGAGTCTCTTGATGATACTGGTGTATTTTCTTTATATTATGAGTGTTTTCCTTGTAAGCTTTAAGTGTGAGAGAAAACAAGAGCATTATTGGGCTTAACCATTGTCTCTCCAATCTTTTGAAAAATGGATCTAGGTAGGTCGGCCACTTGAAAAAGGTTAATTAGATCGAAGGCAAGTGGTTGTTCTCGGAGTAGGTTAGTTGGATCGAAGGTGAGCCACACAAGCTAGAGCCTACAAAAAGGGGGAGACTCCAGGAGTTTTGGATTGGTGGAGTGTTAAGAGACTTAAAATTCTAATTTTCTTTTAACAATCATTTGAAGTAATAAGAGTCCTATCTTTCGAGATGGTATGCTTAACATCTGTGTTTCTTTCACAACTTGTGTTTTTGGCCACATTAAATAATCACATCCAGTGTTCATTTATTTATATTTTTGTTTATGGTTATTTTTTTTTTGTTATTGTTGTTACAGACTAAACCATCAAAACAATTTTCTTCCATGATCATTCGTGTGTTCATTTAGAGAGGATCAATAAGTTTGTTTGTTAGGACTTACAAGTGGCATCAGAGTAGTTCACAACAACTACAACAAGATCAAGGGGATTAAGTCTTAATGGATAGACTGAAAGAATGTGACGTCCCGAGGTAGGGGTCAGGAGTTTTAGGTAAAGAAGTTGAATTAAACAAAGTAATTAAAGAAAAAGTAATAAATATCGTCGAAAATAAATAATAACATCGGCGATTACCATCACGTGAATGCCATGAAGGTGGGGCCGAGATCCTATTCTCATTCACCATCACGTGGTCACTTACCACGAAGGTGGATAGAGGTAAATAAAATACAATTATCAAGAATAATAATACAAAAATACTAAAAATCGTCTCTAAAATTAGAAATATACAATTAATAGAGACAAAAATGATATTAACACCGGGACAAGTTGTACAATACAAGCATTATACCACAGTTCTAAAGAAAATATCATATCTACTCGTAGAGCCAGGTTTCGATCTTGGGTCCATCCTTCCTTCTCCCACCTGCAAGGGGAAATTTTGAAAACAGTCCGCTCAGTAGGATGATTAGTTAAAAACAAGTTATTTTAAAATAGTAATAAGAAAATAGATAATTATTCACAAACCGTTCTATTTGAGATGAATCTCAAAGTCTTGACAAATCAATAAAAACACTTACTTGAAAGCAACTTGATAAAACATCACCGTACGGGTTTTGAAAATCCGAAAGGAATATCAAAATACAATTCTTCAGAATCAAAGACAGAAATCACTCTTAAAAAGAGACATTTAAGAAATAAACTTTGGCCAAACAATTTAAAGGGGCTACCAAAGAAAGGGATAGTAATATCCTACCTCATTAAAATACAATACCGTAAGCTCCAAATAAAATCCAACGTACGCTTCACAAACGTTTAAAATCTTAAAAACTGTATTTAAGATCAGAAATCATATTTAACAAATATCATTATGTTAATTTAATTATCAGTGTGCCTTTGATTCAAAATAATCATAATCCTTTTTGTAACATTTCAGAATTATCAAACATTGAAAACCGTAGTAAAAACACAAGTTTCTAAGTCCATAGTCGGCTTGCTGAACTGCATAGTTTGGCCTACCGACCAACTAGGACTGGCCTGCCAAACTTTCCCAGGTTCGGCCTACCGACCTGATGAATCCAACCTGCCGAACCTATGAATCTGGCCTGTCGAAGATCAAGTTCGGCCTGCCGAACTGGCAAAATCTATGGACCCGAGACTTCGAGTCTCGACCTCCCTAAGCTCAAAATTTAAATTTAAAACCTGTTTTTCAATTCCTAGATCATGAGAATCATACAGAAAGCATAGAAAATCATAGTAGAACAAGTTTAGACCATTTTCTCCAAATTTAAACTCAATTTCACCTTTGATTTAAAAATCAAAGAAAAATGTCAAAACTTGATTAAATCAAATTTTGTTCAAATAAAGCTTAGATTCATGATAAAATAAGGCCTATAAGCTTAGATTAAACATTATCTAAGCTCACCAAACTCCAGATTACAAAATGCATAAAAATTTAAGCCGAAAATCAAAATTTTTGAGAGAAAAAAGGCTAACCTCAAATCAACCATTTTGAAGAGGATTTTAGGCTTCAATCTTGTTTCTTGGCTTCAAATCAACGAGAATAAAGCTCGAGATTGAAAATTTTTGCAAAGAAAAGGGAGAGGGAGATTTGCATAGAGAGAGACGGGAGGGAGCCAAGAAAAAGGGGAAAGGAAAAGGAAAGGAAAAAGAAAAGAAAAAGAAAGGCCCAATGACATTTTCGTAAATATGGAGAAAATATGGGGTAAAATGTCATTTGGTATTTTTAACACTAAAATTCAAATTTTTAAATATGACAAATGCAACAAAATCATCAAATGACTAAAATTATCAACAAAATTTACACTGGCACACTTAATAACTAAACTTAACATAATTAACCTTACTTTAAAATTCAGGTGTGTTATAAAGAAGGACGCTCAATGATCGAACCACCATGTCTTGTTGGAACCAACGACTCCTATTAGAAGGCAAGAATAAGAGCATTTTTGAGCTCCATTGACAAACATGTTTGGAAAGTCATTGAAACAGGCTAGAGTTTGCCAATTGTTACAATAGAAAAAAATGAAACTAGAGAAAAAACATCGAGTGAATGGTCTACCATAGACTACGAATTTGCTACTTGCAATTCAAAAGGGTTAAATGCTATTTTCAATTCTATAGATGCAAACCAATTTAAACAAATTTCCACTTGCCTTGAGTCCAAAGTGGCCTTGATTAAATTAGAAGTAGCTAATAAAGGAACATCTAGTGTGAAACATTCTAGACTCCAAAACTACCTTTGATAACATTTCCATCGAAGAATATGAAACTTTTGTTGGATTTTATGCTAAAATTTGTGGCGTTGTTAAGTCCTCTTTTGCTCTTGGTGAACATTATTAAGATTCAAAATTTTTTCACAAAATACTAAGGTCTCTCCTAGAGAGATTTCACACCAAGGTCATGTCACTAGAAGATAACAGAAACCTTGACAAAATGAACGTGGAAGAATTGGTTGGAGCTTTCACAACATTTGAAGGGAAGTTGAAGCCTAGAAAAAAAAAGGATAAGGGGGTTTTTCTGAAGGGTTAACAAGATGCTGACATAGACAACAAAGATGATGACTGACGACAGACTAGCTCTTATCACTCAAAATTTTGAAAATTTTTTTGAGAAAATTTCCAGAGAAATTTCTATTGAAGGAGTAACAACACCAAAAGAAAATCCATAACAACAAGACACTTAGACAAGGAAAGAGGTCTTGATAGAAAATGAGGCGTCTAATGCAATGAATTTGAAGGATTTAGGCAGACTTTAGACATTTGTACCAAAAAAAAAAAAAACCTGAAGTGGAGAAATTGTGCCACATCGAGTGATGATGACATGAGGGAATCTAAAGGAGAAGAGTGTTCAAGCAACATTTGGGCTTTCGTTGCTCGCATAATTGAAGAAATAAAGGAAGATGATGATCTGAAGCAAAAACTAGAAATATTGCATGATGCCTATGACAAGTTGTTTAGGCTATGGGAGAAGGTCGTAGCTAAAAATATCAAGCTAGAAGAAAACCTCAAGAAGACCCTTGAAGAGAAAGAGAGCTTGAAAAATGAGTTGTTTATTGCTATAAAAACCTATGTCTGCTTCCATAGAAGAACAATTTATTACCACAACTAGATTTACAAGCTAAAAATTGGATCAACAAAGCTTAATCAAATTCTCAAAATGGGAAAACTGTTGGAAAAGTAGTATGCTGTGGAATTTAAAATTTTTTTATACCAGAGTATTTTTCAAAACACAAGTTTGACATATTATATGCGTAAATTAACTAAATCTTACTAACCTTGTTTGCTGAAAAGCTCCTGCAATCTGTGAAGAGAAAGGCATTCTAAAAGAGTCTCAACCAACTGGTCTTATTTGCTATTCTCTATTCACGATCGTAGTGCATGTGGGTGCACATCGTATAGCTTTTCTTTGGTGACTCTCCTTCCAACAAATTGAGGAAACCCAAAGCTAAGGTTCGTGATTTGTGAACAATAGCTCTCAGAGATTTACATAGACTCACAAACTAGAGTGCTTACTCTTAACTCCTTAACTGATCTAAATAACTTAAGAGTCTCATTCCCTACTTATAGAGGTTGGATCCAAGAGTTAGTCTTTATCCAATAAGGCCTCACATATTCAAATCAGGATAAATATCTAATAAAATCGTGTCTAAAAATGTGTGATCATAAATAGTTTAGTCGGCAAGCCAACTAGTAGATTGGCCTGCCAAACTTACTCCATCAGCAGGCTGAACTTACAATTAATGATCCCTGTGGATCTTTTATTTTCCACCCGAGATTCTTAGGATAGACCCTCAGTTTTAATTCAAATAATCCAATAGAGAAGTTATCTAATTAAAACAGTAATATCTAGATAATCTCTAGGAAAATAAATATTTTTGATAATTTAGCAAGTTTATCTTGAATTAATTTACTTGAAATTAATTCAATCGATAAACAGACATCAATTATCTGATCCCGATAATTCAACAAGTTTATCTTGAATTAATTTTTCACAAAATTAATTTAACTAATAAACACACATGAATTATCTGATCCTACCAAATTTTAACCAATATGATAATTTGACATACGTCACCAAGTTATTAGAAAAGCACGCCGTATCATTATAGGATTTATTATGAGTTAGCAAAGGGGACCTAATAGACCTATATAATTCAAGCTCTCGATAATTGTGAAACCCAATATCCTAGATATACATTTCATAATTTTCAAATCTAACGCTATTCCACTAAAAACTTAAAGCTGCACTCTTGAACTATATAGAATTACAAAGCCCGAATAGCTAAGTCTCCATGACATATCATAATGTATTGTATCCCTATAGGATTATCCATAATCATCTTAAGGATAAATTCTGTCTTACCTTTCTGATTATTTTTCTCTTACGTTCCATTATCTCACCATTGGAAAACTTACCATCCAAAGACAGTATACCATTCGGTTACACCTATGTATCCAAATAATTGAGTGTTCCAGTTTTTCAATTACAAAAGAATGCATATAAGAGGATATCATCCACTCCTAAAGAGGGGCTATGGATCCGTATCTATGAATAGCAAGTCTACGCTATCAAGAGTCATATCCCCAACATAACGGTATTCATACTATCATAAAATATAGATGTCACCCTTTCGTACATCAGAAGACATAAGTCAAGAAATAGGCCCACTATTCATCTCAAGATTAAGATACATCACATATGATTGTCTAAAGTGAATTGATTTACCGAGATAGAATTATTAGTCTAAATCAATTACACTTTATATCCTGATCAATTACACAGTCACTTATGACAATGCACCAATGTTTTCATTCGTGGGTCCACCTTCGATGGCCAAGATAAACCATCTCCCGTTAGGGATATAGACAACATAAAAACCTTTACATGAATAAAGCACCCAACTTTATTCCCTCGATTGTGGATCTTATAATTTTGATTGTCACCTTTAGAATCATGTCTTCCGTATAATCTGTCTATCATGTGCCTGATTCTAAAGGTTTAGACTGACAGTCTTTGACTTTTGTTTGCTTATCATACATTCAACAAATATGAATATAAACAGGATAATAATTTGGTATATGACTAATAAATAATTCTTTATTAATAAAAATGTCTCCAAAAGCATATTACATTTTTACTCCTTAGGGCATACATGTCTAACAATCTCCCACTTGCACTAAGTGAGTAAATATGACAAACGCCACTTCCCCATAGCTTCCACATGCCTCTTGAAAACTCTCGTAGTCAGTTTCTTTGTGAATGGATTAGCTAAATTGTCCTCGATGCAATTTTGCATGCAGCGACATGCCTGCCCTTTACAAAGTCCTTTATCTCATGATACTTTCGATCAATATGCATACTCTTCTTATGAAATCTTGGTTCCTTAGTATTAGCTACTGCCATAGTATTTTTATAGTATAGTGATACTGCCTTATCCATACCAGAAACTACCTCAAGATCCCTAAAGAACTTGCGGAGTCACACTACTTCTTTCGAAGCATCATTGGCTGCCACATACTCGGCCTCCATCGTTGAATCTAAAGTGTAATCTTGCTTGACACTACTCCAAAAAATGGCACCATTGCCTAGAGTAAACACAAAACCTGAAGCCTATTTTCTCAAATCCAAATAGGATTGGAAATCTGAATCAGTGTATCCTAGAGGAGTCAAATCCTTACCCAAAAACATGAGCATATATCCTCGAGTCTTTCTCAGGTACTTGAAAATATCCTTGACCGCAACCAGTGGATCCAACTGAAATCGACTTACAATCTCAACCGCATAACAAATATTTGGTCATGTGCAAAGCATAGCATACATGAGACTACCCACTGCCGCAACATAAGGCACATTTTCATGTATTCTCTTTCTTCATCAGACTTTGGAGAGTCTTTCTTAGAAAGCGTAATTCCAAACCTAGATGGTTGCCCACATTTCTTAAAATCCTACATTACAAACCTTTTTTGAATTTTATCTATGTAGCCTGCTTGGGACAAAGCTATCATTCTATTTTTCTTATCTAGAAAGATCAGGATACCGAGAATAAAATTAGCCTCACCCAAGTCTTTCATGTCAAACTACTTGGTCAACCATAATTTGACCGATGGCAACACCCTAACGTCATTGCCAATTAGCAGAATGTCATCTACATAGTTCAGTAAAAAAATCACATTCCCATCCTTAATGTGCTTGTAAATACATGGTTCGTCCACATTTTGTACAAACCCATAAGTCTTGATCATATGATCAAATCTTATGTTTCAAGAATGGGAAGCCTACTTAAGTTCATAAATTAACTTTAGCAGCTTACAAACCTTACACTCTTTACCATTGGCCTTGAACTCGTCTAGCTGTTCCATATATATGGACGCATCAAGATAGCCATTCAAAAGGCCATCTTGACATCCATCTGCCAAATCTTATAGTTGAGAGCGACAACTATGGATAAGAGAATACGGATGAACTTAAGCATGGCTACAAGCAAAAATGTTTCCTCCTAATCAATTCTTTCCTTTTGCGTGTATCCCTTAGCTACAAGCTGAGCCTTATAGGTTTTGACTTTTCCATCCACTCCTTTCTTTCTCTTATAGATCCACTTAAACTCTATGGGTTTTACCCCTTTGGGAAGATCCATAAGTTCCTAGACCTGATTAGTCTACATAGACTTCATCTCTGTATTCATGGCCTCTGTCTAGAGTTTTGAATCAACATTCTCCATTGCCTCTTCGTAAGTGTAAAGATCCCTATCTTGTTCATCCAGTTCAGCCAAGAAGGCCTCATCATTGAACATATATCTCTTGGGTTGATACCCGATCCTCCCACTATGATGAAGCCCCTTAGGTTGTTGCTCAGGTTTAGTTGATTTTTCTACACCGATTGGAATGGTTTCATTCAGTACCCTTGGAGTGACCGAATCACTCGCCAACTCCTCAAGCACCACTTTGCTTTAAGGCTCAAAGTTTTTCATGTAACTATCCCTCAAGGAAAGTTGCATTAATTGAAACCATGACTTTATTTTCCTTTGAGTCATAGAAATAACCACTTTAGTCCCTTTTGGATATCCTACAAACACAAAACTTTAGAACGTGCTTCCAACTAATTCATTTCCCTAAACAGTACATGAGTCGGACATCCCTATATGTGAATATAGTTTAAAGATGTCTTTTTCCTAGTCCACAGCTCATAAGGAGTTTTAGGAGCCGATTTTGAAGGCACATTGTTCAAAAGATAATATGCAGTTTGTAGTTCATATCCCCAAAAGGGCAAAGGCAATGATGAATAACTCATCATGAACTTGACCATGTCTAACAAAGTCCTATTCCTTCTCTTAGCCATGCCATTCTACTACGGAGTGCCAAGCGCAGTCAAATGGGATAAAATCCCATTCTATAGTAAGTATCCCAAGAACTCATCAGAAAGGTATTCATTAGTTTGATCGGATCGAAGTGCCTTTATAGGTCTACCCAATTGCTTTTCTACTTCATCCCGAAACTCCTTGAACTTGTCATAAGTTTTGCTTTTGTGGTGAATTATATACACATACCTGTACCTTGAGTAATCATCATTAAAAGTTACAAAATACTCATACCCTCCTTATGCCCAAATGTTCATAGGTCCACAAACATCACTATACACAAGTTCTAGAACCCCTTCGGCTCTATTGTCCTTAGTCCCAAATGGTCTTTTGGTCATTTTTCCCTCCAAACAAGATTCACATTGTGGTATAGATTCCACCTTTAAGTGACTTAAAGGTCCATCTCTTACCAACCTTTGAATCCTATTTAGGTTAATATGACCTAGTCGTAAATGCAAAAGATAATTCTTATTAGAGTGAGAAGTTTTAAGTCTTTTAGAGTTATTATCATTAACCTCAGTGTTCAGTAGTAAGTCCATCTTAGGTTTGATAAAATATAGATTATTTTGCATCCATCCATCATAGATAAAAGATTTGTTTTTATAAATCACCACTTTATTATTAAAAGACACTACATAGGAGTCTTTAAATAAACAAGCTACAAAAATTAAATTCCTTTTAAATTTAGGAACAACAATCTTGTAAAAATAAATTCCTATAATTATCAGAATAAAGAAGGACGTCTCCCACTACTTCAGCCAACACTAAGGATCCATCGCCTATCCAAAGCATGAAGTGTTCATATAGCAGACTTATCATTTCTTTGAACCCCTGTAGAGAAACACAAACATGATTAGTTGCTCTGGAATCTATGACCTAAGTGTCTCTGGATTCCTTAACCAAACAAGTTTCAACAACCAGAAGATCACACCTACCTCCTCAAGAAAGGAAGTCCTTGCAATTCTTCTTTATGTACCTGACCTTCCTACAGAAGAAGCACTTAAGCTTCCTCAGGTTCTTTTTTTTCTTCTTCATGTTCATGCCATTTGTAGGAGTAGAAGACTTTCCATTCTTGGCCTGTTGCTCCTTTCCATTCCTTGGGTTAGGTTTGGAACTAGATGTAGCTGCCAAGTTGGCCTTACCACCTATAGGAGTTTCCCTGGTTAGAAGTTCAAACTCTTATAACTGCTTCATCAACTCTGTTAAGGTCATATCCTGTCTATTGCTTGAATTAAATGTAGCTCTAAATGAAATAAACTCCTTAGATAGAGTCTTAAAGAGCATAGTCATCTGAGTTTTAGCATCAATGTTAGCTTCATTGGTTTGAGCCTGATCGAGGCAACTTATGACTAACATCATATGCTCCTTTATAGACGTCCCTGGTCTTTGTTTGCAGTTTAAGAGTTTTTGAAGCACCCCTTGCTGCTTTGTTAGGGCCTGGCCTATAAACATGTCTTCAAGATTATCTAAGATTTGCCTACCAGTTTCATAATCTTCATATTGAGCCTGCAGCATGTTATTCATGTTAGCCATAACATAACAGTGGGCCTGATCGTTAGCATATTTTCAAAGATCATATGCTTGGATTTGCTCATTAGTGGAATCTCCTATAAGCTCAGGAGGACATTGTGTCATCAACACAAACTTAAGTTTCTCAAAGGATAGGATGATGTTTAGGTTCCATTTCCAATCATTATAGTTCCTACCAGTTAATTGGTTTTTGTCATAAGCAAACATAAGCAAACATACCATAATTATTTAGTAAGATAACACAATTATATAAAATATACAAATATATTTATGTTTCAAAACCTTGAAAATATCATAACCTTACAACGATAATTCCCAACTCAGAATTCAACAAGCTGCCTAGGGGAGACTTGGCAAATTCAATTAAGAACATGGATCTCCGCCTAATTAATGTATGCCATCTAGGGCCTATATGATCCAGCATATATTAATAATCATTTCTTTGGCCATCAATTCTATTAACAGAGCTCTAGGGGAGGTTAATAATAAAATTGACATGAGTGTATAACCATCATTTGGAATATTTTATCCATGATTTATAATCACCACCTAGGAGTGTGCAACCATAAATCATGCTAAAATATCTTATCCTCTCAGAGATCCAACCTAATACATGACGAAGTCCTTCCATAGGGGTCGGAACCACCATGTGCTATCTATAGACCAACGATGGAGGCCGTAGGTTCTCTCTCGAAAACCTTCTCCCACTCAATCTTTTGAAATCAAGGTTTTATTTTGAGAACATGAATGAACAATTTTTAATGAGCGACACTCCCTATTCTATGTGACATGTTATCAATATACATGGCTTATCATATTATAACACAGACAAGAAAAGCATTCATGCAAAGCCGTAAGCAAAATGATAATAAATAACGGTAACATTATGATTCTACCCTAGAGAAAAGAAAATCAAGATTACAAGAGATAAATCAAAACATATTATCGATTCATCATCCTTGAATCTTCAAATTGTATCCTTCTTCAAGTAATGTCCATCTTCAAGCCTTTAATCCCGTGTAGATCGAATACTCCATATTTTTAGTCATAACCAAATTTAATGTTTCTCATAATTGTCCCAAAAATAAAATCAAAACTGAACCAAAAAATGCACCTTTTGTGAAAATTTTACAGCTCTTTGCCAACATACCGATTTGTACAATCGGCCTGCCAGTCACGACCTTCCAACCTGCCAAACTTTATAGGTCGGCCTACTAGTCATGACAAATTGGCCTGCCGAACTAGAAAGTTCGGCCTGCCGCCAAAGCCATCAAATTTTTGCCCTACAAATAGCCTATCTAGCTTGAAGTCTAGCCTGCCGATCTGCAACCATCAGCCTATTGGACCTGAGGGTTCGACATGCCGATAGAGCAAAATTCACGTTTTTCAAAAATATAGTTTTTAATGCAGTTTATCAATTTTATTTTCAACAATTCAAAAGCATAAAATTAGAGACTCAAAAAATACCTATGTAATGCTATTATCCATCTTCTAGATCTGTCTTCTCGAAATAATTATTTAATTACAAAATTCTTACAAATTTAAAATTAAATAATAATTCCGAGACGGTGATGATAAACTGCCATCTAATTACATGAAAAACCTAGATATACCTTCTAACCTCTGAGGAACCATAGCCAACATTAATTAATTAATTAATTAATAATTTAATCAACCAAAATTAATTAATAAACATTCACCATATAATCTATGACAGTATATATATAGAAAACCTAGAGTGCCACTTCTCTAAAAAATTAAATCAAGCATAAGAGAGATCAAGATCACATAATTTATTTTCATAGCATGATCACAAACTTGAAAATTTATGTAAAAACCATGGCTCTGATACCAATTATTAGAAAAGTAGTATGCAGTCGAATTTAAAATTTTTTTATATTAGAGTATTTTCTTAAACATAAGTTTGACATGCTATATGCATAAATTAACTAGATCTTACTAACCTTGTTCGTTGAAAAGCCCCCGCAATCTGTGAAGAAAAAGGCATTCCAAAAGAGCCTCAGCCAACTGGTCTTCATTGCTATTCTCTATTCACGATTGTGGTGCGTGTGAGCGCACATCGTATAGTTTTTTCCATTGACTCTCCTTCCAATCAATCAAGGAAACCTAGAGCTAAGGTTCATTATTTATGAACAATAGCTCTCACGGAGCTATAGAGACTCATAGACTAGAGTGCTCACTATTAATTCCACAACTGATCTAAATAACTTAAGAGTCACACTCCCTATTTATAGAGGTTAGACTCCGGAGTTAGTCCTTATTCGATAAGGCATCAAATATGGATAAAATCATGTCTAAAAATGCTTGATCATAAATCGTTCAAACGGCAACCTAAACTGGCGGATTGGCTTGCCGAACTTACTCCATTGGCAGGCTGAACCTGAAGATCGGCCTGCCGAACTTACAATAAATGATCCCTAGGGATCTTTTATTTCCCACCTGAGAGTCTTGGGATAGGCTTTTAGTTTTAATTCAAATAACCCAATAGAGAAGTTATCTAATTAAAACAGTCATATCTAGATAATCTCTATGAAAATAAATATTCCTAATAATTCAACAAGTTTATCTTGAATTAATTTTGAGTAAATTAATTCAATCGGTGAACAGATATGAATTATCTGATCCTGATAATTTAACAAGTTTATCTTGAATTAATTTTTCACAAAATTAATTCAACTGATAAACACACATAAATTATTTGATCCTAACGAATTTTAGCCAATCTGATAATTTGACATAAGTCACCAATGTATTAGAAAAGCACGCTGTATCATTATAGGATTTATTATGAGCTAAAAAAAGGGGGTCTGATGGATCTATACAATAATTATAAAACCCAATATCCTAGATATACATTTTATAATTATCATCTCTAACGCTATTCCACTAAAAACTTATTGCTACACTCTCAAACTATATAAAATTATGAAGCCTAAATAACTAAGTCTCCATGACATATCATAATGTATTGTATCCCCATAGGATTATCCATAATCAGCTTAAGGATAAATTCTGTCTTACCTTTTCGATTATTTTTCTCTTACGTTCCATTATCTCACTATCAAAAAACTTACCATCCAAAGACTGTATACCATTAGGTTACACCTATGTATCCAAATGATTGAGCGCTCTAGTTTTCCAATTAAAGGATAACACGTATAAGAGGATATCATCGACTCCTAAAGAGGAGCTATAGATTTCGTATCTATGAATAACAAGACTACGCTATCAGGAGTCATGTCCCCAACGTACCGGTATGTGTACCATCATAAAATATGGATGTTACCCTTTGGTACATCAAAAGACATAAGTCAAGACAATGAGCCTACTATTCATCTCAGGATTAAGATATAGCACATATGATTGTCTAAAGTGAATTGATTTTCTAAGACAGAATTATTAATCTAAATCAATCACACTTTATGTCCCGATCCAATACATCGTCACCTATGACAATGCACCAATGTTTCTATTCATGGAGTCCACCTTCGATGGCCAAGACAAACCATCTCCCGTTAGGGATATAGACAATATAACAATCTTTGCGTGAATAAAGTGCCCAACTTTATTCCCTCGATTATGGATCTTATAATTTAGATTGTTATCTTTAGAATCAGGTCTTCCGCATAATCTATCCATCATATGCTTGATTCTAAATGTTTAGACTGACAGTCTCAGACTTTTGTTTGCTTATCATACATTCAACAAATATGAACGTAAAGAGGATAATAATTTAGTATATGAATAATAAATAATTTCTTTATTGATAAAAATATCTCTAAAAAAATATTACATTTTTACTTCTTAGGGCATATATGTCTAACAAAAACTTCTTGGAGATAAACACAAATGCGATATACAAAAGATATTCCTAAGTCGTCTTCGAAGAAAACCGTCTTCGTCAAGGCTGGTGATGCTTAACAAGAGACTAGACCAAGAGCTGCAAAAATAATCAATTTCAATAGCAGCCAAAATGGAGCTAAAACAAGCATGTATAAGAACTACCATATGTTCCATAAGTCTAAGGTAATCCTTCTATTCACATCGACTGAATGACATGTAAGTTTCCTATCACTCTTGTTTGTCATCCTTGTGGTGTTAAAGGTCACATATGACTCAATTGTTTTAAATTGTTGAATATGATCAGTTAAGACCAAAAAACCTGTACAGGGATAAAAAAGAATGTTATTTCCAAAACAAAAACACAACTCTCAAAGAAAAATGAAGAAAATATAGGTAAGAAAAGATGAAATAAAATGCTATACTTCTTGATGAGTGAGTATTTAACTCACACATCAATTATTTCTTAAGCTTAAATGTTATGAAAATCCTTAAGTTTTTGTGCATTTTGATTTTTTGGTATTATTTTGTAGGGAACTAATAAATTGAAATTAAAAAAAAAAACGACATCAAAATTAGAGTTAAAACGTAATTTTCACGTGCAATGAGCCTGCCCATTCTTCTACAATGCCATGGGCGCAAGGAGGCCACAGGCCTGGGTGTGCTGCCCATGCATGCTGATAGCATAAAAGCTACCAACTAGACCAAGGCATGGCCACATAGGTTACAGTACACAACTGTGCTTGCTATGCATGCCTAGGCAGATTGGGCCGCAAATGGCTGCATGGCCCTAGGGCATGCCTAGTGCCCCTGCTATGCCTCCTCATGCTAATTTTCTTTCTGACGGTCAATTTTGGCCCAAACTTCGATTCGACGGTCAAAATTAATGTTGAAATGATGCCTTACCACCTTAAAACCCTAGAGCTAATATTTTTGAGAAAAGTCTCCATTTTTGGAGGAAGAAGCACACATTCCCAAGGGGATTTGAGCTCACTCCAAAGAAGAAAATGAAGAAAAAGAAAAGAAAAAATATTTCTTTGTTTTGTTCTAGTTTAGGATTTTAATTTTTAGTTTTAGAATTAGGTTTTACTTTCAATAAATCATCAACGGGGATTCATTTATAGACCAAGAATTATGGGCAAAGAAGAGGTGGTAAAGCTTGGAACTTGTGACAATCCAAAATGGATTTTTTATTCTTATTCTCTTCTTTATAATTTTTGTAACTTGTAAGCAATATACCATTGATGTTGGTTTGGTTGATTTTAGTTATGGGATAATTGTTTCTCTGGAGCTTTGATTTTGCCTTGATATGAAGTGTTGATTTATTTTTAGTGCATTCACATGGTTGATTTATGTTTTCTCATATTTAATGCTTCTAATTTATTTGGCCAATGGATTAGACGATTTTACTATGTGGGGTTTGATGCCATGAGAGGGAAATTCTATGTACGGATCATGGGAAGTGCATCTTAGGCAACTACAAGATCAAGAGATTTATAGTCCCTTCATAATCATTAGGAGAATTAGAGCTTAATGAGTGTTTAATTACTTGATTCTAGATAAAGATATTAGAATTAAGTTTTGAGCACGTTATTCAATTTGATGCTCGAGAGAGGCAATTGGGTTAATTAAGAGGTTCTCAACTAATTAATCATGAGCTTCAGTTAATAATAAAATCAATGTAAATTGATTGTCTTCGTTATTTTATTTTTGGTTCCAAAGATTTTATTTTCTAAAATTCATTCCCCTTTCTTTTGGTCTTATTTTTATTTTTTACTTTAATTTTGGTTGTGTAAATAATCATAAAGCCAATTAATTTTGGTAATTAATGTAAACTAAACCCAATCCTCGTGGGATCGATATCTAGACTCCATATCACTTTATTATTTGTACGATCTATATACTTGCGGATTTGCAATATGTTTTTGGTACTATTGTTAGATATTGTTGTTTAGTTTTGGTTAATATCTATACCAATGTGTTCTAGGATTAATTTGGATATTTTATTTAATTTTGTTTTATTTTACTTGTTTTAAATTTTTGTTTTTGAGTTCTTATGCGAGGCACTTGAAGATGGTTGATCGACAAGTACTATTGAAATTTTCTCAACAAGATTTGGAGCTTTTTCATGATGCTTGGTGGTGATACAAGAACTTGCTCATCAACTTCCCAAACCATGGCTTTTCCAAGGAGGTGCATATTTAAATCTTCCTCAATGGCCTGAGCAGCATGATACAAAGTTACATAGAAATAGGAAGTGGCACCACCTATCCACTGATGAAGCGTATCACTTGTTGGAAGAGATGGCGGAGCAGGACTACGAGGCTATGAATTGATGAACGAGCAACTATGGATGGGAGAAAAATTCTTACTTGATGGAATTACAAGTTGATGCCTTACTTTAAGAGGCAATTTTGACATTGGAAGGGGTGTTGACTTAATTGACAATAACGATCAATCACTTGAGGAACAACACTAACCAATTGTCAATCACGTAATTCTCTCAACTTCATTGTTTATAAGAACAAGTTAGGCAATTGGCTAGAACATTTACCGAGTTGTGAGGAGATAGTGAGCCTACGACGTATGAGGTGAAACTAAGAAGGACTTAGAGATTTTTCAAAAAGAATCTTTAAGTGATGATGAGACTCAAGACTTTGACCTTTAAGAGAAATTAGAAGAAGAGCAAGTTCCAAGTGTCCAAATGTTAAGCCAACCATGCCCATTGAAGATTACATCCATGAAGATCCTTTTTTGGCTAACACCTCTTCCACCACCACTGGCAACGTTCCTTCATCCCCACCAAGCCCATCCTTTGAGGCCAAATCTTGTTGGGATCATGTGTTGAGCATCTCCAAATCATGCCACGCTTAGGGACATCTGCGATGAAGACTCATTGTTAGTGTTCTATGATACTTACTATGGACGGAAGCCGTTCTTTAATGAGCGCTTCTCCAAAAGTGTTGAATAGGGAGCTTCTGAGCATGAGTATTGGTGGGAAATGAATCTAGAAGATGGATGGAACTCAAAAGTTATGCTATAAACCCTCAAGGTATATCTTCTCGATTCTTGTTCTTAGATTGTAACAAAGATTGAGGATAATATTTAGTTTAAGTGTGGGGGAGAAAATTTATTTTGTTGGGTTTTTGCCTAAAATTTTTCAAATTTTCATTGATTATCATGGTTTTCCTTCCACCATTCTTGTTTGATAGTTCTTGATCATTTTGTTTAGGTTGTTTAGTTACAATGACGGTGTTTTAAATTTCTTATTTGAATAAAGTACGAGTTTTGAGAAATTGAATAATTAGAATTTGTTTATGATTTTAGCCAAAAAATTGTTCTATTAAGTCTTACAAAATGTAATTCATTGAGATTTTTATATGCTGAACCTGTATCATTGACCTTCATTCTTGATTCTCTACACTTGAGCACCATAAATCACAATCACTTGAGATTTCAAGCTTAAAATGAAATTTGAACTTTAAATTTTAAAGGTTTGAACTTTTAGATAAACTTGCACACATTAGATTTTTTTTTTTTTTTTTACATCTCATGAACTCTAGAATCCATTTTAGTGAGACTCAAGGTGAAATCCTAGGTTAGGTGTCATTGGAAAGTTGATTGAGGTATTTTTTGGACCATTTAAGTCTTTAAAGCCAACCTATATAAACTTCACCGCTAGTTTTCCTCGTTGAGCCTTTTTGACCGGTTTCATTCGTTACCGTATAAGCTTAACCAAGCCATTTCATGGATTTCCTTTTCATTTACCCTATCATTAATATGCATATTTGCAACTTTGCTTGAATTTGAAAATTTATTGTTGGGAGCGAGCATGGAAGGTGATGTGATTTGGCATTTATGATTTACTCGTATCTGCAAAGTTATTTTAGTTTTGCTTTGGTATTTTCTTATTTGTTTTTCTTCTTTGTTTCATTTATGTTTTTCCCCCCTCATTATTTATATTTATAAAACTAAGTAAGTTTGGGGGTTTTGTTTAAAAAAAGAGAATTGGAAAAACAAAAAGAATAAAAGAATAAATTGTAAATTTCATGTTTTAAGCTTTTGTGGACATTTGTGACTCATCTTTGTAGGAATGAGTGATGATAGAGTATCAATCAAATGGGCAGTTGGTTGGGAGTTTCCATTCATTCATGTGAGATCCACAAGGTGCATTACATGTCTAGGGTGGTTCGAGCCGAAAATTTTCTTTTCTTGTCAAACCTCGTGCTAGCCTTACATTACAAGCCTTGAAAGTCCTTGATCTTCAATGGCACACTAACCTACATTAGTAGAGAGCGACATGAAAAATAGGCTTACAATAGTTCTAAATTTTATAGTCTAGAGATTTTTGATAGTTGATCTAATCACATAAGTTTATCCGATGTTTAATTCATAGAGTGATAGTGATTTAGCAGACACTTATACTTAGAGATTCTTGAATAAACCCAAAGTTTATTGTTGAAATTCTAAATATTCTCAATGTTTACATTTCTTTTGAGCTTTGAAGCTATTTGTAGCTTTGGGATTTATGTTTGTCTATCTATCAAACTGATACAAAACTCACACTTGATTTCTTTTGTTTTTTTTGATTGGTTTAGTTTTTATTGTGTTTGTTTTGTTTTGCTTGAGGACAAGCAAATATTTAAGTTTAGAGGTGTTTGGTGAGTGAGTATTTTACTCACACATCAATTATTTCTTAAGGTTAAATATTGTGAAGGCGAGCTGCACAAGTCAGGGCTTGTAGAAGGGGAGACTTCACGAATTAATGGTGTTAGGAGACATAATTCCAATTTCCTTATAGTTGTCATTCAAAGTAATAAGAGTCCCATCTTTTGAACTAGTATGCTTAGCACCCATGGATGTTTCCTGAGTTGGGTTTTTACCAGCTTTAAATAATCACATATGGTATTCATTTATTTATATTTATGTTTGCAATTATTTAGTTTATTATTGTTGTTACAGACTAACCTGTCTGTCAAAATAATTTGCTTCCGTGATTACTAGTTTGTTCGTTTAGATAGGTTCAATTGATTCGTTTGCTAGAACTTACAGCTATCTTTATTCAGAATATTCAAAAGCAAGGAAATTGTTTTGGTTCCAAGTTCCTAGATGAGATTTATCTGAAAAGTCGAAGGCTATCTTTGAAGCCCTAATGAGGGCTCAAAGACAGATTCAGAGCAAATAACTCAAAGTTGGATAAAATAGAATGGCTCAATCTCAGTCGTCATGTTTCAGACAGCTTTAGTGCGGATGACAAATAGATAAATAAGTCAATTTGAGTTCACTCCACCACTACACTTGAAGTCGACTGCAACCAATTCTTGTCACTCCACCACTCCAACTAAAGTCGAATGCAACTGGTTTAAGTTAATTCCACAGCCATCCTTTTACTTTTTGTTTATCTTTTGGCATACTTCCTAATGTTACTTTGCTGCAAGCTTTCTCATTTTCAAGTACTATTCCTTTTTCGATTACTACTAGAAAACAAAAATTGCAATAGGATTGTAAAATTGGACCATGCTCAAACTTGATCCCCTAAACATGGGTGTATAGGCAACTCGTGAAAACTGTAAACTAGCGCAGCTCCTTCTTAATACAAAAACAATGTCCCCTATACATGAACATTCAAAGGAAATGACTACACATGGTATAGATGACTCCTCTTCACGAGCACTCGCCAATCTTCATAAAGTTACAAGAGCTCAAACTACCATACCTTTAGATCTCATTTGATTCCTTTTCAGGTAGCCAGAGTTAGATCTCACTAAATAGATGACTACTTAGATCTCATCCAGCTCCACTTCAAGATGTCAGGGATTAGATTACAACATATAGCAATATATCGCAAATGCATCTTCGTGCACAAATCAACTGCTAGAATCCCATTTCATTCTTCCATGAGAGACTGAGGACAAGATCTCAAATACAACAATGTGTAAACACAACAAAAAAATACAAAACTCAGGTCTCACACAGTTCTTCCTCAGGGGAACTAAGCCACAATCCTCTCCAATTCAACAAATGACCGCTTTTTGAGACCTCAGTCAAAGGGTTAGGTTTACACAAAACACAAGCTAAACGCAATCCACTGCTCACTCAAGTTCTAGCAACTCCTTTTTAGGCTATCAATGGTTAGGAACTAGCACTATGCCTCCCTATAATGGAAGTCGATTTTGGACACTCTCAAAACTATCATAGGGTCCATGTCCCCACATCTTCCCTCTGACCAATCGATTGATGACATTGTAGTCAATTTGGGGGCCTCTAAAGAACACAACATAAAGATAGGAGCTGATGAATCTTTGTGACATAGCGCTCATAATGGCATGTAGAATCTTGGAGTGTAGGGTGGACTATATCCATCTGTGTGAAAAGTATTTTTACATAGGTGCTACAAGTGGCATGTTGAAGCCTTAGACACACCTATTTCAAGCTAAGCGGAAGCTCCATACTCAAGATGAGGGTCTTGTTCATGTCAGGCATGTGCCTTTAAGCAACTCAGGGAACAACTACATTCCTACCAGTTATTAGGTTTAGTGTAACGCCCTGAAATTTATTTAATGTTAATGTAATGTAAATGATGAATTAGTGTGCCATAATTAATGTTTTAACACTAATTAGATTATTTAGTTGAATTTTGAATTTTGGTTGTTTTGTTAAATTGATGCATTTAAATGATTTCTTATTGTTTTAAAATGATGTTTTGAGTTTTAAAACATAACAATTTGTAAAATGTTAAAAATACTCCGTTTTACAAAACCGTGGGCGGCCATGGTTTTCGCATAGTAAAACCGTCCACTGATTTTCTCTATTTATTTCCCTTCTTCTATCTCTCTCTTCACTTAGCTCCCTCACTCTCTCTCTCTTCCCTCCCGTGGTTCCCTCTCGGTTTCCCCCCTCTCTCTCTCAAATTTCTCTCTCAAATTTTTGAAACCAATTTGAATCCAAGCTTTGGGATAGCTAGGAGGAGGCTTGGGGACGTGATTTAGCAACCGAGAACGCGAATTAAAGCTTCGATTCTAGGTTAGATTCAAAATTTCTAAACTTTTTCCAAAATTTTCAATTTTGTGCATTTTTGAATTCTAGGGTTGTTTAAGCTTAGAAAACTGTAGATTTGAGTTAATTGAACTTAGAACAACTAGAATCTAAGCTTAGATTGAAGAAAAACGGATTAGATTCAAGATTTTTCATTTTTCTCCTCATTTTCTCATTTTTGGATTTTTGAGGATTTCGAGTTTAAATCTTGTTTAAATGAGTTCAAACATGTTCTAGAATGTTTTTCTATCAACTATGATTGTTTTTCATGCTTGGGATTTGAGAAAAATAGGTTAGAATCAAGATTTGAATTTTGGGGATCGAGAAACCCGTGGCTGGGATTTCTGGATTTTCCCAGTTTGGCCTGTTTGGCAGGCCAGAGTGATGATCGGCAGGCCGGTGTTCTTTCGACCGACAGGCCGAACCTGGGGAAGTGTTTGGCCGATCGAACTTTGCTTCCGGCAAGCCGAACTGTGTAGTTCAGCAGGCCGAAGCAGGGAGTCCGGTAGGCCGACCGAGGCATGGAAAATTTTGTGATTTTTCACCCGTTTTCATTGTTTTGAACCCTGATTTAAATCTCAACCTTATAGAATGATTTTAATGGTACAAATGGCACACTAGGACATCTTGAAATGGTTTAGTAACATAGAATGTCTCGAACTAGATATTGATCGACTTAGTTTGTATCTAGGATCATTCGTGGTTCCGTGAAGCTAACGTATAGCGGACTGGGATTACGGTGTGGGGCACCGGCACGAGTATTGAGGTAGGACTTCTATCCTATTTCTTTGGTAGTCTGGTTTTGTAATGATTTGGCTTTGAAAAGGATTTCTATCAAAATGTTTTCAACGGTTGTTTGGAAATGGTTTTATCGGTTATATTTTAATATACCGTGATTATGAAATGAATTTCATAATGAACGTAATTGACAACACTCGGTAATTGGGTTTTGAATGATAATGATAATAAACACAAAGGCATGATTCCATATCAGAGATCGGGTCGTGTAGTGATCGACCTTGGGGGCAGGTCCCGAAACCCAGCTGGGCCACTACGATGGTGATATCATGGTTTGCCTAGGTAAAAGAAAAATGGTGTTTTTGATTGTACGAGTAGACTGTTCTGTGTCAGAACGGCTCTACTCAAATTATGCATTTATTTATTTATTTAAGTTTTCTTTTGAGTACTCCTAACAATGAAATGTTTCTTTAAATTAAATTATTTTATAAAACATAGTCCTACTAAGCCTTTCGCTCACGTTTTATTATTTTAAATCCCCCCCCCTCTAGGTGGTTTCCCATTTAGGTTTGGAGATGATTCTTCAGACCAAACTCAGGAGCAATAGGAGGAATTGATTTATATTTTGTACTATTTAATCAAGGCATGTAAGAGTTAACTTTATTTGTACTTGGACTGTAATTGTATTTATGAGATTGTCAGAACCATGTGTGTGCATAAGTTGTGGGTTACGGAACCCATACTCGAGGTTTTTATTTAATTTTTGTTATTTGTTTAATATTTATAAATTCTTTTATAAAAATGTGGTGGAAATCTTCTTATTTCTCATTTAATTTGATTCTTAAACCATTGGTTTCAATGAAATTCTATTTTAATTAATCTAAATATTCTGCCACGTCACCTCCCGTACTTTGGGGCGTGACAGAATGGTATCAGAGCTCAAGGTTATGAACCTTGGGAATTATGCACACATAGGTTTGACACTGAAATACCTCTGACAGTCCAAATTTTGTTTTTGGAAGTGAGAGAATGACACCTAGACGTCGTTCGACAGCTAACGCCGAGTTCGGGAATGATGAGAGCATGATGAGGTCTATGTTTGCGGCTTTTCGACAGATGGCAGCCAGGGCTAGACCGGGAGATTTCGATGTGGGTAGTCGGCATGCGTACTTTAAGGAATTTCAGCGGGCGTCTATTTTGACTTTTGATGGCAATGGGGATCCGCAGTTAGCAGAGTATTGGCTGAATTCGATCTTGAAGCATCTAGATACTCTTGGTGTGCCTGAGGAGTATCGTGTGGAGTTTGCTGCCTATAAGCTCGAGGGTGGCGCTAACACTTGGTGGAAACAAACTAAGTGTCTGGAGCGCGGTGGCGATATCAGTTGGGACAAGTTCAAGGAGCTGTTCTATGATCGATATTTTTTGCAGGGGTATAGAGACTAGAAGGCAGCTGAATTCTACAGATTGCAGCAGGGTGATCTGTCAGTTCGGGAGTATGAGGCAAAGTTTAATGAGTTGGCTAGGTTTGCTCCATCGGCGGTGGCATCGGAGCGTGAAAAGTGCATTAAGTTTCAGGAAGGGCTCAAGGCTCCTATTCGGCGACAGTTGATTGCTCTACGGCTTAGGAGTTTCAGAGAGCTTGTGTCGTCGGCGATCTCTGTGGAGAATGATTATGTGCAGTATTGTGAGGACCGAGCCAAGGCTTCAGGAGGACCGCAGAGGAGTGGTAGGAAGAGCACCAGTAGTCGTCCAGCTCCGGGGAAAGGCAAGCAAGGCGGTGCGACCAGTGGTAGTAGCAGTTCGTCTGGCAGCGGGCGCAACAATCCCTACAGCTTTCATTGTCATTTCTGTCAGTAGCCCAGACACATCAAGAGGAATTGCCCGATCAGGAGTGCTCGTCTTGGATCTCAGACCGGGGAAGATGCCAGTCGTTCGTCTAAGCCTTAGCCTCAGACCCTACCTCCGCCTCCGCAGTACCCGCAGTTGCAGTATCCGCAGTTCTCTCCTCAACAATTCTCATATCTGGCACGGGGACAGCAGCCGTAGCATTTTCAGTGCAGTGTTCCTCAGTATCGAGCGCCGAGTATCGGTAGTGTGCAGTCGTCTCCATCTCAGCAGCATCGACCGAGTAATCCAGGACCCAGCAATGTCGGTAGAGGAAAAGGGAAGGCGCCAGTGCAGGTTCATGCAATGGCATCTGGAGGGTCAGATTCTCATACTGGTAACGCGGTTGTCGATGGTATGATCTTGGTTTTTAGATCTTTAGCTCGCATTTTGTTTGATACCGGTGCCTCTCATTCTCTCATTTCGAGTTCTTTTGTACATGCCTTGGGATTAGAGGTAGAAGAGTTTAATGAACCCCTGGTCATAACTTCTCCCTTGGGGCGAGTGTGTGTAAATTGTATGTGTAAATCTTATAAAATAAAGATTGGGGATGAGATTTTGAAAAGTGATTTGATTATACTCCCCATGAGTTCTTATGATGTGATTCTAGGGATGGACTGGTTGTCCAGGTATAATGCAGTCGTGGACTGCAAACTTAGAAGAGTGACCCTAGTATCTGATAGGGGGATGGTAATCACTTACCAGGGTGGTGGTGATTGGTTAATGAGTGAGCGTCTCATGAAGTCGTGTCTAGGAGGGCGAAGGAATCTAGGTTATTGTGCTTTTCTTGCCAACCTGGATTGCGAGCCCTATGTTTCAAGTAGCAGTGTAGCGATTCCGATGGTTGATGAGTTCGAGGATATCTTCCCCGACGAGTTGCCAGGATTACCACCGCATCGGGAGATTGAGTTTGGTATCGAGTTGTTTCCAAGGACATCACCGATTTCTATGGCACCTTATCGGATGGCGCCGGCAGAAATGAAGGAATTGAGGAAGCAACTTCAGGAGCTTGCTGATAAGGGGTATATTCGGAACAGCACATCTCCGTGGGGAGCACCAGTTTTATCCGCTAAGAAGCACGATGGGACTCTTAGGTTATGTGTAGATTATCGGCAGCTAAATCGTGTTACGGTGAAGAATAAGTATCCCTTGCCTAGGATTGTGAGCTATTTGATCAGTTGGGAGGTTCGCGGTACTTCTCGAAGATTGATTTGCATTCAGGTTATCATCAGCTCAGGATCAAGGAAGAGGATATTCCCAAGACAGCTTTTAGGACTCGGTATGGGCACTTTGAGTTTCTAGTCATGTCTTTTGGGTTGACGAATGCTCCGGCAGCTTTCATGGATCTGATGAACAAGATATTTAGGCCGTATCTAGATCAGTTTGTGATCGTGTTCATTGATGACATTCTTGTGTATTCTAAGACTTGGGAGGAGCATGAGCAGCATCTTCGGATCGTGCTTCAGACTCTACGGGAGCACCAATTGTATGGTAAGAGGGAAAAGTGTGAGTTCTGGTTGACTGAGGTCAAGTTTCTGGGTCATGTTATCTCGGAACATGGTATTTCAATGGATCTGTCCAAGATTGAGGCTATATTGGAATGGGAACGACCAAGGAATGTAGCGGAGATTCGCAGCTTCTTAGGTCTTGCTGGATATTACAGGAAATTTGTAAAGGATTTTTCGAAGATTGTAGCTCCGTTGACGAGATTGATCAAGAAAAATGTCAGGTTTGAGTGGGATGAAGATTGTGAGCTTACTTTTCAGGAATTGAAGAATCGGTTGACTTCAGCTCCAGTGTTGGTTATCCCTAGCAGTGACGAGCCGTATGAGGTTTTTGCAGATGCTTCAGGGCGCGGACTTGGATGCGTGTTGATGCAGCTTGGACGTGTAGTTGCATACGGATCGAGACAGTTACGACCTCACGAGCGAAATTATCCTACTCATGATTTAGAGCTTGCGGCGGTGATCTACACGCTGAAGATTTGGAGGTGTTACTTGTATGGAGCATCGTTTCAGGTCTTCTCCGATCACAAGAGTTTGAGGTATTTGTTCACTCAGAGGGATCTTAACTTGAGGCAGCGTAGATGGGTAGAGTACATGGAGGATTATGATTTTGCGTTGCAGTATCATCCTGGGAAAGCTGATGTGGTCGCGGATGCGCTTAGCAGGAAATCTCCAGGGATTCTCGCTTGTTTGATTTTTGAGGACTGGAGCAGGGATGCGACAGTGAGCGAGTTTAGGCTACTGTATCATGAAGACTGTGATCGTGTTTCAGTGTATCATGTGGAAGCAACTCCAGCTCTTGTTCGGATGGTGAAGCAAAGTCAGTGGCAGGATCAACATTTGCAGGGGATTTGGTCGCGGATTCAGAACGGGGAACAATTTGAAGAATGGAGCGTGCATGCAGATGGATCGTTGTACTTCTGGGAGCGCCTTGCAGTTCCAGTTATCACCGAGGTGATGAAAGCCGTTCTAGACGAAGTCCATAGGTCTCAGTTCGCTATTCATCCAGGGAGCACAAAGATGTATCGCGTTTTGAAGAGGCAGTATTGGTGGAGAGGCATGAAGAAAGATGTTCGAGAGTATGTGGCCAAGTGTTCGACGTGTCTTCAAGTGAAAGCCGAGCATCAGAAGCCTGCAGGTCAGCTTTAGCCGCTTCCTATTCCAGGGTGGAAATGGGAGCATGTGACGATGGATTTTCTCACAGGTTTGCCAAGGACAGAGTAGTGGCACGATGCAGTTTGGGTTGTGGTCGACAAGTTGACGAAATTGGCACATTTCATTCCATTTACGTCGACGTGTTCTAGGAAGGTTCTCGGGGAGTTGTATATGCTAAACATTGTGAGGTTGCATGGAGTTCCTTTGTCCATCACCTCTGATCGAGACACCGGGTTTAATGCTAAGTACTGGAGGAGCTTTCAGGAGGCTTTAGGTACAGATTTGAACTTCAGTACGGCGTTTCATCCTCAGACTGATGGGCAGTCTGAGCGGGTTATTCAGGTTCTCGAGGATATGTTACGTGCTTGTGCATTAGACTTCGGCGAGAATTGGAAGCAATGTTTGCATTTGGCAGAGTTCGCGTACAACAATAGTTATTAGGCGAGTATCGGTATGGCACCGTTTGAGGCATTGTATGGGCGACCGTGTCGGTCACCTGTGTGTTGGGCCGAGCCTAAAGATAGGGTTATTCTTGGGCCGGATGAGATTCGTGATAGTAACGAGAAAGTCACGGTGATTCGAGATCGGTTGAGAGTAGCTCAGAGTCGGCAGAAGAGCTACGCGGATAGGAGACGTAGACCTTTAGAGTTTGAGGTTGGAGATTTCGTTCTCTTGAGGGTATCGCCTTGTAAGGGAACTATGCGGTTTGGGGTGAGTGGGAAGCTCGCACCGAGGTATATTGGGCCGTTCGAGATCACTCAATGTGTTGGTGTGGTCGCTTATCGGCTTGATCTTTCGCCCGAACTTTCTCATGTTCACGATGTGTTCCATGTGTCGATGCTTAGGAAGTGTCCACCTGAGCAGGGCAAGATAGTTTCGTTTCGCGATGTGCAGGTTCAGGAAGATACGACGTACGAAGAAGTGCCGATTCAGATCATCGACTGAAAAGTTATTAGCTTACGTCGTCGCGAGATACCGTTGGTAAAAGTCGTGTGGCAGCATCATGGGGTTGATGAGGCCACTTGGGAACTAGAGTCGAGTATGCGGGAGTTGTATCCGCATTTGTTTTGTTTCTGAAATGAGTCGTAAATTTCGAGGGCGAAATTTCTTTTAGGGGTGGAGAGTTGTAACGCCCCAAAATTTATTTAATGTTAATGTAATGTAAATGATGAATTAGTGTGCCATAATTAATGTTTTAACACTAATTAGATTATTTAGTTGAATTTTGAATTTTGGTTGTTTTGTTAAATTGATGCATTTAAATGATTTCTTATTGTTTTAAAATGATGTTTTGAGTTTTAAAACATAACAATTTGTAAAATGTTAAAAATACTCCGTTTTACAAAACCGTGGGCGGCACATGGTTTTCGCACAGTAAAACCACCCACCGATTTTCTCTATTTATTTCCCTTCTTCTCTCTCTCTCTTCACTCAGCTCCCTCACTCTCTCTCTCTTCCCTCCCGTGGTTCCCTCTCGGTTTCCCCTCTCTCTCTCTCAAATTTCTCTCTTAAATTTTTGAAACCAATTCGAATCCAAGCTTCGGGATAGCAAGGAGGAGGCTTGGGGACGTGATTTAGCAACCGAGAACGCAGATTAAAGATTCGATTCGAGGTTAGATTCAAAATTTCTAAACTTTTTCCAAAATTTTCAATTTTGTGCATTTTTGAATTCTAGGGTTGTTTAAGCTTAGAAAACCGTAGATTTGAGTTAATTGAACTTAGAACAACTAGAATCTAAGCTTAGATTAAAGAAAAACGGATTAGATTCAAGATTTCTCATTTTTCTCCTCATTTTCTCATTTTTGGATTTTTGAGGATTTCGAGTTTAAATCTTGTTTAAATGAGTTCAAACATGTTCTAGAATGTTTTTCTATCAACTATGATTGTTTTTCATGCCTGGGATTTGAGAAAAACAGGCTAGAATCAATATTTGAATTTTGGGGATCGAGAAACCCGTGGCTGGGATTTCTGGATTTTCCCAGTTCGGCAGGCCGAATTGTGTGTTTGGCAGGCCGGAGTGATGATCGGCAGGCCGGTGTTCTTTCGACTGGCAGGCCGAACCTGGGGAAGTGTTCGACCGACCAAACTTTGCTTCCGGCAGGCCGAACTGTGCAGTTCGGCAGGCCGAAGCAGGGAGTCCGACAGGCCGGCCGAAGCAGGGAGTCCGGCAGGCCGACCGAGGCATGGAAAATTTTGTGATTTTTCACCCGTTTTCATTGTTTTGAACCCTGATTTAAATCCCAACCTTATAGAATGATTTTAATGGTACAAATGGCACACTAGGACATCTTGAAATGGTTTAGTAACATAGAATGTCTCGAACTAGATATTGATCGACTTAGTTTGTATCTAGGATCGTTCGTGGTTCCGTGGAGCTAACGTATAGCGGACCGGGATTATGGTGTGGGGCACCGGCACGAGTATTGAGGTAGGACTTCTATCCTATTTCCTTGGTAGCCTGGTTTTATAATGATTTGGCTTTGAAAAGGATTTCTATCAAAATGTTTTCAACGGTTGTTTGGAAATGGTTTTATCGGTTATATTTTAATATACCGTGATTATGAAATGAATTTCATAATGAACATAATTGACAACACTCGGTAATTGAGTTTTGAATGATAATGATAATAAACACAAAGGCATGATGCCATATCAGAGATCGGGTCGTGTAGCGATCGACCTTGGGGGCAGGTCCCGAAACCCAGCTGAGCCACTACGGTGGTGATATCATGGTTTGCCTAGGTAAAAGAAAAATGGTGTTTTCGATTGTACGAGTAGACTGTTCTGTGTCAGAACGGCTCTACTCAAATTATGCATTTATTTATTTATTTAAGTTTTCTTTTGAGTACTCCTAACAATGAAATGTTTCTTTAAATTAAATTATTTTATAAAACATAGTCCTACTGAGCCTTTCATTCACATTTTATTGTTTTAAATCCCCCCCCCCCCCAATAGGTGGTTTCCCATTTAGGTTTGGAGATGATTCTTCGGACCGAACTCAGGAGCAATAGGAGGAATTGATTTATATTTTGTACTATTTAATCAAGGCATGTAAGAGTTAACTTTATTTGTACTTGGACTGTAATTGTATTTATGAGATTGTCAGAACCATGTGTGTGCACAAGTTGTGGGTTATGGAACCCATACTCGCGGTTTTTATTTAATTTTTGTTATTTGTTTAATATTTATAAATTCTTTTATAAAAATGTGGTGGAAATCTTCTTATTTCTCATTTAATTTGATTCTTAAACCATTGGTTTCAATGAAATTCTCTTTTAATTAATCTAAATATTCCGCCACATCACCTCCCGTACTCCGGGGCATGTGTCCTAAGTATTGATTAATGGCGATGTATTGAATATATATTTTGTTATCAATAAATAATAGTGATACATTTGATGTTCATTCAAAACTCCTATTTACTTACATATTATCGATTCAATGACAAGCACATAGAAGGACCATGAGTATTAGTACTAAGTCTTAGGTTGTGTATATATAAGGTTTACATGTAGAAAAATATGAACGCAAAAATTTATAGTCAAAATCTATGGTTCGTAATTTGTGGAATAAAGATAGACACTTTAATCCTGATAGTAATGAATCTACTTCCAATTTGGAAGGTAGCTTAGCTCGATTGTTAGAGCAATTGACTCTAAAGAGAGATATTGATATGTTCTAAGGGGTGAATATATATCAAATTGGACCTAAAATATAATTGATTTATTAATAATTATGTTTATCTAAATCAATTTACTTTAATAATCATTTATGTATTAATCTTAATCCTAAAGTGGATTGATGACTCTGTGTTTATAGCTTGTATCATTTGATATGTCAAAGGCAGGAATTCTGTTTATCTAAATCAATTTACTTTGATAATCATTTATGTATTGATCTTAATCCTAAAGTGGATTGATAACTCTGTGTTTATAGCTTGTATCATTTGATATGTCAAAGGCAGGAATTCCGATGAACAAAGATTCTATTGTTGGTATAGCGAAACTTGTAATCAAGTTAACTATAAATAGCCTATAGAAATACACAAAATATGAGAGTATGAAAAAAAGTATAGCTTTTAGCATACATGTTAAAAAACTAAAAAACTGAAAACAATTAGCAAATTGACCAAAAAAACACAAAAAAATAAAAATAAAAAACATCGATTAGAATAGTAAAACCAACCAATTCAATTAGAAAACTAATCACCGATAAGTGAGCTATTCGGTTATCAAAAGGTCTTTTCACATTGGTTGGAAACCAAACCGACTGACCAATTTTTGTTTTAAAAAATATAAATATAAATTATAGAAATGTATCATATATTTAAATTTAGTCATATTTAAACGTTAATGTGGCATGGAAGGCAATGTCGTAATTTGGAATCCTAGATGATGTAGCTTATCATGGACTCCCATACTATTGTGGCATGGAAGGCAAGGCCGAATTTTAAACTACACCCGCTAGGTGAGTTGTGCAGACTATAAGGAAATTCTCCCCATGGGTGGCATGTAAGGCAAGCAAAAGAGGAGATAATTATCTCTTTTCCACTATTTCAATAAATAGAGGCCTAGGTCTTTATTTGTTCTTTGACTGCTTAAGTACAAATTTTTAGAGAGAGAATTCGATTACTCTGATTTGCTGATCAATGGTTCGTGTGCACCAAATTGTTGGAAGGAGTATTTCTAGTAGTAGATGGCAGCTGAATTGTGCACACACACACAATAATCTACTATAGGAGAACTGTATTGAAGATCTGCTAGTTGTGGTTTGTTCTATTAGTGTTGTTGTTTAGTTATAAGTTCTGATTCCAGTCTACAAGAGGTATGAATAATACATTGATTTATTGTTTATAGTAACACAAGTTGTATCCTTGCAAACATGCAAAATTTTTTAGTTCCATTGGATCAATCCGATTGTATTTTCCAACATCAACTGGATGCTAACTACAAGTGTCCATGTAATGATCCATCACAAACTGGACTTCATGAGTCGAGATCGTATATCCATGAGGTGATTAACCCAAATGGAAAACTTATTCGACCTAAACGTTCCTAATAGTCCGACCTTGTATATGATTCTTTTTCGATTATTTTCCGCTTATAGGAAAAGATTTGGTTGGAGAAAAAGAGGGGAAAGAAAAAATAATCAAAGTTACAAGGCCACACGGTGTTTTCCCTAACCCTCTCTTCTCTCGCGATCAATTATGAATGCATTTTTATGCATAATTAATCTAGTTAGCTCTCATATATTTCCATTCCAAGGAGAGATCTCCATCTCCTGCAACACATTATGAAGTCATTTTCATGCATAACGTATCCCTTCAGATCTCATCAACTTCCTCCTCAGTGCCTCAGTAGCCAGATATTTGTCAACCGTGATGCCTCGCGACTACAACTACAATAGGAACTCGTCGCTACATCACCCGCATACCACTGCAATGACGACTACTCATGAGCTCCTGTAGGCCACTGAATATTCACTTGACGACAGCATCATGAAAAAAATGCCACGTAGTGTCTAGGAGTCATACAAGGCATGCAACATACAAAGCATAAGCAAAGCGAAGGTGTTGTCACGGCATTCTTCTTAGGCGTGGTGGTCGCCTCCTCGAGCTCATGCTCTCATTTGGTCGATTTCACCTTGTCAACTCCACTAGAACTACTCATCCTGAGAGGATCAACAACAATTGCACCTTCCTCCACTCTATATGCAAGGAAAGAAAATCAACTCATCAAGCATGACTATTTCAGTCGACTCAACTAGTAGACGACTCAATAGTAGATCAGAGACGTATACGTGCAGAAACCGACATCTCTTTCCTCTTCATATCCAATCGGTCAATTCCTTGCGACAACTACTTTGTTCCAAGGGACATCTACTAGAGCAGACGACATGGAAAAATGAGGACTAGCCAAAGTCGCCTATTAGGTGAATCGACTGCCCCTCTCAAATTTCCTCAAACAATTCCTTCGATCGAGAGGCCGATGGTTGGCTCTGCATCGGAAGGACTACTACTCTAACTAAGAACCAAAATTATCAGAAAAATGAGGCCATGAACGGTATGGTCCCAAAAAATTTGAGTACAACTAATTTTTTTGTACTTGTCTAGGAAAAAGGCAAACCCGAGTAATCATTTTTTAAGGACATGGTTGAAAAAAATACGTCATAGAAGTATAAATCAGCATGATCACATATTGGAAAATAGTAAATGAAATTGAGGTAGAATCGCGAAATTACCTTGTTCTTTCTTCGACAACTATTGGACACAAAAGGAGGAGATGACAGAACGTAGTAGAGCCGATCAAAGTCACGTGCCAGAAGTCGATTAAGTTGACTGTTCACTTTTAAGTCGACTTACATCGACTAAAGATTGTGGGTTTCTTTATTGAAACTAGATGTCATACTCAATCTCTATCGTCCACGCGTGAACTCCAGCTGACTAGACTAAGGAATCATCAGCATTAAGAAGCCTCTATCGTTTGATGAAGCAGCTAAGAATGACAAAAAGGCCAGATCAACCAAGATTGGCTACAGCACCAGCAGTTTACAGCAGCTGCCCAGGAGAATATTCTAGGAATCTTTCGTCGAATCTTCTAGTCTAGGTTGGACAACTACAGGATCATGACCAACCGAATCTCTATCACAAAGGATCCATAATGTTTAAGGAAAGTGGCTTAAATTCAAATTGAGAAAGTGAACTCAAATTCAAATTGAGAAGCTTGCTCCAATCAGCAATAGAGAAGACCAGCTGTAAAAGGAATCTTCTCTTAGGTTCCAAGGCAAGTTATTCATGCACTAACCTCCCCAAAACTCGCGCTTACTTTGCAATCGCCATTATTCTCCTTTATTAATCGCTTTCTTAACCTTTACTAGGCCTTATTGTACTATTTTTTTCCTTTCATACATAATGAAAACACACAGACATTATAGTGGACTTTACTCTTGTATAAGAGGGTAAATCAGCATAAATTTTAATCTCTCTTTTATTTTTTCGAGTTTTATTTTCATGATCTCACGCTAGATTATTCTTAGACACACGAATTAGCATTGAAGGACCATCGAATTGTTATTGACCCTTAACAAATTCAACTATTAGAATTTTTCCTCTACAAGTACTTAGCCTTGAGTTGCCATAAATGAATGTTATAATATCATTTGTCTTTGTTGCACATCCCTCAAAATAATTAGAGATTAAATTAATAGAGTGTTTGATTATTGGATAAACTATGTATTGTGGACTGATCACTTTTTAATAAAAAATATTAATGGAAAAAATGTTGAATATTAAATTAAATTCTTAATAACATATATGATCACTAAGCGGCTTTAAAAAAAATTGACAAAGAAATTCCACCAAACAAACAATTTAAATAAACACCGTTTATCTAACATCCTGCGCATTGACAATAATATAAACTAAAGCGTACAAGTGCAACAGTTCCAAATATATTAGATTCTTATTCTTTTCCTTGGCTTGCTAACTATTGTTGGTATAATAATCAGTAGATTCATGCACCTTGAACAACAACTAATGATTAGCATCCCAATAATTAAGTTTTTATTACCAAAATGTTTTAAATCTTGCACAAAAATCAGGGTAGTGGGAAGTTGGGAATCTTGTAGAAAGCCCCAAAGCAAAGCAACACCATCATTATAACTATTTTATAATACGCAAAATCAATTTTGATATTTTTGTTGCCCCTGTTTTTTGTTCCTTTTTGACCTTGTAAAGAGGGTCTATTAGATTTTCGTAACCATTATTTGACCTTGTAAAGAGGATATTTTTTTTACCCTTTTTGACCATGTATCGGGATACTAGATTTTGTCACTAGCTTCCTATCCCTCCACAGTATCTTTGCTCACTACCAATAAAAATAACAGTATTTTAAATTAAAAAAACATTGACAAAAATATCATCATAGGAAAATTTTTGAAAAATGTTATAACTATCCATATTTTTAAAAAAAGTTAAAACGTGATGAAAATTTATTATTTACTAATGGAAAGGAAAAATGATAAAATAACAACGAAAATAAAAATTCCATCAACTATCGATATCTAAAAGATTTTCAAAAGTTTTAAACACTTCATGGATATTGTACTAATTTTTCTCTGGTATTTCCCAAAATTGTGTAAAAATATCCTAAAACCTAATGAAATCCTTATTTACAGATACTTCTTGCTATTTATCAAAAATTTCTCAAAATTTTGGGAAAATGTTTTTACATCCAAAAGATATTTTCGGAGCCAAAAAACTACAAAATTTCAATGTATGGCAATTTCGTAGATATCATAAAAAAGTTGTCCATAGTTGACCATGTAATATATATGTGATGACAATCAATACCCGATCTAAATATGTTTTCAAAGGTATAATGAAAAAAAAAAAATTACAATGTATCTATATGTGTTTAAATATTATAATAATTGATTCACTTTTAAAAATTTAGAGCGCAAAAAAATATAAGCATATATATTAGTAGAGTTGGTTTTTGGTTTTTTTAGAGTTTCAAGTTTAAAATATATGTACACTTAAAAAACATAATAACAAAAATACTCAAGGGTACCATCACTAATAGACTGCAGGCTGCACTTATAGATCCTATGTTGTGCGATTTATTCTGTATTATTATGTGGGCGTTTAGCACTACTGGTAACTATAACATTGTTCTTTAAGAATATAATGGATAAGTGAGGCTTGTTGAACTAAAAGAAGGTGAAAGTAGTACAATAGGGCAAGAAAATAACAAAACAAATTAAGAAAGTGATGGAACTTCTGTGAAGGACGTTCTATTATTATGACGGTAGAAGTCTCCAGTAACGGTGTCAGAAGAAGGCTTTAGCTGTGCAAGAATCAAAACCCATGCAAGAAAAATTCAAGTGATTATTTATCTTTATTTCCTTCATTTTCTTAACCTGAGAAAGTTGGCATCTGAGAAATTCTTGCAAAAAAAGCCATTGAGTTTTGCTGTGGGATATCTCGACGGCCCAGGCCTACGTGGCAAGGAAAAGGCCCAATAGGGCCCAAATAGGATCGAAGTCGAGATAACTTTTAGAGCTCGTCTATACATAGAGGTCGAGATTAAAGAGACCTCATGGTTATCAACCTAAAGTGCGCACTCACTTTAAGACTGACAAAATAATATAGGCAAGGTCGACAATCGAGACAATGCACGTTCAAATGAGGCCACTTACACAAGTTCTGAGGCACTTTTGGGCATACAGGGACATCATGCGCGTGTATTATGGGCTGGTACAAAACACAAAGATTCTTGTCTCCATTATCCTCATTTTTGTCGCCCCTCTATAATGCCTTTGAACTATAAAAGGAAGAAGGGGAGACGTGATAAAGGGATCTGGAATCTGGGCATTCTCTAGAGTGCATTATCCTTTCACTCTTCTTTTTCCCTTCAAGGATCTTGTATGTAACATTCAAATATCAAAGAAAAAAGAAACACCACAATGGTCATAATTCATTTTGAGTAAACCACAATAAATCCGGAGTGTCAAATTTTCATTACTTCTGAAATTTTACTACATTTACTATGAGTGACTATGAGGATTATCGTTAGATTTATTGTTGATTAATTTTCGGCATCAACAATTGGCAATAAAAGGAGGGCCCCTTCATCTATAAAGAATGAACCTGAGCATCACCAGATAATCAAGCAATCATCACGGTGACAACTCGCACTAATCATACTGGAGCCAACACCAACTCCGCCACACAGGGGGTGCTAGATTAGTTGGACGCAGTGGAGGAGCAAAGAAGGGGAGGCAACTTTCGAGAACTGCCTTGTTGGAGTAAAAAGTAGACAAGATGGGTAGATTGCTCAAGCAAATCTCAACGGCCCTAGTTGGCCTTCAAGATAGTAACCCTCCAGGTGAAGACCCGAAAAACCTAAGGGACCCATCTGGTAGCAGGGGAGTTGCCAGGGTAACCTTGAGGGAACCAGAGAGACTAAGGGTGGCTGGTAAAGGAAAGCCAATTCGAGAGGTAGCCAGAAACAAAGGAGAACAGGTAAGCAGACTTAGCTTCAGGAAGTCAATCCTTCTAATCCACAAAGGTGAGAAATAGGTCTACCTCCTCTCCCTACTAGATGTGATGGCGAACTAGAAGTATCCACATGTTACACCATCAGAGACTAAGGCATCAACTTAGGAAGAAGGATCTAACACTACTATAAACTGGGAATTCCATGACGGTTTAAAACTATGGTGGAAAAATTTCATGACGGTTACAAACACGACCCCTTCGAAACGATTGCTGTCGTCCCTCTTCAACTCCATCCTCCTTAATCTCCTTCCTAATTATAAGTTTTTATTAGAAATTAATAAATTGTCATTGATTTTGTTGTTTAATCCATGTTTATTGTATTGTGGATGGGCATGATTAATTTGTTTTATGATAGGTATATGTAATTTGTTTTATGATAGCTGAATGTTTTTGTTTTATGATTAGAATATGATGGGTATGTGTAATTTGTGAAATTATTTTTAATTGAATTGCTATTTACTATTAATTGATAAATTTGTGTTGATTTTGTTGTTTAATCCGTGTTTACTGTATTGTGGATGGGTATGATTAATTTGTTTTTTTTATGGGTATGTGTAATTTGTTTTATGATGAGTGATGTTTTTGTTTTATGATTAGAATACGATGAGCATGTGTAATTTGTGAAATTATTTTCAATTTGATTACGATGCTTCCGAATTCCATAATCCAACTAAAGCCAACAATTTGGTGAAATTGCTACACCCCTCATACACGGGTGTCTCGGCATCATTTATTATTGTCTTAAATAAATTCGGACGGTGTAAGAAGTGTTCTTCCAAATCATTGACCATGATCATCCATAGTATCCTCTGCAATAGCCTCCTTTTCTTTATTTACTAACGTTGGATTGAACTTAAACTTGCCATGAAAATGCAATATTTGATAACTACTTATAATTCCATTTCAAAATAAATGTTCTCTAACAACTGAAATTGGATGCAATCTATGGTTTCTACATTGAACACAAGGAAACCAAATTTTATCACCATTAGCATGAGTTTTGACAAAATCCAAGAACTCTTCCACACCATTTACATATTCTGTAGACAATCGAAAATCTCGCATCCAATTCGCAAGTCCTAAATCGGTCAAACTGGTCCTGTGACACAAAAAAATGAGTGGGCTGATTCAGGATCTTGGTGGGGTTGACCACTGACCTGGTCTAGTCTTAACCCAGTCAACAGTCAATAGTTGATCAGTTGACTTTGATCAAATTTTTATTTTATTTCATTTTTGGTCATTTTTTTGTGCAATTTTAAATTCAGATATTGATATTTTTATATATTTTTTGTAAATGAATTAATTGAAACAACATGTCACCAAAGTGACTTCTCTTGTGAAAATTAATTTGTTTTAGTATATAAACAGTTGTGTCCACGTAAGTTATGTGAATATTGACTGGCCTAAAGGAAGGTCAATATTTGACAGAATTGCATATACACCTGTGGTGGCAAACACGTGACAATTATTCGATTTTACATATAAGCAATAATCAACCTAAAGGAAAGTTTATTATTTGACATGTTCTTATTGTCAGTATTTGATTACTACATTGAGATATCACTTACAAGTTAATATTTCTATCCAAAGACTAAATATTAATGGAGTATCCGGTACCTTGAGATGAGGTTACCTTTATTTGGATTTATTATTGTTATTTTAGATTCTTATGTGAGCTTGTTTTTGTTTGTTATATTGCTTTCTGATTCAACTACTAGTTCTGCTTCAAACGTTATTGCCAACATTAATTTCATTCCTATGCTGAATGGCATCAGCTTCAAATCATGGCAAGAGAACGTCCTTATAGTTCTCGAAGTCATGGATCGCAACCTTGCGTTAAGGGTTCTTTCTCTTAAATCTCTTGCAGATAAAAGCTCTTCTAATGAAAAGGACATGGAAAAGTGGGAGAAGTAAAATTGCTTGTATATGATGATCATGAAGAAGGCTATTCTATAAGCATTTAGGGGCATAACATCGAAAACGATATAGACAACCAAAGAGTTCCTTGAAGATATTAAAAAGAGATTTGCCAAGAGTGAAAAAGCTGAAACTAGTACACTTTTGGCAAGTCTTATCTCATGAGATACAAAGGAAAAGGGAACATCAAGGAGTATATTATGGAGATGTCTCATCTTGCTTTAAGGTTAAGTGCACTTAAGCTTGACCTCCCTAAGGACTTGTTTGTGCATTTGGTTCTTATATCTCTTTTCACACAATTCAGTCAATTCAAGGTGAGCTGCAACTGCCAAAAGGAGAATTGGCCTCTTAATGAGCTCATCTCACATTGTGTGCAAGAAGAGGAATGGCTGAAGTAGGAGAAGACAGAAAGTTCTTATTTGGCTAGTACTTCCAAGGACAAAGGGAAGAAATGGAAGAAGAATAAGGAAGCAACAGTTATGACACCTCAAAAGAAACAGCAAAAGAAACCGAATGAATCGAAAGGTACCGATCAATATTCACATAAGTTAGATAGACACAACTGTTTTTATCCCAAAACAAATTAATTTCCATAAGAGAGGTCACTTTGGCAATATGTTGCTTCAATTAATTCATCTCAAAAAATATATAAAAATATCAATATTCAAATTTAAAATTGCATAAAATTGACCTAAAATAAAATAAAACATAAAAAAATTGGCTAAAGTCAACCGGTCAATTGTTGACTGGGTTAGGGCTGGACTGGGTCGGGTCAACCTAACCTTGATCCTAAACCAGCCCACCCATTTCCTTGTGTCATGGGCCTAGTTGGGCTCGTGTTAGCCCAAAGGCCTGAAAGGGCCACAAAGACCTTTTTTTTTTAATTTTTTTATATTGCTGCGGGCCATATGGCCTTTAACTCTTTTTTTAGTTATGGGCTCAATCGGGTCCATGTGAGTAACTTTGCAATTGTTGACTGCAGCCCAGAGACTGCTTCAAACCCTCAGGGTTTCGAGCCCTATGATAACCAGGCGGCACCTAAATGCCATGGCTATCCTTCTCTAGCGTGGCCTAATGGCCGCAGCCAAGGGAAGTTGATGTTGGTGGTGGCAGGGCCTGCCGCCGGCCATAACAAAGACTCCCTCCCTTTTTTTTTGTTTCTTCCTTAAGCGGCGGCTCACTTTGTCGCGACACAGGTCGCGGCTGTCCTTGCCGACGCAGCCCAACTGTCGCGTCCAGATTCCTTGTGCCAGTGGTGGTAAAGGTTGCCATCAGGAACCTTTCTTTCTAAATTGGGTTTAAAGCTAACCCATAAAAAAATGCCTAGAAAAATTAAACTAAAAAAATCTCCAATATTGTCCTCAAATTCAACAATTCAAAAAACATAGATTGTTAAACTTGAGAATTTCTACAAGAATCAAATCCAGATAAATTAATTATCAATGATTTAACATGAGTAGGCTCTGATACCACTTGTTATAAAACTTAATCTTAGATGAAAACTATTATTAAACCTGGATCGTTCATGTTAAATCACCAAGAGAATTAGCAAGAATGGAAAGCTAACTTGAATCCATGGATTAGAAACCCCGGTCTTGAGATTGAAGATCTTTGAAGTCTATTACGTAAGCCGTCCTTTAGACAGAGTCTCTGTATTTCTTATATAATCTCTCTGAAGATGGGTGACAGAAAAAAAATGTATGTACTGACTTGGTGTTCACAATCGTTTTATATAACTGCACATGTCAATTATCTTTAATTACCAATTTAGCCAATTATAAAATTAGTAATTATATTTTGATCTCTACAAATAAGAGGCCTACACTTAATGATGCATTAAAAGCCTAAAACCTAAATTAATCACTTTAATTGGGTTAACCTTATCTGATAGCCTATAATACATATTTATTTAACATATTAATGCATAAATTGGATTTAACTCCAACATGATGCTGTTGTGATCTTAGTCATAGGTTTAACGTTGTATTTCTGCTATTCCAAGGGCAAATTGCTGCTTGGTTTATGTTGTTGGCAAATCTGATTTGATGGGAGTTATTATAAGTGAAAATGCTTTCTGTTTTCATCATATTTTCTCTGTAATAACCTACACAGTACCCCCAAAATTTTGCCTTTTTTTTTATCCTATCTATTGGAGTGTCCGTGTGAAATGGTAACATTGTTTGTTTTCTTCATCAGCCTTGATTTATGCTGGTTACCTCCAAATTACTAATATGCAAAGTTAAAGTGCCAAACAAATAGAAAATGAAGCTAGAGGAACATAATATACGAACTCTTACTAGATGAATCAAAATTCCTCCAAAATACAACGATTTTTTGTTGTTTGGATTGGAAAATTTGAGTAAGACAATAAACTAATTTTAAGTGAAAAGGTTTGAAAATTTGAAAACGAGGAAGATTATTTTGCCAATCTATAGGGAGGGAGGAGTAGCGTGAGATCGTATGCACAACTCTCAATATTTAACAAGTTCTTTCTATGGGTCCCTATCCCTAATTGCATGACTAATTACATGTTTCACATAAACTCTCGGCAACAAAATTATGAAGTTAAGATTTTTGCTGCGAGTAACCATGTTAGAAAGCGTTGGTCGATACTTGCTCCTAATAGTGTGGGTATCAAGGATCAGGGCGGGCCGGGGTGGGGCAAAGATGGGGCTTTTTTTTTTCTGCCCTTGCCTACTTTTAGGAGGGTATGGGTTGAGGACAAGTCCCGACCCATCTTGTTTGTTTACTTGCCTAGTTACAGATAGTGTAAAATTTGAATGCATCTTCCATGATTGCCAAATGTAAAATGGTGGACTTTTTTTTGTTTTTGAGTATTTGTTTTGGATCTTTCTACAACAATACCTAATACTGGCCTTTTTGATTTTTGGATCTAATCAATATCAATTTCACAAAGCTTTTAGAATTTCTAGGAAGGCTTCTACCAAAGGGTAATAAATTACTAACTAGTATGCATGAGGCTAAGGAGACTTTGGGCACTTTAGGAATAAAGTATGAGAAAATATATGCTTGTGAAAATGATTGTGTTCTTTATAGGAATAAGTATGAGAATGAGAATTATTGTCCATTTTGTCAACAATCAAGTTGGAAGAAAGGAAACGAGCTAAAAAAGGGTAAGAATAGAATGCCAAAGAAACTGATATGGTACATTCCACCGGTACCACATTTGAGGCGTTTATTCAGAAACCCAAAACATGCTAAGAATTTGACATGGCATCATGACAAAGGGGTCGATGATGGTATACTTAGACATCTGGTAGATTCACTACAATGGAAGACTTTTGAAGCCGACCATCCCAAATTTTGTGTTGATCTAAGAAATATACATTTTGCTTTGTTGATAGATGGAATGAACCCACATGGTAACATGAGTAGAAGGCATATCACTTGGCCTGTAATACTTGTTAACTACAATCTCCCTCCAAAGATGTGCATGAAGCGGAAGTTTTTAATGTTCCTTTTATTGATTTCGAGTCCTCACCAACCAGGGAATGACATTGATGTATACTTGGTACCATTAATCGATGACCTAAAAAACTTGTAGGAAAATGGAGTTGAAGTTAGAGATGCTTACCAAAAAGAGACATTCACATCGAAGTTAGAGATGCTTACCAAAAAGAGACGTTCACACTTTATGCAATGTTGATATGGATAATTAATGACTTCCCCACATATCGCAATTTATCTGGTTATTCGATAAAGAATTCTATTGGTTGTCCTATTTGTATGAAGGAAATGTCTCACAAACTATTGAAGAATGGTAAGAAAACCGTTTTTCTTGGTCATAGAAGATGGTTGCCAAAAGATCATCATTACCGGAAACAAAAGAAAGAATTTGTTGGCAACAACGAAGAAAGAGACCCTCCTCGTCCTTTGACGAGTGAACAAATATTTAAAATGGTAAAAGATATAAAAGTGGTATTTGGGAAGAGAAAGCAAGATAAGGACGAGCTACCGATAGATGGACCATGGAAAAAAAAAAGATTAATCTTTTTTGATCTTCTATAATGGAAGACACTTTTTGTTCGTCATTGCTTGGATGTTATGCATATTGAGAAAAATGTTTGCGAGCCTATAGTTGACACATTGCTTGACATTTTGGGCAAGACTAAAGATGGTGAAAAAGCATTGTTGGAACTTTAAAAAGCACCGAACGGCTATTCTTTGAACTTTAAAAAGTTGGTGTTGGTGAAGAATTTGAAACTTATTGGCATGAAAACCCATGATTGTTGTGTGTTGATGCAACAATTGGTACCACTTGCTTTGCGGAAAATTCTAATAAAGGATGTGAGGTTTGTAATCCAGGGTAATTAATACACTTATGTTAAATTCACTACAGTCAAATTTGGTGCAAACTTTATGCATACTTGAGAAGTATTTTCCACTTGTAGTTTTTGACATCATGATTCATCTAACGTTGCACTTAGTACGTAAAGTTAAGTTATGTAGACCGGTGTGTTTGAGATGGATGTACCCATTTGAAAGACATATGAAGGTTTTGAAGGGCTATGTGAAGAACCGAAATAGGCCAGAGGGATGTATTGTCGAAAGTTAGATAGCTGAGGAATCGTTTGAATTTTGCTCCGAGTACTTGTCCAATGCAGAAGCAATTGGGGTGCCAAAGATAATAAACATTGAGGCTAGGGGACTATCTACTGGCAATCCTTCCTCAATAAATCAAGAGGAGTGGGAGTAAACTTGTCTTTATGTCTTGCACAATGCTAATGAAGTAGAGCCTTTCATTGAGGTGCACATGAACCAATTAAAAAAGGCAAACCCAAAAAGAGTAAGAAATGAGAAGTGGTTACAAGATCAACACAACCAGACCTTTCGGTTGTGGATTAGAGCACACATCTATGGCAAGTGCTCCACATCACAAGATGGAAGCATGTCACAAGACTTGAAGAACCTAGTGACAGGACTGTCGTTGGTAGTTACAGGGCATACGTCGTATTTCATAAATGGTTACACTTTCTACACTCACGAAAGAAATGAGAAGCATCATGTGCCAAATAGCATTGTGACTCTTCGTGTTAAGGCTATGTATATTTCTTCCACCAAGGATAAGAATCCGGTATATAGGACCATGAACTACTTTGGTTTCATTGAAGATATTTGGGAACTTGATTATGGGGGATTGCGCATAGCACTTTTTAGGTGCAAGTAGGCCGATAATAACTATGTTAAGACCGATAATGATGGCATCATGGTGGTTGACTTTAGAAGAATGAGATACAACAATGATCCCTTCTTTATGGCATCATAAGCAATCTAAGTTTTTCATACTACGGATCCCTAAGACATGGAATTGTTTCTAGTCATCCCAATGAAGCTAAGAGCAGTTATTGACGGTGAAGAAGTTGTCAAGGATTGCATGGGCATCCCTTCATTCACAAAGGGATTGCCACCAGCTGAAGAGATAGATGATTTTGAAGATGATGTTTCGTACTTACTTCGTGAAGATGTGGAATAGATATGTATTAAGGAACCAATAAAAAAAAAGAGAAAAAATTGAGCATCTATAAATAAATTTATGTTAATTTATTTAAATATATTTCTTTGTTCCATTTTTCATCTTGTTTTTAAGGGTTTGGGATATCATTTATAGTTATATTTGTGATAAAAACAGCAAAAAGTAAACATTCTGGGCCATTGGATGTTTAATACACAGGCTGACCACCCTGGATAGAAGAGAAAAACTTATATAAGCCATGAATTTGACCTTTTTTTTACGATGGTTTTATATGGGTTTTTTCAAAAAAGGTCATAAGAAAGGCTATTTCACATCGTTTTCTTGTAGAAACTGTAGTGAAAAATAAAGCTTACATGACGGTTTTTCAAAAAACCGTCGTGTAAACTTAAACATTGCATGACAGTTTTTCAAAAAAACCATTGTGTAAGCTTAGATATTAACATGGGTAAAATCACGTCAAGATCTTGATGAACAGTTTAAAAATCCAAGACTAGCAAAAATTAGGATCTTGATTGTAAGTTTATTGAACTCAAAGTATTAATTTGTAATTTAATACCTATTGAAGGATATTAAGAATGGCATGATTTGTTGTTGTTTTACAAGATAAGTACACGTTGCAACAAAGTCAAGGGACCTTTCAATCTGTCGGTAACGATAACATATTGACGTGGGCATTAGGGAAACCAGAACATTCAGGAAGTGTTCATGGACAATCAAAGTATGTGAAGCAGTTTCAATACTTTGATCTCCAACCAAGTTCAAAATTGAATTCCCAAATGTCGAAGATGCAGATGGAATTACAGAACTATGAGGTCTTGTGATCGAGCTCATTTCCCAAGGACGTGCGAGATTAATGGATGATAACATCTCACAACACAACAGCTTCAAGGCTAGTTGTTACCTTCCACGGCAATGTAGCAGAAGCACCACAAGCTCTAGAAGTTCAATTGTCACCTCATTGTTAAGAGCCCAAACAATATCAAGAATGCAGGCTCTTTGTTGACGATAAAATTAATGGTGGGTGTTGAAACGCCTGCCATGTTCTTCTACAAACACTTATACTAATTTAACGTTAAAATATGATAGTTTAAGTGCTATTATTATTTATGTTAAGTAAATTAACTTTTTATTTATTAATGTCACAAGTGACAGACACGTGAGATCGATATGCTCGGGATGTTCATGTCAAAAATGATGATAAGTTTAAAGTATTGCTTTTAAGAGTTTTCAACTTGCCCTAAATTTATACTTTATAATGCTCTAGGGTTATATATGCCTAGAGTTATATTCTTGATGATGAAATGACTTTTGTTGCATATTTTCTTATTTTTATAATATTAATGATGTCATGATAATTACATGTGTATTATTTTAATTATAATGACATTAAGAAATTAGATAATATAAAGTGTCTAAAAGAATAATGTGTAAATTAATATTTTTAGGGTCATAGAGTAAATATTACGGTTGTGTATAAATACTTATGTATTTATAATTATATTATATTATACTATAATATATTTATATTATATTATATTATATTATATAAAGGTTTATATTATTAAGATATTATATATTATATTATATTATATCCATATATGTTACGTTAACATAACTAAATAAGTAAAAGTTATATTATATATATATATATATATATTTATTTATTTATTTATTGAATTGTATAAACGGCAACTATATGATTGCCGTGTAAACAAGGGGAAAAAAAGAGAGAAATGGCCGTTGCCATGCAAAAGAGAAAAAAAATAAAAAAGGAAAGAAAAAGGAAAAAAAAGGAAACTAAATTAGATTAGGATTATACTCATTTAAAAAAAGAAAAAATATAATTAGATTAGGATTATACTCATTTAAAAAAAGAAAAATCTAATTAGATTAGGATTAGGGTTTTTTACACTCATCTAATCTCTTCTTTCTCATAAACCTATAAATATACCTTTAATGTAACGCCCCTTAATTCGGACGTCACAGATGTCGTTACATACTTACATTCGTACATGCTTAGACTTTAAACATATAAATAATATCAAACTTAAATAGTACGATTGATTTCAAAAGTACTTAAACATATACAACCAGGATCCATTCATAACCATAAACATTGTCATCACATAAACATGTTATTATGATTTTTCTTTATTTACAAAAACTACCTTAAGCATATAAAAACAAACCATACATTTTAAACATATTTATCTTTTAAATAAAACGTTTTCGAACAAATACATATATTTTAATTTAAAACTCCATACAATCATCATATTATCATGCATAAAATCATTTTATTATCATAAAATCATGTAAATACATCAAACGTTTAATAAAACGAAAATCCCAAAAACAACATTATCAAAACAGTTTTCTTATTATAATCTCATAAAAATTTCATAATCATAAAAATAAAATACATTCATCATACATATGCATATTCTTAACAACTTTTTATGAAAACATCATTCTTTTACCTCTTGAATAATCATTACATTTTTCATACATTCAAAATTATACAGTAACATTTTACTATGAATGGTAGAAGACAGAAATGTTCATTTTTCATAAAACTACCGAAAAGACATGAAACGTTAAAAACATCACACATAACACTCATGAGCATCATAATAAAAACACAAAACAAAATACAATACCTAGAGAGGATATTGTAGATGAATTTGAGGAGGAGAATATCTTTTTAAATTTACAAATACATGAGTCCTTACCTTAGAAGACTTTCTTCTCAAAACCCCTTGATTTCAATCAATGAAATATGACTTTTCTTTCAATATACTCAGAAAATTTTTGTGAGAGAGAGAGAAGCACTCATGGAGAAGAGAAGAGGAAGAGAAAACAAATGAGAGAACGTCTCAGAATTTTTGAGAGAGAAAACGGGAGAAGGAGAGAAAATAATTAAAAAAAGAAACGTTAAAATTTTTAACGTAATAAACATAATTGATGGGAATTCAATTCCCTTCATTAAGTCAGTAATTTTCTGACTGTTGAGGCTATTGGCGCGGAAGGAAAGAAGAGAAAGAAAAGGAAACCACAACACATCATCAATCTTACCATGTTTTGCCCATTTAAAATTGGAAACCATTTAATTTGACACAAATCATGCAAGTCAAGCCCCTTTTATTTCCTTAACTAATAAAATCCTTCCATTATTATGCCAATTAATCACATTAAATCATCTAATTAATGTAATTAACTCAGCCATAATTTTGGAGAGATTTCAACTGACTGCTCGTCAGCCGTGTTCGGCCTGCCGGTTCCAGCAAGTTCGGCCTGTCGATCTCGGGCAAGATGTTCGGCCTGCCGATCTGTCATTAAATGCCATAAAATAAAACATTCATGCATTGTTGCATCATAAATAAACACATACTTAAAATTTCACATGAACACTAGAGCACAACGATCCCATGCGGTCGTCACCTGTCACAAATCTTGACATAAAAAGTTAGTAACATGCACATCATATATCATATCATATAACGAAATTTATTAATAAAATTTCCTTAACAATGTTACTAACTTAACGTGGTCCGTTACATAAAATAGGCGGGTGTTACAATTCTCCCCACCTTATAAAAGATTCATCCTCGAAACTTAGAATAAATGCGGATACATAACTTTCATGTCATCTTCGCGTTCCCATGTAACTTCTTCAACTTGTTGATTTTGCCATAACACCTTGACCAATGGATTTTCTTTATTCCTCAAAGTCTTGGTTTTCTGATCGAGTATCTTCATTGGCTTTTCTTCATAACTTAAGTTTTCTCGTCTCTCGATCACATGCGTAGGGTCTGGAACATACTTTTTGAGCATAGAGACATGAAATACATCATGCATTGCGGACATTTTAGATGGCAACTTCAGCTAATAAGCTACTTTGCCTATTCGTTTAACAACTTCATAAGGACCAATGAATCTTGGGCTTAACTTGCTTTTCTTCCCAAATCTCATAACCCCTTTCATTGGTGCAACTTTCAAAAACACATATTCGCCTACAGCAAACTCTAAAGGTCTTCTTCTTTTGTCAGCATAACTCTTTTGACGACTTTGGGCGGTCTCTATTCTTCTTCTTATCAACTTTATCATCTCAAAAGTTTCATTCACAAAGTCGGTTCTTTCAGCATCTACACTTTCCATCAACTTCTTTTCGCCAGCTTCGTGCCAACATATAGGTGACCTGCATTTTTGTCCATACGGCGCTTCATATGATGCCATTCCAATTGTCGCCTGAAAGCTGTTGTTATAAGCAAATTCTGCTAACGGCAACATTTTACACCAGCTGGTCTTATAATCGAGAGAGCATGCTCGTAGCATATCTTCTAGAATCAAGTTCGTCCTCTCTGTTTGGCCGTCATTCTGAGGATGAAAAGCCGTACTGAAGTGAAGCCTGGTTCCCATTGCAGTCTGTACACTCTTTCAAAACTTAGATGTGAACCTACCGTCACGATCTGAGATGATTGACTTGGGAATCCCATGAAGTCGTACAATCTCCTTAACATAGAGTTCCGCTAACCGTTCCATAGAGTAAGTGATCTTGATAGGAATGAAATGCGCCGTCTTCGTCAGCCGATCCACAACTACCCAGATTGCATCATAACCGTTCGTAGTAAGCCGGTAATGAAATCCATTGCTATTTCTTCCCATTTCCATTCTGGTATTTGGATAGACTGTAGTTCACCACCTGGTCTCTGGTGTTCAGCCTTTACTTGCTGACATGTCATACATTTCTTCACATACTTTGCAACATCACGTTTAGATCATTATACATCTTTGTTGCACCTGGATGAATAGAGTAAGGAGTGTCATGAATTTCTGCCAAGATCCTTTCCCTTACATCATCAACATTGGGAACACATAAACGTTCCTTAAGGTACAGAGTTTAGTCATCCGCAATACGAAACTCTTGACATTTTCCTTCTTTCATTTCTTGCTTGATCCTTACAAGGCTTACATCGTCATCTTGTTTACTCCAAACCTCATCATACATCATCGGAGCAAGAGAGAGTGCTGATAGCTGGCCTGCTATAAGTTCTAAACCGAAGTCTAGAATTTCCTTCCTTAAAGGTGGAGACATTGCTTGCATTGACATCAACGTGGCAACTGACTTCCTACTTAAAGCATCAGCTACTCGGTTAGCTTTACCAGGATGATAAAGGATTTCACAATCATAATCCTTCACCAACTCTAGCCATCTTCGTTGTCTCATGTTCAGGTCTCTTTGCGTGAAGAAGTACTTCAAACTCTGATGATCAGTGAAGATCTTACATTAGACCCTATACAAATAGTGTCTCCATATCTTCAACGCAAAAACGTCTGCTGCTAACTCGAGGTCATGAGTAGGATAGTTCTTTTCGTAGTCCTTTAGTTGCCTTAAAGCATAAGCAATCACCTTTTTATTTTGCATCAATACAGCTCCTAGGCCCATCTTGGATGCATCACTATAAATAACAAATCCATCATTACCTTTAGGAATTGCCAACACTGGAGCTGTCGTTAGTCTTTTCTTTAGTTCTTGAAAACTCCTTTCACATGCATCTGTCCATTCATACTTCTTTCCTTTGTGAGTTAAGTTCGTGAGTGGAGTTGCTATCTTGGAGAAATCTTCTACGAATCTCCGATAGTAACCTGCTAGACCTAAGAAGCTCCTTATTTCACTTGCATTCATCGGTTGCTTCCAATTGAGTACTGCTTCTACTTTAGCAGGGTCCACGATTATCCCATCCTTTGAAATGACATGTCCTAAGAATGACACTTTATCAAGCCAAAACTCGCATTTGGAGAACTTAGCATATAGCTGGTGTCTTCTTAAAGTCTCCAGCACAATCCTTAAATGCTCATCATGTTCTTGATTCTTAGAGTAGACAAGAATATCATCGATAAATACAACAACAAATTTATCGAGGAAATCCTTGAATACCCTGTTCATCAAATCCATAAAGGCAGCCGGTGCATTCGTCAGACCGAAAGGCATAACCACAAATTCATGGTGACCATGCCTCGATCTAAAAGCAGTCTTGGGGATATCTCCTTCTTTAATCTTCAACTGGTGATATCCTGATCGTAGATCAATCTTTGAGAACACCGATGCACCCTTGAGCTGATCAAATAAATCATCAATTCGAGTCAACGGATACTTGTTCTTGATCGTCACCTTGTTTAGCTCTCTGTAGTCAATGCAGAGTCTCATAGTGCCATCCTTCTTTTTCACAAACAAGACTGGAGCACCCCACGGTGAGTGACTTGGCCTGATAAATCCTTTGTCGAGTAGCTCCTTTAATTGCATGTGAAGCTCCTTTAATTCTGTCGGGGCCATTCTATAAGGCGCTTTAGAGATTGGTTCGGTGCCTGGAGCAAGCTCAATCTCAAATTCAACTTCTCTTTTTGGCGGTAGACTCGTTAGATCATCAGGAAACACATCTTCATATTCATGAACAACATGCACATCTTCAATTCTTGTCTTTCCTTCTTGGCTTTTGTCTACAATGTTTGCCAGATAGCCCATGCAGCCACTTTCCAAAAGCTTCCTTGCTTTCATTGCTGATAGAAACATGTGGGGTTTCTTTATGGTCTTGCCAACATAAACGAATTTCTGATCACCTTTAGGATGGAAGATCACCTTTCATTTTTGGCATTCGATTGAGGCATTATACTTGCTTAGGAAATCCATCCGAAGAATCATGTCATAATCATGCATGTCGATCACAATGAGGTCGACGAAAAGTTACCTATTAGAAATCCATAGGGGTACTGTATGCAAACAATGCGTGGATAATATCACTTCCTTAGAGGGTAGTGTCGTAGTGAATCCCTGTCTCATAGGTTCTAAACGAACCCCTAACTTCTTAGCATGTGACATAGACACAAAAGAATGCGTGGCACCCGTATCAAAAAGAACATAACCATCATTAGATAAGCTTGTTATCTGACCTATGACCACATTGGAGGCTTCAGCAGCACTTGTTCTTTTGTCATGGCATAGATTCGGGCATTGGTCGGTGGGGCTTCAAGTCTCCCTTAACTAATTAGTGGCCCTTTAAGGGAGGCTTGCATCTGATGCAGCTGGGCTTGAGGAGGAGCTCTTTGTAGCGGGGCATTAGTATTCATCAGCTTGGGGCAATTCTTTACAAAATGGTCTTCACGCCCACATATGAAACATTGGTTTGTCCCCAATCGGCACTCCCTTGGATGCTTCTTTCCACATTTAGCACATGGTTGGAATCGCCTGTCATTGTTATTGTGCTGACCATCATTGTGCCTGTTGTTGTCTTGGCCCTGCTGTTGTTGAGGATTACCCTTCCTCTTATTGTTCCTCCAGTTCTGGTTGTTGTTGTTGTTGTTGTTCCTGTGGGGAGGGCGGTTCTGGTTGCTTGTATTGTTGGCCTGTTGGTTGGGCTGAGGCTGGTTCCTTCTTAACTTGGACAGATGGAACTCAGCACGTTGAGCCCTTATAACAACCTATTCTTGGGTCCTTGGCGGACTAGCCCCATCAACAATCGCAACAATGTTTGGTCTAAGGGCTCTGATCAACCTTCTGACCCTTTCACCTTCATTCATAACCATCCCTGGGCATAGACGAGCAAGCTGATCAAACTTTGTCACCACATCTGTGACTGACATGTCCCCTTGGCGTAAGCTTTCGAAGTCAGCCCATGTCATCTCTTCAACATTTCTGCTCGGTTCAATGCCATCCCACCATATCCTGGCCTCCATGGTGAGACAGTATGAGGCACAGAGGACTTTCTCGTAGTCTGTAAAATCCATAAGTCGTAAGGTGGCCTCAATCATCTTTAACCATCCTTGAGCGACTAACGGGTCCTATGAACCCTCAAAGTCAGCTGGCTTGACTCTCTTCCATCTGACCAGAAGAGGTTCCTGATAAGCTTCTCTTGGTTCAACAGCAGGAGCTAGGACTTCGTTTACTTGTACTTGTGGCTGCAGAGGAGGAGGAGGCACATCATTGCCTCGTTGTTCACCATTCTGGCCATTGGCCTTTAATACTGCAATGTCCCTTCGTTGATCCTCCAACTGCCTTTGCATTTCAGCAATCATCATCATGAGTCTCTCGTTAGTTTGAGTGCGAGTCTGCATTCTTCTGCGGCCGTCCTTCGTAAATTTCCTAAAATAATTAGGTCTTAGAAATAATCTTCCATTTATGAGATAGGTTTTCACTACTAGATCGTTAATCATTAAACATTCAAACCTTAATCTTATCATCATACTTGCATCAATATATCTAACTTAATAACATACTTACTTGGAGGACTTGGATTGAGGTGTGGCGATATGAATTGTAATCGGAAGATTTGCTCTGATACCAAAGCCTGTAACGCCCCTTAATTTGGACGTCACAGATGTCGTTACATACTTACATTCGTACATGCTTAGACTTTAAACATATAAATAATATCAAACTTAAATGGTACGATTGATTTTAAAAGTACTTAAACATACACAACCAGGATCCATTCATAACCATAAACATTGTCATCACATAAACATGTTATTATGATTTTTCTTTACTTATAAAAATTACCTTAAGCATATAAAAACAAACCATACATTTTAAACATATTTATCTTTTAAATAAAACATTTTTAAACAAATACATAAATTTTAATTTAAAACTCCATACAATCATCATATTATCATGCATAAAATCATTTTATTATCATAAAATCATGTAAATACATAAAACGTTTAATAAAATAAAAATCCCAAAAACAACATTATCAAAACAGTTTTCTTATTATAATCTCATAAAAATTTCATAATCATAAAAATAAAATACATTCATCATACATATGCATATTCGTAACAACTTTTCATGAAAACATCATTCTTTTACCTCTTGAATAATCATTACATTTTTCATACATTCAAAATTATACAGTAACATTTTACTATGAATGGTAGAAGACAGAAATGTTCATTTTTCATAAAACTATCGAAAAGACATGAAACGTTAAAAACATCACACATAACACTCATGAGCATCATAATAAAAACACAAAACAAAATACAATACCTAGAGAGGATATTGTAGACGAATTTGAGGAGGAGAATATCTTTTTAAATTGACAAATACATGAGTCCTTACCTTAGAAGACTTTCTTCTCAAAACCCCTTGATTTCAATCAACGAAATATGACTTTTCTTTCAATATACTCAGAAAATTTTTGTGAGAGAGAGAGAAGCACTCGTGGAGAAGAGAAGAGGAAGAGAAAACAAATGAGAGAACGTCTCAGAATTTTTGAGAGAGAAAACAGGAGGAGAGAAAATAATAAAAAAAAGAAACGTTAAAATTTTTAACGTAATAAACATAATTGATGGGAATTCAATTCCCTTCATTAAGTCAGTAATTTTCTGACTATTGAGGCTATTGGCGCGGAAGGAAAGAAGAGAAAGAAAAGGAAACCACAACACATCATCAATCTTACCATATTTTGCCCATTTAAAATTGGAAACCATTTAATTTGACACAAATCATGCAAGTCAAACCCCTTTTATTTCCTTAACTGATAAAATCCTTCCATTATTATGCCAATTAATCACATTAAATCATCCAATTAATGTAATTAACTCAGCCATAATTTTGGAGAGATTTCAGCTGACTGCTCGTCAGTCGTGTTTGGCCTGCTGATTTTCCCCTTCGGCATGCTGGTTCCAACAAGTTCGGCCTACCGATTGGTTTCTGCGGCCTGTCGATCTCGAGTAAGATGTTCGGCCTGCCGATCTTAAAAATTTGGCATGCCGATCTGTCATTAAATGCCATACAATAAAACATTCATGCATTGTTGCATCATAAATAAACACATATTTAAAATTTCACATGAACACTAGAGCACAACGATCTCATGCGGTCGTCACCTGTCACAAATCTTGACATAAAAAGTTAGTAACATGCACATCATATATTATATCATATAATGAAATTTATTAATAAAATTTCCTTAACAACGTTACTAACTTAACGTGGTCCGTTACATAAGATAGGCGGGTGTTACATTTAAGCCACCAAAGTCTTCATTCACTTAATTTCTAGCTAATGAAAATTCTCTTCCTTACCCCCTCTCAAAAATCTCTCCAAGAAAGCCTCCATCATCTCTCAAATTCTTGAAGCGAAGAATTCATTACTCTTATTTTCTTTCAAGCCAAAGTAGAGGGAATTATTTTTAGAGATTTTATGTACAAGTATTCATCTTTTGTTGAAGAAAACATAAGAATTAAAGGTATATTTTAAAGTTTTCATGATTGATGTATATTGTTATTTGATTAACTTTGTTAGAAAATTGATCTTTTATGACTGTGAATGTGTGTGCATGTATGTTTGCATGCAAAATAAATTATTTTGTCTAATACTTTGATTATAACACTGTTACTTTATGGTTAAAAGCTTTTATATTCATATGATATCATGAAATTTTATGAAAATAAGGTTTTGTTGTTGGAGTGTAATAAGAGAATTCTAGGGTTTTCGGTTTGTTAGTAAGGTGGCTGGCAACATTTTGAAAACTAATGAATTTATTTTACTGCAAATTTTGGATATGATGTGTGTATATATGTCAGAAATGTGTAGGATTTTTCATAATTTTTTTTTCAAAATATTTTTAAGGTTATGAGCTTTCAATCAAACACTGTCACAAAATTTTAATTGCTGGTAGATTTTTATTTGTGTCTTGTATAGTCCATTTTACAAAGCAAAAATCATCTTTTAATCCTAAAAAAAATTATGAATCATTATTAATATGTTAACTAAATTTTTATAAAGTTTCAGCTCCACATCCTGATTATGTTTTAAGATAAAATTTGTTGATTGACAAGTACTCAGTGGTTATAAATGTCCACCTGATATGCTCTATGTAATTCATGAGATGATAAATCATATTTTTAAATATGTTTTGCTTGATTTATTATTTATCTAACTTATATCTACATGCTAACCATGTCACATAAAAATTTCAAAAGCATATTATACATAATTGATTTTATAAAAAAGTTTGAATTGAATATGTTCGCTGTGTAGTATGTCTAATGTTAATATTAACTCTGAATTCGCAGATGTGTTTTGAATTACTCTGAATTTATTTGAAGCTAAATTTTAGATATGTTATTATGTTATGTGTCTATTATATGTAGTAAGTTTTATAAATTATTTTATGGCATAAGTAATTTAATACATAACTTTTAATTACGACTACTTACTGTCTAGACTTTGCTAGCAGATTTTATGGTGTTGAACATGTGATTTATCTTAATTATCAAATGAAATTTTTATAGTTAAAGAAAAATCTGAGCATTATATATATATATATATATATGTTAACTTTATTCCTGCAAATTTTCATGCTCTAATAGAGTGTGAATTGAAAGATTCAGGGTCATGAATCCTTAAAGGTCAAGCAGTGTTTATTATTGGTAGATTTACTTGAAAGTTTTAAATTATAGAAAAAGATATTTTAGATTAATATTTTTAAGAGAAGAAAATTTGAGTGATGTTTGTTATCGGAGCTATGTTATCGAATAATTCTTACACTTTATTCATGCTTATAAGTTGAGATCAATTTCTCTAAGTCATTAAAAGTCAAGTTCTCTATCTTTATATTTCTTGACTTTAAGTGCAAGTTTGTAACTCAAAGATGCTTTGTTTTGTTAAGAATGATATATGATGATGTAATATGGTATTAAATGATATCATAAAGAGTAATATTAATTTTATGTATTATGTGAATGATTGACATAAACACTCCAAAAGGCGAGCACATCAAGAACTACAACAACGTCACCCAAGTTAAGGTTTAATAAGCAAGCAAAACAAATAAGTACATTCTCACTTGCAACATGATAAAAGTTTATGAAAAAGTTTTGAGAACATGTTTTATGATAATTTTTAGGTTTGCTTTTACATGTTGTTTTCTCATGAAAACTCTTATTGCAATAAGATGGTTTAACGAATGTTTTAATGATGAGGTATGTTAAAAGTATATCTATATATATGTATCACTTAATTAAGCGTTGCACACCCTAGGTTTATGTTTATGATGTCCCAAAGGTTGGACTTGTACATTTGGTTTAGGATTAGCTACCTCACTCCTCTCGTACACTATGTTTATGGTGCAACGCTTTGGCCTCAAAGATAAAATAAATAATGTTTTAATATGGAAGTTTAAATGAAAATATATGTTCTATATAAACTTGTGCCTCGTGCCCTACTATGATTATGAGTACGATATTATGTAATGATTTTTATAAAATATTTTATGTTGTGAGATAAGAAAGTGTACTTACTAAGCTTATGCTTACTTAGTTTTATATCATATTGCAGACAAAGGTGAAAAGCATATAGAATAGGTGGGGGATGAGGACAGGCGTGTACGCTAGGAGTGTTGGATTGGAAACAAAGTTAAATCATGAAAGGAGTTTATACATAAACAAAATTTAATATATTATATTTTGCATTTTTTTTAATTGTTTGAGACTCAGTTCTATTTGTGATATGTTCTTTTGAACTTATATTTTGTTGAATATAAAATTGTGTAACGCCCACCATTTTTCATGTAATGGTTAATGATAGATATATAACAACGTTAAGTATTTTTTTTATGATATAATGTTACTGACCATTTTATTTTGAGTATAATGACAGGTGATGGTCATGTGGAATTAACGTGCTCAGGATGTTCATGCCAAAAATGATGATAAGTTTAAGTAATTTTTTTTCTAAAAGTGTTTTCAACTTACCCTAAATTTATAATCTTTATAATGCTTTAGAGTTATGTATGCTCTAAAGTTATATTCTTGATGATGACATGAATGTTGTTGCATATTTTCTTATTTTTATAATATTAATGTATCATGACAATTACATGTGTAATAACATTTTTGGGTTATAGAGTAAATGTTATTGTGGTGTATAAACAATTATATACTTTATTTATATTATATTATATTATATTTTAATACATTTATAATATAATATAATATATTATATTATATATAACCCTTAACGTTTATATTATATTATATTATATTATATATACATATATTACATACTATATAAAAGAAACGAAAAGAAAGAATGAAAACGGCTAAGGTTGCCATGGAAGAAAAAAAAGAAACTAATTAGATTAGGATTAGGGTTTTAGTCTCCACATAAAATCTATATAAAGACCTCTTCTTAGTAACCCTAGACTCACACTTCATTCCTTCCTCATTAATTGGTTTCATGCTTGGTTTTCTTTGGCCTTGTCAAGATTTTTAATCATCCAAATTTCATCCATCTTGGTAAGTATATCAATATTTAACATGTTTGTTTGATGTTTTGGTGTATTGTGTTAGTCTTAGAATATTACTATCATCATATGGATTATTTTATTGTATATATTTTATATCAATTGGTGATTGCAAAGAGTTGATGATTTACTTGTTTTGATTAACCCTTCGTTAAACCCAAGATTAGAGATATCATAGATTTTTATATTTTTTTATGTGGATCTTTACAGGTATATTTTATTATCAATTAGTATCATGTTAATTATATGTTTACAATTTTAATTGAGGTTTTATAGGCTTATGAATTGGTATTGACTTTTTTTATGCCTTATGCTTACTTTTCATACAAACACCTAATAGCTGTCGTGTTTCAGTAATTTTTTATTTTTGTATTACTCTGTTTACTATTTTGTTAGATATGTATACCCTAAGGAGTAAAAATATAATACATTTTTGAAGACATTTTTATCAATAAAGAACTTATTCATTTATATATACCAAATCTTGTCCTCTTTATGTTCATATTTGTTGAATGTATGTTAAACAAACAGTAGTCTGACACCGTCAGTCTAAACCTTAAGAATTAGGCATATGATGGAATGATTATACGAAAGACACGATTCTTGAAGTGACGGTCTAAAACATATGATCTGCAATCGAGGGAATAAAGTTGGGAGCTTTATTCATGTAAAGATTGTTATGTTGTCTATATCCCTTAAGGGAGATGGTTTGTCTTGACCATTGGAGTTGGACTCCGTGAATAGAAACATTAGCAAGTTGTCATAGGTGACGATGTGTTGGATCGGGACATAAAGTGAATTGATTTGGATTAATAATTCTGTCTCAGTAAATCGATTCACTTTAGACAGTCATTTGTATTGTATCTTAATCCTGAGATGAATAGTGGGCCCGTTGTCTCGACTTGTGTCTTTTGATGTACCAAAGGGTGACTTCCACATCTCAATAGTGGTATGCATGCCGGTACGTTGGAGGCATGACTCTTGATAGCGTAGACTTGTTATTCATAGATATGGAATCCATATCTCCCCTTTAGGAGTAATGATATCCTCTTATATGCGTTATCCTGTAATTGGAAAACTGGAGCGCTCAACCATTTGGATACATAGGTGTAACTGAGTGGTATACTGTCTTTGGATGGTAAGTTTTCTAATGGTCAGATAATAGAACGTAAGATAAAAATAATCAGGAAGGTAAGATAGAACTTGTCCTTAAGCCGATTATGGATTTTCATATGGGGATACGATACACTTTGATATGTCATGGAGACTTAGCTTTACGGGCTTCGTAATTCTATAAAGTTCGAAAGTGCAGCTCTAAGCTTTTAGTGGAGTAGCGTTGGAGTTGATAATTGTGAAATGCATATCTGGGATATTGGGTTTCATACTTATCATGAGCTTGAACTTTATAGGTCTATTTTGGTCCCCTTTGCTAGCTCACAAAATCCTGTAACGATATGGCGTGCTTTTTCAATAATTGGTGACTTATGTCAGATTTATCATATTGGTTTAAAATTTGAAAGAATCAAATAATTCATGTCTGTTTATTGGTTAAATTAATTTTGTAATAAAATTAATTTAAGATAAACTTGTTGAATTATTGGGATCAGATAATTCTTGTCTGTTTATTGGTTGATTTAATTGGGTAAATTAAATCAAGATAAACTTGTAGAATTATTGTGAATTGATTTATTTTCTTAGAGATTATCTTGATAAAGTTTGTTTTGATCAGATAACTTTTCTATTGGGTTATTTGAATCAAAAATGAGACTTTATCTTATAGAATCTCGGGTGGAAAATAAAAGATTCATGGAGATATTTTCGCGGTAGTTCGGCCTGTCGATCTACGTGTTTGGCCTGCTGATGGGGCCTGTTTGGCCTGCCAATCAGGCTGTTCGACCTGCCGATCAGCGAGAGATAAGATTACACGTTTTCACACGAATCTTATCAAATATTGATATGAATTTGATTCTGTTTCAAGTTTTTGAGACCTAATCTGATAAGGACCAACCCTAGGACCAATCGCTATATAAAGGGAGTAAGTCTCATGATTTACTCAGATCAATTGAGAGATTACGAGTGATACTCTTCTAGTGAGCATCTGAAAACTCCTTGAGAGCTTTTGTTCACAAATCACGAACACTAGCTTTGGGTTCTCTTGATTGGTTGGAAGGAGAGTCACCAGTGGAAGAGCTGTATGTGTGAGCCCACACTCACTCCGGTCGTGGATAGAGAATAACAAAGTAGACCAGTTGGTTGAGGCTCTTCTGGAACGTTACTTCCCTTCACGGGTCGCGGAGGTTCTTCGGCACACAGAGGTTAGTAAGATCTATTTAATTTATGCGTATAGCATGTCAAACTTGTGTTTTGGAAAAATACTCTGATGTTAAAATTTTTAAATTTCCGCTGCGCACCTCACACCTATTTTTTCAACATTTGGTATCAGAGCTGAGATTTTTTACATAAATTTACAAGTTTGTGATCATGTTTTATGCATAAATTTTGTGATCTTAATCTCTCCTATGCTTGAATTAAAATTTTATAGAGAGTGGGCACTCTAGGTTTCTATATTATTATATGTTGTCATGGATTATGTGGTGAATGTTTATTAATTAATTATGGTAGATTAAATCGTTGTTTAATTATTTATTAATTAATTAATACTGGTTATGGTTCCTTAGATGTTAGAATGTGTATCTAGGTTTTTAATGTAATTAGATGGCAGACTATCATCTCCGTCTAGGAATTGTTATTTAATTTTAAATTTATAAGAATTTTGTAATTAAATGATTATTCGAAGAAGACGGATCGAAAAGCTGGATCTAAAAGATTGATGATGACACACCCAGGTATTTCCTGAGTATCTACTTTTATGTTTTTGAATTGTTGAAAATAAAATTGATGACTTGCATTAAAATTGTATTTTCTGGAATGAGGGTTTTCTGCTCAGTCGGCATGCCGACGGTCACAGATCGGCAGGCCGGACGTGTGGTCCGGCAGGCCGTCAATGGGGCAAAAATTAGATGGCTCTGCCGGCAGGCCAAACTTCCAGTTCGGCATGCCAAACATTCATGGGTCGGCAGGCCGATCCTTTTAATCGGCAGGCCGATCACCTAGTTCGGCCTGCCGACTGAGAGTTGAAAATTTTCCAAAAAAGGTGCAATTTTTCTGGTGCAATTTTAATTTTATTTTTGAGACGATTCTAAGAAACATTAAATTTGGATATGACCGGAAATATGAAGTATTCGATTCATACGGGATTTAAGACTTGAAGATGGATATTACATGAAGAATGATACAACTTGAGGATTCAAGGATGAAGAATCGATAAATGTCTCGATTATTCTCTTGTAATCTTAGTTTTTCTATTCTCTAGGGTGGAACCATAATATTACGGTTATTATTATTTTGCTTGTAGCTCTGCTTGATTGCTTTGCTTGTCTGCATTATAATATGATTTGCCGTGTATATTGATAACATGTCATATAGAATAGGAAGTGCCGCTCATGTTAAAATTGTTCATGCATAATTTTAAAATAAAACCTGGATTTCAAAAGATTGAGTGGGAGAAGGTTTTCGAAGAGAGAACCTAAGGCCTCCATCGTTGGTCCATAGGAAGAACATGGTGGTTCCAACCCCTAGGAAGGTATTTCTATCATGTACTAGATTGGATCTCTAAGAAGATAAAGTATTTTAGCATGATTTATGGTTACACACCCCTAGGTGGTGATTATAAATCATGGATAAAATATTAAAACGATGGTTATATACTCACGTTAATTTTATTATTAACCTCCCCTAGGAGCTCTGTTAATAAAATTAATGGCCAAAGAAACGATTATTAATATATGCTGGATTATACGGGTCTTGGATGGCATATATTAATCAAGAGGGGATCCGTGTTCCTGATTGAATTTGGCATGACTCCCCTAGGAGCTTGTTGAATTCTGAGTTGGGAATTATCGTTGTAAGGTTATGATATTTTCAAATTTTTGACACATAAACACATTTGTATGATTTTACATGATTGTGTTATCTTACTAAATTATTATGATTTGTTTGCTTATGTTTGGTATATGATTTTTTATTGTAGATTAAAAATGTCTAAAAATGCTTTATCATCGATACTTGACAAAAACCTGTTAACTGGTAAGAATTACAATGATTGGAAATGGAACCTGGATATCATCCTGTCTTTTGAGAAACTGAAATATGTTCTGACAACTCCTTGTCCTCCAGAGCCTACGGGAGACTCATCTGATGAGCAATTCCAAGCGTATGACTACAGGAAAGATGCTAATGATCAGGCCCGCTATTATGTTATGGCCACCATGAATAATGTGCTGCAGGCTCAACATCAAGATTATGAGACTGCGAAGCAGAGCTTGGATAATCTTGAGGACATGTTTAGAGGCCAGGCCATAACAAAGCGGCAAGGGGCGCTTCAGAAACTTCTAAACTGTAGACAGAGACTGGGGACATCTGTAAAGGAGCACATGATGTTGGTCATTGGTTACCTCGTTGAGGCTCAAACTAGTGGAGCCAACATCGATGCTGAAACTCAGATGACCATGGTCTTTGAGACTCTGTCTAAGGAATTTATTCCATTTAGAGCTACTTTTAACTTAAGCAATAGACGGGATATGACCTTGACAGAATTGATGAAACAGTTACAGGAGTTTGAACTGTTGATCAGGGAGTCTCCTGCGGGTGGTGAGGCCAACATGGTAGCTGCTTCTGGTTCCAATTCTAACTCTGGGAATGGAAAGAAGCAACAGGCCAAGAATGGGAATTCTTCTGTTCCTGCTAACACCAAGAGCAAGAAGAAGAAGAAGAAGAACCCAAAGAAGCTTAAGTGCTTCTTTTGTAGAAAGATCGGGCATATCAAGAAGCATTGCAAGGACTTCCTTTCCAAAGGAGGTGGGTGTGATCTTCTGCATTTAGAAACTTGTTTGGTTGAGAAATCCAGTGACATTTGGGTCATAGATTCCGGTGCAACTAATCATGTTTGTGTTTCTCTGCAGGGGTTCAAAGAAACGAGAATTCTGCTACATGAAAGCTTCACGCTTCGAATGGGTGATGGATCCTTGGTCTCAGCGGAAGTAGTGGGAGACGTCCATCTTTACTTTGATAACTATAGGAATTTATTTTTGCAAGATTGTTTTTATGTTCCTAAATTTAAAAGGAATTTAATTTCTGTATCTTGTTTATTTAAAGACTCCTACGTGATATCTTTTAATGAAAAATTGATGATTCGTAAAAATAAATCTTTTATCTGTTATGGATGGATGCAAAATAATCTATATTTTATCAAACCTAAGATGGAATTATTGCTTAATGCTGAGATGAATGATAATACCTCTAAAAGACTTAAAACTTCTCACTCTAATAAGACTTATCTTTGGCATTTGCACCTTGGTCACATTAACCTAAATAGGATTCAAAGGTTGTTAAGGGAAGGACCTTTAAGTCACATAAAGGTGGAATCTATACCTCAATGTGAATCTTATTTGGAGGGTAAAATGACCAAAAGACCATACAGGTCTAAAGGCAATAGGGCCGAAGGGGTTCTAGAACTTGTGCATAGTCATGTTTGCGGATCGATGAACATCCGGGCACGAGAAGGGTATGAGTACTTTGTCACTTTTATCGACGATTACTCAAGATATGGGTATGTGTGCCTAATGCACCACAAAAATGAAACTTTTGACAAGTTCAGGGAGTTTCGGGCTGAAGTGGAAAAGCAATTGGGTAGACCCATAAAGGCACTTCGATCCGATCGAGGTGGAGAATACCTTTCTGATGAGTTCTTGGGACACTTGTTGGAGAATGGGATTTTATCTCATTTGACTGCGCCGGGCACTCTGCAGCAGAATGGCGTAATAGAGAGAAGAAATAGGACTTTGTTGGATATGGCCAGGTCCATGATGAGTTATTCATCATTACCTTTATCCTTTTGGGGATATGCACTACAAACCGCATGTTATCTTTTAAACAATGTGCCTTCAAAATCGGTCCCTAAAACTCCTCACGAGTTGTGGACAAGAAGGAAGACATCCTTAAACCATATTCGCATATGGGGATGTCCGGCTCATGTCCTGTTTAAGGATCCGAATAAGTTGGAAGCACGTGTTAGAAATGTATGCCCTAAGGAGTAAAAATGTAATATGTTTTTGGAGATATTTTTATCAATAAAGAATTTATTCATTTATATATATACCAAATCTTGTCCTCTTTACGTTCATATTTGTTGAATGTATGATAAGCAAACAGTAGTCTGAGACTGTCAGTCTAAACCTTAAGAATTGGGCATATGATGGACTAATTATGCAGAAGACACGATTCTTAAGGTGACGGTCTAAAACATATGATCCGCAATCGAGTGAATAAAGTTGGGCGCTTTATTCATGTAAAGATTGTTATGTTGTCTATATCCCTTATGGGAGATGGTTTGTCTTGGCCATCGGAGTTGGACTCCGTGAATAGAAACATTGGCGTGTTGTCATAAGTGACGACGTGTTGGATCGGGACATAAAGTGAATTGATTTGGATTAATAATTCTGTCTTGGCAAATAGATTCACTTTAGACAGTCATTTGTATTGTATCTTAATCCTGAGATGAATAGTGGGCTCGTTGTCTCGACTTGTGTCTTTTGATGTACCAATGGGTGACTCCCACATCTCTATACTGGTATGTATACCGGTACGTTGGAGGCATGACTCTTGATAGCGTAGACTTGTTATTCATAGATATGGAAGCCATGGCTCCTCTTTAGGAGTAATGATATCCTCTTATATGCGTTGTCCTGTAATTGAAAAACTGGAGCGCTCAACCATTTGGATACATAGGTGTAACCGAATGGTATACTATCTTAAGATGGTAAGTTTTCTAATGGTGAGACAAAGGAACGTAAGATAAAAATAATCGGGAAGGTAAGACAGAACTTGTCCTTAAGCCGATTATGAATAATCATATGGGGATGCGATACACTATGATATGTCATGGAGACTTAGCTACATGAGCTTCGTAATTCTATAAAGTTCGAGAGTGCAGCTCCAAGCTTTTAGTGGAGTAGCGTTGGAGTTGATAATTGTGAAATGTATATCTGGGATATTGGGTTTCATAATTATCATGTGCTTGAACTTTATAGGTCCATTTTGGTCCCCTTTGCTAGCTCACAAAATCCTGTAATGACACGGCGTGCTTTTCCAATAATTGGTGACTTATGTCGGATTTATCAAATTGGTTTAAAATTTGTAAGAATCAAATAATTCATGTCTGTTTATCGGTTGAATTAATTTTGTAAGAAATTAGTTCAAGATAAACTTGTTGAATTTTTGCGATCAGATAATTCTTGTCTGTTTATCAGTTGTTTTAATTTTGGACAAAATTAGAACAAGATAAACTTGTAGAATTATTGTGAATTGATTTATTTCTTAGACATTATCTTGCTAAAGTTTGTTTTGATCAGATAACTTCTCTATTGGGTTATTTGAATCCAAACTGAGACTTTATCCTTTAGAATCTCGGGTGGAAAATAAAAGATTCACGGAGATTTTTTCTCGGGAGTTTGGCCTACCGGATGACGTGTTTGGCCTGCCGAACTGGCCTGTTCGGCCTGCCAAACTGAATGTTCGGCCTGCCGATCAGCGGTAGATAAGATTATGCATTTTCACGCGGATCTTATCAGATATTGATCCAAACTTGATTCTGTTTCGAGTTTTTGAGACCTAATCTGATATGGACTGACCCCAGGACCAATAGGTATAAAAAGGGAGTGAGTCTCATGATTTACTCAGATCAATTTGAGAGATTAAGAGTGATACTTTTCTAGTGAGCATCTGAAAACTCCCTGAGAGCTTTTTGTTCACAAATCACGAACACTAGCTTTGGGTTCTCTCTGTTGGTTGGAAGGAGAGTCACCGATGGAAGAAGCTGTATGTGTGAGCCCACACTCACTCCGGTTGTGGATAGAGAATAGCAAAGAAGACCAGTTGGTTGAGGCTCTTCTGGAATGTTACTTCTCTACACAGGTTGCGGAGGTTGTTTGGCACACTGAGGTTAGTAAGATCTGTTTAATTTATACATATAACATGTCAAACTTGTGTTTTGGAAATTACTCTGATGAAAAATTTTTAAAAATTCCGCTGCGCACTTTGTTTCCAACAGCACGTTCAAAAGTTTATGTGTTTGTAGGATATCCAAAAGGAACTAAAGGGGGTTATTTTTATAACCCGAAGGAAAATAAAGTCGTGGTTTCTGCTAATGCAACTTTCCTTGAGGAGAGTTACATGGACGGCTTTAAACCTCGAAGCAAAGTGGTGCTTGAGGAGTTTAGGGGTGATTCGTTCACTTTGGAGGTTTCAAATGAAACCGTTCCGATCAGTGTAGAAAAACCAAACGAACCTAAACAACAACCTTAGGGGCTTCGGCGTAGTGGGAGGATCGGGCGTCAACCTGAGAGGTATATGTTCAATGGGGAAGTCTTCTTGGCTGAACCCGATGAACATGACAGGGATCCTTATACTTACGCAGAGGCTATGGAGGATGTTGATTCAAAACTCTGTACAGAGGCCATGAACATTGAGATGAAGTCTATGGAGACTAATCGGGTCTGGAAGCATGTGGATCTTCCCGAAGGGGTAAAACCCATAGGGTGTAAGTGGATCTACAAGAGGAAAAGAGGAGTGGATGGAAAGGTTGAAACCTTTAAGGCTAGACTGGTAGCTAAGGGTTATACACAAAAGGAAGGAATCGATTATGAGGAAACCTTTTCGCCTGTAGCCATGCTTAAGTCCATCTGGATTCTCTTGTCCATAGCTGCCGCTCTCGACTATGAGATTTGGCAGACGGATGTCAAGACGGCTTTTCTGAATGGCTATCTTGATGAGTCCATTTATATGGAACAACCAGACGGGTTCAAGGTCGCGGGTCAAGAGGGTAAGGTTTGTAAGTTGCTAAAGTCAATTTATGAACTTAAGTAGGCTTCTCATTCTTGGAACATAAGATTTGATCAGGTGATCAAGACTTATGAGTTCTCACAAAATGTGGATGAACCATGTGTTTATAAACACATAAAAGATGGGAAGGTGGTTTTTCTACTGCTCTATGTAGATGACATTCTGCTAACTGGCAATGACGTTGTGGCATTGTCATCGGTCAAATTATGGTTGACCAAGCAGTTTGACATGAAGGACTTGGGTGAGGCTAATTTTGTTCTCGGTATCCAGATCTTTCGGGATAGAAAGAACAAAATGATAGCTTTGACACAAGCTGGCTACATAGATAAAATTTTCAAGAGGTTTGCAATGCAGGATTCCAAGAAAGGTGGGCAACCATCTAGGTTTAGAATTACTCTTTCTAAGAAAGACTCTCCAAAGTCTTATGAAGAAAGAGAATACATGAAGAAGGTGCCTTATGCTTCAGCAGTGGGTAGTCTCCTGTATGCCATGCTTTGCACACGACCAGATATTAGCTAAGTATGTGGCGGCTAGTGATGCTTCGAAAGAAGCAGTGTGGCTCCGCAAGTTCCTTGGGGATCTTGAGATAGTTCCTGGTATAGAAAAGGCGGTATCACTGTACTGTGATAACAGTACAGCGGTAGCTAATGCTAAGGAACCAAGATTTTACAAGAAGAGTAAAAATATTGATCGGAAGTATCACATGATAAAGGACTTCATTGAGGGCGGGCATGTCAAGGTGTGCAAGATCGCATCAGAGGATAATTTAGCTAATCCATTTACGAAGACACTTACAGCGAGAGTCTTCGAGAAACATGTGGAAGCTATGGGGATGCGAGATTTGTTGTATTTACTCACTTAGTGTAAGTGGGAGATTGTTAGATATGTATGCCCTAAGGAGTAAAAATGTAATACGTTTTTGGAGACATGTTTATCAATAAAGAACTTATTCATTTATATATACCAAATCTTGTCCTCTTTACGTTCATATTTGTTGAATGTATGTTAAGTAAATAGTAGTCTGAGACTGTCGGTCTAAACCTTAAGAATTGGGCATATGATGGACTGATTATGCGAAAGACATGATTCTTAAAGTGACGGTCTAAAACATATGATCCGCAATCGAGGGAATAAAGTTGGGCGCTTTATTCATGTAAAGATTGTTATGTTCTCTATATCCCTTTAGGGAGATGGTTTGTCTTGACCATCGGAGTTGGACTCCGTGAATAGAAACATTAGCACGTTGTCATAGGTGACGATGTGTTGGATCGAGACATAAAGTGAATTGATTTGGATTAATAATTCTGTCTCAGCAAATCGATTCACTTTAGACAGTCATTTGTATTGTATCTTAATCCTGAGATGAATAGTGGGCCCGTTGTCTCGACTTGTGTCTTTTGATGTACCAAAGGGTGACTTTCACATCTCAATAGTGGTATGCATGCCGGTATGTTGGAGGCATGACTCTTGATAGCGTAGATTTATTATTCATAGATATGGAATCCATAGCTCCTCTTTAGGAGTAATGATATCCTCTTATATGCGTTATCCTGTAATTGGAAAACTGGAGCGCTCAACCATTTGGATACATAGGTGTAACCGAATGGTATACTGTCTTTGGATGGTAAGTTTTCTAATGGTGAGATAAGGGAACGTAAGGTAAAAATAATCGAGAAGGTAAGACAGAACTTGTCCTTAAGCCGATTATGGATTTTCATATGGGGATACGATACACTTTGATATGTCATGGAGACTTAGCTTTACGGGCTTCGTAATTCTACAAAGTTCAAGAGTGCAGCTCCAAGCTTTTAGTGGAGTAGCGTTGGAGTTGATAATTGTGAAATGTATATCTGGGATATTGGGTTTCATAATTATTATGAGCTTGAACTTTATAGGTCCATTTTGGTCCCCTTGGCTAGCTCACAAAATCCTGTAACGATACGGCGTGGTTTTTCAATAATTGGTGACTTATGTCAGATTTATCAGATTGGTTTAAAATTTGAAAGAATCAAATAATTCATGTTTGTTTATTGGTTAAATTAATTTTGTAATAAAATTAATTTAAGATAAACTTGTTGAATTATTAGGATCGGATAATTCTTGTCTGTTTATCGGTTGATTTAATTGGATAAATTAAATCAAGATAAACTTGTAGAATTATTGTGAATTGATTTATTTTCTTAGAGATTATCTTGATAAAGTTTGTTTTGATCAGATAACTTTTCTATTAAGTTATTTGAATCAAAACTGAGACTTTATCCTCTAGAATCTCGGGTGGAAAATAAAAGATTCACAGAGATATTTACGCGGCAGTTCGGCTTGCCGATGGGGCCTGTTCGGCCTGCCGATCAGCGAGAGATAAGATTACGCATTTTCACACGGATCTTATCAGATATTGATCCAAATTTGATTCTGTTTTGAGTTTTTAAGACCTAATCTGATAAGGACTGACCCCAGGACCAATCGCTATATAAAGAGAGTAAGTCTCATGATTTACTCAGAACAATTGAGAGATTAAGAGTGATACTCTTCTGGTGAGCATCTAAAAAATCCCTGAGAGCTTTTGTTCACAAATCACGAACACTAGCTTTGGGTTCTCTTGATTGGTTGGAAGGAGAGTCACCAGTGGAAGAGCTGTACGTGTGAGCCCACACTTACTCCGGTCGTGGATAGCGAATAGCAAAGAAGACCAGTTGGTTGAGGCTCTTCTAGAACGTTACTTCTCTTCACGGGTCGCGGAGGTTCTTCGGCACATAGAGGTTAGTAAGATCTATTTAATTTATACATATAGCATGTCAAACTTATGTTTTGGAAAAATACTCTGATGTTAAAATTTTTAAATTTTCGCTGCGCACCTCACACCTATTTTTCCAACATATTTGTCTTATATTTTTCTCAAATACTAGACCTCTTAAGCTTTCTTTTGGCTTTTGAATCACTTGAATCGGAGTTTTCTTTAAATAGTTATGAATTTTTTGAATTTGACCTTGAAAGGTGTGTAGTTTTAAACGGACCTAAAAGTTAGACTAATTTTTGAAGCATTTTTCTTCATGCAAATTATTGTCAAATATATATATAATGTATCAAATTCTTTATTTTTGAGTCTTGTTTCTAATGCCACTAGTTTTGACTGATTTGGACTTAAGATGAAATTATTATGAATTTTTAAGTGAATAAAGGTCATTCTACCAACTTTGGGAATTATGCCCTAGGTTTATAAATTGTGATTTTGTGCTTCTTGATATTATTATGTAATAAGGTGATGTTTAATAATAGTATGGGATGTTTATATATTGCTAATAGTATTGTCAGTGACTTATGGTCAATATGAATGTTTGACATGAATACTCCACAAGACGAGCACACTGAGAACTACAACAATGTCACCCAAGTTAAGGTTTAATAAACAAGCAAGACAAGTAAGTACATTCTTACCTGTAATATGATAAAAATTTAAGAAACAGTTTTGAGAATATGTTTTATGATAATTTTCAAGTTTGTTTTTACATATTGTCTTCTCATAAAAGCTGTTATTGCAATAAGAAGGTTTAATGAATGTTTCAAGAATGAGGTATGCTAAAAGTATATCTATATATGAATCACTTAATTAAGTGTTGCACACCCTATATTTATGTTTATGTCTATGTTATAATGTCCAAAGTTGGACTTGTCATGTTTGGTTTGGGATTAGCTACCCCTCTCCTCTTATGGCGGCGCGCTTACAAAGATGATAATGGTGCAACACTTGGGCCCCAAAGATAAATTGACTAAAGTTTTAATATGGATAATGTTAATGAAAGATATGTTCTATATGAAACTATGTCAAGTGTACTACTATGTTAATGATGATTATGATTATGGTGTTTCATAAAAATGTTCATAACATGTTTTCTGATGTGAGATAAGAAAGTGTACTTACTAAGCTTTTGCTTACTTAGCTTATGATCATGTTGCAGATAAAGGTAAGAGGACTATGGAATAGATGGAGGACAAAGACAGGCGTGTGAGCAAAGAACGATGGATTGAAAATGGAAGAATGCCAAGGAAGAAAGTTAAAGTTATAAATTATGTTTTATTTCTAAATATGTTTATTTAAAGAGTTTTAAAGATTTGAACTATATCTCTAAAACTTTATATGATTATTATTTATCTTTCTACACTTTGAAATATTGAGACCTGTTTTAAATTAATTTTTTTTTGTTTTTAACAGCAGATCGTCACTGATTGGACTACTGATGCTATAATCGGCTTGCCGATAACCCTGTATTGGCCTGCCGATCTAAGTCTTTTAAAACCCTGATTTTACAGAGTCTCGGACGGCCTGTTAGTGGTTAAAGTTCGGACTGCCGGTCATGTTCAGCCTGCAGATGTTCGTGTGAGATATGTATACCCTAAGCAGTAAAAATGTAATATGTTTTTGGAGACATTTTTATCAATAAAGAATTTATTTATTATTTATATACCAAATCTTGTCTTCTTTGCGTTTATATTTTTTGAATGTATATTAATAACAAAAGTCTGAGACCGTCGGTCTAAACCTTTAAGAATTGGGCATATGATGGGCAGATTATGCGAAAGACATGATTCTTAATGTGACGGTCTAAATGATAAGATCCACAATCGAGGGAATAAATTTGGGTGCTTTATTCATACAAAGATTGTTATGTTGTCCATATCCCTAATGGGAGATGGTTTGTCTTAACCATCGGAGGTTAACTCCATGAATAGAAACATTAGCACATTGTCATAAGTGACGATGTGTTGGATCGGGACATAAAGTGAATTGATTTGGATTAATAATTCTGTCTCAGCAAATCAATTCACTTTAGACAATTATTTGTATTGTATCTTAATCCTGAGATGAATAGTGGGCCCGTTGTCTTGACTTGTGTCTTTTGATATACCAAAGGGTGACACACACATTTTAATAGTCGTATGCATGCAGGTACATTGAAGGCATGACTCTTGATAGTATAAACCTGTTATTCATATATATAAAATCCATAGCTCCTCTTTAGGAGTAGTGATATCCTCTTATATGTGTTATCTTGTAACTGAAAAACTAGAGCGCTCAACCATTTGGATACATAGATGTAACCGAATGGTATACCATCTTTAGATGGTAAGTTTTTTGATGGTGAGATAATGGAACGTAAGATAAAAATAATCAGGAAGATAAGACAGAACTTGTCCTTAAGCTGATTATGGATAATCCTATGGGGATACGATACATTATGATATGTCATGGAGACTTAGCTACATGGGCTTCATAATTCTTTATAGTTTGAGAGTGCAGCTCCAAGCTTTTAGTGGAGTAGCATTGGTGTTGATAATTATTAAATATATATTTAGGATATTGGGTTTCATAATTTTCTTGAGCTTGAACTATATAGGACCATTTGGTCCTCTTTGCTAGCTCATAAAATTCTGTAACGATGCGGCGTACTTTCCAATAATTGGTGACTTTTGTCAGATTTATTAGATTGAATGAAATTCAGTAAAATCGAGTAATTCATGTTTGTTTATTGGTTGAATTAATTTTTGTGATAATATTAATTCAAGATAAACTTGTTGAATTATCAGAAACGGATAATTCATGTTTGTTTATCGGTTGGATTAGTTTTGAGATAGTTCAAGATAAACTTGTTGAATCAGATAACTTTTCTATTGAGTTATTTGAATTAAAACTAAGGCTCTAACCCAAGAATGTCAGGTGGAAGATAAATATTCGCAGGGATAAAAAATCATTAGTTTGGAAGGCCGATCTTAAACTTTGGCCTGCCGATGGAAAGGTTTGGCAGGCCGATTTACTAGTTCGACCTGCTGACCGTGGGATTTTTTATCACGTGTTTTAGACACAGATTTTATCAGATATCGATTCTTGTTTCATTCTAATTGGAATTTTTGAGGCCTTATTTTATAAGGACTGACTATTGGACCTAACCTCTAGATAAAGGAAAGTAAGTCTCTTTATTATTTACATCAATTGAGAGATTAAGAGTGAAACTCTACTGGTGAGATTCTGAAAACTCCTTGAGAGCTCTTGTTCATAAATCAAGAACACTAGCTTTGGGTTCTCTCAATTGGTTGGAAGGAGAGTCACTTGGAGGAAGAGTTGTACATGTGAGCCCACACTCAGTATGATTGTGGATAGAAAATAGCAAAGAAGACCAGTTGGTTGAAGTCCTTTTGGAATGTTACTTCTCTTCATTGATTGAGGAAGCTTTCCGGTATTTACAAGGTTAGTAAGATCTGGTTAATTTATGAATATAGTGTGTCAAATTGTGTTTTAGAAAATACTTTAATATAAAAAAATTTTAAAATTCTGCTGTGTACTATTTTTCCAACAATTGGTATCAAAGCCATGGTTTTTACATAAATTTACAAGTTTGTGATCATATTATACATATAAATTATGTGATCTTGATCTCTCCTATGCTTGAATTTAATTTTATAGAGAGTTGGTACTCTAGGACTTCTATATTTTTTATGTTGCCATGGATTTTATGGTGAATGTTTCTTAATTAATTATGGTTGATTAAATTATTATTTAATTATTTATTAATTAATTAATTTATGCCGGTTATGGTTCCTTAGTGGTTAAAATTTATATCTAGGTTTTTCATGTAATTAGATGGCGGACTATCATCTCCGTTTAGGAATTATTATTTAATTTTAATTTGTAAGAATTTTGTAATTAAAAAATCATTCGGAGAAGACGGACAATGTTGTTCCTAGGTATTTCTTGAGTCTCTAATTTTATGTTTTGAATTGTTAAAAATAAAATTGATGAATTAAATTAAAAATTGTATTTTCTAGAAAGTGTGATTTCTGCTCAATCAACATGTCGAACCCTCCAGTTCGATAGGCCAATGATAGTAGATCGGCAGGTCGAACGTGAGGTTTGATAGGCCGTCGTGGGGCAAAAATCAGGTGGCTCTAGCGGTAGGCCTAACTTTTGGTTCAACAGGCCGATTAGTCATGAACCGATAGGCCGGTGGGTCATGACCGGTATGCCGATCACCCAAATTGGCTTGCCGATAGAGCTAAAAAATTATTCCAAAAAAGGTACAGTTTTCAATATAGTTTTAATTTTATTTCTAGGAAAATTCTAAGAAACATTAAAATTTGGATATGACCAGAAATTTAAAGTATTCGATTCATACGGGATTGAAGACTTGAAGATAGGCATTACATGAAGAAGGATACAGCTTGAGGATTCAAGGATGAAGAATCGATCATATGTTTCGATTATTCTCTTGTAATATTTATTTTTTATTCTCTAGGGTGGAACCATAATATTACAGTTACTTATTGTTATTTTGCTTGTAGCTTTGCTTGCTTGCTTTGCTTGTCTACATTATAATATGATTTGCCATGTATATTGATGACATGTCATATAGAATAGGTAATGCCGCTCAATTTAAAATTGTTCATATATGTTCTTAAAATAAAACCTTGATTTCAAAAGATTGAGTGGGAGAAGGTTTTCGAAGAGAGGACCTAAGGCCTCCATCGTTGGTCCATAGGAAGAATATGGTGGTTTCGACCCCTAGGAAGGGATTTCTATCATGTACCTAATTGGATCTCTTAGAGGATAAGGTATTTTAGCATGATTTATAGTTGCACACTGCTAAGTGATGATTATAAATCATGGATAAAATATTGAAACGATGGTTATACACTCATGTTAATTTTATTATTAACCTCCCCTAGGAGCTTTGTTAATAAAATTAATGGCCAAAGAAACAATTATTAATATATACTAGATCATACAAGTCCTAGACAGCATATATTAATCAGGAGAGGATCTGTGTTCCTGATTGAATTTGGCATGACTCCCTGAGGAGCTTATTGAATTCAGAGTTGGGAATTATCATTGTAAGGTTGTGATATTTTCAAGGTTTTGACACATAAACACATTTGTATGTTTTTACATAATTGTATTGTCTTACTAAATTATTGTTGTATGTTTGCTTATGTTTGGTATACGATTCTTTATTGTAGATTAAAAAAGTCTGAAAATGCTTTATCTTCGATACTTGACAAAAGCCAATTAACGGGTGAGAATTATAATGACTGGAAACAGAACCTGGACATCATCCTATCTTTTGAGAAACTAAAATTTATGTTGACAACCCCTTGTTCTCCCAAGCCTACGGGAGACTCCACTAATGAGCAATTCCAAGCGTATGATCACTGGAAAGATGCTAATGATTAGGCCCGCTGCTATGTTATGACCAGCATGAATAACATGCTGTAGGCTCAACATGAGGATTATGAGACACCTAAGTAGATTTTGGAGAATCAAGAAGACATCTTTGGAGGCCAAGCCCTAACAAAACCACAAGGGGCACTTCGAAAACTCTTAAACTATAAGCAAAGACAGGGGATATCTGTAAAGGAGCACATGATGTTGATCATGTTGGAAACAAAGTGCGCAGTGGAATTTTAAAAAAAATTTCATTAGAGTAATTTCCAAAACACAAGTTTGACATGTTATATGTATAAATTAAACAGATCTTACTAACCTCAGTGTGCCAAAGAACCTCCGCAACCTGTGTGGAGAAGTAACGTTTCAGAAGAGCCTCAACCAACTGGTCTTCTTTGCTATTCTCTATCCACAATCGGAGTGAGTGTGGGCTCACACATACAGCTCTTCCACCGGTGACTCTCCTTCCAACCAATAGAGAGAACCCAAAGCTAGTGTTCGTGATTTGTGAACAAAAGCTCACAGGGAGTTTTCAGATGCTCACTAGAAGAGTATCACTCTTAATCTCTCAAATTGATCCGAGTAAATCATGAGACTCACTCCCTTTTTATAGCTATTGGTCCTGGGGTCAGTCCATATCAGATTAGGTCTCAAAAACTCGAAACAAAATCAAGTTCAGATCAATATCTAATAAGATCCGCTTGAAAATGCGTATCTTATCTCTCGCTGATCGGCAGGCCAAACAGGCCCCATCAGCAGGCCAAACACGTAATCCGGCAGGCCGAACTCCGGAGAAAAAATCTCCGCGAATCTTTTATTTTCCACCCAAGATTCTAAAGGATAAAGTCTCAGTTTTGATTCAAATAACCCAATAGAAAAGTTATCTGATCAAAACAAACTTTATCAAGATAATCTCTAAGAAAATAAATCAATTCACAATAATTCTACAAGTTTATCTTGTTCTAATTTGTCCAAAATTAAAACAACCGACAAACAGACAAGAATTATCTGATCGCAATAATTCAACAAGTTAATCTTGAACTAATTTCTTACAAAATTAATTCAACCGATAAACAGATATGAATTATTTGATTCTTACAAATTTTAAACCAATCTGATAAATCCGACATAAGTCACCAATTATTGGAAAAGCACGTCGTGTCGTTACAGGACTTTGTGAGCTAGCAAAGGGGACCAAAATGGACCTATAAAGTTCAAGCTCATGATAATTATGAAACCCAATATGCCAGATAAACATTTCACAATTATCAACTCCAATGCTACTCCACTAAAAGCTTGGAGCTGCACTCTCGAACTTTATAGAATTACGAAGCTCGTGTAGTTAAGTCTCCATGACATATCATAGTGTATTGTATTCCCATATGATCATCCATAATCGGCTTAAGCACAAGTTTTGTCTTACCATCTCAATTATTTTTATCTTACGTTCCATTGTCTCACCATTAGAAAACTTACCATCCAAAGATAGTATACCATTCGGTTACACCTATGTATCCAAATGGTTGAGCGCTCCAGTTTTTCAATTACAGAACAACGCATATAAGAGGATATCATTACTCCTAAAGAGGAGCTATGGATTCCATATCTATGAATAACAAGTCTACACTATCAAGATTCATGCCTTTAACGTACCGGTATGCATACCACTATTGAGATGTGGGTGTCACCCTTTGGCACACCAAAAGACACAAGTCGAGACAACAGGCCCACTATTCATCTCAGGATTAAGATACAATACAATTGACTGTCTAAAGTGAATCGATTTGTCGAGACAGAATAATTAATCCAAATCAATTCACTTTATGTCCCGATCCAACACGTCGTCACCTATGACAACGCGCCAATGTTTCTATTCACGGAGTCCAACTCCGATGGTCAAGACAAACCATCTCCCAAAAGGGATATAGACAACATAACAATCTTTACATGAATAAAGCGCCTAACTTTATTCCCTCGATTGCGGATCATATGTTTTAGACCATCACCCTAAAAATCGTGTCTTCTGCATAATCAATCCATCATATGCTCAATTCTTAAGGTTTAGACTGACAGTCTCAGACTACTGTTTGCTTATCATACATTTAACAAATATGAACGTAAAGAGGACAAGATTTGGTATATATAAATGAATAAATTCTTTATTGATAAAAATGTCTCCAAAAACGTATTACATTTTTACTCCTTAGGGCATACATGTCTAACAATCTCCCACTTGCACTAAGTGAGTAAATACAGCAAATTTTGCATCCCTATAGCTTCCACATGCCTCCCAAAGACTCTCCCAGTAAGTGTCTTCATAAATGGATCAGCTAAATTGTCCTCTGACGCGATCTTGCACACCGTGACATGCCCGCCCTCAACGAAGTCCTTTATCACATGATACTTCCGATCAATATGCTTACTCTTCTTGTGAAATCTTGGTTCCTTAGCATTAGCTACCACTGCACTGTTATTACAGTACAGTGATACCGCTTTATCCATACCAGGAACTACCTCAAGATCCCCAAGAAACTTGCGGAGACACACTGCTTCTTTCGAAGCATCACTAGCCGCCACATACTCGGCCTCCATCGTTGAATCCGAAGTGCAATCTTGCTTAGCACTTCTCCAACTGATGGCACCGCCACCCAGAGTAAACACAAACCCAGAAGTCGATTTCCTAGAATCCAGACAGGATTGAAAATCCGAATCAGTGTATCCTAGAGGAGTTAAATCCTCACCCGAATACACAAGCATATACCCTCAAGTCCTTCTTCGGTACTTGAAAATATGCTTTACCGCAACCCAATGGTTCGGTCCTGGATCCGCCTGAAATCGACTTACAATCCCGACCGCATAGTTAATATCCGATCGAGTGCAAAGCATGTCATACAAGAGACTACCCACAGCCGAAGCATAAGGCACCTTCTTCATGTATTCTCTTTCTTCATAAGACTTTGGAGAGTCTTTCTTAGAAAGAGTAATTCCAGACCTAGATGGTTTCCCATCTTTCTTGGAATCCTGCATTGCAAACCTCTTGAGAATTTTATCTATGTAGTCAGCCTGAGACAAAGCTATCATTTTGTTCTTCCTATCCTGAAAGATCTGGATACCGAGAACAAAATTAGCCTCACCTAAGTCCTTCATGTCAAACTGCTTGGTCAACCATAATTTGACCGATGACAACGCCCCAACGTCATTGCCAATTAGCAGAATGTCATCTACATAGAGCAGTAGAAAAACCACCTTCCCATCCTTAATGTATTTGTAAACACATGGTTTATCCACATTTTGTGAGAACCCATAAGTCTTGATCACTTGATCAAATCTTATGTTCCAAGAACGAGAAGCCTGCTTAAGTCCATAAATAGACTTTAGCAGCTTACAAACCTTACCCTCTTGACCCGCGACCTTGATCCCATCTAGTTGTTCCATATAAATGGACTCATCAAGATAGCCATTCAGAAAAGCCGTCTTGACATCCATCTGCCAAATCTCGTAGTCGAGAATGGCAGCTATGGACAAGAGAATCCGGATGGACATAAGCATGGCTACAGGCAAAGAGGTTTCCTCATAATCGATTCCTTCCTTTTGCGTATAACCCTTAGCTACCAGTCTAGCCTTAAAGGTTTCGACCTTTCCATCCACTCCTCATTTCCTCTTGTAGATCCACTTACACCCTATGGGTTTTACCCCTTTGGGAAGATCCACAAGCCCCCAGACCCGATTAGTCTCCATAGACATCATCTCTATGTTCATGGCCTCTGTCCAGAGTCTTGAATCAACATCCTCCATAGCTTCTGCGTAAGTATAAGGATCCCTGTCATGTTCATCCGATTCAACCAAGAAGACCTTCCCATTGAACATATACCTCTCAGGTTGACGCCCGATCCTCCCACTACACCGAAGCCCCTGAGGTTGTTGTTCAGGTTTGTTTGGTTTTTCTACACCGATCGGAATGGTTTCGTTCGGAACCTCCGGAGTGAACGGATCACCCCTCAACTCCTCAAGCACCACTTTGCTTCGTGGTTCGTTCATATAACTCTCCTCAAGGAAAGTTGCATTAGTTGAAACCACGACTTTATTTTCCTTTGGGTTATAAAAATAACCCCCTTTAGTCCCTTTTGGATATCCTACAAACACGCAAACTTTTGAACGTGCTTTCAACTTATTCGGATCCTTAAACAGGACATGAGCCGGACATCCCCATATGCGAATATGGTTTAAGGATGTCTTTCGTCTTGTCCACAACTCGTGAGGAGTTTTAGGGACTGATTTTGAAGGCACATTGTTCAAAAGATAACATGCGGTTTGTAGTGTATATCCCCAAAAGGATAAAGGGAATGATGAATAACTCATCATGGACCGAATCATGTCCAACAAAGTCCTATTCCTTCTCTCCGCTACGCCATTCTGCTGCGGAGTGCCTGGCGCAGTCAAATGGGATAAAATCCCATTCTCTAACAAGTGTCCCAAGAACTCATCAGAAAGGTATTCCCCACCTCGATCAAATCCAAGGGCCTTTATGGGTCTACCCAATTGCTTTTCCACTTCAGCCCGAAACTCCCTGAACTTATCATAAGTTTCGCTTTTGTGGTGCATTAGGTACACATACCCATATCTTGAGTAATCGTCAATAAAAGTGACGAAGTACTCATATCCTCCTCGTGCCCGGATGTTCATCGGTCTGCAAACATCACTATGCACAAGTTCTAGAACCCCTTTGGCCCTATTGCCCTTAGACCCATATGGTCCTTTTGGTCATTTTACCCTCCAAACAAGACTCACATTGAGGTATAGATTCCACCTTTAAGTGACTTAAAGGTCCATCCCTTACCAACCTTTGAATCCTATTCAGGTTAATATGGCCAAGGCGCAAATGCCAAAGATAAGTCTTATTAGAGTGAGAAGTTTTAAGTCTTTTTGAGTCATTATCATTTATCTCAACATTAAGCAATAAGTCCATCTTAGGTTTGATAAAATATAAATTATTTTGCATCCATCCAGAACAGATAAAAGATTTGCTTTTATGAATCACCACTTTTTCATTAAAAGATACCACGTAGGAGTCTTTAAATAAAGAAGATATAGAAATTAAATTCCTTTTAAATTTAGGAACATAAAAACAATCTCGCAAAATTAAATTCCTATAATTATCAAAGTAAAACAATCTCCCACTGCTTTCGCTGAGACCAAGGATCCATTGCCCATTCGAAGCAATAAGTCTTCACACAGCAGACTTCTCGTTTCTTTGAATCCCTGCAAAGAAACACAAACATGATTAGTTGCACTGGAATCTATGACCCAGATGTCACTGGATTCCTCAACCAAACAAGTTTCTAAATATAGAAGATCACACCTACCTCCCTTGGAAAGGAAGTCCTTGCATTGCTTCTTTATATGCTCGACCTTATCACAAAAGAAGCACTTAAGCTGCTTTGGGTTCTTCTTCTTCTTCTTCTTGCTCTTGGTAGCAGCAGGAATAGAAGACTTCCCACTCTTGGCCCGTTGCTTCTTTCCATTCCCAGAGTTAGGATTGGAACCAGAAGCAGCTACCATGTTGGCCTCACTACCAGCAGGAGACTCCTTGTTCAGCAGTTCAAACTCCTGTAACTGTTTCATCAGTTCTGTCAAGGTCATATCCCATCTATTGCTTAAATTAAAAGTAGCTCTAAACAGAATAAATTCCTTAGACAGAGTTTCAAAGACCATAGTCATCTGAGTTTCAGCATCGATGTCGGCTCCATTGGTTTGAGCCTCAGCGAGGTAACCCACGACCAACATCATGTGCTCCTTTATAGATGTCCTCGGTCTTTGTCTACAGTTTAAGAGTTTCCAAAGTGCCCTTGGCCGCTTTGTTATGGCCTGGCCTCCAAACATGTCCTCAAGATTATCCAAGATCTGCTTCGCAGTCTCATAATCCTGATGTTGAGCCTGCAGCACATTGTTCATGCTAGCCATAACATAGCAGCGGGCCTGATCATTAGCATCTTTCTAGCGGTCGTACGCTTGGAATTGCTCATTACTTGAGTCTCCCGTAGGCTCGGGAGGACAAGGGGTTGTCAGTACATATTTCAGTTTCTCAAAGGATAGGATGATGTCCAGGTTTCGTTTCCAATCATTATAATTCTCTCCGGCTAATTGGTTTTTGTCAAGTATTGATGATAAAGCGTTTTTAGACATTTTCAATCTACAATAAAGAATCATATACCAAACATAAGCAAACATATATAATAATTTAGTAAGATAACACAATCATGTAAAATCATACAAATGTGCTTATGTGTCAAAACCTTGAAAATATCACAACCTTACAATGATAATTCCCAACTCAGAATTCAACAAGCTCATAGGGGAGTCATGCCAAATTCAATCAGGGACACGGATCCCCTCTGGATTAATACATGCCATCTAGGACCCGTATGATCCAGCATATACTAATAATCGCTTCTTTGGCCATTAATTTTATTAACAGAGCTCCTAGGGGAGGTTAATAATAAAATTAACGTGAGTGTATAACTACCGTTTCAATATTTTATCCATGATTTATAATCACCACCTAGGGGTGTGCAACCATAAATCATATTAAAATACCTTATCCTTTCAGAGATCCAATCTGGTACATGATAGAAATCCCTTCCTAGGGGTCGGGACCACCATGTTCTTCCTATGAACCAATGATGGAGGCCTTAGGTCCTCCGAAAACCTTTTCCCACTCATTCTTTTGAAGTCAAGGTTTTATTTTAAAATCATGCATGAACAATTTTAATATGAGCGGCACTCCCTATTCTATATGACATGTTATCAATATACATGGTAAATCATATTATAATGCAGACAAGCAAAGCAATCAAGCAAGGCTACAAGCAAAATAATAATAACCGTAATATTATGGTTCCACCCTAGAGAATAGAAAACTAAGATTACAAGAGAATAATCGAGACATTTTTCGATTCTTCATCCTTGAATCCTCAAGCTGTATCCTTCTTCATGTAATATCCAACCTCAAGTCTTCAATCCCATTTCAATCGAATACTTCATATTTCCTGTCATATCCAAATTTAATGTTCATCAGAATCGTCCCAAAAATAAAATTAAAACTGCACCGGAAAAATTGCACCTTTTCTGGACACTTGGCAGCTCTCGGTCGGCAGGCCGATCTGGGTGATCGGCTTGCCGATCATGAAGGTTCGACCTGCAGTTCAACCTGCCGGCAGAGCACCAAAATTTTTGCCCCACTGTCGGCCTGCCAGACCACAAGTCCGGCCTACCCATCTGTGACCTTCGGCCTGCCGAACTATGAGGTCCGGCATGCCGACCGAGCAGAAAACCCTTATTCCAAAAAATACAATTTTAATGCAATTCATCAATTTTATTTTCAACAACTCAAAAACATAAAATTAGCGACTCAGGAAATACCTGGAGGCGCCATCATCAATTTTTAAGATCCGACTTCTCGTTCTGTCTTCTCTGAATAATTATTCAATTACAAAATTTTTACAAATTAAAAATTAAATAACAATTCCTAGACGGAGATGATAGTCCACCATCTAATTACATGAAAAACCTAGATACACATTCTAACCTCTAAGGAACCATAACCGGTATTAATTAATTAATAAATAATTAAACAATGATTTAATCAACCATAATTAATTAATAAACATTCACCACATAATCCATGAAAACATATATATTATATAGAAACCTAGAGTGCCATCTCACTATAAAATTCAATTCAAGCATAGGAGAGATTAAGGTCAATAAATTTATGCATATAACATGATCACAAACTTGCAAATTTATGTAAAAATCTCGGCTCTGATACCAATTGTTGGAAACAAAGTGCGCAGCAGAATTTTAAAAAAAATTTCATCAGAGTAATTTCCAAAACACAAGTTTGACATGTTATATGTATAAATTAAATAGATCTTACTAACCTCAGTGTGTCGAAGAACCTCCACAACCTGTGTAGAGAAGTAACGTTCCAGAAGAGCCTCAACCAACTGGTCTTCTTTGCTATTCTCTATCCACAACTGGAGTGAGTGTGGGCTCACACGTACAGCTCTTCCACCGGTGACTCTCCTTCCAACCAATAGAGAGAACCCAAAGCTAGTGTTCGTGATTTGTGAACAAAAGCTCTCAGGGAGTTTTCAGATGCTCACTAGAAGAGTATCACTCTTAATCTCACAAATTGATTTGAGTAAATCATGAGACTCACTCCTTTTTTATAGCTATTGGTCCTAGGGTCAGTCTATATCAGATTAGGTCTCAAAAACTCAAAACAGAATCAAGTTCAGATCAATATCTGATAAGATCCGTGTTAAAACGCGTAATCTTATCTCTCGCTGATCGGCAGGCTGAACAGCCCGATTGGCAGGCCGAACACATCATCCGACAGGCCGAACTCCCGAGAAAAAATCTCTGCGAATCTTTTATTTTCCACTTGAGATTCTAAAGGATAAAGTCTCAATTTTGATTCAAATAACCAAATAGAGAAGTTATCTAATCAAAACAAACTTTATCAAGATAATCTATAAGAAAATAAATCAATTCATAATAATTCTACAAGTTTATCTTGTTCTAATTTGTCCAAAATTAAAACAACCGATAAACAGACAAGAATTATCTGATCGCAATAATTAAACAAGTTTATCTTGAACTAATTTCTTACAAAATTAATTCAGCCGATAAACAGACATGAATTATTTGATTCTTACAAATTTTAAACCAATCTGATAAATCTAACATAAGTCACCAATTATTGGAAACGCACGTCGTATCGTTACAGGACTTTGTGAGCTAGCAAGGGGGACCAAAATGGACCCATAAAGTTCAAGCTTATGATAATTATGAAACCCAATATCCCAGATATACATTTCACAATTATCAACTCCAACGCTACTCCACTAAAAGCTTGGAGCTACACTCTCGAACTTTATAGAATTACGAAACTCGTGTAGCTAAGTCTCCATGACATATTATAGTGTATTGTATTCCCATATGATCATCCATAATCGGCTTAAGGACAAGTTCTGTCTTACCTTCTCGATTATTTTTATCTTACGTTCTATTGTCTCACCATTAGAAAACTTACCATCCAAAGATAGTAGACCATTCGGTTACACCTATGTATCCAAATGGTTGAGCGCTCCAATTTTTCAATTACAGGACAACGCATATAAGAGGATATCATTAATCCTAAAGAGGAGCTATGGATTCCATATCTATGAATAACAAGTCTACGCTATCAAGAGTCATGCCTCCAACGTACCGGTATGCATACCATTATTGAGATGTGGGTGTCACCCTTTGGCACATAAAAAGACACAAGTCGAGACAACAGACCCACCATTCATCTCAGGATTAAGATACAATACAAATGACTGTCTAAAGTGAATAGATTTGCCAAGACAGAATTATTAATCCAAATCAATTCACTTTATGTCCCGATCCAACACGTCGTCACCTATGACAACGCGCCAATGTTTCTATTCACAGAGTCTAACTCCGATGGTCAAGACAAACCATCTCCCAAAAGGGATATAGACAACATAACAATCTTTACATGAATAAAGCACCCAAATTTATTCCCTCGATTGCAGATCATATGTTTTAGACCGTCACCCTAAGAATCGTGTCTTCCGCATAATCAGTCCATCATATGCTCAATTCTTAAGGTTTAGACTGACAGTCTCAGACTACTGTTTGCTTATCATACATTCAACAAATATGAACGTAAAGAGGACAAGATTTGGTATATATAAATGAATAAATTCTTTACTAATAAAAATGTCTCCAAAAACGTATTACATTTTTACTCCTTAGGAAATACATGTCTAACAGGTCATGGGTTATCTCACTGAGGCACAAACCAATGGAGCTAAATCGATGCTAAAACTCAAATGACTATGGTCTTTGAGACTTTGTCAAAGGAATTTGTTCCGTTTAGAGCTACTTTTAATTTAAGCAATAGATGGGATATGACCTTAACAAAGTTTATGAAACAGTTACAGGAGTTTAAACTGCTGATCAAGGAGTCTCCTGCAAGTGTAGAGACCGATTTGGTGGTTGCTTCTAGTTCCAATCCCAACTCTGGGAATGGAAAGAAACAACGGGCCAAAAATGAAAAGTCTTCAACTCCTGCTAACAACAAGAGCAATAAGAAGAAGAAAAATAACCCGAAGAAGCTTGAGTGCTTCTTTTATGAGAAGGTCAGGCACATAAAGAAGCATTACAAGGACTTTCTTTCCAAAGGAGGTAGGTGTGATCTTTTGTATTTAGAAACTTGTTTGGTTGAGGAATCCTATGACATATAGGTCATAGATTCTGGTGCAACTAACCATGTTTGTGTTTCTCTTGCCAAAACCCCACGCTTGCGTGACAAAATCCATCAAAATCTGTGCCAAATTTGAGTCCTTTGGTTTGTCTCTTACCTTAAATTGCTGCTTGAATCCTTCTTGTTATTGTTTGATGAGTTTTGAAAGAACTAAAAGAAGAATACGAGTGGAAAAAGGCAGAGAGAGTGAGCATATTAGAGGGTAAAAGCCAAATTAATTGAGTGAGACACTAGTGAATTTGAGTGAATCATTTTATTTCGAGTGAAACACGTGAAGGAGTGTGGTGATGTTCCTTTCTATATTGTTCTAACTTTCTTTTACAGAATTCAATCATGTCTCAAAATTAAGAGAATAACACAAATGAAGAGGTTCAACCACCTATTGGACCGAATTTGCAAATGCAAGCATTCATGGGGGAGATGAGACAGATGTTGAGGGGGGAGCTAGATCAAATCCATGAGAGGTTAGATAAGGTAGAAGAGGGAACACAATGGGGGAAACCACCAATTGCTCCAAATGCCCCAAGGAGGAATAGGTTGTACCAACGGGAAGTGGAGGATTTGGATGAACTTGAAGGGGACGATTTAGAGGAGGAGTTTGATAGGATGTCAGTGAGCAGCCATAGGAGATTTGGTCGGGGTAGAGAAGATAGGAACTGGGAAAACGATAACTTGGGAAGTATCAAGATGAAAATTTTGGCGTTTCAAGGAAAAAGTGACGCCAAAGCATACCTTGAGTAGGAACAGAAGATGGAGTTAGTCTTTGATTATCACAACTACTCTGAATCAAAGAAGGTAAAACTTGTTGCCATTGAGTTTACAGATTATGCTATTGTGTGGTGGGATCAGTTGTGCATCAATAGGAGGCGAAACGAGGATCTGTTGGAAAAAATCGATCAGAGGTGAGCAGCGGAAGTTTTAAAAATTTTAACATCAGAGTATTTTTCCAAAACACAAGTTTGAAATGCCATATGTATAAATTAAACAGATCTTACTAACCTTTATTTACCAAAGAACTTCTGTGACCCGTTAAGAGAAGTAACGTTCCAAAAGAGCCTCAATCAACTGGTCTTCTTTACAATTCTCTATCCACGATCGGAGTGAGTGTGGGCTCACACGTACAGCTCTTCCACCGGTGACTCTTCTTCCAACCAATCGAGAGAACCCAAAGCTAGTGTTCGTGATTTGTGAACAAAAGCTCTTAGGGAGTTTTCAGATGCTCACCAGAAGAGTATCACTCTTAATCTCTCAATTGATCTGAGTAACTCATGAGAGTCACTCCCTTTTTATAGCGATTGGTCCTGGGGTCAGTCCTTATCAGATTAGGTCCCAAAAACTTGAAACAGAATCAAGTTCGGATCAATATCTGATAACATCCGCGTGAAAACGCGTAATATTATCTATCGTTGATCGGCAGGCCGAACACGTAGATCGGCAGGCCAAACTGTCGTGTAAATATCTCTGTGAATCTTTTATTTTCTACCTGAGATTCTATAGGATAAAGTCTGAGTTTTGATTCAAATAACCCAATAAAGAAGTTATCTGATCAAAACAAACTTTATCAAGATAATCTCTAAGAAAATAAATCAATTCACAACAATTCTACAAGTTTATCTTGATTTAATTTATCCAATTAAATCAACCGATAAACAGACAAGAATTATCTGATCCCCATAATTCAACAAGTTTATCTTAAATTAATTTTATTACAAAATTAATTTAACCAATCAATAGACATGAATTATTTGATTCTTTCAAATTTTAAACCAATCCGATAAATCTGACATAAGTCACCAATTATTGAAAAAGCACGCCGTATTATTACAGGATTTTTTGACCTAGCAAAGGGGACCAAAATGGACCTATAAAGTTCAAGCTCTTGATAATTATGAAACCCAATATCCCAGATATACATTTCACAATTATCAACTCCAACGCTACTCCACTAAAAGCTTGGAGTTGCACTCTCAAACTTTATAGAATTACGAAGCCCGTATAGCTAAGTCTCCATGACATATCAAAGTGTATCGTATCCCCATATGATAATCTATAATCAGCTTAAGGACAAGTTCTGTCTTACCTTCCCGATTATTTTTATCTTACATTCCAATATCTCACCATTAGAAAACTTACGATCCAAAGATAGTATACCATTCAGTTACACCTATGTATCCAAATGGTGGAGCGCTCCAGTTTTCAATTACAGGATAACGCATATAAGAGGATATCATTACTCCTAAAGAGGAGCTATGGATTCCATATCTATGAATAACAAGTCTACGCTATCAAGAGTCATGCCTCCAACATACCGGCATGCATACTACTATTGAGATGTGGGAGTCACCCTTTGGTACATCAAAAGACACAAGTCGAGACAACGGGCCCACTGTCCATCTCAGGATTAAGATACAATACAAATGATTGTCTAAAGTGAATATATTTTCCAAGATAGAATTATTAATCCAAATCAATTCACTTTGTTTCCCAATCCAACACATCGTCACCTATGACAACGTGCCAATGTTTCTATTCACGGAGTCCAACTCTGATGGTTGAGACAAACTATCTCCCAATAGGGATATAGACAACATAACAATCTTTGCATAAAGCGCCCAACTTTATTCCCTCGATTGCGGATAATATATTTTAGGCGGTCACCTTAAGAATCGTGTCTCCCACATAATCAATCCATCATATGCCCAATTCTTAAAGGTTTAGACTGACAGTCTCAGACTGCTATTTGCTTAACATACATTCAACAAATATGAACGTAAAGAGGACAAGATTTGGTATATCTAAATAAATAAATTCTTTATTGATAAAAATGTCTCCAAAAATGTTTTACATTTTTACTCCTTAGAGCATACATATCCAACAGGATCGTCCTATTGAAACTTAGGATGAGATGAAGAGAGTAATAAGATGACGATTTGTGCCAAGTCACTACTATCGAGATCTATACCTCAAGCTGCAAGGTCTCCATCAAGGTAACCAATGCATAGATGAATACTATAAAGAAATGGAGATGGCCATAATTAGAGCCAATGTGGAAAAGGATCGGGAGGTGACAATGGCTAGATTTTTAAATGGATTAAACTGAGAGATTACCAACATGATCGAAATACAACATTTTGTGGAGTTGGAGGATTTGGTGCATATGGCAATCAAGGTTGAGAGGCAATTCAAGAGAGGTGGTCCACGACCAAGACCAGCCCTACAACATCCAAACACCATTCCTTGGAAGACAAGCTACCCAAAGAAAGAAGAAAATCCATCCACCTCCAAGCCCAAACCCGAGCACAAACCAGCCACCTCCACCATGGTTTCTCAAGGTAAATCAGCCGCTACTTTGAATCATTCTAGTTATGGTGATCTAGGAAGATGGTGAAATTGAATCCGAAGATGAAGCTGGACTTGATGATATGCCACCATTGGAGGATGCCCCCATAGGCGATGATGAATTCAGGGTAGAGCATGGTGAGATGTTAGGATTAGTCGCATGACGAGCCTTAAGCTTACATGCTAACGAAGAGGAAGAAGAAGAACAGTGGGAGAACATCTTTCACACTTGTTGCCATGTTAAAGACAAGGTATGTAGTGTTATTATCGATGGTGGTAGTTGCACTAATGTTGCAAGTAGGTCCATGGTGGAAAAGCTAGGGCTTACAACCATTAAGCACCCTCAACTATACAAGCTGCAATGGTTGAATGATAGTGGCGAAGTGAGGGTTACAAAGCAAGTGGTTGTACCATTTCGGATTGGTAAATATGAAGATGAAGTATTATGCGATGTGGGCTGATGCAAGCTAGACATCTCCTGTTAGGAAGACCGTTGCAATTGGATCAACATGTGCAGCATGATGGCTTCACAAACTAGTACTAATTCTTGTTTAATCAACGGACAATCACCCTAGTTTCGATAACGCCAAAACAAGTCTATGAGGATCAAGTGAGATTACAAAATTGAGTGAACAAAAGAAACTGAGAGATCAAGATAATTTGAGAGAGCAAAAGAAAGAGAGTGAAAAGAAGAGTGCGGCCGTGCATAGTGAGGGTGAGGGGAGAGAGAAACACACAGCCAAAGAGAGAAAGCCTGAATTCGATAAGAAAGAAAAGAGAGAGAAGAGTTTGGTGAAAGAGGTAAAATCAGAGAGAAAACAAAGAAATTTCTATGCAAAAACAAGTGAGGTTAGGCGAGCATTGCTTTTAAAATGGCCAATGGTTGTATTCATGTACAAAGAGACCCTTTTAAACACTGACCAACCTGATTCTTCTTTGCCTAGTGTTGTTGTTCCTCTTTTGCAGGAGTTCGAGGATGTGTTTCCCGAGGAGTTACCACATGGTTTACTACCTACCTAAGGGATTGAACATCAAACCGATTTTGTGCCTGGTGCATCAATTCAAAATCAACCAGCATATAGGAGCAACCTAGAAGAGTCGAAGGAGCTTCAAAGACAAGTCAAAGATTTGATGAAGAAAGGGTTCGTGAGAGAAAGCATGAGTCCTTGCGCAGTTTCGGTGATTCTAGTGCCTAAGAAGGATGGGACATGGAGAATGTGTGTTGATTGTAGAGCCATTAACAACATAACGGTAAAATATCACCACCCTATTCCTCGCTTGGATGATATGTTAGATGAGCTGCATGGGTCTTGTGTGTTTTCTAAGATTGATCTTAAAAGTAGGTATCATCAAATACGAATGAAAGAAGGAGATGAATGGAAGACAGTGTTTAAAACTAAATATGGGCTGTATGAGTGGTTAGTTATGCCATTTGGATTAAATAATGCACCTAGCACTTTCATGCGTTAATGAATCATGCTTTGCATGCTTTCATTGGTAAATTTATTGTTGTGTATTTTGATGATATTCTTATTTACAGCAAGAGTTTGCATGAACATATCTCACATTTGCGTTCGATTTTGGATGTGCTTAGAAAGGAGAAGTTATATGCTAACCTCAAAAAGTGTACTTTCTGCACCGATAAGCTTGTTTTCCTAGGTTTTGTTGTGAGTGCTAAAGGTATTGAGGTTGATGAAGTGAAGATCAAAGCCATCCAAGATTGGCCAAACCCCTCCAGTATAGGTGATGTTAGAAGTTTTCATGGACTTGCTAGTTTTTATAAGAGGTTTGTGAAAGATTTAGCACTATCATTGCACTGCTTACCCGAGTTATCAAGAAGAACGTTGCATTCAAATGGGGTGAAGAACAAGAGAAGGCGTTTCAACTCATTAAACATAAGCTTACTCATGCTCCTTTACTTGCTCTACCTAATTTTTCTAAAACGTTTGAAATTGAATGTGATGCTTCAGGTGTAGGTATAGGCATTGTTCTTATGCAGGATGGAAGACCACTTGCGTACTTTAGCGAGAAGCTAAGCGGGGTTGCTCTTAACTACCCCACTTATGACAAAGAGTTGTATGCATTGGTTTAAGCTTTGGAGACATGGCAGCACTACTTGTGGCCAAAGGAGTTTGTGATTCGTACAGATCATGAATCCTTGAAGCATTTTGAAAGGTCAACACAAGCTGAACAAGAGACATGCTCGATGGGTTGAATTCATTGAGACTTTTCCCTATGTCATTCGGTATAAACAAGGTAAGGAAAATGTGGTTGTGAATGCGCTTTCACGCAGGTATGCCTTAATCTCTACTCTTGATGCTAAGTTCCTTGGTTTTGAGCACATTAAGGAACTTTATCTTGATGATCATGACTTTGGGAGACTTATAGGGCTTGTGAAAAATCTGCAAAACGTTAGTTCTATAGGCATGAGGGCTTCTTGTTTAGAGAAAACAAGTTATGTGTGCCTAATTATTCATTGAGAGACTTGTTAGTTCGGGAATCCCATGGTGGAGGGTTAATGGGACACTTTGGAGTGACCAAAACTCTAGCTATTTTGCAGGAGCACTTTTATTGGCCACACATGAAACGGGATGTTGAGAGAATTGGTGGTAGATGTGCCACCTTAGGCAAGCTAAATCGAGGGTTCAACTGAATGGTCTTTACATACCCCTACCTATTCCTAGTTCACCTTGGATTGATATTTCGATGGACTTTGTTTTGGGTTTACCTAGGAGCAGGCATGGAAAGGATTCAATCTTTGTGGTTGTAGATCGTTTTTCTAAGATGGCTCATCTTATCCCTTGTCATAAAACCAATGATGCTTCTCATGTTGCAGATTTGTTCTTTAGGGAGATTGTGCAGTTACATGGTATGCCTAGGACAATCGTTTCAGATCAGGATGCTAAGTTCTTGAGTTACTTTTGGAAGACATTATGGGGAAAACTAGGAATGAAACTTTTCTTTTCTACTACTTGTCATCCTCAAACTGATGGTCAGACAGAAGTAGTTAATAGAACTTTATCCACTTTGTTGAGGGCTATCATTAGTAAGAACATTAAGACCTGGGAGGATTGTCTACCACATGTTGAGTTTGCTTATAATCGTACCATTCATTCTGCTACTAAGTTTTCACCATTTAAAATTGTTTATGGGTTTAATCCTTTAACTCGTTTGGATTTAACACCTTTACCTGTTTCTGAGCATGTGAACTTAGATGGTCAAAAAAAGGCAGAATTTGTGAAGCAACTCCATGAGAGGGCATGACTTAACATAGAGAGGAGAACCGAACAATACATCAAGCAAGCTAATAAGGGATGTCACCAACTGGTTTTTGAGCCTGGTGATGGGGTGTGGTTACATATGATGACAGAATGATTTCCAGCACAAAGACGTTCTAAATTGTTGCCCCAAGGAGATGGTCCTTTTCAAGTGCTAGAATGGATCAATGACAATGCCTATATACTTGACTTACCAGGTGAGTACAATGTTAATGCTACTTTCAATGTTTCTGACTTGAGTCCTTTTAATCCATGTGCTGATTTTAGGACAAATCCTTCTCAAGAAGGGGGGAATGATGAGGACATCAAGGCTGCAAGGAATTTTCATGATCCGGTTCAAGTTCCAGTTGGCCTAGTGACGAGGGCTCGAGCTAAAAGATTCAAAGAAGAGCTGAATAACTTGGTCTAGAGAGTTCTACAACAAGAAGAGAGTGTGTTCACTACTGAGGGTGAACAAAGGCTAGTTTTACTCATCAAAGTAGAGCCGGAAGGGAGCCAATGTTTCCAATCAGCCGTACACGCACATTGAGTCTTTTCATGGCCAACTTGCACGTTCATTCCGTACACGTACACATGTAGGAGTGGTTTGTCCAACAAAGATTCAAGATTCAAGATTTGAATTCTTTGTAATCTTGTTTTAGTTTAAGTTTCGGTTTCAGAATTTGAAATTTAGAATCTTTATTTCGACTTTATTATAGGCATGAATAGGAGGAAGGAATCTTGAGTTAAATAATTCCATCTTAGGGCTTATTTAGGCATTTCTTTCATTAAGGGTAGATTAGGAATTTTACATTTAAAAATAAACCCTATGTGAATTTCGGCCATATAAGGCCATCTTACAGATTATGCAATTTAGTTTTGATGTTCATTCATATTAAAAGTTATTCTTCTTGAGTTCTTGAAGAAACTTCTCCAAACTTATCAAGGATTCCTTGTGCCGTTCAATTGACTTATCAAACAGACTTTCCATACTCGTTTATGGCGTCTCCATCATACCAAGGTTCTTGCTTTGCTAAGTAACGGGTCGCGGTTCCACTCAACTTGAGAGGTCTCGGGGCTCACAATTTCAGATTTGGTATCGGGTTTCATCACATGGTTGGCGTGGTTTGTATCATCATGTATGCCATGCTTTGCACATGACTAAATATTTGTTATGAGGTTGGAATTGTAAGTCGATTGCAGGTGGATCCAAAACCAAACCACTGGGTTATGGTTAAGCATATTTTCAAGTGCCTAAGAAGGACTTGAGAGTATATGCTTGTGTATTCAGGTGAGGACTTAACTCCTCTAGGATATATTGACTCGAATTTTCAATCCTGTTTGTATTCTAGGAGATCAACTTTGGGTTTTGTGTTTACTCTAGGCAGCGGTGCCATCAATTGGAGAAGTGTGAAGCAAGATTGCACTTCGGATTCAACGATGGAGGCCGAGTATGTGGCAGCTAGTGATGCTTCGAAAAAAGTAGTGTGGCTCCGCAAGGTCCTTGGTGATCTTAAGGTAGTTCCTGGTATGGATGAGGTGGTATCATAGTACTATGATAACAGTGCAGCAGCAGCTAATGCTAAGGAACCAAGATTTCACAAGAAGAGTAAGCATATTGATCGAAAGTATCACATGATAAAGGACTTCGTCAAGGGTGGGCATATCACGGTGTGCAAAATCGCGTCAGAGGATAATTTAGCTGATCCATTCATGAAGACACTTACTAGAGAGTCTTCGAAAGGCATGTGAAGCTATGGGAATGCAAGATTTGTCATATTTACTCACTTAGTGCAAGTAGGAGATTGTTAGACGTGTATGCCAAAAGGAGTAAATATGTAATATGTTTTTAGAGACATTTTTATCAATAAAGAATTTATTTATTATTTATATAACAAAACTTGTCCTCCTTACGTTCATATTTGTTAATATGTTTTTGGAGACATTTTTATCAATAAAGAATTTATTTATTATTTATATACCAAAACTTGTCCCCTTTACATTCATATTTGATATATGTATGTTAAGCAAACAAAAGTCTGAGACTGACGGTCTAAACCTTTACGAATTGGGCATATGATGGACAGATTATATAAAAGACACGATTCTTAAGGTGATAGTCTAAATCATAAGATCCACAATCGAGGGAATAAAGTTGGGTGCTTAATTCATGCAAAGATTGTTATGTTGTCTATATCTATAATGGGAGATGGTTTTGTTGGAAAAAACGGCCAGAGGTGCGTAGCGGAAGTTTTTAAAAAAAATTTAACATCAGAGTAATTTTCCAAAACACAAGTTTGACATGCTGTATGTATAAATTAAACAGATTATACAGACCTTTATGTACCGAAGAACCTCCATGACCCGTGAAGAGAAGTAACGTTCTAGAAGAGCCTCAACCAATTGGTCTTCTTTGCTATTCTCTATCCACGATCGGAATGAGTGTGGGCTCACACATACAGCTCTTCCACCGGTGACTCTCCTTCCAACCAATGAGAGAACCCAAAGCTAGTGTTCATGATTTGTGAACAAAAGCTCTTAGGGAGTTTTCAGATGCTCACCAGAAGAGTATCACTCTTAATCTCTCAATTGATCTGAGTAACTCATGAGAGTCACTCCCTTTAATAGCGATTGATCCTGGGGTCAGTCCTTATCAAATTAGGTCTCAAAAACTCGAAACAGAATCAAGTTTGGATCAATATCTAATAAGATCTGCATGAAAACGCGTAATCTTATCTGTTTTTGATCGATAGGCCAAACAAGCCCCATCGGCAGGCCGAACAAGTAGATCGACAGGCTGAACTGCCGCGTAAATATCTCCGTGAATCTTTTATTTTCCACCCGAGATTCTATAGGATAAAGTCTCAGTTCTGATTCAAATAACCCAATGGAGAAGTTATCTGATCAAAACAAACTTTATCAAGATAATCTCTAAAAAAATAAATCAATTCACAATAATTCTACAAGTTTATCTTGATTTAATTTATCCAATTAAATCAACCGATAAACAGACAAGAATTACTCGATCCCCATAATTCAACAAGTTTATCTTAAATTAATTTTATTACAAAATTAATTTAATCAATAAACAGACATGAATTATTTGATTCTTTCAAATTTTAAACCAATCTGATAAATCTGACATAAGTCACCAATTATTGAAAAAGCATGCCGTATCGTTACAGGATTTTGTGAGCTAGTAAAGGGGACCAAAATAGACCTATAAAGTTCAAGCTCTCGATAATTATGAAATCCAATATCCCATATATACATTTTACAATTATCAACTCCAACGCTACTCCACTAAAAGCTTAGAGCTGCACTCTCGAACTTTATAGAATTACGAAGCCCGTATAGCTAAGTCTCCATGACATATCAAAGTGTATCATATCCCCATATGATAATCCATAATCAGCTTAAGGACAAGTTCTGTCTTACCTTCCCGATTATTTTTATCTTACGTTCCATTATCTCACCATTAGAAAACTTACCATCCAAAGATAATATACCATTCAGTTACACCTATGTATCCAAATGGTTGAGCGCTTCAATTTTCCAATTACAGGATAATGCATATAAGAGGATATCATTACTCCTAAAGAGGAGCTATGGATTCCATATCTATGAATAACAAGTCTACGCTATCAAGAGTCATGCCTCTAACGAACCGGCATGCATACCACTATTGAGATGTGGGAGTCACCCTTTGGTACATCAAAAGACACTAGTCGAGACAACGGGCCCACTATCCATCTCAGGATTAAGATACAATACAAATGATTGTCTAAATTAAATCGATTTGCTAAGACAGGATTATTAATCCAAATCAATTCACTTTGTGTCCCGATCTAACACATCGTCACCTATGACAACGTGCCAATGTTTCTATTCATGGAGTCCAACTCCAGTGGTCAAGACAAACCATCTCCCAATAGGGATATAGACAACATAACAATCTTTGCATGAATAAAGTGCCCAACTTTATTCCCTCGATTGCGGATCATATGTTTTAGACAATCACCTTAAGAATCGTGTCTTCCGCATAATCAGTCTATTATATGCCCTATTCTTAAAGGTTTAGACTGACAGTCTTAAACTACTATTTGCTTAACATACATTCAACAAATATGAACGTAAAGAGGAAAAGATTTGGTATATGTAAATAAATAAATTCTTTCTTGATAAAAATGTCTCCAAAAACGTATTACATTTTTACTCCTTAGGGCATACATATCCAACAATCTCCCACTTGCACTAAGTGAGTAAATACAGCAAATCTCGCATTACTATAGCTTCCACATGTTTCTCGAAGACTCTCCCTGTAAGTGTCTTTGTAAATGGATTAGCTAAATTGTCCTCTGACGCGATCTTGCATACCGTGACATGCCCGCCCTCAACAAAGTCCTTTATCATATGATTCCGATCAATATATTTACTCTTCTTGTGAAATCTCAGTTCCTTAGCATTAGCTACCGCCGCACTATTATCATAGTACAGTGATACCGCCTTATCCATGCCCGGAACAACCTCAAGATCCCCATGGAACTTGCAAACCCACACTGCTTCTTTCGAAGCATCACTAGCTGCCACATACTTGGCCTCCATCGTTGAATCTGAAGTGCAATCTTGCTTCGCACTTCTCCAACTGATGGCACCGCCACCCAGAGTAAACACAAACCCCAAAGTCGATTTCTTAGAATCCAGACAGGATTGAAAATCTGAATTAGTATATCCTAGAGGAATTAGGTCCTCACCCGAATATACTAGCATATACCCTTGAGTCTTTCACAGGTACTTGAAAATATGCTTTACCGCAACCCAGTGGTTCGGTCCTGGATCCGCCTGAAATCAACTTACACCGCATAGCTAATATCTAGTTGTGTGCAAAGCATGGCATACATGAGACTACCCACTGCTGAAGTATAAGGCACCTTCTTCATGTATTCTCTTTCTTCATAAGACTTTGGAGAGTCTTTCTTAGAAAGAGTAATTCCAGACCTAGATGGTTGCCTACCTTTCTTGGAATCCTACATTACAAACCTCTTGAGAATTTTATCTATGTAGCCAGCTTGTGACAAAGCTATCATTTTGTTCTTCCTATCCCGAAAGATCTGGATACCGAGAACAAAATTAGCCTCACCCAAGTCCTTCATGTCAAACTGTTTGGTCAACCATAATTTGACCGATGACAATGCCCAACGTCATTGCCAATTAGCAGAATGTCATCTACATAGAGTAGTAGAAAAACCACCTTCCCATCCTTTATGTGTTTATAAACACATGGTTCATCCACATTTTGTGAGAACCCATAAGTCTTGATCATCTTATCAAATCTTATGTTCCAAGAACGAGAAGCCAGCTTAAGTCCATAAATTGACTTTAGCAGCTTACAAACCTTACCCTCCTGACCCGTGACCTTGAACCCGTCTGGTTGTTCCCTATAAATGAACTCATCAAGATAGCCATTTAGAAAAGCCGTCTTGACATCCATCTGCCAAATCTCATAGTCGAGAGCGGCAGCTATGGATAAGAGAATTTGGATGGACTTACGTATGGCTACAGGCGAAAAGGTTTCCTTATAATCGATTCCTTCCTTTTGCGTATAACCCTTAGCTACCAGTCTAGCCTTAAAGGTTTCGAGCTTTCCATCCACTCTTCTTTTCCTCTTATAGATCCATTTGCACGCTATGGGTTTTACCCCTTCAGGAAGATCCACAAGCTCCCAAACCTGATTAGTCTCCATAGACTTCATCTCTATGTTCATGGCCTCTGTCTGGAGTTTTGAATCAACATCCTCCATAGCTTTTGCGTAAGTATAAGGATCCTTGTCATGTTCATCCAGTTCAGCCAAGAAGACCTCCCAATTGAACATATACCTCTCAGGTTGACACCCGATCCTCCCACTACGCCGAAGCCCCTGAGGTTGTTGTTTAGGTTCGTTTGGTTTTTCTACACTGATCGGAATGGTTTCATTCGGAACCTCCGGAGTAATCTGATCACTCCTTAACTCCTCAAGCAACACTTTGCTTCGAGATTTAAAGTCGTCCATGTAACTCTCCTCAAGGAAAGTTGCATTAGCAGAAACCACGACTTTATTTTCCTTCGGGTTTTAAAAATAACCCCTTTAGTCCCTTTTGGATATCCTACAAACACGCACACTTCTGAACGTGCTTCCAACTTATTCAGATCCTTAAACAGGACATGAGCCTGACATCCCCATATGCGAATATGGTTTAAGGATGTCTGCCTTCTTGTCCACAACTCGTGAGGAGTTTAATGGACCGATTTTAAAGGCACATTGTTCAAAAGATAACATGCAGTTTGTAGTGCATATCCCCAAAAGGATAAAGGTAATGATGAATAACTCATCATGGACCTGACCATGTCCAACAAAGTCCTATTTCTTCTCTCAGCTACGCCATTCTGTTGCAGAGTGCCCGACGCAGTCAAATGGGATAAAATCCTATTCTCTAGTAAGTGTCCCAAGAACTCATCAGAAAGGTATTCTCCACCTCGATCAGATCAAAGTGCCTTTATGGGTCTACCCAATTGCTTTTTCACTTCAGCCCGAAACTCCCTGAACTTGTCAAAAGTTTCACTTTGTGGTGCATCAGGCACACATACCCATATCTTGAGTAATCATCAATAAAAGTGATGAAGTACTCATACCTCCTCGTGCTTGGATGTTCATCGGTCCGCAAACATCACTATGCACAAGTTCTAGAATCCCTTCGGGCCTATTGCCTTTAGACCAGTATGGTCTTTTGGTCATTTTACCCTCCAAACAAGATTCACATTGAGGTATAGATTCCACCTTTAAGTGACTTAAAGGTCCATCCCTCACCAACCTTTGAATCCTATTCAGGTTAATGTGACCAAGGCGCAAATGCCAAAGATAAGTCTTATTAGAGTGAGAAGTTTTAAGTCTTTTAGAGTTATTATTATTCATCTCAGCATTAAGCAATAATTCCATCTTAGGTATGATAAAATATAGCTTATTTTGCATCCATCCAAAACAGATAAAAGATTTATTTTTACGAATCACCACTTTTTCATTAAAAGATACCACGTAGGAGTCTTTAAATAAACAAGAAACAGAAATTAAATTCCTTTTAAATTTAGGAACATAAAAACAATCTTGCAAAAATAAATTCCTATAGTTATCAAAGTAAAGATGGACGTCTCCCACTGCTTTCGCTGAGACCAAGGATCCATCGCCCATCCGAAGCGTGAAGTCTTCATGTAACAGACTTCTCGTTTCTTTGAATCCCTTTAGAGAAACACAAACATGATTAGTTGCACCAGAATCTATGATCCAAATGTCACTGGATTCCTTAATCAAACAAGTTTCTAAATACAAAAGATCACACCTACCTCCTTTGGAAAGGAAGTCCTTGCAATGCTTCTTAATATGCCCGACCTTACCATAGAAGAAGCACTTAAGCTTCTTTGGGTTCTTGTTCTTCTTCTTCTTGCTTTTGGTATTAGCAGGAACAGAAGACTTCCCATTCTTGGCCCATTGCTTCTTTCCATTCCCAGAGTTAGAATTAGAACCAGAAGCAGCTACTATGTTGGCCTCACCACCCGCAGGAGACTCCCTGATCAGCAGTTTGAACTCCTGCAACTGTTTCATCAGTTCTGTTAAGGTCATATCCCATCTATTGCTCAAATTAAATGTAGCTCTAAAAGGAATAAATTCCTTAGACATAGTCTCAAAGACCACAGTCATCTGAGTTTCAGCATCCATGTCAGCTCCATTGGTTTGAGCCTTAGTGAGGTAACCCATAACCAACATCATATGCTCCTTTACAGATCTCCCTGATCTCTGTCTATAGTTCAGAAGTTTCTGAAGCGCCCCTTGCCACTTTGTTATGGCCTGGCCTCCAAACATATCCTCAAGATTATCCAACATCTGCTTCGCAATCTCATAATCTTGATGTTGAGCCTGCAGCACATTATTCATGCTGGCCATAACATAGCAACAGGCTTGATCATTAGCATCTTTTCAACGATCATACGCTTGGAATTGCTCATTAGATGAGTCTCTCGTAGGCTCGGGAGGACAAGGGGTTGTCAGAACATATTTCAGTTTCTCAAAGGACAGGACGATATCCAGGTTCCATTTCCAATCATTGTAATTCTCACCGGTTAATTGGCTTTTGTCAAGTGTCGATGATAAAGCGTTTTTAGACATTTTTAATTCTACAATAAAGAACCATATACCAAACATAAGCAAACATATCATAATAATTTAGTAAGATAACACAATCATGTAAAATCATACAAATGTGTTTATGTGTCAAAACCTTGAAAATATCACAACCTTACAATGATAATTCCCAACTCAGAATTCAACAAGCTCCTAGGGGAGTCATGCCAAATTCAATCAGGAACACGGATCCCCTCCTGATTAATATATGCCATCCAGGACCCGTATGATCCAGCATATATTAATAATCGTTTCTTTGGCCATTAATTTTTTTAACAGAGTTTCTAGGGGAGGTTAATAATAAAATTAACGCGAGTGTATAACCATCGTTTCAATATTTTATCCATGATTTATAATCACCACCTACGGGTGTGCAACCATAAATCATGCTAAAATACTTTATCCTCTCAGAGATCCAATCTGGTACATGATAGAAATCCCTTCTTAGGGGTCGGGACCACCATGTTCTTCCTATGGACCAACGATGGAGGCCTTAGGTTCTCTCTTCAAAAACCTTCTCCCACTCAATCTTTTGAAGTCAAGGTTTTATTTTAAAATATGCATGAACAATTTTAATATGAGCGGCACTTCCTATTCTATATGACATGTTATCAATATACATGGAAAATCATATTATAATGCAAACAAGCAAAGCGACAAGCAAAATAATAATAACCGTAATATTATGGCTCCATTCTAGAGAATAGAAAAACTAAGATTACAAGAGAATAATCGAGACATAAATCGATTCTTCATCCTTGAATCCTCAAGTTGTATCCTTCTTCACGTAATTCCCATCTTCAAGTCTTTAATCCCGTATGAATCAAATAATTCATATTTCCAGTTATATCCAAATTTAATGTTTCTTAGAATCGTCTCAAAAATAAAATTAAAACTGCACTGGAAAAATTGCACCTTTTTTGGAAATTTTTTAGCTCTCGGTCGGCAGGCCGATCTGGGTGATCGGCCTACCAGTCATGCTTCACCGGCCTGCTGATCTAAAAGATCGGCCTGCCGACCCATGAAAGTTTGGCCTGTCGGCAGAGCCAGCCTATTTTTGTCCCACTGTCGGCCTACCGAACCACACATCCAGCCTGTCAATCTATGACCATCGGCCTGCCGAGCTGAAGGTTCGGCATGCCGACCAAGCAGAAATCTCCATTCTAGAAAATACAATTTTAATGCAATTCAATTTTATTTTTAACAATTCAAAAACATAAAATTAGAGACACAGGAAATACCTGGGTGCGCCATCATCGATCTTTTAGATCCGACTTCTCGATCCGTCTTCTCTGAATAATTATTTAATTACAAAATTCTTACAAATTTAAAATTAAATAACAATTCCTAGACGGAGATGATAGTCCGCCATCTAATTACATGAAAAACCTAGATACATATTCTAACCTCTAAGGAACCATAACCAGCATAAATTAATTAATTAATAAATAATTAAATAACAATTTAATCAACCAAAATTAATTAATGAACATTCACCACATAATCCATGACAACATATAATTATATAGAAACCTAGAGTGCCAACTCTCTATAAAATTAAATTCAAGCATTGGAGAGATTAAGATCACAAAATTTATACATACAGTATGATCACAAACTTGCAAATTTATGTAAAACCCTCAGCCCTGGTACCAATTGTTGGAAAAAAAGGTCAGAGGTGCACAGCGGAAGTTTTTTAAAAAAATTTAACATCAGAGTAATTTTTCAAAACACAAGTTTGACATGTTGTATGTATAAATTAAACAGATCTTACTAACCTTTATATACCGAAGAACCTCCGCGACCCGTGAAGAGAAGTAACGTCCAAAAGAGCCTCAACCAACTAGTCTTCTTTGCTATTCTCTATTCACGATCGGAGTGAGTGTGGGCTCACACGTGCAGTTCTTCCACGGGTGACTCTCCTTCCAACCAATGAGAGAACCCAAAGCTAGTGTTCGTGATTTGTGAACAAAAGCTCTCAGGGAGTTTTCAGATGCTCACCAGAAGAGTATCACTCTTAATCTCTCAATTGATCTGAGTAACTCATGAGAGTCACTCCCTTTATATAGCAATTGGTCCTGGGGTTAGTCCTTAACAGATTAGGTCTCAAAAACTCGAAACAGAATCAAGTTCGGATCAATATCTGATAAGATCTGCGTGAAAATACGTAATCTTATCTGTCGTTGATCGGCAGGCCGAACAGGCCCCATCGGCAGGCCAAACTACCATGTAAATATCTCCACGAATCTTTTATTTTCCACCGAGATTCTATAGGAAAAAGTCTCAGTTTTGATTCAAATAACCCAATGGAGAAGTTATCTTATCAAAACAAACTTTATCAAGATAATCTCTAAAAAAATAAATCAATTCAAAATAATTCTACATGTTTATCTTGATTTAATTTATCCAATTAAATCAACCAAAAAACAGACAAGAATTATCTGATCCCCATAATTCAACAAGTTTCTCTTAAATTAATTTTATTACAAAATTAATTTAACCAATAAACAGACATAAATTATTTGATTCTTTCAAATTTTAAACCAATCTGATAAATCCGACATAAGTCACTAATTATTGAAAAAGCACGCCGTATTGTTACAAGATTTTGTGACCTAGCAAAAGGGACCAAAATGGACCTATAAAGTTCAAGCTCTCGATAATTATGAAACCCAATATCCCAGATATACATTTCATAATTATCAACTCCAACGCTACTCCACTAAAAGCTTGGAGCTGCATTCTCGAACTTTATAGAATTACGAAGCCCGTATAGCTAAGTCTCCATGACATATCAAAGTGTATCGTATCTCCATATGATAATCCATAATCAGCTTAAGGACAAGTTCTGTCTTACCTTCCCGATTATTTTTATCTTACGTTCCATTATCTCACCATTAGAAAACTTACCATCCAAAAATAGTATACCATTCGGTTACACCTATGTATCCAAATGGTTGAGCACTCAAGTTTTTCAATTACAGGATAACGCATATAAGAGGATATCATTACTCCTAAAGAGGAGCTATGGATTCCATATCTATGAATAACAAGTCTACGCTATCAAGAGTCATGCCTCCAACATACCGGCATGCATACCACTATTGAGATGTGGGAGTCACCCTTTGGTACATCAAAAGACACAAGTCGAGACAACAAGCCCACTATCCATCTCAGGATTAAGATACAATACAAATGATTGTCTAAAGTGAATCAATTTTCCAAGACAGAATTATTAATCCAAATCAATTCACTTTGTGTCCCGATCCAACACATCATCACCTATGACAACGTGCCAATGTTTCTATTCACGGAGTCCAACTCCGATGGTCAAGACAAACCATCTCCCAATAGGGATATAAACAACATAACAATCTTTGCATGAATAAAGCACCCAACTTTATTCCCTCGATTGCGGCTCATATGTTTTAGACCGTCACCTTAAGAATCGTGTCTTTCGCATAATCAGTCCATTATATGCCCAATTCTTAAAGGTTTAGACTGACAGTCTCAGACTACTGTTTGCTTAACATACATTCAACAAATATGAACGTGAAGAGGACAAGATTTGGTATATGTAAATAAATAAATTCTTTATTGATAAAGTTGTCTCCAAAAACGTATTACATTTTTACTCCTTAGGGCATACATATCCAACAGGTTTGTCTCACCATCGGAGGTAGACTCCGTGAAGAGAAACATTGTTACATTATCATAAATGACAATGTGTTGGATCGGAACATAAAGTGAATTGATTTGGCTTACTAATTATGTCTTAGCAAATCGATTCACTTTAGACAATCATTTGTATTGTATCTTAATCCTAAGATGAATAGTGGCCCGTTGCTTTGATTGTATCTTTTGATGTTCCAAATGGTGACACCCATATTTTAATAGTGGTATGCATGCCGATATGTTGGAGGCATGACTCTTGATAGCGTAGACCTGTTATTTATAGATATGAAATACATAGCTCCACTTTAGGAGTAGCGATATCGTCTGATATGTGTTATCTTGTAATTGAAAAACTAGAGCGCTCAACCATTTAGATACATAGATGTAACTAAATGGTATACCGCCTTTGGATGGTAAGTTTTCCGATGGTGAGATAATGAAACGTAAGATAAAAATAATGAAGAAGGTAAGACATAACTTGTCCTTAAGCCGATTATGGATAATCCTATGGGGATACGATACATTATGATCTGTCGTGGAGACTTACCTACACGGACTTCATAATTTTATATAGTTCGAGAGTGCAACTCTAAGCTTTTAGTGGAGTAGCGTTGGAGTTAATAATTATGAAATATATATTTGAGATATTGGGTTTCATAATTATCAGGAGCTTGAACTATATAAGTCCATTTGGTCCCCTTTGCTAGCTCACAAAAATCCTGTAACGATACAACATGCTATTCCAATAATTGGTGACTCATGTCAGATTTATCAGATTGGCTAAAATTTGGTAAAATCGGATAATTCATGTCTGTTTATCGGTTGAATTAATTTTGTGATAAAATTAATTCAAGATAAACTTGTTGAATTATCAGGAACAGACAATTCATGCTTGTTTATCAGTTAGATTAATTTTGAATTAATTCAAGATAGACTTGTTGAATTATTTATTTCCCTAGAGATTATCTAGATACTCCGATCGTGGATAAAGAATAGCAAAGAAGGCCAGTTGGTTGAAGTATTTCTAGAACGTTACTTCTCTTCATTGATTGAGGAAGCTTTTTGGCATTTACAAGGTTAGTAAGATCTGGTTGATTTATGCATATAGTGTGTCAAATTTGTGCTTTGGAAAATACTCTGATATAAAAAAATTTTAAAATTTTATTGTGTACTATTTTTCTAATAGTCTGAAGTTCGGCCTACCGAACTGTGTAAGCAGCTTTTAAAAGTTGTGTTAATTTTTATTTAAATTATGGTTTGATTGTTTTGGTGTTGATAAACTATTTAAAAAGTATTTTTAATTAATTAATTTAATAACTGTTTTTAAAAAAATGTATGCATGGATCTTGGGGTATGTTTCCAAATTATGTTTTCATTTAAATAGTTTATCTTAAATAAGGCAAAAGGGATGAATGTAAGACATCTATGATGTCCGTAAGGGGGTGTTACATTCTGTTTCTAAATTTTGGTTTCTTAGTTTTACTTTTTTTTAAAAGAAATTATAAATATATGCATGTGTTCTTGGGTGAGTGTTGTTGATTGTTTCGAATTTCTTATTGGTAATTATCAAGTTTAATAGTAAAAGCAACGTCTCTTGTGGTGCCCGTAAGGGGGCATTACAAGTGTGCACTTGTTGCGCTTAGGAAGGCGTGGATGAAGAGTCTTCCAACTAATATAGTCCATGGAAGACCTTTAGGGGAAGAAAACATGGCGCTAGCATCATTACCATTAGAGTTAGAATAGCTAAATTGCCTGTTCCAACATTTGAAGCAACAAATGTAGGTGAAGCTGCCGAAAGCTTCATCGCATGACCAAAGAGGTTAATTGAAGTCGTTGCAATGACAAAGATGAGTCGAGCACCTAGCCACGTTCCACAAGATCTAAGGGTAAAGAAATGCCAAAAAAAAAAAATGTTCTACAAAAGCAAGACAATCACAACCTGAGGTAGAACAAGAACAAGAACAAGAACAACCCATTGCGAATGACCCACTGCCTGCATTTAACTTCTTTTCAGTACCTCTAGAATTTATGCAGTTGGCATTATATGCACATACTTTCATGCGTGATGGGTTGATGATTCAGTGTCTAAAATCAAAAAATGTCACTGGCAATGAATTGCCTATCTATGTGGGGTATAAAGACATTTATTACTTCATCACCTTTGATCAAATCAAGGCAAACTGTATCATGGTATACCTCAGGTAATAACTCTATCCTTAATTCCTAATTTTTAAAAGCTAAGTAGAGTTGTAAGATGCTTTCAAATAATTGAGTGTATTGTTTTTTAGTGTAGCTTTTTGGTAGAATATTGTGAACTTCAAGACAAGGTGCACAATTTTGGCTTCATATCTCTGACAATTATTTCAAGTGCTACAAGAGACCTACCGAGTGTTTGTAGAGGGCATGCCACGTCACTCCTCCACCTATTAGCTCAAGCACCGAGGGGGAAATTATTCTTCGTGCCATACAATGTTGGAGAACATTAGATGTTGGCACTTATTTCACTATGGGGGACCAAATATATTGGTTTGATCCCCTAGGACTCCCACCACGTGATGATTTCGTATCACTCACAAGATTATAAGTAATAATGTTGTCTTATAAAATTAGTTGTGTTAAGTTTTACATAATTATATTGTCTATGAATTCATTTAATCATGACACATTGTTAGGGCGTTTAACGATTGAAAGTTTCAGGCAGGAAGTGGTGTCATATTCCGATCGAATGGAATGCTATATTCCAAACGTAAGTGTCCAAGATAACAAAGAAATATAGAATGTGGTTTTTTTATTCTACATTTCATGTGAGATATAATTAATAGTGGTATACAAGCCCTAGCAAAAAAAGAATTTTATATACATGCTGATAAAAATGAAGTTAGAATAGAGTAGATATAATTTCTAAATAGGTATGTCATGTTTAGATAGAGATAGTAGATAAATGATTGTATAAAATGGCTCAAATGTAAATGATCCTGTAAATATCTTATAATTTCAATATACATCATTTTTCGTACGCAATCAGAGCCTTGTTGTAATGGATAACACATGGGACTTGCCATCCCGTAGGAAATCAAAAATTTTGGCAATTATTTTTATGCAATACCAATTTTTCACGACAGTTTTAGCAAAACACCATTGTGAAAAAGTTGTATGTGGACTAACATTCCACGACGGTTTTCCTAAAAACTGTCATCGAAAATTCAATCTTTTACGACGGTTTTTTGAAATACTGTTGTGAAAGAAGTCCCCCCTCACGCCTCAAATTGGCACCTATTATGAGGTTCCACGATGGTAAAAAACCGTTGTAAAAACTCAATTTTGTACCATGACTGAGGTTTTCACGATGGTTTTTTGACTGTCGTGAAAGTTTTTCATGATAGTTGTAAACCGTTGTGAAATTTCTAGTCTACAGTAGCAATAACAAAATCACTAGCCTGCTAGAAACAATTAATTCTAGTTTTCTTCTCATGAGCCTAAATCGAGTTTAACTCGTTTCTAACCTATTTCAATAATGCCAGAACACAGAGGACATGCAAAAAGTGCAGAAATTCATCATTAAGCAGTTTAATAGCATTTTCCTTAAATTTTGAACACAAAATCACAAACCTAGGCCTTTTTTTATTCAAAACTTGAAAATGCTAAAACCTAGCTTACAAATCCGAGTCTGGATCATGATTTTACACAAATTATGAGCATGCATTCATGGATTAAACGTTCCTAAACCCGTCACATTATGCTCCTAAGATAAATTCCATAACAAATTTCACATGCCAAACACTTACACACCAAATATGTAAAAATAACTTCAAAGCAAAATTGCATGATCAAATAGTTTACAAACTCAGATTATTTCATGAGAATCAAGAGTGAAATTGTAGCAATGACGTCGGATTAAAAGAAAAGAGAACATTCTATATTAGGTTTAGGTCCTTATCTTCATAATTTCATGGAGAATATGTTTCGGATTGCAGAGCCCTTGAATCCTTGCTTTGTGATGATCTGGCACCAAAAAGGACTTGTTTTCTGAATTCTTTTGGTTGTTTAAGGGACTGGAAAATTTCAGTATTAGAGAGAGAGAGACAGAGACAGAGAGAGGCGAGTGCCAAAGGAAGAGGGAGAGGGAGAGTGAGAGTGAGATAATTGTGGTTTTTTTCTCATGTGTTTTGAGTGTTTTAATAGAGGGGAAAGAGTCATGTGAGGTCTGGCTTTTGTTCGGATTAGGAGTTGGGAAGTTAGCCTCCCTGGGGAGTTCAGAGTGTTCACGTGATTGGCAGCTGAGTGAGGCTTTCAGTGGGAAGCAACTTGGTAAATAGGGTGGCGTACTAATTAAATACGTGTAATTAAGCAAAAGCTATTAAGAAAATTAATATTTTAAATTATATGACGAGAATTTTTAATTGGTTTAAAATTTAAAATAATACGGATCAAATTAAAATGAAAACTAATGACAATTAATTAAACTTGGTGTATTAATTAAACAATTCACATAATTAATCAATATTAAAATTTTGCAGGGTTATAACTATCGATAATTTATTATACTCGTGTATCAGTGAATCATGAGAAAAAAAAACACTCATTAGATAATAATTTTAATACATGGCAAATTTTTGGGGCCTGGACAGCTCTGGTAAATTGAGAAGTTGCAGTTGTAAGCAATTGCTTTACCCATTTTTACTTGGTTCATGCAAATCTAGACAATTTAAAATGATGAGCACAAAAATGAAAAGACTAACAAAGGGAGCATTGTTGTAAATCTAATGGGAAAAATTAGTAAATATATAATGAAAAGGAGTTTTTTTTTTACCATTCACAATATTGTGATCGAACGCCGACCAAGGACGGAACTAGAAAAATTAGTTAAGGGAGCAGAGATGTAACTAAAGTAATGAGATAAGGAGGGAATTTTTTTTTTAGGGGGGGCATACAATTTCAAAAGGACCGGAATGTAATTTTAAGAGGGGTGAAATACAATTTTTATAAAAATTTATATACAAAATTATAAGGAAAAACAGTTCGAGGGGCAACCGTCCACCTTCATCTCTATGGGGCTGCCAATGTGGTGGTGATTTAGGCAATACACCTCAGATCTTCTATGCAACCTATATTTCAACACTTGATATTCACAATTCAAATCTTCGTCTTGGGAAAGCCCAGCTTCAGAAACTTCTGATTAGGCTTCTTTATCAGCTTGCGAAATCAGAAATTTTATTGTTGGCTTTTCTAAGCTTTTGTATTTGTCTCTATTTTGTGTGAGGATCTACTTGAGGAGATTGGGATGATGAAAATGGCCAACTTAGTGAGCAAATAATGGCGTTAGCTTTGAGAGACATAAGAGTTGCGTGTGTCTTACCAAATTGGTATCAAAATTAGGGGCGTTCAAAAAAACCACTTAATCTGCCCAAACCGTCCAATCCAAACCAAACTGAACAAAATTGGTGGTTTTTATTTTAATTTTGGACAGTTCAGGTGGTTTTCTACACAAATATTTTAGGTGGTTTGGTTAGTAGTTTGAACCCCCCAAACCACCTAAACCATCCACCTAAATCGTTCACCCAAACTGGCTACCAAACCACTTACCGAACCACCATATTATATACTTTTATTTTTGCAATATTTTTGTCCAAGAATTTTTATTATTTTTTATTTTTTTATTAGTCATTATAAGAAGTTTTACCTACATAAGATGCACCTTTCCACACCCTGTAATTACACTTCTCCTAATCACTGACCATTAACATCTAGAAAAATAAAATTAAATTAAAGAGCCAACATATAAACAAAGTCTAACTTATAGAATAGAACCCTAGCCTCCCCCCATCTAGCGACCAACATCTTTTTGCACCGCCACCGACCTAAACACCACATCGTCACTGTCACATTGTCTCTATTTGCCTCTAGCCCCACTCATTATGGTGTCAATTAAGGATATTAGTAGGAGAAGAGGCTTATAGACACTAGTGGAAAGATTTAATTCAAGTTTAAAATTTAATTGTATTGTCTTATGTTATTTAATTGTATTTTTTACATTTTAATTTGGTTGGTAATGAACTTTGATTTGTATTGTCTTATAGACACCAGTGGAAAGATTTAATTTAAGTTTAAAATTTAATTGTATTGTCTTATGTTATTTAATTGTATTTTTTACATTTTAAGGTAATAAACTTTGATTTGTGTTATTGTGACTTTTTAGTATGGTTTTTGGTGTATTAAAACATTGAAAGATAAACTTTTAGACATTTTATAATTTTTTTAAATATTAAAAAAATAACCTTAATCACAAACCACCCAAACCACTTATGAGTGATTTGGTTTAGCGTGGTTTTATTAAAAATGTCAAACTATCCAAAATTAAAATTTATTTTTGGTTTGGTCATTGATTTGGAAAAAAAAAAACCGCCTAAACCGTCCGTGAACTCCCGTAATGAAATTGATAAATTGTCCTTCAAATACCCTTGAGTACCATCCATTATTATTTTTCATTAAAAAATAAAATTTCAAAATATAACCTCATTATGTTTTGGGATGTAGATTCATTCTGAGATTGGTTATTTAAATATCAAAATATACCACCTCATTATATTTTGAAGTTACAAATATAACTTAATAATAAGTTCTCATCTTATATTTTGAAGTTATATATATAACTTAATAATAATTTCTCATCTTACCTCAAAGTTTCGAGTTTGAATCCCTCCACACTCCAAGTTAAAAAAGATAATTAATGTCTTTTTTTTTTTTTTTTGAGATGTATATTACTAGTATCAACACAAAGGATTTCAACTACAACTTATAATGAAGTTAACTTCTAATGGAGTTAGCTTTGGAATTATCCTTAGTTTATGCATGCAGTTGTCTACAACCACACCATCGCTTAGTGGTGCTAAACTTTATATGGATTCTAATTGTATTGATTTAGAATATTTTTTATTTGAGTTATGTGTTCTAAATTACATTATTTGAATTGTTATTCAAATAAATGTTTGAATGTACAATTAAAGTATTAAACTGAAAAAGAAGTAGAATTGAAATTTGTATTTGGATTGATAATGGAAAAAGTGTTTGATTTACTAACAAATCTAACAAAACTTATTGTTCATGATGTTTTTAATTATGCAATATGGATTCAGATTTATTCCTCTCTTCACTATGAATAAAATGAAAAAAGAATCGTCTCAAAAGTATATTTTAAATCCTCTTGCTATTGGAATTTTCGCTTCAAGCAAACGATTGTTTGGGCTAATCCATTTCTTTCGTGGATTAACTCGACTTTTTGGATTCAGAATTTTGGATTGGACTCACGTTTAGTGACATCAATATTGGAATCTCACTTTAAATTATAATTAAGTTTTGAGTGCAAAATTCAGGTTTTGACCCCTTTAAATTTACAAGATTTGAATCCAATTGAGAAAAAAATATCATAATTTTATTATTTGATATCCGATTGAGACGATTCTCGTTCATTACGTTCATAATGAAAAGATGAATAAATCAAAATACATATTGTATTTTTTTAATATCATAAATATTAAGTTTTGTTATATTTATTATAAATTAAAAAAAATTCACTATCTATTCTAACATAAATTTAAATTTTACTCTATTCACACTAGTTCAACTGTTTATCAAGATATCAATTTAAATTATAATTCAAATCATATAATTCAAAACATAAAACTCAAATAAAAAAAGTTTCGAATTCATATCCATCTACCAAATGGTGTTGAATATAAACGGACCCTTTTGAATTTGGGTATAGCTAGTTACAGAAACGCCCCAAACGGCCAAGTGATGCGTGAAGTTTTTGTTTTTGTTTTTGTTATTTGTTATTATTGTTATTCTTATCATTATTACAATTATTATTATTTTGGGTCTATATAAAGAGGGTGCACGTGAAACGTAACCCCATAAAGACGGGGAGGTAATCGTATTTTTGAAAGAATACAGTTAAGAATACTCTTTTTCATTATTCATGTATGTGGACGTTGTGTGGTTGACCTGTGTCCTACAGTTGACCCGTGCCTATTTCTTTAGACGGCACATCGAGCAAAGGTGGGCCCTAGTGTCCCCATCCGATTAATGACCTAAAGCGCAGTAAGCTTAACTTTGCACATGGAAATTAGTTAGAATCTAAGTTTGAACTTTGAAGACGTCAAACGCTTAACTCTACGTTTCTTTTTTTTTTTTACCCTTTTGTGTACGTGTGTGTTCTATTATTTGGTCAAAGAAATGATGCATAATTTGAGATCTCAATTAGTGTTATTGAGGACAGTTTAGTTGGTTGTAAGTCCGTTCACTCTAATCATAAATCAAAAATTCAAATCATGTTTAATCCTACTTAAAAATAAAAATAAGTGATATTCTTCTTTTTTTGTATAAAAAAAATTATAGCGTCTATTTCAGTTTCTAATAAAAATGAAAACTAATCCGCAGAAAGGGAAAAATAAAAACAAAAATTTTCTAGATTTAGGTTCATATTCGCACGGTAGTGTTTTCCAAAGCAAAAAGGGGGAGAGAGAAAGAAATGAGAGAGAAGGTGGTCCTATTTTGTTGGCACACCACTGCTTTTGAATTTGCCATACTTGGTGGAGGTGGTTTTAATTGACCCCGGGTTGTCAAAACGAGATTAATTTAGCAAAGAACATTACACAATGGCCGCAGGTGCCTAGAAGCGTCAGCTTTTTTTTTTTCCCCTTGCAACGTGATCCTCAGCTTTTTAATCAGTTGTACTTTTCTAAGTTCTTATCCATCAGACTAGACAGCCATTTTGTCACTAAAGATTTTGCCTAGATATGCTCAAGAGCACCAAATAATTATTATTTTACTAATTATACTCGAAGTGATGACTCACGTTGATGAGTACTTTTTTTTTTTTTTTTAATGAAACGTTCGAACATGCGGATGACTACTGCCAAGCGTCTCTCGCATCTGGAGAGAAAGGGTAAGAAATATTAGAATTTTTAAATTACTGATAGTAAATAACATATATATTTTAACCTTTTAATTTTAAAATGTAACGTTTATTCTCTTTAAACTATAACTTTTATAACATTTTAACCTTGAATTTTAAAACGTAATATTCGTTCTTCTTATAATATAAATTGTTAACAAAAATGATCTTTTTATTAAAATTTTAATGACAAATTGATAAATAATTTTAAAATTAAAGGTATTTTGATAATACTAATTACAAAAACAACAAAAAATTAAAACTATAACAAAAAATAATCTTTATTGATGATTAAAAAAATCAATTAAAAACATACTACTATCTAGATGTCTTTTTTTTTGCGATATAAAAAAATTTTCTTTAAAATTTTATTAACTCTTTTTCACACTCCAAAAATATTTTAAAATTTTAAAATATACAAATACCAATAAAAGCTTCAAAAATATGAAAAAAAAAATTATTAGTGCTGCCAGAGTTTTTCTCTTTAAAAATTTTGTATTATATATTTTGTTATATTTAACATATTTATGTTATATTATTTTTCATTACACTAATATATATTTTTAAAATTTAAAAATACTTTTTAGGTGTAACAAATTGTTAATAAATTTTTAAAGAAAATTTTAGTATATCAAAAAATAATGATTCTAATGGTATAATGCTTTTAATTGATTTTTTTGTTTTAGTCATCAACAACGATTATTTTATTATAGTTTGAATTTTTATGATTGTTTTTATAACTAAAATTACTAAAATACTTCTAATTTTATGATTATTTGTTAACCGTCTGTTAAAATTTTAAAAGAAATATCATTTTTATTAATAATTCATCACTATTACAAAAAACCCTTCCCATACCCTTTTCACGTCGGTCATTGTGCTTGAGCAACTAATGGTGGAATATGTTAAAGTGATGACCTCCAACATCAATGAGTGAAAAACCTACCCAGGAGTCTTTTCTTTCGAAATTCAAATTTTTTTTAGAGCTTTCTACCTCCATCAAGAAAAAAGCTTTTTCCCTCTTTTAATTTGAATTCACCTGCTCTCTCCTGGTCCATCTTTTTGTTCTTTTTCTCAGTTACTTTTAAAAGACAACAATTAAAGGCATTTAGTGGGCATTAAATCAAACTCACGGTTTCTTTCTTTTTTTCTTTTTTCGTTTTCTATCTTCTCTGGAATTGTTTTTAATACATTGAAACAAACCCACAAAAAAAAAAAAAAAAAACCACATTCGTCACTCTTCTCTCATTCCATACTCAATTTATTAATTTATGTTTTTGGGCTGCCTAAGGAGAAGATTGACGAAGGCTGGGAAATGAATATTCAATTCTTCGTTGGGGAGTCTTTGATCGTGACATTGCAAGCTGCAGTGTTGCAATCTAAGATCTGGACTCATGATGCCCTTTTTTGGTTCTAAAATCTAGCCAGGAGAAGCCCGTTCTCAAAGGCACAATCTGGCGAGGGGTGAACCCATATTTAAGGCTGGTCATTTTTCTAGAGTTATTTTTTCAGCTGTTTTTTTTTTTGTTTTTTTAGTACAGGTTTATTTGGATTTGTAATTCTTTAAGTTAGCTTCGTCTACTTTCGATTAATACTTTAAGAAGTCAAATGGTCATTTTTCGATTATTTGGATTTGTTTTTTGAGTCTACAGTTTTTTTTTCTTTTTGTTTTTTCTTTCTTTTCATTTTATTTTGTGATTGATTACGGTTCCTTGATATGTTAATTCGCACTATTATCATTACCTCATTAAGAACAAAAAGAAAGAAGGCTTATTCTCAGATCTGAATTTTATTTTTATAATTTAGATTGTTTGTTTTTCTGGGGAAGGAAATGGAAGAGATGAAAAAAATGGGCATTTTTTTTTTATTTTGGTAAAAGAAGCTTTGTATTTATGAAATTTGAGACTTCAGTTTAGATACTTGATATTTGAGATTTATATGTTAGAGTCGGTTAAATTTGCAATCTGCAGCAGATTGACATCGACACACTAATATATGGGAAAAAAAAAAAGATTGATATTTGTAACTCCTAAATGATTTTGTCGTTTTCTTCGGAAAAGTCTTACTTTTATTTTTTGCCAATCGATTTTTTTATTTTATTTAATACTTTTAGCGTTAGTCGAGCTTTGATTGACGTTATAACCTTATCGAGTTGCTTTAAAAGCAATGTCATTTACATTCGCTTTAAAAAAGACATGGAAGGGTGGGAATTTACGATGTCCCTCACATAGACGTCGGTTTTTTGACCACTATCAGTAGCTTTCTATATTGCTTTGGACATCGGTTTTTTGACCACTGTCAGTAGCTTTCTATATTGCTTTTAAAGCTATGTGGAAAGGTCTTCGTGTAATAATGTCAAGAGAAATAGATATTGTATTTTAAAGTTCGTAGATAAAGTGTTACAAAAGCTATAATTTAGGGAGAATTTTTATAATTAATCTTATAATTTTAGATTTTAATAAATGTCAACTATCCTTTTAAAAAAAAGCAAATAAATGTCAACTATCCACTCAGATGTTCAAATTAAATATTCTATGAACAAAAATATCCACAATTTAACCTCGGGTTTTTTCTCCTCTTTTTTTCTCTTCTTTATCTCCTCCGTCTCTCCCATCGATTTCTTTCTCTTCCCTTTCCCCTCTTTCTTCCCCCATCATCATCTCCCATTGCTGATTCGCCTGAAAAAGATTGAGGTGTCGGATTGTCATCGCCGTCGACGCCCAACATCGCCCACCGTTGATCCAGGACCCAAGGGGCCACTCGTAGTCATCCTTCTTGGAGACAAGCGCACAAATCTTCCTAAAGGAGATTAAAACTCCAAGATTGTCACACTTGAAGGCCAAATCTGTCTGGGCTCTCTAATCCTACAGTCCCACCGCCGCTAGAAGTTTCCTTTTCGTCTGCGACGCTCAAGATCCATAGCCAATAACCTCATCGGTGCTAGCCCATCTCTGTTGCTATGTGTCCCTATCATCTCCCTTTCGAGCCAATTTTTCCTTCACTAGTCGATGGTGTTTCTCGATGCTAAAGCTTCTCTAACGAGGCAATCATCACCATTGTCACAAATCTTGGCAGATTACTCATTAAGATCTCGTTTTGTGGAGACAAGGATAAATTTAAAAATTTAAAAACATTTTAGAACCTTTGACTGGTAAAAGTGATACTAATCTAAATTATTTTAAAAACTGATATTTAATTTAATTACCCATACTAAACCTAACATTTTTCTCCTTCTCCAATTAAATAATCGTATACATAGAGGTGTTCATAGAATCCATTAATCTATTTAATATGTTCAATCTAATCTGTCGGATTGGATTAGATTATGAAAAATATAGATTAGGATCTTCCTAATTCAATATATACAGATTGAGTATTTTTCAATCCATATAACCCGTGAATTCGAAATATATATATATATATTTATACATTATATGTATATTTTTTTAATATATATAAACATATACACCTATAGGAAAATTTTTATTCTTAAAAGCTCAATCGATGAATTCATAAAATCCAATCCCCAAAATCTGTTATTTTTGGATTGGATTAGATTGGATTATAGGTGTTTTACGAATTGGTTTTGGATTGAGATTTTCTCAATTCAATTCATACAGAATGGATTATAGATTGACTCACAATCTGTGTAATTTGATTTATGAACGCCCTTACACATATGTATTAGATAAAGAAACTCTGCAATGTATAAGGGACTAGAAAATATATAGACTATAAAAATGGCTGCAAGCGCTTTAGAAAAAATCACTAAAATCTCTTGAGAGTCTTTTTTTTCTTTCTTAAAAGAAAGAAAGATAGATAGAATGAAAGAAACAGAGAGTTGCTTCATGTAATTTACAAATTGTATGTTCAATAGTTTCCAATTCAGATTTTTTTTTTTTGACAAAATAACTATTGAAAGCTCTTTCATACGCACACACACACACACACATATATATATATGTGGAAGAGCTTTCAATGGATGTTTTTTGTAACCATCAACGGTTACCGACAAAATTATAAATTATGTGTATGCTTTAATCGTATTTGATGATGTGGCTATTTGTATTACTTGTTATAGCAAGTTAAGCAATCTTACAATCTTAAACATCAATTAAATAGATTCTTCTTTTCTTTTCTTTTTTTTTTGAAATGGAAAATGAATACATGAAAACAACATTGTGGAGGAAGGGAGTTAAAATGAAGAGCACATCTATAATGCATGACTTCAATTCATGATTCATATCACAAAACCATAAGACAATTGTTAGACATGTATGCTCTAAGGAGTAAAAATGTAATACGTTTTTGGAGACATTTTTATCAATAAAGAATTTATTCATACCAAATATTGTCCTCTTTACGTTCATATTTGTTGAATGTATGATAAGCAAACAGTAGTCTGAGACTGTCAGTCTAAACCTTAAGAATTGGGCATATGATGGGATGATTATGCGGTAGACACGATTCTTAAGGTGATGGTCTAAAACATATGATCTGCAATCGAGGGAATAAAGTTGGGCGCTTTATTCATGTAAAGATTGTTATGTTGTCTATATCCCTTTTGGGAGATGGTTTGTCTTGACCATCGGAGTTGGACTTCATGAATAGAAACATTGGCACGCTGTCAAAGGTGACGATGTGTTGAATCGGGACATAAAGTGAATTGATTTAGATTAATAATTCTGTCTTGGCAAATCGATTCACTTTAGACAATCATTTGTATTGTATCTTAATCCTAAGATGAATAATGGGCCCATTGTCTCGACTTGTGTCTTTTGATGTACCAATGGGTGACTCCCACATCTCTATAGTGGCATGCATGCCGGTACGTTGGAGGCATGACTCTTGATAGCGTAGACTTGTTATTCATAGATATGGAATCCATAGCTCCTCTTTAGGAGTAATGATATCCTCTTATATGCGTTGTCCTGTAATTAGAAAACTGGAGCGCTCAACCATTTGGATACATAGGTGTAACCGAATGGTATACTATCTTTGGATGGTAAGTTTTCTAATGGTGAGACAATGGAACGTAAGATAAAAATAATCGGGAAGGTAAGACAGAACTTGTCCTTAAGCCGATTATGGATGATCATATGGGGATGCGATACACTATGATATGTCATGGAGACTTAGCTACACGAGCTTCGTAATTCTATAAAGTTCGAGAGTGCAGCTCCAAGCTTTTAGTGGAGTAGCGTTGGAGTTGATAATTGTGAAATGTATATCTGGGATATTGGGTTTCATAATTATCATGAGCTTGAACTTTATAGGTCCATTTTGGTCCCCTTTGCTAGCTCACAAAATCCTGTAACGACACGGCGTGCTTTTCCAATAATTGGTGACTTATGTCGGATTTATCAGATTGGTTTAAAATTTATAAGAATCAAATAATTCATGTCTGTTTATCGGTTGAATTAATTATGTAAGAAAATTAGTTCAAGATGAACTTGTTGAATTATTACGTTCGGGTAATTCTTGTCTATTTATCGGTTGTTTTAATTTTGGACAATTAGAACAAGATAAACTTGTAGAATTATTGTGAATTGATTTATTTTCTTAGAGATTATCTTGATAAAGTTTGTTTTGATCAGATATCTTTTCTATTAGGCTATTTGAATCAAAACTGAGACTTTATCCTTTAGAATCTCGGGTGGAAAATAAAAGATTCGTGGAGATTTTTTCTCGGCAGTTCGGCCTGCCGGATGACGTGTTCGGCCTGTCGAACTGGCCTGTTCGGCCTGCCTATCGAAAAGTTCGGCCTGTCGACCGACGACAGTTAAGATTACACGTTTTCATGCGGATCTTATCAGATATTGATCCAAACTTGATTCTGTTTCGATTTTTTGAGACCTAATCTGATATGGACTGACCCTAGGACCAATAGGTATAAAAGGGAGTGAGTCTAATGATTTACTCAGATCAATTTGAGAGATTAAGAGTGATACTCTTCGAGTGAGCATTTGAAAACTCCCTGAGAGCTTTTGTTCACAAATCACGAACACTAGCTTTGGGTTCTCTCTGTTGGTTGGAAGGAGAGTCACCGGTGGAAGAGCTGTACGTGTGAGCCCACACTCACTCCGGTTGTGGATAGAGAATAGCAAATAAGACCAGTTGGTTGAGGCTCTTTTGGAACGTTACTTCTCTACACAGGTCGCGGAGGTTCTTCGGCACACTGAGGTTAGTAAGATCTGTTTAATTTATACATATAACATGTCAAACTTGTGTTTTGTAAAATACTCTGACGAAAATTTTTAAAATTCCGCTGCGCATTTTGTTTCCAACAACAATGCCACGTGGAGAAGAGACCATGTATACAAATAATAAAAAATTACTCAAAAGTCCAAATATTTCTTCTTCTTCTTCTTCTTTTTTTCATTTGCTTCCCTCTCCTATTCTAAACCCTTTTCACTTTCTTGCTCCAAGGGTTGGTTTCTTTTCAATCTCATTGCTACAATAGGTTGCTTTACCACTAAAGATAAATTATAATTTTTTTTAATTTCATTTCATTTTATTTTCTAAGAACACAAATTTGGCGATTAACTAAAAGAAACCCTCTGCAAATTGCAATTGCAATTTTTATGTTCGGTTTGGGATTAGCTACCATGCTCCTCTTATGATGGCGTGCTTACGATATTAATGTTTGTAAACTAACTGTTTCTGCAGGATATCGGTTAGCCAAACACTATAAGTGTTCTGTCGAACTAATTAAGGTGAGGGACGCAAATCTAGTAAGTAGTTTTTTTAAAAAATAAATATACATGTTTTCCTGGGATATCTACTTGAGCATAAGTGTTTTATTTGAATTGTTTAACTTTAAATAATAACTTCAACAGTAAAAGTAATGATTATTGTAACATCCGTAAGGGGACGTTATAAGAATAAACATAGTCTAAAATGGAAATAGAATTATGAATGAGATTAAAAAATGAGAGAATGAATCTTTAGTTAGATTCTATTTTGTAATTAAAAATGCTTAAAAGAGCCATATCAGTAGGTAAACATTAAGCTGCCTATCTAAAAATTATATTTAATGAGTTTTTTAAGTTCAATGCTCATTAATTTATAAGTTTATTTAATAATTTGCTAAGTTCATTGCTCGTTAATTATGATAATTTTTTTTTATTAAATATCGAACTCTTTATAACCATCTGATCAATATCACATAGCAAAAACAACAATAACCATCTCTAGGTAAAAATAAGAGTGACTGTTGAAAGTACACCTATGTATGTATGTACGTACGTACCTGTGTCTATGTTTATATATATATATATATATATATATATATATCTTTAAAAAAAATTACTATACTGATGACTTGAACTCAAAACTCAACATATTAATAACAAGTCTCATACACTCACCAAATGACACTCGAGCTAGCTATGGTTGGCTTACAAAATAGATTATTTACTCTTGTAAAGGAACAAATTAAAATCAACATAAGTACTAATTTTATCCAAGTTTCTAGATAATTCACAAATAAAAATAACTTAAAACAAAAGAAGTTTTTACAAAAGGAATTAAAAATAAAAGCAAGTGCAATATTTTGGACAAGCAAAAAACTCCCTCAAATTTTTTGAGTTTCAATAATGTTGATTTTGGTTTTTTTCCCATTTCTTATTAGTCAATTTGTTTGATTATGTGCTCCTTGAAAACTTGTTTAAACAATAATTTATCTTATTTTTGTCGTCCAATTTGAGTTCAGCATTTAGTAAGAACATATACTCGATTTGTACTTGAAATATGCAGAATTTATTATTATTTTTTTGGATTCTTTTGAACAAACGTACTATATATTATTTCTCAAAAACACAAGGTTGATTGAGAAAATGAAACAAACTATATTAATACATATTAACTTTGAACGTTTTCATAGATGTCTTAAACTATGCACCTTATTTCACTTTGTCCTTTGATTTTGTAAAATCGGTCAAAGTGCCCCTCATCTATAGAAATTTTTCAAAATGCTCCCTCTATCCAATTTCGTCTATAATCCTAATGGATTTGCTAATGTGGCATCCTCAAAAATTCATTGAAACAAATAAATACTATTTAAATGTACAAAAGGATAATTTTTCATTTAAAAAATGAAAGAAATTTAATGTCAAAACTATCATCTGTTACATCTCATTTTCCATTGACTTGTACCCCTTAATTTTCTCCCCAACCCTTCAACCACCCAACTTTCCCACAGTGTCATCGACCATACCGAAAAGCCACCAAGACCATCAGTGATGAAGTTGCTAGGTCCCTACCTTTGTCATGTCATGGCACAATGGGTCTCAAAGGTCGCGATAGTGGCCAATAGGTCGCAACATCATGAAAGTTTTCACAACCTCCACTAAGACAATGGGCCAACATTTAGGCTTGAGGCTTCTGTTGTAACCTATGAGCTATGATTATGTCACATCCTGAAGTACGAGTAGTGATGTGGTGAATTAATTAAGTTAATTAAACCAAAATTTTTTATGAAAATCACCAATTAAACGTTTTGGGTTATTTTGAAAAACATTATAGTTTAAAAACTCTTCAAAGCAATTATCGTTATTTTGAAATAGTTAATCATGAAATAAAATAATAAAGACAAATAAACATGAGTCGGGCCCTATCGAACCCACTTTAATGCTCACACAAGGTATCGACAATAAAATATTACAATCACAGTCTAATATGAGAGATAAAAATTTAAATAATACATGCCTTGATTTAAGCAGGGACATAACATAAACAGAATTCCTACGACTCACTGGTTTGCCCTGTGGTTCCCCTAGTTAGTCCTAAGTTACAATCTGCCTAAGGGAAAAGGTTTTAAAAACAAATAAAGAAAAGGTGAGCAGAGGGCTCAATAGGACTAAGCTTTTGAAAACATTTAATTTAAACATATAATTCAATTTTTAATCCAAAGCTATAAAACAAGATAAATAAATAAACAACTGCCTAACTAAAGTTCATTAAATTCATTCAACCCGTTTAATCATTTATTCATACATAGACGGCCTCATTATCATGGTTTTGGCAAAGCTATATGAATCACCACCGAAGCGGTCTAGCTGGGTTTCGAAACCTACCCTTAAGGTCACGCTCCCCACGACCCGATCTCTGTATATGGCATCATGCTCCATTTTATCACTCTAGATGGTACTAACCCACACATCCAGTGTCTTATCATTATTACGTTCCATTTTACTGGATATTCTCATTACGTTCATTATTTAATTCATTATGATCCTTCATTCTTCAGCAAGAAATGAAAAATACTAAGAAGTTCATTCTAATCATTCCTTAAAAATTAATTTGAAAGAAATCATTGGCAATTAGTCTTTTTGAGTCCAAGGCCCTCCTTTGAAAATATTTAAAACATTTTGTCATTTGCTGAAAACATTTTGAAAGAATTCTTTAATGCCAAAACAACTTAAAAACTTGGCTACCAAAGAAGGGGTAGAAGTCCTTCCTCAATACTCTACATTGCGACTCAGCACCGCGATTCTGACCCGCTATACATTAACTCCATGGAACTACAAACGATCTTAAATGTAAACTAAGCTTTATCAATATCTAAGTCAAAGTATTCTACAATACTATACTATCTCATGGTGTCCTAGTGTGCCATTTATATCCGTAAAATCATACTATAAGGCTTAAATTCTCAATTTGGGTTAAAATAGTAAAACAAGTTAAAAACAGCCATTTTTTCGATGGCCAGTTAGCCTACCAAACTCCTTGGTCCAACCTACCAAACTACACAGTTCGGCCTACCGGCCATGCTAGACCAGTCTACCAAACTTTTCCAAGTTCGGCTTGCCGATGACATGAATTTGGCATGCCAAACTCATGATTCCGACCTATCGATGTTCAAGATCGGCATGCCAAACTGAAAAAATCTAAGGACCCAAGACTTCGAGTCTCGGCCTCTCCGAGATCAAAATCCAATCTATACCTATTTTCTCAATTCCTAGGCATGTATAATGATCATAAATGATAGAAAATCATACTAAAAACTTTTAAACACATTTAAAAAAGCTTTATATAGGAAATTTCAAAGAAATCTGAAAATGGGGAAAAATAAAGAAAAAGGGAAAAACTTGATTCAATCTAATTTTCATCAAATCAAACCTAGGTTCTAGATAATTTGAGTTCCACTAACTTAGATTCAAGGTTTCCTAAGCTAAATCAAACTCAAATTTCCACTTTCAAAGAAAATCAAAGTTTAAGACAAAATTTGATTTTTTTTTGAAAAAGTTAAACTAACCTTGAATCCAAGTTTAAAATCGAATTTGTGGAAGCTCAATCAAGTTCCTAGGCCTCCAATCCAACTAAGAATCAAAGATTGAATTTTCAAAATTTTGAATCAAAGAGAGACGGGAGAGAAATAGTGAGAGGAAGAGGGAAAGAGAGAAAGAGAGAGTGGCTGAGAGTGAGTGTGACAAAACGAGAGAGTAAGGAAGAAAGGGAGAGTGAGGGTAAAAAATGGAGAGGGAGAGTGAGCAGTTTCCAAAGTAAAACCACATGCCGCCCACAGTTTTGCAAAAAGGGACGTAATTGCTGTTAGACGTGTATGCCCTAAGGAGTAAAAATGTAATAAGTTTTGGGAGATATTTTTATCAATAAAGAATTTATTACTATATATAAACTAGAACTTGTCCTCTTTGTGTTCATATTAGTTGAATGTATATTAAGCAAATAATAATCTGAGATTGTCGATCTAAACCTTTAAGAATTGGGCATCTAATGGACAGATTATGCAGAAGACATGATTCTTAAGGTGACAGTCAAATCATAAGAACTGCAATCGAGGGAATAAAGTTAGGTACTTTATTCATGTAAAGATTGTTATGTTATCTATATCCCTATTAGGAGATAGTTTGTCTTTGCCATCGGAGGTGGACTTCCCGAATAGAAACATTGGCACATTGTCATAGGTGACGATGTGTTGGATCAGGACATAAAATGAATTGACTTAGATTAATAATTTTGTCTTGACAAAATCGATTCACTTTAGACAATCATTTGTATTGTATCTTAATCCTGAGATGAATAGTGGGCTCGTTGTTTTGACTTGTGTCTTTTGATGTACCAAAGGGTGACACCCATATTTTAATAGTGGCATGCATACTGGTACATTAGAGCATGACTCATGATAGCGTAGACCTGTTATTCAGAGATATGGAATCCATTGCTCCTCTTTAGGAGTAGTGATATCCTCTTATATGCATTATCTTGTAATTAAAAAACTGAAGTGCTCAACCATTTGGATACATAGGTGTAACCGAATGGTATATTGTCTTTGGATGGTAAGTTTTTTGATGGTGAGATAATAGAATGTAAGATAAAAATAATTAGGAAGGTAAGACAGAACTTGTCCTCAAACCGATTATGGATAATCCTATGGGGATACGACATACTGTGATATGTCACGCCCCAAAGTATGGGTCATGACATGGCGGTTTATTAGATTAATTTAATTGAGTTTTTATTAAAAATTTTCAATTTAAGGAAATAATTAATTATTTTAAAATGCAAAACAATTTAAAAATTTTGATCAATTATTAAAATTAGTAAAAACGGATAAGAAGGAAATAAAAAAATAAAATAATAGAGAGAGCAAGGAGGGTAGAGTTGGGTCCCATTGGGCCCACAACTTGTGCACACACATAGTATCGACAATAAATCATTCAGTCACAGTCCAACATGAAAAATAAAATTTAAGCAAGACATGCCTTGGTTTACTATAGCTACTAACCTACTTAAGATCCTCTATTGCTCGCGAGTCCGGGCAGTAGACTCCTCATCGGTCTTAAGTTGGATTCCACCTAGAGGGAAAAAAGGTTTGAAAACAAGTAAAAAGTGTGCGAAAGGCTTAATAGAACTATGTTTTAAAACAGATAAACAATTTAAATATGAAGTTTACCTTTTTCTGGGAAGTGATTAGAAGCACGAGGTTAAATAAATAAATAAATTCGTTTAAATAAATTTTATCAAAAACAGTTTGTCTAGAGAGTACCTTTTTCTCTTTTCTAGGAAACCATATTTATCACCACCGTAGTGGCCCAGCTGGGTCACACGCTACACGACCCGATCTCTTATTATGGCATCATGCCCTTTGTGTATTTATTATTATTTAAATCCCATGTTACTGAGTATTCTCAATTACATTTATTATTCTATTCATTATGATCATACAATTCTTGATGAGTAATGAAAATTGTTAAGAAGTTTATCTAAACCGTTCCTTGAAATTCATTCTAAAGAAAATCATTTTTGTAGGAAATCACTTTGAAGGAAATCATTTTGAAAGAAATCATTGTGTGGCCGAAAGCCCTTTTTGGAGACATTTAAAAACATTATGTCATTTATTGAAAACATTTTAAAATAAAATCCTTTTAGGCCAAAATCATTGAAAACCTGGCTACTAAAGAAGGGGTAAAAGTCCTATCTATATACTCATGCCGATGTCTCACACCGCAGTCCCGGTCCGCTGCACGTTGGCTCCGCGAAACCTTGAACAATCTCAAACATAAACTAAGCTCATCAATTTCTAGCTTAGGATATTTTACATTACTAACCTACCCATGGTGTCCTAGTGTGCCATTTGATTCACAAAATCATACTATAAAGTTTAAATTCTCAATTAGGGTTTAAAACAGTGAACACGGGTTACAAACGACAAATTTTCACTATACCCGGTTAGCCTGCTGGTCTCCCTGGTTTGGCCTGCCGGCAAGCCAAGTCAGGTCAGCCAAACTTTTCCAAGTTTAGCCTACCGGTCGTATGAATTCGGCCTGCCGAACTAGAAAATTCTAGAATTTTCCAAGACCCAAGCCTCAGCTTCCCAAGCTCAAATCCTCAATTTCAACCTGTTTTCTCGATTCCTAGGCATAGAAAACATCTATGGATGGTAGAAAAACATTATAAAATACTTTTGAACTAATTTAAACAAGATTTGCACAAATATTTTGAGAAATTTCAAAAATAAAGAAAAATAGAGAAAAATAGAAAATCTTGATTCAAATCTGTTTTTCTTCAAACTAAGCTTAGATTCTAGCTATTTTAAGTTTCTCTAACTTAGATTAAAGGTTTTCTAAGCTTAAACGAGCTTAGATTTTAAAATACAAAGAAAATTAAAAAATTGAAAAAGTTTTGAAATTTTAAAAACTAACCTTGATTCAATCCTTGAATCAAGTTTATGGTTGTTAAATCACGTTCCCAAGCCTTCAATCCATTGAAAACTGAAAGCTTGGCTTGTTTTTTGATTCAAAAATTTAAGAAAAGAAGAGAGAAAGGGAGGCAAGGAGAGTGAGACGAGAGAGAGAAAGAGCGTGAAAGAGTGAGGGAAAGGAGAGAGAGGGAGAGTTTAACTAGAAGAGGGGTGAAACCAACACGAGAAAGATGTGTAAAATTCACAGTTTTAAAACAAGAAATATTTGGTATTTAACAAATAGTTTTGTTTCAAAAATTTAAAATAAAAAATTAAAATGATCAAATTAATTTAGAAGTCGAATTTATTATGACATCATTGCAAAATATTTAGATAAGGCTTGAATTATAATTTCGCACACTAACCCAGCATTTTATGCACTAAAACCACTTTATTAATTTTTAGGGTGTTATTCCTCTCCATCCTTAAAAGAAATTTCGTCCTCGAAATTTGAAAACCATCTTAAGTACAAAACAAATATGGATATGACTCCCACATAATCAACCCTGATGTCCAGGTTGTGTCATCAACCCTGTGGTGCTACCACACCGCATTCATTAACGGAATCTCACAGCACCTAAAATCTATCATTTTTGGTCGAGAATCTAAGCCAGCACCTCTTAGTAGGTCATGTCTTCCTAAATCTACACATTACGAATCAAGATGATCTTGCTTGGCTTGAGCGAACATTCTAGAGCACCGATATATAGAATACGACATAAATACAAGAGAGTTTCAGGGGAAGATCAAGGCAAGAAATGATCACTCTAACGCGTTGAGAATCTCAAACAACCCGACGTACCTTGATGCATTTTCCCCTCGCACACCGAAATGTAAACTCATTTACACTATGGGGCCTTTAAGAGAACTGATGAGACTATAAACGTGTATATTTTCTAAGGTTTAAACCATTTATTTACGCTTTTATTTCTCATTAAATCCTCTAATTAATAGCATTTTTGTGTCTTAGTGTGAAAATGTGTTTAAAAATGTATTTTTAGTGTATTTTTATGTTTAATAATATTTTTTGTCATTTTTAGAGTCGTTTCGGTATGTTAAATAAGTGTTTAGTTTGCAAATACTTAAAACCATTAAAATAATGTGCGGTTATTTTATTTTGAGTTTTAATGTGTTTGATAGTATGTTTTAAGTTTGTAAATATGTCCTACTATATTTTTAGTAATTTCTAAAAATATTTCCAAGTCATAAAAATCATATCTGTGTTAAACCGAAAAAGACTGAAAATTTTATAAGTTTTTATCTATTTTTAATTAATTTTTATGTGTTTTAATGTAAAATAAATATTTTTATATTTTTATAAATATTATGTTTGTAAAATATTTAATTTTAGTGTGTTTGTGAATTTTAGATTTAAAATTTGGACAAAAAATAGAGCAAAACGTTGCAAAAAGGGACAAAATCAGACATCAAATGTATCAAAAAAAATTAAAAAAATCAAAATTTGAAAATTGGAAGACACGTGGCGTGTTTCTGGCCCTTGGATGAGCTGCTAAATCGATCCAAACCGTCCGCGTGTTAGCACATCATCCATTACGTTAGTGAGTTTCAACAGTGCGGTCCACGTGTCGATCTGTGATTCGCGCGTGTATTACACGCGCCGATAGCTCTCAAGCACGTCAGAAAGTGATTCAGGCCTTGTCCAATCATGTGCGTTCGTTTCACGTGTAGCCGTTCTTCTAGCCGCTAGAACGAATGACGTTGACCAATGTAACGGTCTTTGTTTGTGGGCCTCGCGGCCCCACCTAGGCCCATTTTCAAGTTTGTCTAGGAGCCGTTGGATTGCATGTTCAATGGTCTAGATCACGCCTGACTGAAGCTTCCAGCCGTCGCGTTACAGAGAATCTCAGCGAGATTCTCACACACTGATGAAGGCCCAGCGTGAGGAAAAAGAGAGGGAAATTTGGATCATTATGATTCATTTTTCAACGCTTGAACAGTATAAAAAATTGAAAGAATCTCTCAATAGTAATTCTTAAGGCTTATAAATACCGAGGCATTTGCCTCAGCTCAGGCACTCCTCAACGGGCCTTTGGCCTTCTTTCTCCTTCTTTTCCTTTCTGCTGAGTTAGACTCAGAAGTATCCGCTTAAGTAAATGTTGGAAACAAAGTGCGCAACAGAATTTTAAAATTTTTTTCATCAGAGTAATTTCCAAAACACAAGTTTGACATGTTATATGTATAAATTAGACAGATCCTACTAACCTCTGTGTGCCGAAGAAGCTCCGCAACCTGTGTAGAGAAGTAACGTTCCAGAAGAGCCTCAGCCAACTAGTCTTCTATGCTATTCTCTATCCACAACCGAAGTGAGTGTGGGTTCACACGTACAGCTCTTCCACCGGTGACTCTCCTTCCAACCAATAGAGAGAACCCAAAGTTAGTGTTCGTGATTTGTGAACAAAAGCTCTCAGGGAGTTTTCAGATGCTCACCAGAAGAGTATCACTCTTAATCTCTCAAATTGATTTGAGTAAATCATGAAACTCACTCCCTTTTTATAGCTATTGGTCTTGGGGTCAGTCCTTATCAGATTAGGTCTAAAAAACTCGAAACAGAATCAAGTTCAGATCAATATCTCATAAGATCTACGTGAAAATGCGTAATCTTATCTCTCGCTGATCGGCAGGCCGAACAGCCTGATCGGTAGGCCGAACAGGCCCCATCGGCAGGCCGAATACGTCATTCGGCAGGTTGAACTCCCGAGAAAAAATCTCCGCGAATCTCTTATTTTCCACCCGAGATTCTAAAGGATAAAGTCTCAGTTTTGATTCAAATAACCTAATAGAAAAGTTATCTGATCAAAACAAACTTTATCAAGATAATCTCTAAGCAAATAAATCAATTCACAATAATTCTAGAAGTTTATCTTGATCTAATTTGTCCAAAATTAAAACAACCGATAAACAGACAAGAATTATCTGATCGCAATAATTCAACAAGTTTATCTTGAACTAATTTCTTATAAAACTAATTCAACCGATAAATAGACATGAATTATTTGATTCTTACAAATTTTAAACCAATCTGATAAATCCGACATAAGTCACCAATTATTGGAAAAGCACGCCGTGTCGTTACAGGACTTTGTGAGCTAACAAAGGGGACCAAAATGGACCTATAAAGTTCAAGCTCACGATAATTATGAAACCCAAAATCCCAGATATATATTTCACAATTATCAACAACAACGCTACTCCACTAAAAGCTTGGAGCTACACTCTCGAACTTTATAGAATTACGAAGCTCGTGTAGCTAAGTCTCCATGACATATCATAGTGTATCATATACCCATATGATCATCCATAATCGACTTAAGGATAAGTTCTATCTTACCTTCCCGATTATTTTTATCTTACGTTCCATTGTCTCACCATTAGAAAACTTACCATCCAAAGATAATATACCATTCGGTTACAACTACGTAGACAAATGGTTGAGCGCTCTAGTTTTCCAATTACAGGACAACGTATATAAGAGGATATCGTAACTCCTAAAGAGGAGCTATGGATTCCATATCTGTGAATAACAAGTCTACGCTATCAAGAGTCATGCCTCCAACGTACCGGCATACATACCACTATTGAGATGTGGGTATCACCCTTTGGCACATCAAAAGACACAAGTCGAGACAATGGGCCCATTATTCATCTCAGGACTAAGATACAATACAAATGACTGTCTAAAGTGAATTGATTTGCCAAGACAGAATTATTAATCCAAATCAATTCACTTTATGTTTCGATCCAACACATCGTCACCTATGACAACGTGCCAATGTTTCTATTTACGGAGTCCAACTCCGATGGTCAAGACAAACCATCTCCCATAAGGGATATAGACAACATAACAATCTTTACATGAATAAAGCGCCCAACTTTTTTCCCTCGATTGCGGATCATATGTTTTAGACTGTCACCTTAACAATCATATCTTCCGCATAATCAGTCCATCATATGCCAAATTCTTAAAGCTTAGACTGACTGTCTCAGACTACTGTTTCTTTATCATACATTCAACAAATATGAACGTAAAGAGGACAAGATTTTGTATATATAAATGAATAAATTCTTTATTGATAAAAATGTGTCCAAAAACGTATTACATTTTTACTCCTTAGGGCATACATGTCTAACGATCTCCCACTTGCTCTAAGTGAGTAAATACAGCAAATTTTGCATTTCCATAGCTTCCACATGCCTCTCGAAGACTCTCCCAGTAAGTGTCTTCGTAAATGGATCAGCTAAATTATCCTCTGACGCGATCTTGCACACTGTGACATGCCCGCCCTCAATGAAGTCCTTTATCACATAATACTTCCGATCAATATGCTTACTCTTCTTGTGAAATCTTGGTTCCTTAGCATTAGCTACCGCCGCACTGTTATCACAGTACAATGATACCGCTTTATCCATACCAGGAACTATCTCAAGATCCCTAAGGAACTTGCGGAGCCATACTGCTTCTTTCGAAGCATCACTAGCCACCACATACTCAGCCTCCATTGTTGAATCTGAAGTGCAATCTTGCTTTGCACTTCTCCAACTGATGGCACCGCCACCCAGAGTAAGCACAAACCCCGAAGTCAATTTCCTAGAATCCAGACAGGATTGAAAATCTGAATCAATGTATCCTAGAGGAGTTAAATCCTCACCCGAATACACAAGCATATACCCTCGAGTCCTTCTCAGGTACTTGAAAAGATGCTTTACCGCAACGCAATGGTTCGGTCCTGGATCCACCTGAAATCGACTTACAATCCCGACCGCATAGCTAATATCGGTCGTGTGCAAAGCATGGCATACATGAGACTACCCACTGCTGAAGCATAAGGCACCTTCTTCATGTATTCTCTTTCTTCATAAGGCTTTGGAGAGTCTTTCTTTGAAAGAGTAATTCCAGACCTAGATGGTTGCCCACCTTTCTTGGAATCCTGCATTGCAAACCTCCTGAGAATTTTATCTATGTAGCCGGCCTGAGACAAAGCTATCATTTTGTTCTTCCTATCCCGAAAGATCTGGATACCGAGAACAAAATTAGCCTCACCTAAGTCCTTCATGTCAAACTGCTTGGTCAACCATAATTTGACCGATGACAACGCCCCAACGTCATTGCCAATTAGCAGAATGTCATCTACATAGAGCAGTAGAAAAACCACCTTCCTATCCTTAATGTGTTTGTAAACACATGGTTCATCCACGTTTTGTGAGAACCCATAAGTCTTGATCACTTGATCAAATCTTATGTTCCAAGAACGAGAAGCCTGCTTAAGTCCATAAATAGACTTTAGCAGCTTAGAAACCTTACCCTCTTGATCCGTGACCTTGAACCCGCTAGTTGTTCCATATAGCCATTTAGAAAAGTTGTCTTGACATCCATCTGCCAAATCTCATAGTCGAGAACGGCAACTACGGGCAAGAGAATCTGGATGGACTTAAGCAAGGCTACAGGCGAAAAGGTTTCCTCATAGTCGATTCCTTCCTTTTGCGTATAACCCTTAGCTATCAGTCTAGCCTTAAAGGTTTCGACCTTTCCTTCCACTCCTCTTTTCCTCTTGTAGATCCACTTACACCCTATGGGTTTTACCCGTTCGGGAAGATCCACAAGCTCCCAGAACCAATTAGTCTCCATAGAATTCATCTCTATGTTCATGGCCTCTGTCAAGAGTCTTGAATCAACATCCTCCATAGCTTCTACGTAAGTATAAGGATCCCTATTATGTTCATCCGGTTCAGCCAAGAAGACCTCCCCATTGAACATATACCTCTCAGGTTGACGCCCGATCCTCCCACTACGTCGAAGCCCTTGAGATCATTGTTTAGGTTTGTTTGGTTTTTCTACACCGATCGGAATGGTTTTGTTCGGAACCTCTAGAGTGAACGGATCACCCCTTAACTCCTCAAGCACCACTTTGCTTCGAGGTTTAAAGTCGTTCATGTAACTCTCCTCAAGGAAAGTTGCATTAGTTGAAACCACGACTTTATTTTCCTTTGGGTTATAAAAATAACTCCCTTTATTCCCTTTTGGATATCCTACAAACACGCAAACTTCCAAACGTGCTTCCAACTTATTCGGATCCTTAAACAGGACATGAGCCAGACATCCCCATATGCGAATACGGTTTAAGAATGTATTCTGTCTTGTCCACAACTCGTGAGGAGTTTTAGGGACCGATTTTGAAGGCACATTGTTCAAAAGATAACATGTGGTTTGTAGTGCATATCCCCAAAAGGATAAAGGTAATGATGAATAACTCATCATGGACCTAATCATGTCCAACAAAGTCCTATTCCTTCTCTCTGCTACGCCATTCTGCTGCGGAGTGCCTGGCGCAGTCAAATGGGATAAAATCTCATTCTCTAACAAGTGTCCCAAGAACTCATCAGAAAGGTATTCCCCACCTCGATCAGATTGAAGTTCCTTTATGGGTCTACCCAATTGCTTTTCCACTTCAGCCCGAAACTCCCTGAACTTATCATAAGTTTCACTTTTCTGTTGCATCAGGTACACATACCCATATCTTGAGTAATTGTCAACAAAAGTGACGAAGTACTCATACCCTCCTCGTGCCCGGATGTTCATCAGCCCGCAAACATCACTATGCACAAGTTCTAGAACCCCTTCGGCCCTATTGCCCTTAGACCCGTATGGTCTTTTGGTCGTTATACCCTCCAAACAAGACTCACATTGAGGTATAGATTCCACCTTTAAGTGACTTAAAGATCCATCCCTTACCAACCTTTGAATCCTATTCAGGTTAATATGGCCAAGGCGCAAATGCCGAAGATAAGTCTTATTAGAGTGAGAAGTTTTAAGACTTTTTGAGTCATTATCATTTATCTCAGCATTAAGCAATAAGTCCATCTTAGGTCCGATGAAATATAAATTATTTTACATCCATCTAGAACAGATAAAAGATTTGTTTTTACGAATCACCACTTTTTCATTAAAAGATACCACGTAGGAGTCTTTAAATAAAGAAGATACAGAAATTAAATTCCTTTTAAATTTAGGAACATAAAAACAATCTCGCAAAATTAAATTCCTATAATTATCAAAATAAAGATGGACATCTCCCGCTGCTTCCGCTGAGACCAAGGATCCATCGCCCATCCGAAGCGTTAAGTCTTCACACAACAGACTTCTCGTTTCTTTGAATCCCTACAGAGAAACACAAACATGATTAGTTGCACCAGAATCTATGACCCAGATGTCACTGGATTCCTCAACCAAACAAGTTTCTAAATATAGAAGATCACACCTACCTCCCTTGGAAAGGAAGTCCTTGCAATGCTTCTTTATATGCCTGACCTTACCACAGAAGAAGCACTTAAGCTTCTTTGGGTTCTTCTTCTTCTTCTTCTTGCTCTTGGTAGCAGCAGGAATAGAAGACTGCCCATTCTTGGCCCGTTGCTTCTTTCCATTCCCAGAGTTAAGATTAGAACCAGAAGCAGCTACCATGTTGGCCTCACCACCAGCAGGAGACTCCTTGATCAGTAGTTCAAACTCCTATAACTGTTTCATCAGTTCTGTCAAGGTCATATCCCGTCTATTTTTTAAATTAAAAGTAGCTCTAAACAGAATAAATTCCTTAGACAGAGTCTCAAAGACCATAGTCATCTGAGTTTCAGCATCGATGTCGGCTCCATTGGTTTGAGTCTCAGCAAGGTAACCCATGACCAACATCATGTGCTCCTTTACAGATGTCCCCGGTCTCTGTCTACAGTTTAAGAGTTTTCAAAGCGCCCCTTGCCGTTTTGTTATGGCCTGGCCTCCAAACATGTCCTCAAGATTATCCAAGATCTGCTTCGCAGTCTCATAATCCTGATGTTGAGCCTACAGCACGTTGTTCATGCTAGCCATAACATAGCAGCGGGCCTGATCATTAGCATCTTTCCAGCGATCGTACGCTTGGAATTGCTCATTACTTGAGTCTCCCGTAGGCTCGGGAGGACAAGGAGTTGTCAGTACATATTTTAGTTTCTCAAAGGATAGGACGATGTCCAGGTCCCATTTCCAGTTGTTATAATTCTCACCGGTCAATTGATTTTTGTCAAGTATCGAAGATAAAGCGTTTTTAGACATTTTCAATCGACAATAAAGAATCATATACCAAACATAAGCAAACATATATAATAATTTAGTAAGATAACACAATCATGTAAAAACATACAAATGTGTTTATGTGTCAAAACCTTGAAAATATCACAACCTTACAATGATAATTCCCAACTCAGAATCCAACAAGCTCCTAGGGGAGTCATGCCATATTCAATCAGGAACACGGATCCCCTCCTGATTAATATATGCCATCCAGGACCCGTAGGATCCAGCATATACTAATAATCGTTTCTTTGGCCATTAATTTTATTAACAGAGCTCCTAGGGGAGGTTAATAATAAAATTAACGTGAGTGTATAACCACCGTTTCAATATTTTATCCATGATTTATAATAACCACCTAGGGGTGTGCAACCATAAATCATACTAAAATACCTTATCCTTTTAGAGATCCAATCTGGTACGTGACAGAAATCCCTTCCTAGGGGTCAGGACCACCATGTTCTTCCTATGGACCAACGATGGAGGCGTTAGGTCCTCTCTTCGAAAACCTTCTCCCACTCAATCTTTTGAAGTCAAGTTTTATTTTAAAATCATGCATGAACAATTTTAATATGAGCGGCACTTCCTATTCTATATGACATGTTATCAATATACATTGTAAATCATATTATAATGCAGACAAGCAAAGCAATCAAGCAATGCTACAAGTAAAATAATAATAACCGTAATATTATGGTTCCACCCTAGAGAATAGAAAACTAAGATTACAAGAGAATAATCGAGACATTTATCGATTCTTCATCCTTGAATCCTCAAGTTGTATCCTTCTTCATGTAATACCCATATTCAAGTCTTCAATCCCGTATGAATCGAATACTTCATATTTCCGGTCATATCCAAATTTAATATTTCTCAGAATCGTCTAAAAATAAAATTAAAGCTGTATCGAAAAAATTGCAACTTTTTCAGACACTTGGCAGCTCTCGGTCGGCAGGCCGATCTGGGAGATCGGCCTGTCAGTCATGCTTCATCGGCCTGCCAATCTGTTACATCGGCCTACCGATCCATGAAGATTCGGCCTACCAAACTAAAAGTTTGGCCTGCCGACAGAGCACCCCAATTTTTGCCCCACTGTCAGCCTGCCGGACCACACGTCCGGCCTGCCGATCTGTGACCATCGGCCTGCCGAACTATGACGTCCGGCATGCCGAACGAGCAGAAAACCCTCATACTAGAAAATGCAATTTTAATGGAATTCATCAATTTTATTTTCAACAATTCAAAAACATAAAATTAGAGACTCAGGAAATACCTGGAGGCGCCGTCATCTATCTTCTAGATCCGTCTTCAACGAATAATTATTTATTTACAAAATTTTACAAATTTAAATTAAATAACAATTCCTAGATGGAGATGATAGTCTGCCATCTAATTACATGAAAAACCTATATATACATTCTAACCTCTAAGGAACCATAACCGGTATGAATTAATTAATTAATAAATAATTAAACAAAGATTTAATCAACCATAATTAATTAATAAACATTCACCACATAATCCATGACAGCATATATATTATATAGAAACCTAGAGTGCTATCTCTCTATAAAATTCAATTCAAGCATAGGAGAGATTAAGATCACAAAATTTATGCATATAACATGATCACAAGCTTCCAAATTTATGTAAAAACCTGGCTCTAATACCAATTGTGGGAAACAAAGTGCGCAGCGGAATTTTAAAAATTTTTTCATCAGAGTAATTTCTAAAACACAAGTTCGACATGTTATATGTATAAATTAGACAGATCTTACTAACCTTTGTGTGCCGAAGAACCTCCGCAACCTGTGTAGAGAAGTAACGTTCCAGAAGAGCCTCAACCAACTGGTCTTCTTTGCTATTCCCTATCCACAATTGGAGTGAGTGTGGGCTCACACGTACAGCTCTTCCACCGGTGACTCTCCTTCCAACAAATAGAGAGAACCCAAAGCTAGTGTTCATGATTTGTGAGCAAAAGCTCTCAGGGAGTTTTCAGATGCTCACCAGAAGAGCATCACTCTTAATCTCTCAAATTGATCTGAGTAAATCATGAGACTCACTCCCTTTTTATACCAATTGGTCTTGGGGTCAGTCCCTATTAGATTAGGTCTCAAAAACTCGAAACAGAATCAAATTTAGATCAATATCTGATAAGATCCACGTGAAAACGTGTAATCTTATCTCCCGCTGATCGGCAGGCCGAACAGGCCCCTTCGGAATGCCGAACATGTATTCGGCAGGCCGAACTCCCGAGAAAAAATCTCCACGAATCTCTTATTTTCCACCCGAGATTCTAAAGGATAAAGTCTTAGTTTTGATTCAAATAACCCAATAGAAAAGTTATCTGATCAAAACAAACTTTATCAAGATAATCTCTAAGAAAATAAATCAATTCACAATAATTCTACAAGTTTATCTTGTTCTAATTTGTCCAAAATTAAAACAACCAATAACCAGACAAGAATTATCTGATCATAATAATTCAACAAGTTTATCTTGAACTAATTTCTTACATATTTAATTCAACCGATAAACAGACATGAATTACTTGATTCTTACAAATTTTAAACCAATCTGATAAATTTGACATAAGTCACCAATTATTAGAAAAGCACGCTGTGTCGTTACAAGACTTTGTGAGCTAGCAAAGGGGACCAAAATGGACATATAAAGTTCAAGCTCATGATAATTATGAAACCCAATATCCCAGATATACATTTCATAATTATCAACTCTAACGCTACTCCACTAAAAGCTTGGAGCTGCACACTCGAACTTTATAAAATTACAAAGCTCGTGTAGCTAAGTCTCCATGACATATCATAGTGTATCGTATCCCCATATGATCATCCATAATCGGCTTAAGGACAAGTTCTATCTTACCTTCCGGATTATTTTTATCTTACGTTCCATTGTCTCACCATTAGAAAACTTACCATCCAAAGATAGTATACCATTCGGTTACACCTATGTATCCGAATGGTTGAGCACTCCAGTTTTCCAATTACAGGACAACGTATATAAGAGGATATCATAACTCCTAAAGAGGAGCTATGGATTCCATATCTATGAATAACAAGTCTACGCTATCAAGAGTCATGACTCTAACGTACCGGCATGCATACCACTATTGAGATGTGGGTGTCACCTTTGGCACATCAAAAGACACAAGTCGAGACAACGGGCCCATTATTCATCTCAGGATTAAGATACAATACAAATGAGTGTCTAAAGTGAATCAATTTGCCAAGACAGAATTATTAATCCAAATCAATTCACTTTATGTCCCGATCCAACACATCGTCACCTATGACAACGTGCCAAAGTTTCTATTCACGGAGTCCAACTCTGATGGTCAAGACAAACCATCTCCCATAAGGGATATAGACAACATAACAATCTTTACATGAATAAAGCACCCCACTATATTCCATTGATTGCGGATCATATGTTTTAGACCGTCACCTTAAGAATCGTGTCTTCCGCATAATCAGTCCATCATATGCCCAATTCTTAAGGTTTAGACAGATAGTCTCAGACTACTGTTTGCTTATCATACATTCAACAAATATGAACGTAAAGAGGACAAGATTTGGTATATATAAATGAATAAATTCTTTATTGATAAAAATGTGTCCAAAAACGTATTACATTTTTACTCCTTAGGGCATACATGTCTAACGATCTCCCACTTGCTCTAAGTGAGTAAATACAGCAAATTTCGCATTTCCATAGCTTCCACATGCCTCTCGAAGACTCTCCCAGTAAGTGTCTTCGTAAATGGATCAGCTAAATTATCCTCTGACGCGATCTTGCACACTATGACATGCCCGCCCTCAACGAAGTCCTTTATCACATAATACTTCCGATCAATATGCTTACTCTTCTTGTGAAATCTTGGTTCCTTAGCATTAGCTACTGCCGCATTGTTATCACAGTATAGTGATACCGCTTTATCCATACCAGGAACTACCACAAGATCCCCAAGGAACTTGCAGAGCCACACTGCTTCTTTCGAAGCATCACTAGCCGCCACATACTTGGCCTCCATCATTGAATCCAAAGTGCAATCTTGCTTTGCACTTCTCCAACTGATGGCACCGCCACCCAGAGTAAACACAAACCCCGAAGTCGATTTCCTAGAATCCAGATAGGATTGAAAATCCGAGTCAGTGTATCCTAGAGGAGGTAAATCTTTACCCGAATACACAAGCATATACCCTCGAGTCCTTCTCAGGTACTTGAAAATATGCTTTACCGTAACCCAATGGTTCAGTCCTGGATTCGCCTAAAATCGACATACAATCCCGACCGCATAGCTAATCCGTTCGTGTGCAAAGCATGGCATACATGAGACTACCCACTACTGAAGCATAAGGCACCTTCTTCATGTATTCTCTTTCTTCATAAGACTTTGGAGAGTCTTTCTTAGAAAGAGTAATTCCAAACCAAGATGGTTGCCCACCTTTCTTGGAATCCTGCATTGCAAACCTCCTGAGAATTTTATCTATGTAGCCGGCCTGAGACAAAGCTATCATTTTGTTCTTCCTATCCCGAAAGATCTGGATACCGAGAACAAAATTAGCCTCACCTAAGTCCTTCATGTCAAACTGCTTGGTCAACCATAATTTGACCGATTACAACGCCCCAACGTCATTGCCAATTAGTAGAATGTCATCTACATAGAGCAGTAGAAAAACCACCTTCCTATCCTTAATGTGTTTGTAAACACATGGTTCATCCACGTTTTGTGAGAACCATAAGTCTTGATCACTTGATCAAATCTTATGTTCCAAGAACGAGAAGCCTACTTAAGTCCATAAATAGACTTTAGCAGCTTACAAACCTTACCCTCTTGATCCGTGACCTTAAACCCGTCTGGTTGTTCCATATAAATGGACTCATCAAGATAGCCATTTTGAAAAGCCATCTTGACATCCATCTGCTAAATCTCATAGTCGAGAGCGGTAGCTATGGACAAGAGAATCTAGATGGACTTAAGCATGGCTACAGGTAAAAAGGTTTCCTCATAGTCGATTCCTTCCTTTTACGTATAACCCTTAGCTACTAGTCTAGCCTTAAAGGTTTCGACCTTTCCATCCACTCCTCTTTTCCTCTTGTAGATCCACTTACACCCTATGGGTTTTACCCGTTCGGGAAGATCCACAAGCTCCCAGACCCAATTAGTCTCCATAGACTTCATCTCTATGTTCATGACCTCTGTCCAGAGTCTTAAATCAACATCCTGCATAGCTTCTGCGTAAGTATAAGGATCCCTGTCATGTTCATCCGGTTCAGCCAAGAAGACCTCCCCATTGAACATATACCTCTCAGGTTGACGCCCGATCCTCCCACAACGTCGAAGCCCCTGAGGTCGTTGTTCAGGTTTGTTTGGTTTTTCTACACCGATCGGAATGGATTCGTTTAGAACCTCCGGAGTGAACGGATCACCCCTTAACTCCTCAAGCACCACTTTGCTTCGAGGTTTAAAGTCGTTCATGTAACTCTCCTCAAGGAAAGCTGCATTAGTTGAAACCACGACTTTATTTTCCTTTGGGTTATAAAAATAACCCCCTTTAGTCCCTTTTGGATATCCTACAAACACGCAAACTTCCGAACGTGCTTCCAACTTATTCGGATCCTTAAACAGGACATGAGCTAGACATCCCCATATGCGAATATGCTTTAAGGATGTCTTCCGTCTTGTCCACAACTCGTGAGGATTTTTAGGTACCGATTTTGAAGGCACATTGTTCAAAAGATAACATGTGGTTTGTAGTGCATATCCCCAAAAGGATAAAGGTAATGATGAATAACTCATAATGGACCTACTCATGTCCAACAAAGTCCTATTCCTTCTCTTCGCTACGCCATTCTGTTGCGGAGTGCCCGACGCAGTCAAATGGGATAAAATCCCATTCTCTAACAAGTGTCCTAAGAACTCATTAGAAAGGTATTCCCCACCTCGATCAGATCGAAGTGCCTTTATGGGTCTACCCAATTGCTTTTCCACTTCAGCCCAAAACTCCCTGAACTTATCATAAGTTTCGCTTTTGTGTTGCATCAGGTACATATACCCATATCTTGAGTAATCGTCAATAAAAGTGACGAAGTACTCATACCTTCCTCGTGCCCAGATGTTCATCGGCCTGCAAACATCACTATGCTCAAGTTCTAGAACCCCTTCGGCCCTATTGGCCTTAGACCCGTATGGTCTTTTTGTCATTTTACCCTCCAAACTAGACTCACATTGAGGTATAGATTCCACCTTTAAGTGACTTAAAGGTCCATCCCTTACCAACCTTTGAATCCTATTTAGGTTAATATGGCCAAGGCGCAAATGCCAAAGATAAGTCTTATTCGAGTGAGAAGTTTTAAGTCTTTCTGAGTCATTATCATTTGTCTCAGCATTAAGCAATAAGTCCATCTTAGGTCTGATAAAATATAGATTATTTTGCATCTATCCAGAACAGATAAAAGATTTATTTTTACGAATCACCACTTTTTTCTTAAAAGATACCACGTAGGAGTCTTTAAATAAAGAAGATATAGAAATTAAATTCCTTTTAAATTTAGGAACATAAAAACAATCTCGCAAAATTAAATTCCTATAATTATCAAAATAAAGATGGACATCTCCCATTGCTTTCGCTGAGACCAAGGATCCATCGCCCATCCGAAGCGTTAAGTCTTCACACATCAGACTTCTCGTTTCTTTGAATCCCTACATAGATACACAAACATGATTAGTTGCGCAGGAATCTATGACCCAGATGTCACTGGATTCCTGAACCAAACAAGTTTCTAAATATAGAAGATCACACCTACCTCCCTTGGAAAGAAAGTCCTTGCAATGCTTCTTTATATGCCCGACCTTACCACAAAAGAAGCACTTAAGCTTCTTTGGGTTCTTCTTCTACTTCTTCTTGCTCTTGGTAGCAGCAGGAATAGAAGACTTCCCATTCTTGGCCCGATGCTTCTTTCCATTCCCAGAGTTAGGATTGGAACCAGAAACAGCTACCATGTTGGCCTCACCACCAGCAGGAGACTCCTTGATCAGCAGTTCAAACTCCTATAACTGTTTCATCAGTTCTGTCAAGGTCATATCCCGTCTATTGCTTAAATTAAAAGTAGCTCTAAACGGAATAGATTCCTTAGACAGAGTCTCAAAGACCATAGTCATCTGAGTTTCAGCATCGATGTCGGCTCCATTGGTTTGAGCTTCAGCGAGGTAACCCATGACCAACATCATGTGCTCCTTTACAGATGTCTCCGATCTCTGTCTATAGTTTAAGAGTTTCCGAAGCGTCCCTTGCCGCTTTGTTATGGCCTGGCCTCCAAACATGTCCTCAAGATTATCCAAGATCTACTCGCAGTCTCATAATCCTGATGTTGAGCCTGTAGCATGTTGTTCATGCTAGCTATAACATAGCAGTGGGCCTGATCATTAGCATCTTTCCAGCTATCGCACGCTCAGAATCCAACAAGCTCCTAAGGGAGTCATGCCAAATTCAATCAAGAACACGGATCCCCTCCGGATTAATATATGCCATTCAGGACCAGTATGATTCTACATATACTAATAATCGTTCTTTGGCCATTAATTTTATTAACAGAGCTCCTAGGGGAGGTTAATAATAAAATTAACCTAGCAGTGGGCCTGATCATTAGCATCTTTAACATAGCAGTGGGCCTGATCATTAACATAGCAGTGGGCCTGATCATTAGCATCTTTCTAGTGATCGTACGCTCAGAATCCAACAAGCTCCTAGGGGAGTCATGCCAAATTCAATCAAGAACACGGATCCCCTCCTGATTAATACATGCCATTCAGGACCCGTATGATCCAGCATATACTAATAATCGTTCTTTGGCCATTAATTTTATTAACAGAGCTCCTAGGGGAGGTTAATAATAAAATTAACGTGAGTGTATAACCACCGTTTCAATATTTTATCCATGATTTATAATCACCACCTAGGGGTGTGCAACCATAAATCATACTAAAATACCTTATCCTTTCAGAGATCCAATCTGGTATATGATAGAAATCCCTTCCTAAGGATCGGGACCACCATGTTCTTCCTATGGACCAACGATGGAGGCCTTAGGTCCTCTCTTCGAAAACCTTCTCCCACTCAATCTTTTGAAGTCAAGTTTTATTTTAAAATCATGCATGAACAATTTTAATATGAGCAGCACTCCCTATTCTATATGACATGTTATCAATATACATAGTAAATCATATTATAATGCAGACAAGCAAAGCAATCAAACAAAGCTACAAGCAAAATAATAATAACCGTAATATTATGGTTCCACCCTAGAGAATTGAAAACTAAGATTACAAGAGAATAATCGAGACATTTATCGATTCTTCATCCTTTAATCCTCAAGCTGTATCCTTCTTCATGTAATACCCATATTCAAGTCTTCAATCCCGTATGAATCGAATACTTCATATTTCCGGTCATATCTAAATTTAATGTTTCTCAGAATCGTCTCAAAAATAAAATTAAAACTGCACCAGAAAAATTGCACCTTTTCTGGACACTTGGCAGCTCTCGGTCGGCAGGCCGATCTGGGAGATTCCCAGTCGGTCATGCTTCATTGGCCTGCCGATCCATGAAGGTTCGGCCTGCCGAACTAAAAGTTTGGCCTACCGGTAGAGTACCCTAATTTTTGCCCCACTGTCGGCCTGCCGAACCACACGTCCGGCCTGTCGATCTGTGGCCATCGGCCTGCCGAACTGTGACGTCCGGCATGCCGATTGAGCAGAAAACCCTTATTCTAGAAAATACAATTTTAATGCAATTCATCAATTTTATTTTCAACAATTCAAAAACATAAAATTAGAGACTCAGGAAATACCTGGAGGCGCCATCATCTATCTTCTAGATCCGTCTTCTTCGAATAATTATTTAATTACAAAATTTTACAAATTTAAATTAAGTAACAATTCCTAGATGGAGATAGTCTGCCATCTAATTACATGAAAAACCTAGATACACATTCTAACCTCTAAGGAATCATAACCGGTATGAATTAATTAATTAAACAAAGATTTAATCAACCATAATTAATTAATAAACATTCACCACATAATCCATGACAACATATATATTATATAGAAACCTAGAGTGCCATCTCTCTATAAAATTCAATTCAAGCATAGGAGAGATTAAGATCACAAAATTTATGCATATAACATGATCACAAACTTGCAAATTTATGTAAAAACCTGGCTCTGATACCAATTGTGGGAAACAAAGTGCGCAGCGGAATTTTAAAATTTTTTTCATCAGAGTAATTTCCAAAACACAAGTTTAACGTGTTATATGTATAAATTAGACAGATCTTACTAACCTCTGTGTGCCGAAGAACCTCCACAACCTATGTAGAGAAGTAACGTTCCAGAAGAGCCTCAACCAACTGGTCTTCTTTGCTATTCCCTATCGACAACTGGAGTGAGTGTGGGCTCACACGTACAGCTCTTCCACTGGTGACTCTCCTTCCAACAAATAGAGAGAACCCAAAGCTAGTGTTCGTGATTTGTGAACAAAAGCTCTCAGGGAGTTTTTAGATGCTCACCAGAAGAGTATCACTCTTAATCTCTCAAATTGATTTGAGTAAATCATGAGACTCACTCCCTTTTTATAGCTATTGGTCTTGGGGTCAGTCCTTATCAGATTAGGTCTCAAAAACTCGAAACAAAATCAAGTTCGGATGAATATTTGATAAGATCCGCGTGAAAACGCATAATCTTATCTCTAGCTGATCGGCAGGCCGAACTCCCGAGAAAAAATCTTCGCGAATCTCTTATTTTCCACCCGAGATTCTAAAGGATAAAGTCTCAGTTTTGATTCAAATAACCCAATAGAGAAGTTATCTTATCAAAACAAACTTTATCAAGATAATCTCCAAGAAAATAAATCAATTCACAATAATTCTACAAGTTTATCTTGATCTAATTTGTCCAAAATTAAAACAACCGATAAACAGACAAGAATTATCTTATCGCAATAATTCAACAAGTTTATCTTGAACTAATTTCTTACAAAATTAATTCAACCGATAAACAGACATGAATTATTTGATTCTTACAAGTTTTAAACCAATCTGATAATTTGACATAAGTCACCAATTATTGGAAAAGCACGCTGTATCGTTACAGGACTTTGTGAGCTAGCAAAGGGGACCAAAATGGACCTATAAACTTCAAGCTCATGATAATTATGAAACCCAATATACCAGATATACATTTCACAATTATCAACTCCAACGCTACTCCACTAAAAGCTTGGAGCTGCACTCTCGAACTTTATAGAATTACGAAGCTCGTGTAGTTAAGTCTCCATGACATATCATAGTGTATCGTATCCCCATATGATCATCCATAATCGGCTTAAGGGCAAGTTCTGTCTTACCTTCCTGATTATTTTTATCTTACATTACATTGTCTCACCATTAGAAAACTTACCATATAAAGATAGTATACCATTCAGTTACACCTATGTATCCAAATGGTTGAGCACTCCAGTTTTTCAATTACAGGACAACGCATATAAGAGGATATCATAACTCCTAAAGAGGAGCTATGGATTCCATATCTATGAATAACAAGTCTACGCTATCAAGAGTTATGCCTCCAACGTACCGGCATGCATACCACTATTGAGATGTGGGTGTCACCCTTTGGCACATCAAAAGACACAAGTCGAGACAACGGGCCCATTATTCATCTCAGGATTAAGATACAATACAAATGACTGTCTAAAGTGAATCAATTTGCCAAGACAGAATTATTAATCCAAATCAATTCACTTTATGTCCCGATCCAACACATCATCACCTATGACAACGTGCCAATGTTTCTATTCATGGAGTCCAACTCCGATGGTCAAGACAAACCATCTCCCATAAGGGATATAGACAACATAACAATCTTTACATGAATAAAGCGCCCAACTTTATTCCCTCGATTACGGATCATATGTTTTAGACCGCCACCTTAAGAATCGTGTCTTCTGCATAATCAGTTCATCATATGCCCAATTCTTAAGGCTTAGATTGACAGTCTCAGACTACTGTTTGTTTATCATACATTCAACAAATATGAACGTAAAGAGGACAAGATTTGGTATATATAAATGAATAAATTCTTTATTGATAAAAATATCTCCAAAAATGTATTACATTTTTACTCCTTAGGGCATACATGTCTAACAGTAAAAAAATAATAATAATAAAATAATGCTTGAATTAGTGTAAAGAGTCTAGTGAGGCAGAGAGATGATCTTGTATGCGTAATATTCTGGTATGGATTTTAACTTTATATTTGCTTTGTAATGCTTATATTTTATGGAATGAATTATATCCTTATGTTTTTAATAATTATTGTTAATGTTGTTATGCTGCCAATTTTTACATAAATTAAATCATGCTTTCTTTATGTAATTTAATTGTGCTACATAATTAATATTAATAATAATAAAATGATGCTTAATTTTATGAAATATCTTTTACTACAGTCTGACTTGTTATATTATCGATTCTAGATATTTTATAAGACGAAGTGCTCCTGAAATTAATGTAAAAATTTATTCCACTTAAATATATTAAGTTTGATTTGTTATTATCTTTTCTATCTTAAAATTATGTTAATTATAATTGAGTGACAGCAGTTATAGTTTTCATAATTAGTGCACCAATGATTATTTTGCTAGTTTTTATAGGAAAACCCTTACTGCATTATGGCTTGCTATATTGTTGCTCTTGGTTGACCTATATAATTAGTAAAATGTGCTTGTAATTAATGAGAAAAGATATAATAAATCAAATGCTTTAGATAATTATTAATTAGAGTTTAAAATTTCATATCAGTTACGAAACATATAAAAGATTCTCAAAGCTTTACCGTTTTAATTTTATGCTTTAAATTTTGAATTAAATAAAATAAAAACCACAAAAATAGTTCTTTCATTTTAAACTTTGATTTGAAAAAGTGCTTGCCTTTTTGAACATTTATTTTTATCAATTTGTCGAGGTACAAATTTTTATCTCCCTGTAGATACGACAACTTTTTTATACTACAAACGTCCACCGTTTAAAGAGAAAAATTTTTGGCCGAATCGAACAAAAATTTGACGCCGTTGCCGGGGAGGTGCCGTTACTCTATCAAATTGCTAAATTAAACTAAAAAACAGGTAAGTAATTTATCCTTATCCTTTGTAAATATTATTTTAATTATTTGTGTTTTTAATTAGCGTGTTTATTAAAAAAAATAAAAAATTTTAAAAATTAAAAAAAACATAAAACAAAAAATTAAAAATAAAAAGGGGTGGATGCTTTTCACTCACTACTTTATTCATTTCGGATAAAGAAAAGCTTAACATCCCATCTTTTGTTTCACAAGTTTGGGTAATTGTAAAATTTGTTGGATTCTGTCAAAAAGGCACACCATTAGGACTCAATCTGACGACCATAAGGCTAACACCCTTGCCTAAGAAAGTTGGGAATTCTGAGCATGTCTATTGTGACCCGCCAACGATCTGGGAATCTGATTAATTTGCCATTATTCAGCTTGAAAATTTTTCTTTAAAAAATAAAAAATAAATAAAAAAGTAAAAAAAAATTAAAAATTTAAAAAAATGTTTTGGGAAGTTCATAGAGAAATCATTGCAAATTTTTCTCAACAACACTTAGGACCATTTTATAGTGCTTGGTGGAGATTTAAAGACTTGCTAGATAGGTTCCCTCACCATGGTCTTTCTAGAGAATATCTATTAGAAATCTTCATAGATAGGTTAAGTCCTAAAACTAAAAATTGGGTAGAAAGAGGAGATGGTACCACTCTTTTTTACCTATTATCTATTGACGAAGCCTATTATATGTTAGAAGATATGGCCGAATATGATTATTGGAGATTGAATAGTTCTAGGAACAATTTATTTTTGGAGAACAATTCAAACTTTTCAAAACCTTGGCCTGAAACTCAACTTGAAATTTTGGAGTCAAATTTTGAATTGCAAGAGACATGTAGTGACCTAAATAGGGTGAATCTGGAAGAAACTTTAGAAACATTGGAAGAAACTTTAAAAAAATATATGGAAACCATGACAAAAATAAAATTAGAAAGGCTTGAATATTCTCTTGAGTTACTTGAAGAAGATTCTCTAGGTAAGGAAGAAATAATTGACCTAGTCATTGAAGAAGAAAATTTAGAACTCACCTATTTTGAGGAATAACCTTTGGGAGAGGAATGTGAGGAAGAGAAAGAAGACTTAGCTATAGAACAGGAACAATCATCACCTTTAGTCCTAGGTTCTCAACCTCAGTTGCCACAAAAGTTCAGCAAAGACCATTCTTACAAAGATCTTATGTGGCCACCACCACCTCCACCACCTTTAGCATCATTCTTAAGGACCTACCAAGAACATAAAATGGGTCTAAGTTGCATGGATTCAAATGTTTCATATTTTGCCAATCTTGAGGGCATGTTCACACAAGATCCATATGTGGTGTCTTTCGACACTAACTACGGGAGGAAGTCGCTCTTTGATGACTTTCCACTAGGAGTGGAGTTGGAATAAAGACTTGCTGAATTCAAGGTATCAAGCGATGGAAAACACTTTTCAAGTAATATCTTTACCTTCCCTTCTTTGTAATATATTTTGTAATATATTTTTTTAGTGTTGTTGTGTGCTATTTTGATTTTCTTTTAAAATTTTTTAAAAAATGAGATTTATTTTGAAAATTTAAAATGAAGGCTATTAATTAAATTTGTTTAGAATGGCTGAGTTAAGGAGTTAAACTGTTTTCTCTCGAGATGCATTCTAATAAGTTTAATTTTGTAAATGCAATTTGTTTAGATTTTCAAATAAATTTCAATAAAAAAAGTGTGTTTTAATTTTACTTCTTAATTTTCCTTAAAAAAAACTTTGAAATTAAATTGCTTAATAATTCAACTAAAATGGCTGAGATTAAGGAGGATATCCTCTTGAAACGCATTTTGAAGAATTTGAAAAGTAATTTTAATTTTCAAACAAAAAAATAATAATAAAGTCTAGGGAATCCGACTTTAAAAGACCCAATTTGTAATATATTCTTACGTGTTTTATTAGTTTTTAGTTTTTGTTTGTTAAGTTTACTACATATCATCTCTATAGTTGTGCTATTCAGGTTATATCTTTGTCTGCTCTCACTATTCTTTTTATTGTTAATGTTGTTATGCTGTCAATTTTTACATAAATTTAGTCATGCTTTCTTTATTTAATTTAATTGTGTTACATAATTAATATTAATAATAATGAAATGATGCTTAATTTTATGAAATGTCTTTTACTACAGTATCACTTGTTATATTGTCAATTCTAGATATTTCATAAGACGAAGTGCTGCCGGAATTAATGTAAAAATTTATTCCACTTAAATATATTAATTTTGATTTGTTATTATCTTTTTTATCTTAAAATTATGTTAATTATAATTGAGTGATAGCGGTTATAGTTTTCATAATTAATGCACTAATGATTATTTTGCTAGTTTTTATAGAAAAACCCTTACTGCATTATGACTTGTTATATTGTCGCTTTCGGTTGACCTATATAACTTGTAAAATGTGCTTGCAATTAATGAGAAAAGATATAATAAATCAAATGCTTTAGATAATTATTAATTAGAGTTTAAAATTCCATATCAGATGCGAAACATACAAAGGATTCTCAAAGCTTCACCGTTTTAATTTTATGCTTTAAATTTTGAATAAAATAAAATAAAAACCACAAAAATATTTCTTTCATTTTAAACTTTGATTTGAAAAAGTGCTTACCTTTTTGAACGTTTATTTTTATCAATTTGCTGAGGTATAAATTTTCATCTCCCTATGGATACAACAACTTTTCTATACTATAAACGTCTGCCATTTAAAGAGAAATATTTTTGGACGAATCAAACAAGAACGGAATCCCCTACAAAGCGTAAACCACTACGGTGAGCTCTAAATCATGAGTAGGGAAGTCCTGCTCATGACGCTTTTACTATTGCAATCCATAAGTCACAACTCGTCCATGCCGTGTCAACACACATCCAAGCCTATGTCCTACTACAGTGGTGTAGATCTCATAAAACTTGTCACTGCTTGATGTAGCCAATGTAGAAGTGGTAGTCAACTGATCTCAAAACTATTGGGAAGAGCATCTACATCCTTTGTTCTATTTAAACCTATCACTTGTCCTGATCAACTACGTCAATGGAGCCGTTACCTTTAGGGAAACCCTTCGTGAACTTTTTAGTAGTACCTGGTAAGTCCTAAAAAGCTGTGAATCTTGGCCGTAATCTTCAGTCGCCCCCACCATACTGTAGCCTTAATCTTAGATGAATTTATTGAGAAGCCTTGCTCAAAATGATATGCTTCAAACTCGACCTTCTAGGCATGCTGATGGTGCTTCTGGATCGTAAATCGGTTCTCAAGAAATATCAGGAACTTCCTAGCTGGTCAAATAACTCATCGATGTTGGGCCTGGGATATTCGTCCTTCATGGTGACCTAATTTAGCTGCCGATAACCAAGGCGCAATATGAGCATACCATTGTGCCTCTTGGCAAACAAAACTGACGTATCCTATGTAGTCCTAAATATATCCTTCACTCGTAAGTTCCTAAAGCTATTTCCTTAATTCCCTCATTCCCGCTAGCACCAAACGACACGGTGCTATAAAAATCAAAGCGGTCCTCGGGAATAACTTGATAACAACTTAATCCTCCCGATGCGATGCTAATCACGATAACCTATCGGGGAAGACATCCTCGAACTCATTAGCCACCGATGTTGCTTTATTTCTTCCTACAGCATCAGATTCCTCCCCTAGATCTAAAAGAAACATATATATACACACACACGCACACATTGATATATAGCATGCTAGGTCTCCCTTGTACACCTAGATGTATTTTCATGAGTTGCTCACTCATTACTCAATCGTTACCACCTTGGTAAACGATCATCATCCCCCTATCGATCCCTAGGGTTACCCATTTAGTGCAACAACTAATTTTCAAAACACAAGTTTGACATGCTATATGTATAAATTAACCAGATATTACTAACCTTTGTGTGCCGAAGAACCTATGCAATCTATGAAGAGAAATAACATTCCAAAAGAGCCTCAACCAACTAGTCTTCTTTGCTATTCTTTGTCCACGACCAGAGTGAATGCAGGCTCACACGTACAGCTCTTCCACCGGTGACTCTCCTTCCAACCAATCGAGAGAACCCAAAGCAAGTGTTCGTGATTTGTGAACAAATGCTCTTAGGGAGTTTTTCAAATTCTCACTTAGCAGAGTATCATTCTTAATCTCTCAATTGATTGGAGTAACTTGTGAGACTCACTCCCTATTGAGAGGTTGGTCCTAGAGTTAGTCCTCATCAGATTAGGTCTCAAAATTTGGATCATAATCAAATTCGGATCAATATCTGATAAGATCAGCGTGAAAACATGTGATCTTATCCTTCGCTGATCGGCAGGCCGAACAGGCCCCATCGGCAGGCCAAACACGTCCATCGGCAGGCCGAACTGCCGAATAAAAATTTCACGAATCTTTTATTTTTAACCCAAGATTCTATAGGATAAAGTCTTAGTTTTAATTCAAATAACCCAATAGATAAGTCATCTAATCAAAACAAATTTATCTAGATAATCTCTAAGAAAATAAATCAATTCCCAATAATTCTTCAAGTTTATCCTGATCTAATTTATCCAAAATTAAATCAATCGATAAACAAACAAGAATTATCCGATCCCAATAATTCAACAAGTTTATCTTGAATTAATTTTATTACAAAATTAATTCAACTGATAAAGAGAGATGAATTATTTAATTCTTTCAAATTTTAACCAATCTGATAAATCTAACATAAGTCATCAATAATTAGAAAAACACGTCGTGTCGTTACAGGATGTTGTGAGCTAGCAAAGGGGATCAAATGGACCTATATAGTTCAAGCTCCTGATGATTATGAAACCCAATATCCCAAATATATATTTCATAATTATCAACTCCAACGCTACTCCATTAAAAGCTTGGAGTTGTACTCTCGAACTACATAGAATTACGAGGCTCATATAGCTAAGTCTCCATGACATATCATAGTGTATTGTATCCCCATATGATAATCCATAATCGGCTTAAGGACAAGTTATGTCTTACCTTCCTGATTATTTTTATCTTACATTTCATTATCTCACTATCAGAAGACTTACTATCCAATGACAGTATACCATTCGGTTACACCTATGCATCCAAATGGTTAAGCGCTCTAGTTTTTCAATTACAGGATAACGCATATAAGAAGATATCATTAGTCCTAAAGAGGAGCTATAGGTTCCATATCTATGAATAATAGGTCTATGCTATCGAGAGTCATGCCTCCAATGTACCGGCATGCATACCACTATTAAGATGTAGGTGTCACCCTTTGATACATCAAAAGACACAAGTCAAGACGCAGGCCCACTATTCATCTCAGGATTAAGATACAATACAAATGATTGTCTAAAGTGAATCGATTTGTCAAGACAAAATTATTAATCTAAGTCAATTCATTTTATGTCCTGATCCAACACATCGTCACCTATGACAATGTGCCAATGTTTCTATTCGGGAAGTCCACCTCCGATGGCAAAGACAAACTATCTCCTAATAGGGATATAGACAACATAACAATCTTTACATGAATAAAGTACCTAATCATCTCAGGATTAAGATACAACACAAATGATTGTCTAAAGTGAATCGATTTACCGAGATAGAATTATTAATCCAAATCAATTCACTTTATGTCCCGATCCAACACATCGTCACCTATGACAACGTGCCAATGTTTCTATTCATGGAGTCCACCTCCGATGGTCAAGACAAACCATCTCCCTAAAGGGATATAGACAACATAACAATCTTTGCATGAATAAAGCGCCCAACTTTATTCCTTCGATTGCGGATCGTATGATTTAGACCATCACCTTAAGAATCGTGTCTTCCACATAATCCATCCATCATATGCCCAATTCTTAAGGTTTAGACCAACATTCTCAGACTATTATTTACTTAACATACATTCAACAAACATGAATGTAAAGAGGACAAGATTTGGTATATAAATAATGAATAAATTCTTTATTGATAAAAATGTCTCCAAAAATTTATTACATTTTTACTACTTAGGGCATACATGTCTAACACAGAAAACTTACTATCCAATGATAGTATACCATTCGGTCACACCTATGTATCCAAATGGTTGAGTGCTCTAGTTTTCCAATTATAGGATAACTCATATAAGAGGATATCATTACTCCTAAAGAGGAGCTATGGATTCCATATCTATGAATAACAAGTCTACGCTATCAAGAGTCATGCCTCCAATGGACCGGTATGTTTACCACTATTAAGATGTGGGTGTCACCCTTTGGTACATCAAAAGACACAAGCCAAGACAACGGGCCCACTATTCATCTTAGGATTAAGATACAACGCAAATGATTGTCTAAAATGAATCGATTTGCCGAGATAGAATTATTAATACAAATCAATTCACTTTATGTTTTGATCCAACACATCGTCACCTATGAAAACATGCCAATGCTTCTATTCATGGAGTCCACCTCCGATGATCAAGACAAACCACTCCCAAAAGGGGTATAGACAACATAACAATCTTTGCATGAATAAAGCGCCCAACTTTATTCCCTCGATTATGGATCATATGATTTAGACCATCACCTTAAGAATTGTGTCTTCCGCATAATCCGTCCATCATATGTCCAATTCTTAAGGTTTAGACCGATAGTCTCAGGCTTTTGTTTGCTTAACATACATTCAACAAATATAAACGTAAAGAGGACAAGATTTGGTATATTAATAATGAATAAATTCTTTATTGATAAAAATTTCTCTAAAAACTTATTATATTTTTACTCCTTAGGGCATACATGTCTAACATAGCTCCAGGTGCTCATCGACACCAGTTGTCCAATTGTAGCCTTGATTTGCGGGACTTTGAATTTGTTAGGCATAAGGGCCCCCATGATGGCGTCGATGAATGGTGGGTCCAGCATGCCTCCTTCTTCAACTCGAAAACGACAATTGTAGATTTTGTTTATCTACCACTGCAAATGTTAGAATTAACGGTTGTTGGTATCTTTAGGCAGTTTCACCCGGTGTTGGGCTCTGCCCTCAACCTTGTAGCCTCCTCCATCCTGCTTGTCTTAGGGATGGCAAACTCCCCGGTTCCAAATTCTGTCCAAGACAGATGTTTGGAAGCCTTACGGGGAACGATTGTGGCTCCCTTAAGGACAAATCTAACCTTGTCGGACATGCCTATTGTTTGTCGCGATACTCTTGATAGTCTATCTAGTATGCTCAGAGTCTACGTTATCATTGATTTCACCCCTCTACCCTACTCTGCCTCTGGCCTAGTCTTCCTAGGCCGAAGGAAGGAGAACAGGAGGTGGCTATTGTTGAGCTTGCCATTGTGCCATCTCTTAATGAGTAAACAGACTACGATGGTCAGTTCTTGTTAGACATGTATGCCCTAAGGAGTAAGAATGTAATACGTTTTTGGAGACATTTTTATCAATAAAGAATTTATTCATTTATATATACCAAATCTTGTCCTCTTTACGTTCATATTTGTTGAATGTATGATAAGCAAACAGTAGTCTGAGACTGTCAGTTTAAACCTTAAGAATTGGGCATATGATGGACTGATTATGCGAAAGACACGATACTTAAGGTGACGGTCTAAAACATATGATCCGTAATTGATGGAATAAAGTTGGGCACTTTATTCATGTAAAGATTGTTATGTTGTCTATATCCCTTTTGGGAGATGGTTTGTCTTGACCATCGGAGTTGGACACCATGAATAGAAACATTGGCACATTGTCATAGGTGACGATGTGTTGGATCAGGACATAAAGTGAATTGATTTGGATTAATAATTCTATCTTGGCAAATCGATTCACTTTAGACAGTCATTTGTATTATATCTTAATCCTAAGATGAATAGTGGGTCCGTTGTCTCGACTTGTGTCTTTTGATGTGCCAAAGGGTGACACCCACATCTCAATAGTGGTATGCATACCGGTACGTTGGAGGCATGACTCTTGATAGCGTAGACTTGTTATTCATAGATATGGAATCCATAGCTCCTCTTCAGGAGTAATGATATCCTCTTATATGCATTGTCCTGTAATTGGAAAACTGGAGCGCTCAACCATTTGGATACATAGGTGTAACCGAATGGTATACTATCTTTGGATGGTAAGTTTTCTAATGGTGAGACAATGGAACGTAAGATAAAAATAATCGAGAAGGTAAGACAGAACTTGTCCTTAAGCTGATTATGGATGATCATATGGGGATGCGATACATTATGATATGTCATGGAGACTTAGCTACACGAGCTTTGTAATTCTATAAAGTTTGAGAGTGTAGATCCAAGCTTTTAGTGGAGTAGCGTTGGAGTTGATAATTGTGAAATGTATATCTGGGATATTGGGTTTCATAATTATCATGAGCTTGAACTTTATAGGTCCATTTTGGTCCCTTTGGTAGGTCACAAAGTCCTATAACGACATGGCGTGCTTTTCCAATAATTGGTGACTTATGCCAGATTTCTCAAATTGGTTTAACATTTGTAAGAATCAAATAATTCATGTCTGTTTATCGGTAGAATTAATTTTGTAAGAAATTAGTTCAAGATAAACGTGTTGAATTATTGTGATCAGATAATTCTTGTCTGTTTATCGGTTGTTTTAATTTTGGACAAATTAGAACAAGATAAACTTATAGAATTATTGTGAATTGATTTATTTTTTTAGAGATTATCTTGATAAAGTTTGTTTTCATCAAATAACTTCTCTATTGGGTTATTTGAATAAAAACTGAGACTTTATCCTTTAGAATCTCGGGTGGAAAATAAAAGATTCGCGGAGATTTTTTCTCGAGAGTTTGGCCTGCCGGATAACGTGTTCGGCCTGCCGATGGTGCCTGTTTGGCCTGTCGATCAGCGAGAGATAAGATTACACGTTTTCATGCGGATCTTATCAGATATTGATCCGAACTTGATTCTATTTCGATTTTTTGAGACCTAATCTGATATGGACTGACCTCAGGACCAATAGCTATAAAAAGGGAGTGAGTCTCATGATTTACTTTGATCAATTTGAGAGATTAAGAGTGAAGCTCTTCTAGTGAACATCTGAAAACTCCCTGAGAGCTTTTGTTCACAAATCATGAGCACTAGCTTTGGGTTCTCTCTATTGGTTGGAAGGAGAGTCACCGGTGGAAGAGCTGTACGTGTGAGCCCACACTTACTCCGGTTGTGGATAGAGAATAGCAAAGAAGACCAGTTGGTTGAGGCTCTTCTGGAACGTTACTTTTCTACACAGGTTGCGGAGGTTCTTCAGCACACTAAGTTTAGTAAGATCTATTTAATTTATACATATAACATCTCAAACTTGTGTTTTAGAAATTACTCTGATGAAAATTTTAAAAATTTTGCTGCGCACTTTGTTTCCAACAATTGGTATCAGAGCCGAGGTTTTTACATAAATTTGCAAGTTTGTGATCATGTTATATGCATACATTTTGTGATCTTAATCTCTCCTATGCTTGAATTGAATTTTATAGAGAGATGGCACTCTAGGTTTCTACATAATATATATGTTGTCATGGATTACGTGGTATCTTTCAATGAAAAAGTGGTGATTCGTAAAAATAAATATTTTATCTGTTCTGGATGGATGCAAAATAATCTATATTTTATCAAACATAAGATGGACTTATTGCTTAATGCTGAGATAAATGATAATGACTCAAAAAGACTTAAAACTTCTCACTCTAATAAGACTTATCTTTGGCATTTGCGCCTTGACCATATTAACCTAAATAGGATTCAAAGGTTGATAAGGGATGGACCTTTAAGCAACTTAAAGGTGGAATCTATACCCCAATGTGAGTCTTGTTTGGAGGGTAAAATGACCAAAAGACCATACGGGTCTAAGGGCAATAGGGCCGAAGGGGTTCTAGAACTTGTGCATAGTGATGTTTGTGGATCGATGAACATCGGGCACGAGGAGGGTATGAGTATTTCATCACTTTTATTGACGATTACTCAAGATATGGGTATGTGTACCTAATGCACCACAAAAGCAAAACTTATGATAAGTTCAGGGAGCTTCGGGCTGAAGTGGAAAAGCAATTGGGTAGACCCATAAAGGCACTTCGATCTGATCGAGGTGGGGAATACCTTTCTGATGAGTTCATGGGACACTTGTTAGAGAATGGGATTTTATCCCATTTGACTGCGTCGGGCACTCCGCAGCAAAATGGCGTAGCGGAGAGAAGGAATAGGACTTTGTTGGACATGATTAGGTCCATGATGAGTTATTTATCATTGCCTTTATCCTTTTGGGGATATGCACTATAAACCGCATGTTATCTTTTGAACAATATGCCTTCAAAATCGGTCCCTAAAACTCGTCACAAGTTGTGGACAAGACGGAAGACATCCTTAAACCATATTCGCATACGGGGATGTCCAGCTTATGTCCTGTTTAAGGATCCGAATAAGTTGGAAGCACGTTCAAAAGTTTACGTATTTGTAGAATATCCAAAAGGGACTAAAGGGGGTTATTTTTATAACCCAAAGGAAAATAAAGTCGTGGTTTCAACTAATGCAACTTTCCTTGAGGAGAGTTACATGGACGACTTTAAACCTCGAAGCAAAGTGGTGCTTGAGGAGTTAAGGGGTGATTCGTTCACTCTGGAGGTTCCGAACGAAACCATTCCGATCGGTGTAGAAAAACCAAACAAACCTGAACAACAACCTCAGGGGCTTCGGCGTAGTGGGAGGATCGGGCGTCAACCTGAGAGATATATGTTCAATGGGGAAGTCTTTTTGGCTAAACTGGATGAGCATGACAGGGATCCTTATACTTACACAGAAGCCATGGAGGATGTTGATTCAAGACTCTGGACAGAGGCAATGAACATAGAGGTGAAGTCTATGGAGACTAATCAGGTCTGGGAGCTTGTGGATCTTCCCGAAGGGGTAAAACCCATAGGGTGTAAATGGATCTACAAGAGGAAAAGAGGAGTGGATGGAAAGGTCGAAACCTTTAAGGCTAGACTGGTAGCTAAGGGTTATACGCAAAAGGAAGGAATCGATTATGAGGAAACCTTTTCGCCTGTAGCCATGCTTAAGTCCATCCGGATTCTTTTATCCATAGCTGCCGCTCTCGACTATGAGAATTGACAGATGGATGCCAAGACGGCTTTTTTAAATGGATATCTTGATGAGTCCATTTATATGGAACAGCTAGACGGGTTCAAGGTCGCGGGTCAAGAGGGTAAGGTTTGTAAGCTGCTAAAGTCTATTTATGGACTTAAGTAGGCTTCTCGTTCTTGGAACATAAGATTTGATCAAGTGATCAAGACTTATGGGTTCTCACAAAAAGTGGATGAACCATGTGTTTACAAACACATTAAGGATAGGAAGGTGGTTTTTCTATTGTTCTATGTAGATGACATTCTTCTAATTGGCAATGACGTTGGGGCGTTGTCATAGGTCAAATTATGGTTGACCAAGCAGTTTGACATGAAGGACTTAGGTGAGGCTAATTTTGTTCTCGGTATCCAGATTTTTCAGGATAGGAAGAACAAAATGATAGCTTTGTCTCAGGCCAGCTACATAGATAAAATTCTTAGGAGGTTTGCAATGCAAGATTCCAAGAAAGGTGGGCAACCATCTAGGTCTGGAATTACTCTTTCTAAGAAAGACTCTCTAAAGTCTTATGAAGAAAGAGAATACATGAAGAAGGTACCCTATGCTTCGGCAGTAGGTAGTCTCATGTATGCCATGCTTTGTACTCGACCGGATATTAGCTATGCGATCGGGATTGTAAGTCGATTTCAAGCGGATCCAGGACTGAACCATTGGGTTGCGGTAAAGCATATTTTTAAGTACCAAAGAAGGACTTGAGGGTATATGCTTGTGTATTCGGGTGAGGATTTAACTCCTCTAGGATACACTGATTCAGATTTTCAATCCTGTCTGGATTCTAGGAAATCAACTTCGGGGTTTGTGTTTACTCTGGGTGGCGGTGCCATCAGTTGGAGAAGTGCTAAGCAAGATTGCACTTCGGATTCAACGATGGAGGCCAAGTATGTGGCGGCTAGTGATGCTTCGAAAGAAGTAGTGTGGCTCTGTAAGTTCCTTGGGGATCTTGAGGTAGTTCCTGGTATGGATAAAGCGGTATCACTGTACTGTGATAACAGTGCAGCGGTAGCTAATGCTAAGGAACTAAGATTTCACAAGAAGAGTAAGCATATTGATCGGAAGTATCATGTGATAAAGGACTTTGTTGAGGGCGGGCATGTCACGGTGTGCAAGATCGCGTCAGAGGACAATTTAGCTAATCCATTTACAAAGACACTTACTGGGAGAGTCTTCGAGAGGCATGTGGAAGCTATGGGGATGCAAAATTTGCTGTATTTACTCACTTAGTGCAAGTGGGAGATTGTTAGACATGTATGCCCTAAGGAGTAAAAATGTAATACGTTTTTGGAGACATTTTTATCAATAAAGAATTTATTCATTTATATATACCAAATCTTGTCCTCTTTACGTTCATATTTATTGAATGTATGATAAGCAAACAGTAGTCTGAGACTGTCAGTCTAAACCTTAAGAATTGGGCATATGATGGACTGATTATGCAGAAGACACGATTTTTAAGGTGACGGTCTAAAACATATGATCCGCAATTGAGGGAATAAAGTTGGGCGCTTTATTCATGTAAAGATTGTTACGTTGTCTATATCCCTTTTGGGAGATAGTTTCTCTTGACCATCGGAGTTGGACACCATGAATAGAAACATTGGCACGTTGTCATAGGTGACGATGTGTTGGATCGGGACATAAAGTGAATTGATTTGGATTAATAATTCTGTCTTGAAAAATCGATTCACTTTAGACAATCATTTGTATTGTATCTTAATCCTGAGATGAATAGTGGGCCCATTGTCTCGACTCGTGTCTATTGATGTGCTGAAGGGTGACACCCACATCTCAATAGTGGTATGCATACCGGTACGTTGGAGGCATGACTCTTGATAGCGTAGACTTGTTATTCATAGATATGGAATCCATAGCTCCTCTTTAGGAGTAATGATATCCTCTTATATGCGTTGTCCTGTAATTGGAAAACTGGAGCGCTCAACCATTTGGATACATAGGTGTAACCGAATGGTATACTATCTTTGGATGGTAAGTTTTCTAATGGTGAGACAATGGAACGTAAGATAAAAATAATCGGGAAGGTAAGACAAAACTTGTCCTTAAGCTGATTATGGATGATCATATGGGGATGCGATACACTATGATATGTCATGGAGACTTAGCTACGCGAGCTTCGTAATTCTATAAAGTTCAAGAGTGCAGCTCCAAGCTTTTAATGGAGTAGCATTGGAGTTGATAACTGTGAAATGTATATCTGGGATATTGGGTTTCATAATTATCATGAGCTTGAACTTTATAGGTCCATTTTGGTCCCCTTTGCTAGCTCACAAAGTCCTGTAACGACACGGTGTGCTTTTCCAATAATTGGTGACTTATGTCGGATTTATCAGATTGGTTTAAAATTTGTAAGAATCAATTAATTCATGTCTGTTTATCAGTAGAATTAATTTTGTAAGAAATTAGTTCAAGATAAACTTGTTGAATTATTACGATCAGATAATTCTTGTCTGTTTATCGGTTGTTTTAATTTTGGACAAATTAGAACAAGATAAACTTGTAGAATTATTGTGAATTGATTTATTTTCTTATAGATTATCTTGATAAAGTTTGTTTTGATCATATAACTTCTCTATTGGGTTATTTGAATCAAAACTGAGACTTTATCCTTTAGAATCTAGGGTGGAAAATAAAAGATTCGCGGAGATTTTTTCTCGGGAGTTTGGCCTACCAAAAAACGTGTTCGGCCTACCGATGGTGCCTGTTCGGCCTACCGATCAGCGAGAGATAAGATTACACATTTTTACGTGGATCTTATCAGATATTGATCCAAACTTGATTCTGTTTCGAGTTTTTGAGACCTAATCTGATATGGACTGACCCTAGGACCAATAGCTATAAAAAGAGAGTGAGTCTCATGATTTACTTAGATCAATTTGAGAGATTAAGAGTGAAACTCTTCTAGTGAGCATCTGAAAACTCCCTGAGAGCTTTTGTTCACAAATCACGAGCACTAGCTTTGGGTTCTCTCTATTGGTTGGAAGGAAAGTCACCGGTGGAAGAGCTGTACGTGTGAGCCCACACTCACTCCAGTTGTGGATAGAGAATAGCAAAGAAGACCAGTTGGTTGAGGCTCTTCTGGAACGTTACTTCTCTACACAGGTTGCAGAGGTTCTTTGGCACACTGAGGTTAGTAAGATCTGTTTAATTTATACATATAACATCTCAAACTTATGTTTTGAAAATTACTCTGATGAAAATTTTAAAAATTCCGCTGCGCACTTTGTTTCCAACAGTTCTCGGATAAGGTCTTGGACTATTGGGTCTTCTCTGTTCTGCTCTACCTTGGCCATGTTCCCTAGCTGTCGAAGTAAGATCTCGCTGCTCGAGGTCTGCCCTAAGGTTTGTTTTGGTTTTGGTTTCAGTTTTGGGCTTTACCTAACCCCTCTTATCGGGCACCCTTATCCTGAGTATTGCCTCTGGTTACCATGTTCGGATGGTGGGCTAATGTGGCTATTAACTTTGGATGTTAGAAAGGTGTAGGGGCCCTCCTTCTAGTGCCAAAATGTTGGGGTTTAGCAGTAGACGGCTATCCGTCAACACCACGTGCGGGTGTGCATGGTGCTTGGACATCTCTTCCCTACCCACCCTGGCTTGTCAAAGTGAACCTGCAACAAGAAGAGGGACACTTTGGAGGTAAAGGGGGACACCAGTGTGGTGCCAGCCAATGGCTCTTCGACGCTCAAGTTAGGTACTTGTTTGGCAGAGTACGAGAGTAGAGTTAGTCAAGAAAAAGCACGTTACCTCAAGCTACAATAAATGCACTCTATTTATACGCTGCCATTTGAACCAGGTGTTTGGTGGGCTTAACCTATGACCTATGTGTCACATCAATACCTGTTAGGGTGTAGGTGACATGTATTGTGGCCTCCACTAGAGGATTGGTCTCCATCTGAAGGTGAAATGATGCCATATGTCAACCTTCTGTGGCGAGTTGCTGCTTAGTTGCAGGCTTTGACAGTCTGACCCGAGCATGCTTTCATCCCAAGGAGGCGATACTTTGTGTCGCAGCCAGTGGGGACCCTGTCGAACACCTCAAGAAGAAGTGCTAATCTCAAGATGTTGCAAATTGTCTTCTCGATGAACTCTTCCGAGCACGACTGTCGAGTTGCCGTGGGGCAGTCCTCGGGGATAGCGTTAATCATACCCCCAACACATATCTCACACTTATTATGTTTTTCATCTTTGCAATTAATCAAACCATGCTTAGACATATATTTCAAAGATCCAAAATTTATGTGTGCTAAATGATCATGCCAAATATCAAAAGACTCAACAATATAAATGGAATTCATCACATTATTATTATTGATACTAAGTTTGTACATGTCACCACAAGAATAACCCTTTCGTATAGAAGACCTATTCTTAGATACAATACAAGTATTGCCCTTAAGTATAATTTCAAGAACCATTCTTACACATAAGGGAAGAAGATAGAAGATTATTTCTAATATCGAGAACATGGAAGACATTATTTAAAGTAACTTTCTTCCCAAAGATAAAGTTGATTTCCACCACTCCTTTTCTGGCAACCACCACTGTGTCAGGGTTCCCCATGAGAATTGTTTGTCCTTCTTTCTCCACTTCATATGATAAGAACTTGCTCTTATCATTGCAAACATGAATGGTGGCACTAGAATTAAACCACCAATCGTAAGACTTTATTGCAACCATATTGGTTTCGGTAATAATGCCAATTTACATCTTCGACACTATAGCACAAATCTCTTCAGATTTTTTTCAACAACATTGCCTTTGTTGGAGTTCACTTCTTCCTTTTTCTTCTTATACCTATGTTCACTTTATCTATGGTTCATTTTTCTTGCAAAAGAAACAACTTCTAGTAAATTTTTCAGGTTGTCACTGGTTTTTTGCGTTTCTCTTCATTATTTTCATTGAAGTTCTTTTGAAACTTACTAGTTTCAACCCCTATGGAGGAATTTCTTTCTATAATCCAAGATTAGGGTAATTTAGCAATAATAACCCCCACTAAAAATGATTCAAAAATCTCAACATTCAAATCCTTGAGTTTTGTAACAATGACTTGCAATTCATGTATTTGGTTCTAGAATGGACTTAGAGTCAAGCATAGAAAATTCTATAAATTTAAGAATAAGAAATTTATCCATACCTTCCTTTTCTGCCTTGTATTTGTATTCAAGGGCGTACCATATCTCTACCAGGGACTCCATGTTTTGGTAGAGATTATAGAGATGATCGTGGAGAGTGTTAAGAATGTGTCCATGACACATGACTTCATCGTCTTCCCTCTTCTTTCTAATGGTTTTGATGGTATTAGAATTGTCCTTTTTGGCTTTGGGATTGGCTCCATCTTTGGATCAAGCACATAAGCGATCTTAAGCACCGTGAGTAAGAAAAACAGCTTCTCCTTCCAACGAGTGAAGCTGGTGCCATCAAAACAGTCAAGTTGGACATTTGGGTTGAGAAGGGATGCCATGATTTTTTTAGCCTCCATCGCAATAGATTAAAACCTTTAAGATTGATAGAGTACTTTGTGTACAAAGAGAGATTAAAGGCTAAGAAATTTAGGAAAAAGGAAAAGGGAAATGTGTTTGAGGCGTGCATAAACACTTTCTTTGAAGGTTTTATTTGCCCTCACTTATTCAAGTTGCTAGAGAGTTTTTGTGGCAAATTACTTCTAAGATACAACAAACACTTGAACACGATATTTAGCAATAATATGTGTTCCAGAATAAGATATAAATTCTATAATAATTCTAAAAATTAAATAAAGATAGGAGTGTCATTTCATGAATAGACACAACTAGTTCAATCCACATAAACTTTGCTTAAAGGTACCTTTTCATTTGTAAAGGTATCTATTCATGAAACAATATAACAATTACAATGGATATGTCTGTTGCTAATAGTTATTTAGGTTTGTATAAAAACACATAACCAATGAATACACTAGTTCAAAACATTTCAAAGAACACATATTTTGACCATATATTAGGTTGGCTCAGCAAACTGGCGCCACGGCGCTCTTGGTTTTGCCATAATTTATGGCTGAAAACCTGTGTGGTGCTGCAATGCTGACTAGGCATTGCATCACCCACGCAACTGCCTCCGAAGTGTTGTTTGCACTTTTTGGTGCTGCAGTGCTCAAAATGAGCATCGAGGCACTAGAAGCTGATTCCAAATACTAAAAAATTGTGTTCTTTTTTTCAATTGAGTGTGATCTTTGAACTCAAACATATTAGAGAGATATATTACAATCTCTCTAACAAGAAGTTGGTACACAAGATTGGTATGCGTAGACTCAAAGATTTTTAAAAAAGAGATGTTGACATGAGGAGGAGACACTATGTACTGTACTTCTTTTCCCTTAGCCTAGGTTTTATCCCATTGGATTTTTCTTATAGATTTTTAATGATGCAGTTCTAAACGAGAGCATACAAGAATTATGTCGTCTTTTTTTCCTTAACTAAGATTTTTTACCTGCTAGATTTTTACTCAGTAAGTTTTTAATAAAGCACATTCTTTGTAATGTTGTGAATCAAATAAGCGTGCGAATGCTACCACTTGGAATTCTATAATCTACATACATGGTCTTGATTATAAATTACGATCTCGCATCTAGACCCCATTATCTCTCAGTAAAATCCCTTTTAAATATTGTTTATTATTTCTCTCTTAATTGTATTTGTAACATATAGAAGTTAAGTCTTTTACTATTACCTCTAGTTATGATTTTTGGTTTATATAAGTAGGGTGTGCTAAGATTGTATTTTCATCCCTCACAAGTGAAAGTACTATAGAAAGTTACTTTGTCTCTCATTCTCTTTTGTGCTTTCTCCCTTGTTCTCTTTATTTTTTACTTATATTTTTCTTTATTTTATAGCACATTACACGATACCACTTTAACATTGTTTGGCTGATGTGCAATTTGATAATTAATCTCCTTTTTCTTTTAATTATTAATAACTGTAGCATCCCTAATGACTGGCTGGGCAAATTAAAGGGCTAAAATTAAATAACTATATTAGCTTTGCTAAGAACTGAAAGATACATATAAATTATTATAACAGGAAAGTTTTTAAATAATTACCCTAGGAACACGTTTCTTTTTTTCATTTAAAATACTATGTTGCTTAGTTAAGTGATGTGACATTTTTTTTTATTTTCGCTTAAAATTTTTGTTGGATTCGTTCGTTATGAGACGCTTCAAATGATTGTACTTTTAAGAAGCCACATTTTTTTGTTTATTTTGGTTGATAAGAAAGCCACAACATTTTATTTGTGCTCTAAATTCATCTGTTCAAGACACTGCTGAAAGTAGCCGGTTTCACATGTCTGTCTCCGTCAAATGATTAGTGGATTGGGAAACAAATGATTTCATAGGAAGAGGAAAGGGTAGAGAGAGAGAAAAAAAAAAAGCCGAAACAAAGAAAGTGAAAACAAATTAGTGAGAAATCATGTTTTACCAAGGGTCATGTGTTATTAAGGGACGTTAATAATTTGTCAAAAGACAACGCAAAACGGGGGAGGGAAACCTTTGCAGCCAAGGAAACGTCTTTTGCCGTATACGCGCTCATACGGAAGCGCAATGGGATTTATTAGCACACGTGTGAAATGAAAAATGCTAGTGTGTGATATGGCCTAGTAACCAATTAGCTGAAACAGAGACGCTAAAATTACATTTTTCACGTTTGCAATGAAAAATAAGGAAGAGCCATGGGAAAGTTCGGTTGTACGAAGAGTCAAAACTGCCGGCCTAGTAGGTAGCTAACCTAATTAGTAACGAAAGGACAGCGCGCAAGCCTGCATGCATGTATGTATGTCATTTATCTATGTGACAATAATTACTTGGATGCATGACATACCGTGAAATTTGATTTTTTTTAATACACATAACACGGGATCGAATTTGTGCCTTTCCAACTTCAAACTTCACCTCATGTTGTTTGACTTAATGGTTGTTGGCCTATAAAACTTAAAAATAAATACCTATTTATCGTATTATACAAGTCACAGAAAACCTTTTCTTTTCTAATTTTAAATTGTTAAAAAGAAAAATAACTCCTATATAAGATAGCAGACATAACTCAACAATAATTTTATGCACAACTCTTTCACAATATATAAAATTTGTATCTGCCTACCCCTAAATTCAATATATATACATATATATGTATATATTAGCATATAGATTATAAAAGAAACTTTAGAAGCAAAAATATTAAAATATATTTTTACTAAGCATGTGGTCTTCTCATCTCTTAAAGCCACTTTTGGCGACAACACATTAAAAGTAAAGCTAATGGCACTAGTTTTGCCAATGTTCCCTCCAAAATTTTGTCAAGCCTTTTAGCAATGACATAGTCCTTGCTAAATAACCTCTATTAGCGCCAAGCTTTATTTCTTTGTCACTTTTATCATTAGTGATTGTGTTAGCACTTTTAGCGACGACTTGTTATTACCAAAAGTTGGCCTCACTCTTAGAAAAAATTGACATCTTTCTTGTTCCTTCAAAGACATTTAGCCACAATGTGTCGTCGCTAAAAGTGGCTTCCCTTAAAACATGTGATGTTTTATAAAATGAATATTTATAAATAAGTAAAGTAAATTGTTTGCTATTTGCTGTCTACATGTATTTTAAATATTTTATGAATATTATTAAAATTCTATAACTATGTGACCTTAAATATTGTATACAAGTGTTATCTATAAAAGGATAATATTTAAGGATGATAATCAAAATGATTAGTTATATTAATTTATTATTATTATTAATTATTCAATTAAAGTATGAAATCTTTAATTGAGTATTATTAGTAGATGTCATTTCCATTAAGAACAGAATGGTTTATTCAAACCGTTAATTTATTGAGTCATTAATGAGTGAATTATCCATAATGAGATTATGTAATATACACAGCTAAATAATTTCCATTAAATATTATAATTTCTTATCACATCAACCGATGGTCATATGTAAGATGATCTTAACCTTGAGTTATTAGTAGACTCCTATTTATAGAATGATGTCTTTTAATTTACTTGGTACGGGTTTTAAATGTAATCCCATCCCTTATATTTTAGAGACATAGTGAAATAAGTAGTTGAGAATGTCAATATTACAAGATGGAATCCATTCATTTTTTAACAAGAAGCAGATAAAGACACTACTACAGACTTGGCATTCGATGACGGTTTTAAACCGTTGTGGAAAACTTTCACGATGGTTAAAAAACCGTCATAAAAAACTCTATCGTGGTACAAAATTGAGCTTTCACGATGATTTTTTTACCATTGTGGAACATCCGAATAGGTGCCAGCTTTAGGTGTTTCGTGGGACCTCTATCATGATAGTTTTTTTGTAGAAACCATCGTGACAGAGGTCAATTTTACACGACAGCTTTGTAAAAACCGTCGTAAGAGGTTATGTTTCCACAACAGTTTTTGCTAAAAACCGTCGTGGAAACTTAGTTAACCACAACTTTACAGGATGATTTTTACAAAAACATCATGTAAGGTGTTGTTTTCACGATGGTTTTTGACTAAAATTGTCGTGAAAAATTGATCTTGCACTAAAAAAAATTACCTAAATTTCTGATTTCCCACAGGATGATTAGTCCCTTGTATTATCCATTACTACAAGGCCCTGATTGCATTGTGGTGAATTCGCCATATGTCTAAGCATACTATCGTCGACCCATTTGTCATGATGCCATGTCAAATTCTTGGCATGTTGTGCATGTTAGACATGTATGCTCTAAGGAGTAAAAATGTAATACGTTTTTGGAGACATTTTTATCAATAAAGAATTTATTCATTTATATATACCAAATATTGTCCTCTTTACGTTAATATTTGTTGAATGTATGATAAGCAAATAGTAGTCTGAGACTGTCAGTCTAAACCCTAAGAATTGGGCATATGATGGGATGATTATGCGGAAGACACAATTCTTAGGGTGACGGTCTAAAACATATGATCCACAATCGAGGAAATAAAGTTGGGCACTTTATTAATGTAAAGATTGTTATGTTGTCTATATCCCTTTTTGGGAGATGGTTTGTCTTGGCCATCGGAGTTGGACTCCGTGAATAGAAACATTGGCGCGTTGTCATAGTTGACGATGTGTTGGATCGGGACATAAAGTGAATTGATTTGGATTAATAATTCTGTCTTGGCAAATCGATTCACTTTAGACAATCATTTGTATTGTACCTTAATCCTGAGATGAATAATGGGCCCGTTGTCTCGACTTGTGTCTTTTGATGTACCAATAGGTGACTCCCACATTTCTATAGTGGCATGCATGCCGGTACGTTGGAGGCATGACTCTTGATAGCGTAGACTTGTTATTCATAGATATGGAATCCATAGCTCCTCTTTAGGAGTAATGATATCCTCTTATATGCGTTGTCCTGTAATTGGAAAACTGGAGCGCTCAACCATTTGGATACATAGGTGTAACCGAATGGTATACTATCTTTGGATGGTAAGTTTTCTAATGGTGAGACAATGGAACGTAAGATAAAAATAATCGGGAAGGTAAGACAGAATTTGTCCTTAAGCCGATTATGGATGATCATATGGGGATGCGATACACTATGATATGTCATGGAGACTTAGCTACACGAGCTTTGTAATTCTATAAAGTTCGAGAGTGCAGCTCCAAGCTTTTAGTGGAGTAGCGTTGGAGTTGATAATTGTGAAATGTATATCTGGGATATTGGGTTTCATAATTATCATGAGCTTGAACTTTATAGGTCCATTTTGGTCCCCTTTGCTAGCTCACAAAATCCTGTATCGACACGGCGTGCTTTTCCAATAATTGGTGACTTATGTCGGATTTATCAGATTGGTTTAAAATTTATAAGAATCAAATAATTCATGTCTGTTTATCGGTTGAATTAATTATGTAATAAAATTAGTTCAAGATGAACTTGTTGAATTATTGCGTTCGAGTAATTCTTGTCTGTTTATCGGTTGTTTTAATTTTGGACAATTAGAACAAGATAAACTTGTAGAATTATTGTGAATTGATTTATTTTCTTAGAGATTATCTTGATAAAATTTGTTTTGATCAGATATCTTTTCTATTGGGCTATTTGAATCAAAACTGAGACTTTATCCTTTAGAATCTCGGGTGGAAAATAAAAAATTCGTGGAGATTTTTTCTCAGCAGTTCGGCCTACCGGATGACGTGTTCGGCCTGCCGAACTGGCCTGTTCGGCCTGCCTATCAGAAAGTTCGGCCTGCAGATCGACGACAGTTAAGATTACGCGTTTTCACGTGGATCTTATCAGATATTGATACGAACTTGATTCTGTTTCGATTTTTTGAGACCTAATCTGATATGGACTGACCCTAGGACCAATAGGTATAAAAAGGGAGTGAGTCTAATGATTTACAGAGATCAATTTGAGAGATTAAGAGTGATACTCTTCTAGTGAGCATCTAAAAACTCCCTGAGAGCTTTTGTTCACAAATCACGAACACTAGCTTTGGGTTCTCTCTGTTGGTTGGAAGGAGAGTCACCGGTGGAAGAACTGTACGTGTGAGCCCACGCTCACTCCGGTTGTGGATAGAGAATAGCAAAGAAGACCAGTTGGTTGAGGCTCTTCTGGAACGTTACTTCTCTGCACAGGTCGCGGAGGTTCTTCAGCACACTGAGGTTAGTAAGATCTGTTTAATTTATGCATATAACATGTCAAACTTGTGTTTTGGAAATTACTCTGATGAAAATTTTTTTTTAAAATTCCACTACGCACTTTGTTTCCAACAATTGGTATTAGAGCCCGAGGTTTTTACATAAATTTGCAAGTTTGTGATCATGTTATATGCATAAATTTTGTGATCTTAGTCTCTCCTATGCTTGAATTGAATTTTATAGAGAGATGGCACTCTAGGTTTCTATATAATATATAAATGTTGTCATGGATTATGTGGTGAATGTTTATTAATTAATTATGGTTGATTAAATTTTTGTTTAATTATTTATTAATTAATTAATACCGGTTGTGGTTCCTTAGAGGTTAGAATGTGTATCTAGGTTTTTCATGTAATTAGATGGCGGACTATCATCTCCGTCTAGGAATTGTTATTTAATTTTTAATTTGTAAGAATATTGTAATTAAATAATTATTCGGAGAAGACGGAACGAGAAGTCGGATCTTAAAGATTGATGATGGCGCCTCCAAGTATTTCCTGAGTCTCTAATTTTATGTTTTTGAATTGTTGAAAATAAAATTGATGAATTGCATTAAAATTGTATTTTTTGGAATGTACGTTTTCTGCTTCGGTCGGCATGCGGACCTCATAGTTCGGCAGGCCGACAGAGGGGCAGAAATTTTGGTGCTCTATCGGCAGGCCAAACCTTCATGTTCGGCAGGCCGAACCACCATGATCGGTAGGCCGATCACCTAGATCGACCTGCCGACCGAGAGCTACCAAATGTCCAGAAAAGGTGCAATTTTTTTCCGTTGCAGTTTTAATTTTATTTTTGGGACAATTCTAAGAAACATTAAATTTGGATATGACCGGAAATATGAAGTGTTCGATTCATACGGGATTGAAGACTTGAAGACGGTTATTACATGAAGAAGGATACAGCTTGAGGATTCAAGGATGAAGAATCAATAAATGTCTCGATTATTCTCTTGTAATCTTAATTTTCTATTCTCTAGGGTGGAACCATAACATTACGGTTATTATTATTATTTTGCTTGTAGCTTTGCTTGTCTGCATTATAATATGATTTACCATATATATTGATAACATGTCATATAGAATAGGGAGTGCCGCTCATATTAAAATTATTCATGCATGTTTTTTAAAATAAAACCTTGACTTCAAAAGATTGAGTGGGAGAAGGTTTTCGAAGAGAGAACCTAAGGCCTCTATCGTTGGTCCATAGGAAGAACATGGTGGTCCTGACCCCTAGGAAGGGATTTCTATCATGCACTAGATTGGATCTCTGAAAGGATAAGGTATTTTAGTATGATTTATGGTTGCACACCCCTAGGTGGTGATTATAAATCGTGGATAAAATATTAAAACGGTGGTTATACACTCACGTTAATTTTATTATTAACCTCCCCTAGGAGCTCTGTTAATAAAATTAATGGCCAAAGAAACGATTATTAGTATATGCTGGATCATATGGGTCCTGGATGGCATATATTAATCAGGAGGGGATCCGTGTTCCTGATTGAATTTGGCATGACTCCCCTAGGAGCTTGTTGAATTCTGAGTTGGGAATTATCGTTGTAAGGTTGTGATATTTTCAAGGTTTTGACACATAAACACATTTGTATGATTTTACATGATTGTGTTATCTTACTAAATTATTATATATGTTTGCTTATGTTTGGTATATGATTCTTTATTGTAGATTGAAAATGTCTAAAAACGCTTTATCATCGATACTTGACAAAAACCAATTAACCGGTGAGAACTATAATGATTGGAAACGGAACCTAGACATCGTCCTTTCCTTTGAGAAACTGAAATATGTACTGACAACTCCTTGTCCTCCTGAGCCTACGGGAGACTCAAGTAATGAGCAATTCCAAACGTACGATCGCTGGAAAGATGCTAATGATCAGGCCCGCTGCTATGTTATGGCTAGCATGAACAATGTGCTGCAGGCTCAACATCAGGATTATGAGACTGCGAAGCAGATCTTGGATAATCTTGAGGACATGTATGGAGGCCAAGCCATAACAAAGCGGCAAGGGGCGCTTCGCAAACTATTAAACTGTAGACAGAGACCGGGGACATCTGTAAAGGAGCACATGATGTTGGTCATGGGTTACCTCGCTGAGGCACAAACCAATGGAGCCGACATCGATGCTGAAACTCAGATGACTATGGTCTTTGAGACTCTGTCTAAGGAATTTATTCCGTTTAGAGCTACTTTTAATCTGAGCAATAGACGGGATATGACCTTGACAGAACTGATGAAACAGTTACAGGAGTTTGAACTGCTGATCAGGGAGTCTCCTGCTAGTGGAGAGGCCAACATGGTAGCTGCTTCTGGTTCAAATCCTAACTCTGGGAATGGAAAGAAGCAACGGGCCAAGAGTGGCAAGTGTTCTATTCCTGTTGCTACCAAGAGCAAGAAGAAGAAGAAGAAGAACCCAAAGAAGCTTAAGTGCTTCTTTTGTGGTAAGGTCGGGCATATAAAGAAGCATTGCAAGGACTTCCTTTCCAAGGGAGGTAGGTGTGATCTTCTATATTTAGAAACTTGTTTGGTTGAGGAATCCAGTGACATTTGGGTCATAGATTCCGGTGCAACTAATCATGTTTGTGTTTCTCTACAGGGATTCAAAGAAACGAGAAGTCTACTTCGTGAAGACTTAACGCTTCGGATGGGCGATGGATCCTTGGTCTCAGCGGAAGCAGTGGGAGATGTCCATCTTTATTTTGATAATTATAGGAGTTTAATTTTGCGAGACTGTTTTTATGTTCCTAAATTTAAAAGGAATTTAATTTCTATATCTTCTTTATTTAAAGACTCCTACGTGGCATCTTTTAATGAAAAAGTGGTGATTCATAAAAACAAATCTTTTATCTGTTCTGGATGGATGCAAAATAATTCTATATTTTATCAAACCTAAGATGGACTTATTGCTTAATGCTGAGATAAATGATAATGACTCAAAAAGACTTAAAACTTCTCACTCTAATAAGACTTATCTTTGGCATTTGCGCCTTGGCCATATTAACCTGAATAGGATTCAAAGGTTGGTAAGGGATGGACCTTTAAGTCACTTAAAGGTGGAATCTATACCTCAATGTGAATCTTGTTTGGAGGGTAAAATGACCAAAAGACCATATGGGTCTAAGGGCAATAGGGCCAAAGGGGTTCTAGAACTTGTGCATAGTGATGTTTGCTAACCGATGAACATCCAGGCATGAGGAGGGTATGAGTACTTCGTCACTTTTATTTACGATTACTCAAGATATGGGTATGTGTACCTAATGCACCACAAAAGCGAAACTTATGATAAGTTCAGGGAGTTTTGGGCTGAAGTGGAAAAGCAATTGGGTAGACCCATAAAGGCACTTCGATCTGATCGAGGTGGGGAATACCTTTCTGATGAGTTCTTGGGACACTTGTTAGAGAATGGGATTTTATCCCATTTGACTGCACCGGGCACTCCACAGCAGAATGGCGTAGCGGAGAGAAGGAATAGGACTTTGTTGGACATGATTCGGTCCATGATGAGTTATTCATCGTTGCCTTTATCCTTTTAGGGATATGCACTACAAACCGCATGTTATCTTTTGAACAATGTGCCTTCAAAATCGGTCCCTAAAACTCCTCACGAGTTGTGGACAAGACGGAAGACATCCTTAAACCATATTCGCATATGGGGATGTCCAGCTCATGTCCTGTTTAAGGATCCGAATAAGTTGGAAGCACATTCAGAAGTTTGCGTGTTTGTAGGATATCCAAAAGGGACTAAAGGGGGTTATTTTTATAACCCAAAGGAAAATAAAGTCGTGGTTTCAACTAATGCAACTTTCCTTGAGGAGAGTTACATGAACAACTTTAAACCTCGAAGCAAAGTGGTGCTTGAGGAGTTGAGGGGTGATCCGTTTACTCCGGAGGTTCCGAATGAAACCATTCCGATCAGTGTAGAAAAACCAAACAAACTTGAACAACAACCTCAGGGGCTTCGGCGTAGTGGGAGGATCGGGCGTCAACCTGAGAGGTATATGTTCAATGGGGAAGTCTTTTTGGCTGAACCGGATGAACATGACAGGGATCCTTATACTTACACAGAAGCCATGGAGGATGTTGATTCAAGACTCTGGACAGAGGCAATGAACATAGAGATGAAGTCTATGGAGACTAATCGGGTCTGGGAGCTTGTGGATCTTCCCGAAGGGGTAAAACCCATAGGATGTAAGTGGATCTACAAGAGGAAAAGAGGAGTGGATGGAAAGGTCAAAACCTTTAAGGCTAGACTGGTAGCTAAGGGTTATATGCAAAAGGAAGGAATCGATTATGAGGAAACCTTTTCGCCTATAGCCATGCTTAAGTCCATCAGGATTCTCTTGTCCATAGCTGCCGCTCTCGACTACGAGATTTGGCAGATGGATGTCAAGACGGCTTTTCTGAATGGCTATCTTGATGAGTCCATTTATATGGAACAACCAGACGGGTTTAAAGTCGCGGGTCTAGAGGGTAAGGTTTGTAAGCTGCTAAAGTCAATTTATGGACTTAAGCAGGCTTCTCGTTCTTGGAACATAAGATTTGATCAAGTGATCAAGACTTATGGGTTCTCACAAAATGTGCATGAACCATGTGTTTACAAACACATTAAGAATGGGAAGGTGGTTTTTCTACTACTCTATGTAGATGACATTCTGCTAATTGGCAATGACGTTGGGGCATTGTCATCGGTCAAATTATGGTTGACCAAGCAGTTTGACATGAAGGACTTAGGTGAGGCTAATTTTGTTCTCGGTATCCAGATCTTTCGGGATAGGAAGAACAAAATGATAGCTTTGTCACAGGCCGGCTACATAGATAAAATTCTCAGGAGGTTTGCAATGCAGGATTCCAAGAAAGGTGGGCAACCATCTAGGTCTGGAATTACTCTTTCTAAAAAGGACTCTCCAAAGTCTTATGAAGAAAGAGAATACATGAAGAAGGTACCTTATGCTTCGGCAGTGGGTAGTCTCATGTATGCCATGCTTTGCACTCGACCGGATATTAGCTATGTGGTCGGGATTGTGAGTCGATTTCAGGCGGATCCAAGACCGAACCATTAGGTTGCGGTAAAGCATATTTTCAAGTACCTGAGAAGGACTCGAGGGTATATGCTTGTGTATTCGGGTGAGGATTTAACTCCTCTAGGATACACTGATTCGGATTTTCAATCATGTCTGGATTCTAGGAAATCGACTTCGGGGTTTGTGTTTACTCTAGGTGGCGGTGCCATCAGTTGGAGAAGTGCGAAGCAAGATTGCACTTTGGATTCAACGATGGAGGCCTAGTATGTGGCGGCTAGTGATGCTTCGAAAGAAGCAGTGTGGCTCCGCAAGTTCCTTGGGGATCTTGAGGTAGTTCCTGGTATGGATAAGGCGGTATCACTGTACTATGATAACAATGCTAAGGAACCAAGATTTTACAAGAAGAGTAAGCATATTGATCGGAAGTATCATGTGATAAAGGACTTCGTTGAGAGTGGGCATGTCACGGTATGCAAGATCGCGTCAGAGGACAATTTAGCTGATCCATTCACGAAGACACTTACTGGGAGAGTCTTCGAGAGGCATGTGGAAGCTATGGGGATGCAAAATTTGCAGTATTTACTCACTTAGTGCAAGTGGGAGATTGTTAGACATGTATGCTCTAAGGAGTAAAAATGTAATACGTTTTTGGAGACATTTTTATCAATAAAGAATTTATTCATTTATATATACCAAATATTATCCTCTTTACGTTCATATTTGTTGAATGTATGATAAGCAAACAGTAGTCTGAGACTGTCAGTCTAAACCCTAAGAATTGGGCATATGATGGGATGATTATGCGGAAGACACAATTCTTAGGGTGACGGTCTAAAACATATGATCCGCAATCGAGGGAATAAAGTTGGGCGCTTTATTCATGTAAAGATTGTTATGTTGTCTATATCCCTTTTTGGGAGATGGTTTGTCTTGGCCATCGGAGTTGGACTCCGTGAATAGAAACATTGGCGCGTTGTCATAGTTGACGATGTGTTGGATCGGGACATAAAGTGAATTGATTTGGATTAATAATTCTGTCTTGGCAAATCGATTCACTTTAGACAATCATTTGTATTGTATCTTAATCCTGAGATGAATAATGGGCCCGTTGTCTCGACTTGTGTCTTTTGATGTACCAATGGGTGGCTGCCATATTTCTATAGTGGCATGCATGCCGGTACGTTGGAGGCATGACTCTTGATAGCATAGACTTGTTATTCATAGATATGGAATCCATAGCTCCTCTTTAGGAGTAATGATATCCTCTTATATGCGTTGTCCTGTAATTGAAAACTGGAGCGCTCAACCATTTGGATACATAGGTGTAACCGAATGGTATACTATCTTTGGATGGTAAGTTTTCTAATGGTGAGACAATGGAACGTAAGATAAAAATAATCGGGAAGGTAAGACAGAATTTGTCCTTAAGCCGATTATGGATGATCATATGGGGATGCGATACACTATGATATGTCATGGAGACTTAGCTACACAAGCTTCGTAATTCTATAAAGTTCGAGAGTGCAGCTCCAAGCTTTTAGTGGAGTAGCGTTGGAGTTGATAATTGTGAAATGTATATCTGGGATATTGGGTTTCATAATTATCATGAGCTTGAACTTTATAGGTCCATTTTGGTCCCCTTTGCTAGCTCACAAAATCCTGTAACGACACGGCGTGCTTTTCCAATAATTGGTGACTTATGTCGGATTTATCAAATTGGTTTAAAATTTATAAGAATCAAATAATTCATGTCTGTTTATCGGTTGAATTAATTATGTAAGAAAATTAGTTCAAGATGAACTTGTTGAATTATTGCGTTCGGGTAATTCTTTTCTGTTTATCGGTTGTTTTAATTTTGGACAATTAGAACAAGATAAACTTGTAGAATTATTGTGAATTGATTTATTTTCTTAGAGATTATCTTGATAAAGTTTGTTTTGATCAGATATCTTTTCTATTAGGCTATTTGAATCAAAATGGAGACTTTATCCTTTAGAATCTCGGGTGGAAAATAAAAGATTCGTGGAGATTTTTTCTCGGCAGTTCGGCCTGCCGGATGACGTGTTCAGCCTGCCGAACTGGCCTGTTCGGCCTGCCTATCAGAAAGTTCGGCCTGCCGACCGACGACAGTTAAGATTACGCGTTTTCACGCGGATCTTATCAGATATTGATCCGAACTTGATTCTGTTTCGATTTTTTGAGACCTAATCTGATATGGACTGACCCTAGGACCAATAGGTATAAAAAGGGAGTGAGTCTAATGATTTATAGAGATCAATTTGAGAGATTAAGAGTGATACTCTTCTAGTGAGCATCTGAAAACTCCCTGAGAGCTTTTGTTCACAAATCACGAACACTAGCTTTGGGTTCTCTCTGTTGGTTGGAAGGAGAGTCACCGGTGGAAGAGCTGTACGTGTGAGCCCACACTCACTCCGGTTGTGGATAGAGAATAGCAAAGAAGACCAGTAGGTTGAGGCTCTTCTGGAACGTTACTTCTCTACACAGGTCGCGGAGGTTCTTCGGCACACTGAGGTTAGTAAGATCTGTTTAATTTATACATATAACATGTCAAACTTGTGTTTTGGAAATTACTCTGATGAAAATTTTTTCTTAAAATTCCGTTGCGCACTTTATTTCCAACAGTGCATTTCTGAATAAATGCCTCAAACATGATACCGATAGAATGTACCATAACTCCTTCATTGGCACTCCATTCTTACCATCTTTTGGCTCCTTTCTTTTCTTCCACCTTGATCGTTGACAAACGGAACAATAATTCTCGTCCTCATACTCATTTCTATAAAGAACACAATTATTTTAACAAGTATGAATTTTCTCATACTCCATTCCCAAAGTGCTCAAAGTCTTCTTAGCCTCATATATACTAGTTGGTAATTTATTACCTTCTGGTAGAAGCTTTCCTAGAAATTTCAAAAGCTTTGTGAAACTAGAATTTGACCACCCACCTGTTGCTTTCAAATTCCATAATCCAATTAAAGTGGCAATTTGATAAAATTGGTACACCGCTCATATATGCGTGTCTCGTCATCATTCATCATTGTCTCAAATAAATCCGGACAGTGTAAGAAGTGTTCTTTCAAATCATTGACCATGCCAACCATATTATCGTAATCATCCATATTATTTTCCACAATAGCTTCTGTTTCTTTATTTACTAAAGTTGGATAGAACTTAGACTCACCATGAAAATGTCACATTTGATAACTACTTATAATTTCATTTTGAAATAAATGTCCTCTAACAACTAGAATTGAATAAGATCTATGGTTTCCACATTAAACACAAGGACACCAAATTTTATCACCATAGGCATGAGTTTTGACAAAATCTAAGAACTCTTCCACACCATTCACATATTCTCCCACATCTATTTCCTATCCATTTCGCAAGTCCTAAATCAAAATAATAAATAGCAATTCAATTAAAAATAATTTCACAAATTACACATACTCATCATATTCTAATCATAAATCATATGCATAAAACAAATTAATCTTACCAATCCACAATACAATAAACACAGTTCAATAAACAACAAAATCAACAATAATTTATCAATTTCTAATAAAAACTTACAATTAAGAAGGTGATTAAGGAGGATGGAGGTGGAGAAGGATGGCTACAATAGTTCTAGAGGGTTCTGGATGTGTATTTGAGAGTTGAGTTTGTGATTTGTGTCTGATTATCGAGCTCAAAAAAGGGCTTTTAAGTCATCTTCCATGACGATTTTTTTCAAAAATTGTCGTGGAAAGTAAGTGTCTTTCACAACGATTTTTTAAAAAACCATCATGGAAAGTTGTACTTACCATAACGATTTTCTCCAAAAACCATTGTAGTAGACGTCCTCCCCTACCACGATAGTTTTCATCTTTTCATGCGCAACTTTTCGTGTTTTTTTCCTTATCACAACAGTTTTTGAAAACAGTCATTAAATGAGGGTCGTATAATCTCAAATTTCTAGAAGTGATAATTCTCTTGAGCATTGATTTGAGTCTTAAATAATATAAGCGCTTAATTTGTGATTAAGCTCATAAATTTATTATTCATTAGAGAATTAATGACACTCTAGGATAAAAAGGTAATTAGAGTTTAACAGATTTTACCTAGCTTGAACTAAGAATTATTTATGGATGATCAATTTATATGTAGTGGCTATATCAAATGGTAACTCTAGAATACGAGTAACTATATCTATAATGTCAATAGTGTAATTCTTAGTTTTTAGTGGAGTAACATTAGAATTAATAAAAAAGTAATATGTTAATTAAAGAGTTTAAATTAATATATTGATTTTACTAGAGCTTGAAATTATAGGTCCATTACTTCCCGCCATCCTTGTAACATTGTTTGGACAAGTAGAATTATTGGTTTAATTAACTAATTTAGAATCATGAAATTCTAAATTAAATATCACTCAAAATAAATTAATTAATTATCAATTAATTTATAATTATTAAATAATGAGAATATTTAATAATAATTAATTAATTTTGAAAGTCACACAACTGGTCCCACCTATTGTTTATGGTGTGTATATGCACAAGAATCCAATACTTGTTCACCAAGTTTCCTTTTCTAAAAATTTCTAATTTTTATAAATGTGATTTAATTCAAAATTAGAAATTTAAATTTAGAAACAAGTCAAATTAGGTAACAAGCAAAATTTTCCCTCTCCTTTTCCCCTCATTGGTGCCACTCACAAATAGAGTATCTGTGTGTGTGCTAACTCATGCAGATACAGGAAAGGAAAACTTATCTCTTTTATATTTAATTAAATATGTGATTTTCAAAATTAAAATAAAAGAAGTTTCTAAAATTAATTGGGCCTCACATTTTCTATAAATAGAGGTCTCCTCTATTCATTTTACACACAATTGAAAGTTTTGACGAGAGCTCAAAAACTCTACCAAGAAACCCTCTAAGGTAGGCTTGTGGAGAGAGAGAAAGAGGGAGAGGAACTGTTCTTCATTGTTAGTCCCGCTTGCTCATACGTTGAGATTCGTGCACAAGGAAAGTGTGAAGCGTGATCTTAGGAACCCTAATTCCTTTCTATGCATACACGTTCATCCATTCGGTGTCAATGACTAAGGGAGGAAGACGATGGTATAGTATAAGAAACATTTCCTAAAAGAAGATTTCCGATTTCTTCGCTTCAACCAAGTAAACACCAATGATATATATGTATGTATATATACACACGATGTTCTATATTTTTACCACGTTTTTTTATATTTTATCTGAAATCATTAGAAAACCAACAAAAATTACATCCTAGGTAATGATAATTTATTCAGAAAAGTATGATGCATGTCAGTATTATGCTGGAGACAATGTCATTATTTAAACGAAGCCAGGTTGATTAATAACTAGTAAAAAAATAAAAAATAAAAACCCTATATATTAGTTAGCTAATGCGAACTGTAAGAATTTGTTACCCTTGGTGTACGTTGTTCTTGACTAAAACATAATTTTGTTTGCTTGCCTAACAATAACTTGTTCATATGTATTACAATATTGATGGATGCTCGCCTAAGTTCTTATGGATCTTTTTTCGCTTCTTTTATTTAAGAATTATGTCAATGTCAGACCCTTGTAATATCGACATCGACACAAAAACAGTCGTTCTGCTTTTATTCAATTGCCTTATCACTTTAATGCTTGAAATGTTTCATCTTATACCTTTTTCTATTCTCATTTTATGTATTTTGTGTTCAATTAAATATTGTTAGATTTCAGAAACAAATAATCAGCACTATGTTAGAAAAGGGGGAAAGAAGGTTTATGCTAATGCCAAAACCTTTGGTAGGATTTTTATCATAGAACCATAAAAGAAAAGAAAAATGATGAAATTCTTTTTTTTTTCTTTTGTGTGTTTTCATCACCTGTAGAAAAAGTGATTTATTTATTTATTTATTTGAACTAAATAGTGAGGACAACTAGCATTAAAAGAGAAAAAGACATCATAAGTTAGGTTGGCAAGCTTTATCCTCTCTATCTTTTGCTATGTCCTCTCAAATTTTATTAAGTAAGAGTAATTAAATCCTTTAAAAAAAAGGGATTAATTTTTTTAAAAGTACAGTGATTAAATTATTATAAAAGGAATACGGGATTAAAGTCTTTATTACTCGATCTGATTTCCCTTCATAATTTATCTCTAACGAGTTGTTATAAAGTTTGAACAAAAAATTAAGTTCTTGTAAGTAAAGATATTATAATAAAAAGAATTTGTATTATAGCTGAACCTATAATAAAACAAACCGGGCAAAAACAAATGCTTTCCCAAATGAACACCTGTATTAGAGTTTCAGATCCTAGTCAACTACGTCATTATTTATTCTTGCGATTGTAGGTTTTCAGGAAATTAAATTTGCCACTTCCACTGGCGTGGTCAGATTGGACATTAGAATCAGAGTTAGGCGCATGGACTTTCTTTTCATGTTCTTCGCAGCCTGATAATTATATCTCGTTTAGCATGCCTGTTTCTGTTGTTGTGTCTAAAATTTTATAATTTAAATTGATAATTTTAAACTTAAGTAGTTTAAATGGTAGTTTTGAGCTAATATTTTAAACATAAAAATCTGAAACAAAAGTAATACATCATATTTCAAAGTTAATATTGAAAAATTATAATTTACGAAGAAATACAAAAATAAAAATAACTTTGATGGTGAGAATGGTTTAAAACCTTTAAAATTTCAAGTGAGTTAAATTCTTAAATGTGACAGTTTAACCTTTTTAAATCATCTTTTGTCTTGAACCCTTTTTTATTACAAATACCAAACACACGTTTTTTATACGCCGTATGTTCAAAACCTTTTAAATCGTTTTCAACGATGTGTACCAAACCGGTTATAATCTACCTTGGAAACCTCGGAAAAGTTTCTATCTAAAGATCTCTGTCACGAGATTGCACAGTTATAGTGCAGTGTGTATAATTAGAAAACGCATACATATATCCCAAAGATTCTGAGAATTGCGTGGAAATCAAGAAAAAACATAACTAAATTTTGTAGATTAATTTGATACAGTGAACAAACATTGGAGACCTCATTTCCGAGACTTTAGGAAAAAAAAAAATGATCCAAATGCCAAAAACCAGATATGCAAAACCACCACGCATTTGAGCCATCTTAAATTTCTTTTCCATTGTTTTATTTTGGAGAATAAAGACTACGAATGAACACTTGTTTGATTTTGTTGAGTTTTTTTTATAATTCTCTTTATGATAAGCACCATCAGTGTTTCGATTTTGGGAAACCAAACGTCGACGATCGATCGATGAAGTAGAGAATTTGGCCAATTACTGAGCGATTTTGTTTCCATTAGTGGTCATCAGTTTTCTGCAACTGCAAGTGAGAAAGGGCGATTTTCTTAAACGATAGCAATCAAAAGAGGAAGGGGGGTTAGCGATTTGCTTGGGCGACAATAGCAGCTTCTGGATTTCAAAGTTTCAACAGGGTGCTAGGGTCTTCCCCTTCTCTTCTTCTTTTTTTTTTTTTTTTTTTCAACAGCAAGGAAATGAAAAAGATAGCAAGGAAAATATGATCACTCTCACCACCTCTAAAACTCTATTGAAAAAAAAAAAAGCCCCTTCTCCCTAATTAAAACAACGCGTTTATTTTCTGATGTTCATCTACAATAAAAGTTTTTAGCCCTTAAATGTGATGAAAAAAAAATCAGTCCATTGTTTATATTTGTATTAAAATTCATTTCGCTTAAGTTTTAAGTCGATTCCTATATTCGAACAAAAAAAAAAAAAGAATGATTCGATTGACAGTCCAACCTCCGGTTATTTTCGTGGTACAAAAAATTCTAGTAAATTTTGCTCTGTCTAGCATGGTGCATCTGGATTTTAATAACCTAGTAAAAACACTGTAACAATGGCACTCAGGGAGCGTGTTATATAAAGTCAATTAGCTTTGCTAGTGTGTATCCTAATAGGCCTTTGCAATTGAAACTTTAACTTTAACAATTATAATATTTAAAAGTTTTACGCTCTAACAAATTATTACAACAAGCTTCATACTATTCATTTTACACTATTAATGGATTGTAACTTCGGTTTGAACCACCAATAAAAACTATTCTAAACTTTATTCCTTGGCCATAGAAACAGAGGGAAATTGACATTTGCTAGAGTACATGTACTAATTTGCTCCTGTAACATCAAAGTGTCGTCTATATGTTCATACTATAAAAAACTTTTTCGCCACGTCACCAGACATGTTTCCATTTTATTATTAAAGATTTCAATTATTTTAGTTTATTTTTTTGTTTTCATTTTTTAAATAAAATAAAGAGGGAAAATTCGGTTTAGTGAGATGAGCAGAGGAAACTACCATTACCAGCCACATTAGCCAAGTGCATGAATCCGACCTCGCTCCCTCCTCTATATAAACCCCACTTCCTTCGCTTCTTCTTCTCAGTGCCCAAACACTCAAAACCAAAACAAGAAGAGAAAGAAAGAAAAAAAAAATACAAGCAAAAAAATGCCTTCTTCATCTATAATTCTTGTTTCCAAATGCACGATTGTTCCTGAGCAGAATTCCACAATCAAATCTCTGAAACTCTCGGTGTCGGATCTTCCGATGTTGTCCTGTCAGTACATCCAAAAGGGCGTTTTGTTCAATTCGCCTCCCTACTCCATTAACGACCTCATCAATTCGCTTAAACAGTCTCTCGCCGTAGCTCTCGTTCACTTCCCGGCGCTCGCTGGTCGTCTCGTTGCCGACGACGACGGCCATGTGCACATCGTTTGCAACGACGCCGGCGTCGATTTCATCCAGGCCAAGGCCAAACACCTCTCTGTCGATGCCATTCTCCCTCCGGACGATGACGTTCCGGATTGCTTTAGGGAGTTCTTCGCCTTCGACAGGACTATCAGCTACTCCGGCCACTTCAAGCCCCTCACCGGCGTCCAGGTGACGGAACTCGCCGACGGCGTCTTCATCGGCTGCACGGTTAACCACGCCGTCGCTGACGGGACCTCCTTCTGGCACTTCTTCAACACCTTCGCCGAGATTTGCATGGGAGCCAAGAAGATCTCGAAGACGCCGGATTTCAGCCGCGACACCGTTTTCAACTCACCGGCGGTGCTCCGATTCCCCGCCGGCGGACCTAATGTGACTTTCTCTGGCGATGAGCCGTTACGGGAGAGGATCTTCCACTTCAGCAGAGAAGCGATTCAGAGGCTCAAGGTGAGAGCCAACTACGGAATCAATATCCTCCGTACAGCGAAAGCGACGCGTAACGGATTTATGAATCCTGATTCGGCCGAGATTCTCGGAAAAAAGTTAAATGATCGGATGGCTGAGATCTCTTCGTTCCAGTCCCTCTGCGCGCAGCTCTGGCGATCTGTTACGCGCGCGAGGAGACTGGAGGAGGCCAAGACAACGACGTTTCGGATGGCGGTGAACTGCCGGCACAGGGTGTGTCCTCCGATGGAGTCACACTACTTCGGGAACGCTATTCAGAGCATTCCGACTTTCTCCGCCGCAGCAGATCTCCTGTCGAACGATCTCGGGTGGTGCGCAGATCTGCTTCATCGGAACGTGGTGTCGCACGACGACGCTACAGTGAGGCGCGGAGTGGAGGATTGGGAGAGGCAGCCGAGGCTGTTCCCGCTGGGAAACTTCGACGGCGCGTCGATCACGATGGGGAGCTCGCCGAGGTTTCCGATGTACAACAACGACTTCGGGTGGGGGAAGCCGCTTGCGGTGAGGAGCGGCCGAGCGAACAAGTTCGACGGCAAGATCTCGGCGTTTCCCGGGAGGGAAGGCAACGGGAGCGTGGATCTCGAGGTGGTTCTGGCGCCGGCGACCATGGCCGGTTTGGAGACCGATGAGGAGTTCATGCAGTACGTGTCTGCCTGCGAGTGATTGAACCGGGTCAAAGGGTATCTTTCGAGTCAACGGCGAGACGGAAAACGAAACTGCGACGCTTTGGCTGGTCTGGACTTGTTGATGACATGGCCAAGTTGTGTAATAGTTGGGGGTTTGTATATTTGCAGTGTTCTCTTCTGGTCACTTTCTGCACGTGACTTTAAAATATTAATGATAATACACAGTATTTAAAAATAATAATAAGCTTGCTATATCTACTACTTGTTGTGCTATTTCCTTTGAATGCTTTCTTTTCTTTTCTTTTTTTTTTTCTCTGTTTTGGGGGCAACTTGTTAGGATTGCCAATGAATGAGGATACTTTAGCTTGTCCAGAAAAGGTCGTCTCCTTTTTTCAGTATATTTCTTTCTCAGGATAAGCAAGGGGCAAGTATGTTTTTTCCCCAGAAGGAAAGAAAAAACAAATACCCATCACACAATAATAACCGCGTAATTTATCACATAATAATTACCTCTTAATTTGTCCTTACATTTTGCAACAATTAATTTAAAATGAAACTGCTATTGGCCTTCTTTTTTTTTTTTCTTTTGGGAAAACTGTGATGAGGGCCTCAGCCCTCAGGGGGTTTTTATCCCCACTGCACGTGGAGTACAAAATTGTAGCCAATGGATAATGTGGAAAATAAGTAGGAAATCAATTGTTCGGATGCGTGCCTTTAAAGCGTACCGTTTTACCTAAGTTGAAAATTATGAAAAATAAAGTATTGTATTATCAATAAATAACATTTCTTGTTGTTTTTTATAATGTATATGATTATATATTTATGCAAATATCGTAAAAGATTCATACCTGTTTAAAATCTATAATTATGTATATGAAGAATTTATAATACAAAAGATATGATTATATTTGACTTAGTGTAAAATATGGGTTCACAATCAGTAGATAAAGTTGAATATTTTATCTTCATAAAGATTGTGGTGTTGTTTGTTTTTAATTTGTTGGAACAGTTTTATCTGAATTGTAGTTATATTAATGATTACTAAATAGAGACACTAGTATGTTTGAAACATATTGAAGTAGGACCAAGATAGAATTATGATTCTTTGAAACAAATTAAGAATCATAGTGTGACGACCCGTCTTTTCGGACAGTCACTTTACTTTTTTAAACATCGTTTCATAAACAGTAATCTTACTTACTTAGTAAGAAAAATACTGAAATAATTTTTTTTAAACGTTCTTTAAAACTGATGCGACCTCTGTCGCATTTCAAATTGAGACCTCGCTCAACACTTGCCCTTAAAATCATTTCAAATCGTTTCTTAAAACTTCATAAGAAACAATTATTAAATCATAGTTTATAACTTTATTTTATAATTACATAAAACCGATCATAAACTGTATCTTAAAACTTTGAATACAATTCTTAGAACTCTGATTTTCTTTAAACTTTGAAAACACTATATTAAATAGTGGAAAACCTTTTTCTTTGCATAGCGGAAGCAAACAGTGATGGTATGTCACGCCCCGGAGTACGGGAGGTGACGTGGCGGAATATTTAGATTAATTAAAAGCGGATTTAATTAAAATTAAGAGTTTAAAAATCCAATTAAGTAAGAAATAAAGAGATTTCCCACCACATTTGATAAACGAATTTTTAAATATTTATCAAATAATAATAATTGAATAAAAACCGCGAATATGGGTTCCACAACCCACAACTTGTGCACACACATGGATCTGACAATATCACAAATACAATTACAGTCCAAGTATGAATGAAGTTAAAATCTTACATGCCTCGATTAACAAATACAGAATGTAAATAAATTCTCCTATTGCTCCTGAGTTCGGTCCGAAGAATCTTCTCCAAACCTAAATGGGAAACCACCTAGAAGGGGGGGGAAATTTAAAACAGATAAAACGTGAGCGAAAGGCTCAGTAGGACTAAGTTTTATAAAATAATTTAATACAAAGAAACATAACATTATCAGGAGTTATACAAAAAGGAAACTTGAACAAATAAATAAATAAATTGAGTAGAACCGTTCTGACACAGAACAGTCTACTTGTCAAATCAAAACACCAGTTTACATTTACCTAGGCAAACCATGAAATCACCACCGTAGTGGCCCAGCTGGGTTTCGGGACCTGCCCCCAAGGTCGATCACGACCCGATCTCTGATATGGCATCATGCCCATGTGGTTATTATCATTATCATTCAAAACCCAATTACCGAGTGTTGTCAATTACATTCATTATGAAATTCATTTCATGTCACGGTATATAAAAATATAACCGATAAAACCATTTTCAAACAACCGTTGAAAACATTTTGATAGAAATCATTTTCAAAGCCAAATCATTTCAAAACCAGGCTACCAAAGAAATAGGATAGAAGTCCTACCTCAGTACTCGTGCCGGTACCCCACACCGTAATCCCGATCCGCTATACGTTAGCTCCACGGAACCACGAACAATCCTGGATACAAACTAAGTCGATCAATATCTAGTTCGAGACATCCTATGTTACCAAATCATTTCATGATGTCCTAGTGTGCCATTTGTATCATTAAAATCATCCTATAAGGTTGGGATTTAAATCAGGGTTCAAAACAGTGAAATCGGGTAAAAATCACAAAATTTTCCATGCCTCGGTCGGCCTGCCGGACGCCCTGCTTCGGCCTACCGAACTGTACAGTTCGGCCTGCCGGAAACAAGGTTCGGCCTGCCGAACATTTCTCCAGATTCGGCCTGCCGGTCGGAAGAACACCGGCCTGCAGATCATCACTCCGCCCTGCCGAACATGAACTTCGGCCTGCCAAACTGGGAAGATCCAGAAATCCCAGCCACGGGTTTCTCGATCCCCAAAATCCAAATCTTGTTTCTAACCTGTTTTTCTCAAATCACAGGCATGAAAAACAACTATACTTGATAGAAAAACATTCTAAAACATGTTTGGAATCATTTAAACAACATTTAAACTCAAAATCCTCAAAAATCCGAAAATGAGAAAAAGAGGAGAAAAATGAAAATCTTGAATCCAATCCGTTTTTCTTCAATCTAGGCTTAGATTCTAGTTGTTCTAAGCTCATTTAACACAAATCTACGGTTTTCTAAGTTAAAACAAACTTAGATTTCAAAAACACACAAAATTGGAAATTTTGTAAAAAGTTTAGAAATTTCGAATCTAACCTCGAATCGAAGCTTCAATCTGCGTTCTCGGTTGCCGAATCACGTCCCCGAGCTTCCTCCTTGCTGTTCCGAAGCTTGAATTCGAATGGGAATCAAAAATTGTGAAGAAATTAGAGAGAGAGAGAGACTGCCGAGAGACCAAGAGAGAGGAGAGAGAGAGAGAACTCGTGAGAGTGAAGAGAGAGAGAGAGAAGAGAGAAATAAATAGAGAAAATCGGTGGGCGGTTTTACTGTACGAAAACCAAGTGCCGCCCACGGTTTTGCAAAACGGAGTATTTTTAACATTTTACAAATTGTTGTGTTTTAAAACTCAAAACATCATTTTAAATCAACAAGGAATCTTTTGAACACATCAATTTAACAAAACAACCAAAAACTAAAAATCCAACCAAATAATCTAATTAAAGTTAAAACTTTAATTATGGCACACTAATTCATCATTTACATTACATTAATGTTAAATAAATTTCGGGACGTTACAGCTCTCCACCCCTAAATGAAATTTCGTCCTCGAAATTTACAACTCATCTCAAAAACAAAACAAATGCGGATATAACTCCCGCATACCCGACTCTAGTTCCCAAGTGGCTTCATCAACCCCGTGATGCTGCCACACGACCTTTACCAACGGTATCTCACGACGAGGCAAGCTAATCACTTTCCGGTCGATGATCTAAATCGGCACTTCTTCGTACGTCGTATCCTCTTGAACCTGCACATCGCGAAACGATACTATCTTATCCTGCTCAGGTGGACACTTCCTAAGCATAGACACATGAAACACATCGTGCACATGAGAAAGTTTGGGCGGAAGATCAAGCCGATAAGCGACCACACCAACACGCTGAGTGATCTCAAACGGCCCAATATACCTCGGCGCGAGCTTCCCACTCACTCCGAATCGTATAGTTCCCTTACGAGGTGACACCCTCAAGAGAACAAAATCTCCAACCGCGAATTCTAAAGGTCTACGTCTCCTATCCGCGTAGCTCTTCTGCCGACTCTGAGCTGCTCTCAACCGATCCCGAATCACCGCGACTTTCTCGTTGCTGTCACGAATCTCATCTGGCCCAAGAATAACTCTATCTTCCGGCTCGGCCCAACACACAGGTGACCGACACGGTCGCCCATACAATGCCTCAAATGGTGCCATACCAATACTCGCTTGATAACTATTGTTGTACGAGAACTCCGCCAAATGCAAACATTGCTTCCAATTTCCGCCGAAGTCCAACGCACAAGCACGCAACATATCCTCGAGAACCTGAATAACCCGCTCAGACTGTCCATCAGTCTGAGGATGAAACGCCGTACTGAAGTTCAAATCCGTACCCAAAGCCTCCTGAAAACTCATCCAGTACTTAGCATTAAACCTGGTGTCTCGATCAGAGGTGATGGACAAAGGAACTCCATGCAACCTCACAATGTTCTGCATATACAACTCCCCGAGAATCTTCCTGGAACACGTCGACCTAAACAGAATGAAATGCGCCGATTTCGTCAACCTGTCGACTACAACCCAAACTGCATCATGCCGCTGCTCCGTCCTCGGCAAACCTGTGAGGAAATCCATCGTCACATGCTCCCATTTCCACCCTGGAATAGGAAGCGGCTGAAGCTGACCTGCAGGCTTCTGATGCTCAGCTTTCACCTGGAGACACGTCGAACACTTGGCCACGTACTCGCGAACATCTTTCTTCATGCCTCTCCACCAATAGTGCCTCTTCAAATCACGATACATCTTGGTGCTCCCCGGATGAATAGCAAACTGAGACCTATGAGCTTCATCTAGAACGGCTTTCGTCACCTCGGCGATAACTGGAACTGCAAGACGCTCCCGGAAGTACAACGATCCATCTGCATGCACGCTCCATTCCTCGAACTGCTCCCCGTTCTGAATCCGCGACCAAATCCCCTGCAAATGTCGATCCTGCCACTGACCTTGCTTCACCATCCGAACAAGAGCTGGAGTCGCTTCCACATGATACAACAAAACTCGATCACCGTCTTCATGATACTGTAGCCGATACTCACTCACTGTCGCATCCCTGCTCCAGTCCTCAAAAATCAAACAAGCGAGAATCCCTGAAGACTTCCTGCTAAGCGCGTCCGCTACCACATTAGCTTTCCCGGGATGATACTGCAACGCGAAATCATAATCTTCCATGTACTCTACCCATCTGCGCTGCCTCAGATTGAGATCCCTCTGAGTGAACAAATACCTCAAACTCTTGTGATCGGAGAAGACCTGAAACGATGCTCCATACAAGTAACATCTCCAAATCTTCAGCGCGTAGATCACCGCTGCAAGCTCTAAATCGTGAGTAGGATAATTCCGCTCGTGAGGTCGTAGCTGCCTCGATCCGTACGCAACCACACGTCCATGCTGCATCAACACGCATCCAAGTCCACGCCCTGAAGCATCAGCATAAACCTCATACGGCTCGTCACTGCTAGGAATAATCAACACTGGAGCTGAAGTCAACCGGTTCTTCAATTCCTGAAAAGCAGACTCACAGTCTTCATCCCACTCAAACCTGACATTTTTCTTGATCAACCTCGTCAACGGAGCTGCAATCTTCGAAAAGTCCTTTACAAATTTCCGGTAATATCCAGCAAGACCTAAGAAGCTGCGAATCTCTGCTACATTCCTTGGTCGTTCCCACTCCAATATAGCTTCAATCTTGGACGGATCCACTGAAATACCATGCTCCGAGATGACATGACCCAGAAATTTGACCTCAGTCAACCAGAACTCACACTTTTCCCTCTTAGCATACAACTGGTGCTCCCGCAGAGTCTGAAGCACGATCCGAAGATGCTGCTCATGCTCCTCCCAAGTCTTAGAATACACAAGAATATCATCGATGAACACGATCACAAACTGATCCAGATACGGCCTAAATATCCTGTTCATCAAGTCCATAAAAGCTGCTGGAGCATTCGTCAACCCGAAAGACATAACCAGAAACTCGAAGTGCCCATACCGAGTCCTAAAAGCTGTCTTGGGAATGTCCTCTTCCTTGATCCTGAGCTGATGATAACCTGACTGCAAATCAATCTTCGAGAAGTATCGCGAACCTCCCAACTGATCAAATAGCTCATCAATCCTAGGCAAAGGATACTTGTTCTTCACCGTAACACGATTCAGCTGCCGATAATCCACACATAACCTGAGAGTCCCATCATGCTTCTCAGCGAACAAAACTGGTGCTCCCCACGGAGATGTGCTATTCTGAATATATCCGTTATCAGCAAGCTCCTGAAGTTGCTTCCTCAATTCCTTCATTTCTGCCGGCGCCATCCGATAAGGTGCCATAGAAATCGGTGATGTCCCTGGAAACAACTCGAAACCAAACTCAATCTCCCGATGCGGTGGTAACCCTGATAACTCGTCGGGGAAAACATCCCCGAACTCATCAACCACCGGAATCGCTACACTACTACTCGAAACATAGGGCTCGCAATCCAGGTTGGCAAGAAAAGCAAAACAATCTAGATTCCTTCGCCCTCCTAAACATGACTTCATGAGACGCTCACTCATTAGCCAATCACCACCACCCTGGTAAGTGATCACCGTTCCCCTATCAGACACTAGGGTCACCTTTCTAAGTTGGCAATCCACAACTGCACTATACCTGGACAACCAGTCCATCCCTAAAATCACATCATAGGAACTCATGGGGAGTACAATCAAATCACTTTTCAAAATCTCATCCCCAATCTTTATTTTACATGATTTACACACACAATTTACACACACCCGCCCCAAGGGAGAAGTTATAACTAGGGGTTCATTAAACTCTTCTACTTCTAATCCCAAGGCATGTACAAAAGAACTCGAAATGAGAGAATGAGAGGCACCGGTATCAAATAAAACGCGAGCTAGAGATCTAGAAACCAAAACCATACCATCGACAACCGCGTTACCAATCTGAGAATCTGACCCTCCAGATGCCATTGCATGAACCTGCACTGGCGCCTTCCCTTTTCCTCTACCGACATTGCTGGGTCCTGCATTACTCGGCCGATACTGCTGAGATGGAGATGACTGCACACTACCTGTACTCGGAGCTCTATACTGAGGAACACTGCGCTGAAAATACTGCGGCTGCTGTCCCCGTGCCGGATATGAGAATTGCTGAGGAGAAAACTGCGGATACTGCAACTGCGGGTACTGCGGAGGCGGAGGTAGGGTCTGAGGCTAAGGCTGAGATGAACGACTGGCATCCTCCCCGGTCTGCGATCCAAGACGAGCACTCCTGATCGGGCAATTCCTCTTGATGTGTCCGGGCTGCTGACAGAAATGACAATGGAAGCTGTAGGGGTTGCTGCGCCCGCTGCCAGACGAACTGCTGCTGCCACTGGTCGCACCGCCTTGCTTGCCTTTCCCCGGAGCTGGACGACTACTGGTGCTCTTCCTGCCACTCCTCTGCGGTCCTCCTGAAGCCTTGGCTCGGTCCTCACAATACTGCACGTAATCATTCTCCACGGAGATCGCCGACGACACAAGCTCTCCGAAACCCCTAAGCCGTAGAGCAACCAACTGCCGTCGAATAGGAGCCTTGAGTCCTTCCTGGAACTTGATGCATTTCTCGCGCTCCGATGCCACAGCTGATGGAGCAAACCTAGCCAACTCGCTAAACTTCGCCTCATACTCCCGAACTGATAGATCACCCTGCTGCAATCTATAAAACTCAGCTGCTTTCTGATCTCTATACCCCTGCGGAAAATACCGATCATAGAACAGCTCCTCGAACTTGTCCCAACCGATATCGCCACCGCGCTCCAGACGCTTAGTTTGTTTCCACCAGGTGTTAGCGCCACCCTCGAGCTTATACGCCGCAAACTCCACACGATACTCCTCAGGCACACCAAGAGTATCAAGATGCTTCAAGATCGAATCCAACCAATACTCTGCTAACTGCGGATCCCCATTGCCATCAAAAGTCGAAATAGACGCCCGCCGAAATTCCTTAAAGAAGGCATGCCGACTACCAACACTGGAGTCTTCCGGTCTAGTCCTGGCTGCCATCTGCCGGAAAGCCACGATCATAGACCTCATCAGGCCCTCATCATTTTCGAACTCGGCGTCAACAGTCGAACGACGTCTAGGTGCCATTCTCTCACTTCTGAAAACAAAATTTGGACTATCAGAGGTATTTCATTGTCAAACCTATGTGTGCACAATTCCCAAGGTTCATAACCTTGAGCTCTGATACCATTCTGTCACGCCCCGGAGTACGGGAGGTGACGTGGCGGAATATTTAGATTAATTAAAAGAGAATTTAGTTAAAATTAAGTGTTTAAGAATCCAATTAAGTAAGAAATAAAGAGATTTCCCACCACATTTGATAAACGAATTTTTAAATATTTATCAAATAATAATAATTGAATAAAAACCGCGAATATGGGTTCCACAACCCACAACTTGTGCACACACATGGATCTGACAATATCACAAATACAATTACAGTCCAAGTATGAATGAAGTTAAAATCTTACATGCCTCGATTAACAAATACAGAATGTAAATAAATTCTCCTATTGCTCCTGAGTTCGGTCCGAAGAATCTTCTCCAAACCTAAATGGGAAACCACCTAGAAGGGGGGGGAAATTTAAAACAGATAAAACGTGAGCGAAAGGCTCAGTAGGACTAAGTTTTATAAAATAATTTAATACAAAGAAACATAACATTATCAGGAGTTATACAAAAAGGAAACTTGAACAAATAAATAAATAAATTGAGTAGAACCGTTCTGACACAGAACAGTCTACTTGTCAAATCAAAACACCAGTTTACATTTACCTAGGCAAACCATGAAATCACCACCGTAGTGGCCAGCTGGGTTTCGGGACCTGCCCCCAAGGTCGATCACGACCCGATCTCTGATATGGCATCATGCCCATGTGGTTATTATCATTATCATTCAAAACCCAATTACCGAGTGTTGTCAATTACATTCATTATGAAATTCATTTCATGTCACGGTATATAAAAATATAACCGATAAAACCATTTTCAAACAACCGTTGAAAACATTTTGATAGAAATCATTTTCAAAGCCAAATCATTTCAAAACCAGGCTACCAAAGAAATAGGATAGAAGTCCTACCTCAGTACTCGTGCCGGTACCCCACACCGTAATCCCGATCCGCTATACGTTACCTCCACGGAACCACGAACAATCCTAGATACAAACTAAGTCGATCAATATCTAGTTCGAGACATCCTATGTTACCAAATCATTTCATGATGTCCTAGTGTGCCATTTGTATCATTAAAATCATCCTATAAGGTTGGGATTTAAATCAGGGTTCAAAACAGTGAAATCGGGTAAAAATCACAAAATTTTCCATGCCTCGGTCGGCCTGCCGGACGCCCTGCTTCGGCCTGCCGAACTGTACAGTTCGGCCTGCCGGAAACAAGGTTCGGCCTGCCGAACATTTCTCCAGATTCGGCCTGCCGGTCGGAAGAACACCGGCCTGCCGATCATCACTCCGGCCTGCCGAACATGAACTTCGGCCTGCCGAACTGGGAAGATCCAGAAATCCCAGCCACGGGTTTCTCGATCCCCAAAATCCAAATCTTGTTTCTAACCTGTTTTTCTCAAATCACAGGCATGAAAAACAACTATACTTGATAGAAAAACATTCTAAAACATGTTTGGAATCATTTAAACAACATTTAAACTCAAAATCCTCAAAAATACGAAAATGAGAAAAAGAGGAGAAAAATGAAAATCTTGAATCCAATCCGTTTTTCTTCAATCTAGGCTTAGATTCTAGTTGTTCTAAGCTCATTTAACACAAATCCACGGTTTTCTAAGCTAAAACAAACTTAGATTTCAAAAACACACAAAATTGGAAATTTTGTAAAAAGTTTAGAAATTTCGAATCTAACCTCGAATCGAAGCTTCAATCCGCGTTCTCGGTCGCCGAATCACGTCCCCGAGCTTCCTCCTTGCTGTTCCGAAGCTTGGATTCGAATGGGAATCAAAAATTGTGAAGAAATTAGAGAGAGAGAGAGACTGCCGAGAGACCAAGAGAGAGGAGAGAGAGAGAGAACTCGTGAGAGTGAAGAGAGAGAGAGAGAAGAGAGAAATAAATAGAGAAAATCGGTGGGCGGTTTTACTGTGCGAAAACCATGTGCCGCCCACGGTTTTGCAAAACGGAGTATTTTTAACATTTTACAAATTGTTGTGTTTTAAAACTCAAAACATCATTTTAAATCAACAAGGAATCTTTTGAACACATCAATTTAACAAAACAACCAAAAACTAAAAATCCAACCAAATAATCTAATTAAAGTTAAAACTTTAATTATGGCACACTAATTCATCATTTACATTACATTAATGTTAAATAAATTTCGGGACGTTACATGGTATCCATACCCAAATCTTCGCATCTGTCCTCCACAGCACCCAGCTCTTCTAGCGGGTCCTATTGGTCACCCATAAATTACCTACAGCATGAAAAACTTTTAATGAGCTTTCGCTCAGTAAGTTCAAACATATTCTCACAAATCATTTAATCATGCTTTAAAACTCTTCTCATAAAAACCTTCATCTTGAAACGTTTTACACAAACCTTTTCCATAAACATTTCTGAAAACGTTTTTCATAAACGTTTTTCATAAAACATTTCTGAAACGTTTTACACAAACGTTTTTCGTAAAACATTTCTTGAACGTTTTTCTTAAAACGTCATTCATAAACCTTTTCTTGAAAACATGAAATGTTTTTTATAAATATTTATCATAAAACATTTCTCTAAATGTTTTCCATAACATAACATATAAATATTTCATAAAAAGGCATTCAAGCAAAATTAGAATGCATGACTCTATTTATGCTCAATTATTAATTTCAATTATGAGCATTTTATGAACATTTTTTTTTACGTTAACTTTCTATCTTCGTTCTTTAACTTTTCTTATCTTACTTTCTTATCTTACATTCATTTTCCTTACTTTATTTTAGTGTTCGTACCAACTCATTAATCATGAGATCATAAACATGATGCTTCCCTTGTGGAAGACTTGAGACCATCAAATATTGAGGTCTTGAACCTCACATCTAGGAGGTCAAACTTTAATTTTACTTTCATTATCTCATAACAAAGAGACTGGTACGACACTTTCTTTTTATCCTTACGTTACCTTCTTATTAACTTTAGTGAGTATTTCAAATGCAATCACATCATATGCAAACACACTTGCAATTCATAGCTTGTACTATAAAATTTATTGCATAACAAATGCAACATATTGCTTAATAAATACATCATAAAACGCAAACATATATTGCAAATCATAACTTGTATTCTAACACTTATTGCATAACAAATGCAACATATAATGAAATCGCATTTTGCAAATTATAACTTTTATTCTAAAACTTATTGCACACAACAAATGCAACTTATTGCATAACAAATGCATCATGAAACTTATAACTTACACTATAAAACATTATGCATTATCATAATGCAAAACATACTTAAATACTTTGAAAATCATAACTTGAACTTTTAAAAACGTTATGCATATCAATATGCAAATAGACTTTAAACATAACAATTGCAAATTCATTGCAAATCTTTTTCTTGAACTTTAAAACTTTTTGCATAATAAATGCAAACATACTTTAAAAGAAACTTGCATAATAATTGCAAACTCATTTGCAAATTATATAAATAAGCATTTAAAAATCATTTACTTCATGCTGTAGGTGAGATTTAAAACTTACTTGAACTATGCTATAGCGTTCTCTATTTCATTCCTTTTCCTTCCATTAGTCAGCCTCTGTGTCCTGATCAAACGACAGCTGACTTATTAGCTAACTTTCTTTATTATCAATCCACTCGATTGATAATAAAACGTAAACATTAACCATTCTTTCCTTTTAACTTGACTAGTATACTTTCGTTTACCGTTGTCTTTAATTAACCTTATAAACCATCGGTTTACCTTTCCTTCACTTAGCTTTGTAACCCACCGGGGTTACTTTTCCTTTTAACTTTGTAACCCATCGGTTTACTTCTCGTTTACTTAAACATCCCTTATTAAATCTCCCGTCTTCCTGACGATTTCATTACTTAACATATTATGAAACATTTTTCGTCTAAGAACGTTATGCTAAATCGGAGTGTTTGACTCCGTTCTAGTCGTTTCCTTAATAATGACGATTTTACCCTTAACGAGTTTTTTGTCACCCTCGTAACCTTATAAAACCCATTCTCATATAAAACAGTGTAACAATCACTGATCATGCATTTCATAAATTTTTATGAAAGCATCTAAAACAACTTATTTTAAAACAGTTCATACTGTAAGTAAGATTCCTACTTACCTGGACTCAAAGCTAAGCAAGTCTAGTTGTACCTTACTGTATCTACAGTATACGAAGCATCCTCTACAGTGCTCCTCGAGCGACCATGAATAGCTAGGAATGCTTCCTGGAGATCATACATTACTGAAACTGTCATTCTGGACTCCGTTACTGCAGTTTGAATCGCCTCGATCTACGTGCAATCAGTACCAGGCAACTTTCAACGGAGTGGAATTAGATTGAACGGAGGTCACCATTGCTTTCAGAGCATCAAAATGAGTCGGGAGGCGGTCTCAGATCTTCGATCAGAGGTCCGGATCACAAAAATCTAAAAGTCACCATTGACCGACCGTTGACCGACTTTGACCGACATTGATCGGCATCAATCGGGGTCCGTTGGCAGCTGGGCTCGGGGCTACCCCCCCTAAATTGACCCTTCTGAGTCCAATGACAGTGTCAATTTCACCTAATTCTGCCTCTAACATAGCAGATCGAAGCTCGACATTGATGGCAAAAATGGAGGCTTCGATGATGGCTTTTCGACGATGGAAACCCGAAATTGGTTGAGGGCTTTTGCTACCCATCCTCCTATGAGCATTTCCCCTCATCCAATTTGAAGAAACGTGGCTGGGACGGGCAAGCACAAAGGCTCCTACAGCGGTTGACAGCGGCGTTGGCCGTTCTCTGACCAAACGGGCTCCTTTGGTGCAATTGATCGAGGGGTTTTACTCCCCTTGATCCTCTGAATCCATTGGGAGGGGTGGTGTCGACCACCTCCTCCGGCAAGGCAGAGTTCCACCATGGGAGCGGCGGCGCACAGTGGTGGTAGGCGGGCGGAGCAATCCGGCCATTGTTGAGTTGTCACCAAGGGTGGGTTTTGTTCCTCTCATCACGGTGGTCGTGTAGGAACAAGAATCACGTCGATCAGACGTCGGACGACGAAGATATCTCGTCGGAAAGAAATGGGTTGCTCTGCCACTTTGGACGGCACGTGAGACTTCCTCCGGTGGCTTTTTGGGCGGCACGACACCTCATTGGACTCAGCTCATCGAGAGATTTCCATTGGCGCGGGAGGTGTCAAAAACGGACGCCAGAATCTCAAACTAGATTTGAGGAGAGAGAGAGAGAAAATCTAGAGAGAGAAAGTAGAGAGAGAGTCGAATTTTTTTGATTTTTTTCTTTTTTTTCTTCTTTTCTTTTCTTTTCTGTACTTTTATAAAAAAAATTATGGTCCACACAATCCAATTCTTATACTGCATTGCTCAATACTGTATAATTTTTCATGTTATTATATAATATTTTTCATTAAACTGTACTTTTCATCTTAATATAATCCTTAACTTAATGCATTTTTAATGCATTAAAATTCTCGGGTGTTACACATAGCTCTATCATATTTGATAATTTTATGGACATTATCTTAATCTTGAATACCAAGTGAACTTGAATCTATTTTTATGTCTTTTGATTGCCAATGAGTGAGATTTATTACTCTACGATCAAAAGCTTAGTATATTGGAAGCATGATTTATAGATAGCTAGGAATACATTAATAGATATAAAATTTATAGCTTCTACTTAATTAGAAGATGAGATAATATTCTCATGAGTATTAATTCAGAAAGATTGAAGAGTACTCACTATTTGATATATGATATTAAATATATAACTCAAATCCTCATTTATGACTTGTTTGTAAATAGGCCACCTATTAGAAATTAACTGAACTTGTGGACAAAAATGTAATTAGAGAGGTTGTACGGAAACCATATACCTAGCTTTAATTATGAATATTATTGTGTAGGGTAAAATCACATAGTAAATGTTTATGTCAATGAATGACCTTGCATATATGGTGAAGCTACTTAAGGTTCCTTATAAGTTTGTATTAATTTAAGAGAACAACTTGGGTTTCTGATAGTGACATAAACTGAAGTTAAATAGTTTTTATTAATTTGATTATTAGATAACTGAATTATAAATAATTATTATTGCTTAGATTGTATATGTCTATTATTTCTCCTTGCTAGCTTCATAATATTCCTTTAGATGAATTACTGGAATTTATTTGGACAAATTTTAGTCTACTACAACTAATAGAGAAAACACACAATGTACTACCAACACTGTATTAGGCACCAACTATATGTCTAGGACACATTAGACACATTTTCCATGTGGCGTTGATATATTTATGTTACATTACTTTTATGTGACATGGTAATTATTAATTATGTAGAAAATATTTATTTTAAAAGTTAAATAAAATAAATAAAATAATTATTAAATATTTATTTTGTTAAAATAAAGTAAAAAATTAAGATAATCATAGAAAATATTTATTTTAGAACTTAGAATAAATAATATCTCAATTTGAAATCAAATCAAATCTCGGATAGATACTAGATAGAGTTTGAATACATGGACAGGGATAGTGTCAGACTTAGTGTCCTAAGGATTAAACAATATTACTGTTTTTGAGACATTCAATAAAGAGTTTATAATTTATATCAAATATGAAATTTTTTCTCGTTATATTCATTTGTGTTAAATGTATGATAAGTAAACAAAAGTCTAAGATTCTCACTTTAAACCTTTATGACCATGCATATGATGGACATATTATATGAAAGACATGAATATTAAGGAGATGTTCTAAATATAAAAGGTCAGTAATCAAGGGAATAAAATTTGAGCGCTTTATTCATGTTAAGATTTTTATGTTCTGTACATCACTAATGGGAGATGACTTGTCATGGTCATTGAGTGAGACTTTGTGAGTAGAGACCTTGGTATATTGTCATAGGTGAAAATATATTAGATAAGGACTAAAGATGAATTGATTTAGTTAATAATTTTATTTGAATAAATCAATTCACTTTAGACAATCATATATGTTATATCTTAATCGTGAAATAGATTAATGGGTCTATATTCTTGATTTGTGTCTTTTAATGTACTAAAGAATGATATCCTGAATTAAATGAAGGTATGTTGAGGACATGACTCTTGAATAATATAGACTAGTTACTCATAGATATAGAAATGAGAGCTTTTTGCGTGCAGTAAATGATATCCTCTTATAAGTGTTATATTGGAATTGAAAAACTGAAGCGCTCAACCTTTTGTAGATATTTGTGTAACCAAATGATTTACTATTTGTATTAGTTATAAATAGTAAATATTCCAATAGTGGGATAATAGAACATAACATAAATATAGTCGAAAAGGTAAAATGGAATTATCCATGAGCCAATTAAGGATATCCTATGGGGTGTTGCACATTATGTTATATCATGGACTAATAACTTATTGGAGTTTTATAGTTTTGTATATAGTTCGAGAATGCAACTTTAAGCTTTTAGTGGAGTAGCTTTAGAGTTAATAGTTGTAAAATGAGTGTGTCAGGGATATGTTATTCTATAATTATAAGAGCTTAATCTATATATATCCATCGAGTCCCTTTGCTAGCTCATATATTTTTTTGTAACTATACAAAAGATTTTTCCTACAAATTGGTAACTTATGTTAATTTTATGATTCATTCAAATTTGGTTGATTAGATTGTAATCATTCATGTTAGTTTATTGGTTGAATTAATTAAATGAAATTAATTTAAAATAAACATGAATTATTTTTTATTTTATTTGATATAGGATTATTGATATATGAATGTTTTAATCGGGTAACTTTTGCATTTTTGAATGAAAACTGAGGCTCTATGAAGGATTCCCATATTAAATAAAATAGAGAGAGCATTCCATACTCCACATGACTGAAAGGCCAATGACAAGGTCCAACGGGCTACATCGAGACAAACCAGCTAGCCAGTTGTGTGAATTGGTTGGCCGGTGAGCATAACTAAGGTTACACATTTTGATGCAGATTTGAGGCCTGGTAATGAATTTAGAAGCCGTATCTAAGTTGAATTGATGCCCTACTAGCCATTATAAATAGGAGGCTTATTCCTATCGTTAGTTAAAACACTTAAGGAATTTACATAGAGTATTCTAGAAAGAGAAACTCTAAAACTCCCATAGAATCATTATTCAATATCATGAACTGTAATTCTTAGTTTTCACTTATGGTTGGAAGGAGACATTATCAATATGAGAATTGAATGATATGTGCCCACTCGTATTCCAATTGTGGAAAAAAGAATAGCAAAAAGACCAATTGGTTGAGGCTCTTCTAGATGCAATTCTTGTGTAGCAATTAAGCCAAATAAATAGACCCTAGGGATATTATTTTTGGTAGATTTTTCTCTAACCTTCATCTAGTTTTCTCTAAGCTTTCCCCTTTAAAGCTTAGAGAACCATGGCCAAGAAAGATTGGAAGAAGTAATTGAGATTGTCTGAGAGGGTTCATCAATGCCCACACACTAATTGCTTCTGAAAGAAGAGAATAGCAAAAAAGGCTCAAAGGTTTTCGAACACTTGATTTTTAAGAGTTGTTTTGTCAAATAGGTACGAATAACAATTGATGCCTATTTTATACAACAACATAAGAAGGATATTGAAGGTTTGAGGAAAAATTTTAAAATCCATCCCACTGTGTTTTACGTATTTTTCATAAAGTATTTTTAGATCAAACCAACATTAATAACCACACTATTTTATAAATTGTTAATCTCCACTCAAAATTAATCTCAACCTCTAATCTAATACACTTTTAATCAAAGTTCTTGATTTCACAAGAATCCAAACCCTAACAAATTTGTTGAGCAACAATGATCTACTGCCGTGAGCCTCCTTCAACGGCGTCGAGGAGCCCAACCGCTAGTCGCAATGAAACCTCGATCAAATCCATCAAGCATCACAAGAACCTCTCTGGTTTTCCAAGGGGTCTCAACCCTGTCTCATCGTGAGGTCACAAGTGTTGCGATGGAATATCGACTGCCCTCGCAACCCAAGGTGGGTGGCAAAGGAAGTCATGACAGACAGTAGTCATCGGCTGGTTTGAATATTTTTAGATCTTTTTAAATTTTTTGGATTTTTAAATATGGGTTTTAATTATTTTTATTTGTATTTAGGCTATAATTTGATAGGAGAGAGAATATACCAACAAACATAATCAGACCACTACTTTTATCATGGATGAATTTATTCTAATAGTACTAAATTATGCCACTTAAAGAAAACTTTTCTAACAAAATAAGTTTAATTTTCCTTTTTTTAACAGTTTATTGCTTACAATTAGATTCTCGAACCATTCCGTTAAAACATAGATTCTAGAGACAGATAAGATTGAAACTACAATGAAATCTATTCTTTTTTCTAAGGACCTCGTTAAATGCAGTTCTTCTTCTTTTTTATTTTTACATAAGACCATCTCAAATTCAAATGTTAATATTAATACTAAATTTATCACTAAAAGGCATGAAATAACTTATCTAATATTTTTTTCTTCTTTTTAAAAAAAATATGTTGTTTTATTTTGTGCTCTGATTCAAAATATTATTTTAAATGTTATGTCTATCTTTTGTTATTATATAGCTTTAAAACTTGTAGCCTTTCAACTTTAACATTATTTGAAAATATATTGTTGTCACAATTAAATGAAAATGAACACTTTAATCAGTGATAATCAAATGTTAAAACTTAGCATATGCTACAATTGGTGTTGAATTTAGTGACACCAAATGTAGCATGTGTCAAATTTAGCATAAAAAATAACACTATTAAAAAATGATTATCGTGTTTAAATACTAAAATCTAACATTCACATACATGGAAGATGTTTTAACGAATCAAATTGGACACTATATATTTAATTGTCTTCTTTCTTTTTCTGTCGTTTATGCAATAGGGCCTGTGGACTTTTGTTACCTTGTTATTAGGAATTGACAAAGAAACAAGAAACTTTTAAGATTTGCTCTATCCAACTATGACAGAGACAACACAGTGGAGTGGTTCGTATTGAATTGTTTAGAGCCCTCCAAATTGACTCAATTACAGCCATCCAGGCCTAACAAGGTGTGCTTGTGTTGGAGGTGCTTATTTGTCCGGCGCAGAGATGGGGAAATCAATATAAACTTTGTCCCACACAATTTAATAATGGCATATGGGTTTTTTTTCTCTTTTTTTTTTTTTTTTTTTTTTTTTTTTTTTTGCATTTTCATCCATAATATGATTGATTCTTCTTTACTTTTTCCTAGATTTTTCTCCCCTCATTATGAAAGAACGCTGGTCTCGATGATAGAAGGACCACATCATTAAACTTGTAATATTGGTCATTGAGGGCTTGTTTGGTACACTGTATTGTATTGTATTGTATTATATTATATATATATAATACAATACAATATAATGTAATACAATACAATACGGTGTGTTAAACACGCTCTTGTGCTACCAAGCGAATGACAACATTTGGAGCCCAAGACATTCTCGTCCCGATAAAATTAGTTGCAAGAAGAGGCTGAGAGTGCGTTGTTTCCGGGAACATTTAGATGATTAGAATTTGTGGGCTCCTAAAAAGTGTCGGATCAATTTATATTTGAGATTTTAACAGAATAAACTGGTAAGTGTAGTGTTCTTTTAATTTCTTCTCAAAGTACTAATGGAAAACCATAAATTCTACAAGAGATCCTATGTTTTACGTTCAAAAAATCAGGGCTTAGGCTTGATCTATGAAAGTCATGTTGAGGACCCTCATCAAACCCTATATAGGCAAAGGAGCTAGCCTCCATGATTGACTCTATGAGAATGACCTCAACCATCCAAATGCAGCTACATGCGTGAACAGTTTGGGGGAATGCACCGAGAAAGTTAGCAAATACATAGTTCATAGCCATACCTACAGATATTAATAGATATTATATAGGTTATGACCTGTCAAATGACTTCCTGTTGGGCTAATTCAGTCGAGTTACCACGTATCTTGCCGTTATGGTTGATAGAGTTGAAACCCGTGGATGGCGCCTGTAACACCCAAATGAATCAATTAAAATTAATTAATTTAGTCTGGCCATTAGTATTAATTGATTAAAAATTTGTAATTATTTTTAGTTGTAATATTATTTTTGTATTAATTTTTCGCTTAAAAAATTTTTGTTATAAAATTGACTGTTGAATTGTTCAATTGCATGTGTTTGTAAAACTATGTCATTGTCACTGTTTCTAAACAGGATATAGACTTTATTATTTATATTAGACTTCATTTAAAATTTCACATTTTATAAAAGGTCCAACCTAATTAATTTTTTATTTTTCTTTTCGTTTTCCTTTTTCTTTTCTCCCTTTTCTTTTTCTTCCTCTCACATGTAGAACCACACACACTCTCTCTCTCTCTTCTTTCGTCACCTAAATAATAGGGTGTTTGGCATGTTAGTTAGAACTATTAGTTACAACTATAAACACTGTAATATGTGAGAGCTTTATACTATAGTAACCTTTTTGTTTTTTATTATAGTATATGAGAGCTTTACCCTGTTCTTAACTAAAAAGTTAGTTAGAACCAACTAATACCAAACAAGCTATAACTCTCTCTCATTTTTCTTTCTCTCACCGTGTATATCTCTCTCTTACTCTAGTTCTTTTTCGCTCTCGTCCTCCATGGAAGTTCAAATTTCAAAAGTCTATATCTCTCTCATTTCAAGTCCAAATTGGACGATTCTTTTTTCTAAATGCTCAGAGTGGAGAGGAGAACAAAACAAGACCAATATTCTATGTAAATCTACCAACCTCTATGACTCATCAAAGCTCCACCGCCATTTCTGCCGTGAGCCACCGCCGCCAGTGATGGTGGTCAACACCACCCGCCTCAAAACGTTCATGACGACCTCTATTTCAAAAGCCCTAAGAGATTTTACTGAAATTCTTAAAATGTTCTTCAATTTATGAGGTATGGTTTTTCTTTTTCTTCTAAACTCAAAATGTATTATTTTCCTTAGTGTATCTCCTTGAGCTTCTTGTTTGGTTTTATTGGTTATATGTTTTATGATGTTGTTTCTTGTTAAATTTCATGAAAAACCCTAAACTACAAAACTTGGATTTTAATCCAAGTTTTAAATCCGAAAATTAATCTTTTAAAACTAAAGACCCCTTTCACCTAGTAGTGTTTTAGTACTCTTTATTGTATGGATTTAAGGCTTTTATATAAGAGGATTATGGTGTGGATAGAGATTGTTGTGAACTTGTTTGTTTTCACACTTTAATCATGAGATTAGAGTTGAATTAAATAATTCATTGCATGTATGTGAAAATCTAATTTTATGAGTAATATGTATGGGTTGAAATATGTTTAAATGAAACTCAGAAATATTTTGGTGTTATATGTTCTCTAAGTATTTGAGTGAATGCTTGCATATATAAGATTTTGTAGTAATTCTGTAAATCTGTAAATCTGGAGTTTTATTTTCTTTCTTTTGGCGAGATAACCTGCACTACTCAAAAGTACACTTCTCAAGCGTCATTTGGGCTTTTGAATCACTCTAATTGGAGTTTTCTAGCTCAAGATATTGTTTTTCAAAGATGACTTAAAAGCTGTCCAATTTAATCCGAACTTGTGCAAATTTTAACCTGTTTTTGGAAAGATAAATTGAGCTTGAAATACAGCTTATGATAGCTTAAGAGAAAGTTTTATTAGTTAACTTTAAAAGGAAACTAATTTTGTAATTTTTGGAATTTTGTAGAATTAGTTATGAATATTGTCGTGCAAAATGGTAAAGTTGCACTTTTATGAAGCTTGCTCTTGTTATACTAAATATTTTGAATCCTTATGCCCCTTTGGGATTATAGTAAAGTTATATATATATATATATATATATGACCTCAAAATGTAATATTATTGACCAATAAATTATTAAGTTTTCAAGCATATAACTATGTGGTTTTCTTAATAGAGGTTGGTTGTATGATTTATAAAACTAACAGTAATATAGTTTGAGCTCTAAATGACACATAATGATATTGTTCTAGTAAATGGTCTCACACATTGCTAATGTTATGGTTATAATGGCCTTTTAGACATTTCAATGAATAGTATGTTTCTTGTGCGGTTGTGGAACATGTTAAAATGTCTCCGGCATGGTTATGTTTATACCTTACTAATTATGTTTGCCATAGTTTGATAACAATAGGATATGACTTGCCCTCTTGTTGTGTCTGTACAAACTAATGGTTACTTGAAAATATATTTTTCATGTATAAGATTATTGTAGAGATTGAAACATGCTTAGAGCCTTGCATGTGTCATGAGCTATTTGATTAGATTCTTGGTTTACAAAAAACATATGTGTGAAGGTGATTGTATGTTATTTCGACATTGTTAACGTAAGTAAATTTTAGTCTTGGATTGGGTTGTCTTTCTATGTTTAAAAGATGTAATTGATTTTGACTCTTTATTTAGAAGCTAGTAAACAATATAATGAGTTCATAAAACCTCATCAGTGTTTCTTTGGGATGCTCAGTCAACCTGCCGACCATATGGGTTTGGCCTACTGAACTGCTGATGTTTGGCCTGCCAACCATTTGAGTCCGACCTGCCAAATTGGTGGAATTTGGCCTGTGAATTTTAGGTGTTAGCTTCAATTATGCTTTGATTTTATAATTTTTGAAGTATTGTAGAATGTTTTATGAATATTCCTGTTAAAGTCATCAAAGTTGTATTTTTCAAAAATAGGTAAAAATCAAAGAACTGAAACTGCTACTTTTTGATATACAATGTCTACAGCCCAACCGACCTTAGGACTCTTTAGGACCTACAATTTGTGACTTGTAGAACTTGGTTTCACTTAGCTTGGGACTATGTTACTTAAGTTGTGCGCATTCAAAGTTTCACTTAGAAACTTTTGCGAATGTTGCAAAATTCCTTAAAGAATAAGACTTTAATATCTTGAGGATTATTTTGAGAAATCTAAAAGGGTCGGGTAATAGCGTAGAATGACTCAATGTGAGATTAATAAATATATTTTCCCTTAACACTAGCTTTGCTACTTTGGTAACTTATGAAAATCCAAGGAATTGAATCTAGAGTAAGACTTAATAAAATGCTTGCATGTTTGATATATTATATATATATGACTATATTATACTTGCATAATTGTTGTATTTGTATAATTGTTGCATTGGCATATGCATTGCATTACATCGATAATTGTACTTGGCTAGATATTCAACACATGAAGCTTAAGCTATTAGCTCCGGTTATGGTATTTAGGTAAGAAAAGACCCTTATGCTTTCTTGCTCAGGTTACGATATGGTAACTACAATGAGGTATTGTGAACCTAGTAACATAGTAAGTATAGGAGGTGTGAATTTTCATTCTATTGATTATGTTTACTATTTAAATTCTGTTATATGCTTTTCAGTTCTGTTAGCCATGATGTGTCTGTTGGAAAAAATAGTACACAGTGAATTTTTAAAATTTTACATCGGAGTAATTTCTAAAACACAAGTTTGGCATGCTATATGCATAAATTAACTAGATCTTACTAACCTTTGCGTGCCGAAGAACCCTCGCAAAACGTGAAGAGAAGTAACGTCCCAGAAGAGCCTCAACCAACTGGTCTTCTTTGCTATTCTCTATCCACGACCGGAGTGAGTGTGGGCTCACATGTACAGCTCTTCCACTAGGTGACTCTCCTTCCAACCAATCGAGAGAACCCAAAGCGAGTGTTCATGATTTGTGAACAAAAGCTCTCAGGGAGTTTTTCAAATTCTCACCAATAGAGTATCACTCTTTATCTCTCAATTGATCTGAGTAACTCTTAAGACTTACTCCCTTTATATAGAGATTGGTCCTGGGGTCAATCCTTATCAGATTAGGTCTCAAAAACTCGAAATAGAATCAAGTTCAGATCAATATCTGATAAGATCTACGTGGAAACGCATGATCTTATCCTTTGCTGATCGGCAGGCTAAACAGGCCCATCGGCAAGCCTAACACATCCATCGACAGGCCGAACTGTCGAATAAAAATCTCGTGAATCTTTTATTTTTAACCTGAGATTCTATAGGATAAAGTCTTAGCTTTAATTCAAATAACCTAATAGAATAGTTATCTAATTAAAACAACTTTATCTAGATAATCTCTAAGAAAATAAATGAATTCCCAATAATTCTACAAGCTTATCTTAATCTAATTTATCTTAATCAACCGATAAACAGACAAGAATTATCTGATCGTAATAATTCAACAAGTTTATCTTGAACTAATTTCTTACAAAATTAATTCTACTGATAAACAGACATGAATTATTTGATTCTTACAAATTTTAAACCAATCTGATAAATCCGACATAAGTCACCAATTATTGGAAAAGCACGCCGTGTCGTTACAGGACTTTGTGAGCTAGCAAATGGGACCAAAATGGACCTATAAAGTTCAAGCTCATGATAATTATAAAACCCAATATCCCAGATATACATTTCACAATTATCAACTCCAATGCTACTCCACTAAAAGCTTGGAGTTGCACTCTCGAACTACATAGAATTACGAAGCTTGTAGCTAAGTCTCCGTGACATATCATAGTGTTTCATATCCCCATATGGTAATCCATAATCGGCTTAAGGACAAGTTCTGTCTTACCTTCCTGATTATTTTTATCTTACGTCCATTATCTCACCATCAGAAAACTTACTATCCAATGACAGTATACCATTCGATTACACCTATGCATCCAAATGGTTGAGCGCTCCAGTTTTTCAATTACAGGATAACGCATATAAGAGGATATCATTACTCCTAAAGAGGAGCTATGGGTTCCATATCTATGAATAACAGGTCTATGCTATCAAGAGTCATGCCTTCAACGTGAATCGATTGTCTAAAGTGAATCTATTTGCCAAGATAGAATTATTAATTCAAATCAATTCACTTTATGTCCTGATCCAACACATCATCACCTATGAGAACGTGACAATGTTTCTATTCACGGAGTCCACCTCCGATGGCAAGACAAACCATCTCCCAAAAGAGATATAGACAACATAACAATCTTTGCATGAATAAAGTGCCCAACTTTATTCCCTCGATTGCAGATCGTATGATTTAGACCATCACCTTAAGAATCGTGTCTTCTACATAATCCGTCCATCATATGCCCAATTCTTAAGGTTTAGATCGACAGTCTCAGATTTTTGTTTGCTTAACATACATTCAACAAATATGAACATAAAGAGCACAAGATTTGGTATATTAATAATGAATAAATTCTTTATTGATAAAAATGTCTCCAAAAACTTATTACATTTTTACTCCTTAGGGCATACATGTCTAACAATCTCCCACTTGCACTAAGTGAGTGAATATGACAAATCTTGCATTCCCATAGCTTCCACATGCCTCTCGAAGACTCTTCTAGTAAGTGTCTTCGTAAATGGATAAGTTAAATTGTCCTCTGACGCGATCTTGCACATCGGGAAATGCCTGCCCTCAATGAAGTCCTTTATCACATGATACTTTCGATCAATATACTTACTCTTCTTGTAAAATTTTGGTTCCTTAGCATTAGCTACCGCCACATTGTTATCACAGTACAGTGATACCACCTTATCCATACCAGTAACTACCTCAAGATCTCCATGGAACTTGCGGAGCCACACTGCTTCTTTCGAAGCATCACTAGTTGCCACATACTCGGCCTCCATCGTTGAATCCGATGAGTAATCTTGCTTAGCACTTCTCAAACTAATGGCACCACCGTCTAGAGTAAACACAAAACCCAAAGTCAATTTCCTAAAATCCAGACAGGATTGAAAATCTGAGTCAGTATATCCTAGAGGAGTCAGGTCCTCACCTGAATATACAAGCATATACCCTCGAGTCCTTCTCAGGTACTTGAAAATATGTTTACCGCAATCCAAGGGTTCAATCCTAGATCCGCCTGAATCGACTTACAATCCTAACCACATAACTAATATCCGGTCGTGTGCAAAGCATGGCATACATGAGACTACCCACTGTCAAAGCATAAGGCACCTTCTTCATGTATTCTCTTTCTTCATAAGACTTTGGAGAGTCTTTCTTAGAAAGAGTAATTCCATACCTAGATGGTTGCCCACCTTTCTTGGAATCTTGCATTGCAAACCTCCTGAGAATTTTATCTATGTAGCCAGCCTGAGACAAAGCTATCATTTTGTTCTTCCTATCCCGAAAGATCTGGATACCGAGAATAAAATTAGCCTCACCTAAGTCCTTCATGTCAAACTGCTTGGTCAACCATAATTTGACCAATGACAACGCCCTAACATCATTGCCAATTAGCAGAATGTCATCTATATAGAGCAGTAGAAAAACCACCTTCCCATCCTTAATGTGTTTGTAAACACATGGCTCATCGACATTTTCTGAGAACCCATGAGTCTTGATCACCTGATCAAATCTTATGTTCCAAGAATGAGAAACCTGCTTAAGTCCATAAATTGACTTTAGCAGTCTACAAACCTTACCCTCTTGACCCGTGACCATGAACCCATCTGGTTGTTGCACATAAATGGACTCATCAAGATAGCCATTCAGAAAAGCCGTCTTGACATCCATTTGCCAAAGCTCATAGTCAAGAGCGGCAGCTATGGACAAGAGAATCCGAATGGACTTAAGCATGGCTATAGGTGAAAAGGTTTCCTCATAATCAATTCCTTCCTTTTGTGAATAACTTATCTACCAGTCTAGCCTTAAAGGTTTCGACCTTTCCATCCACTCCTCTTTTCCTCTTGTAGATCCACTTACACCCTATTGGTTTTACACTTTCAGAAAGATCCACAAGCTCCCAGACCTGATTAGTCTCCATAGACTTCATCTCTATGTTCATGGCGTCTGTCCAGAGTTTTGAATCAACATCTTCCATAGCTTCTACGTAAGTATAAGGATCCCTGTCATGTTCATCCCGTTCAGCCATAAAGACCTCCCCATTGAACATATACCTCTCAGGTTGACACCCAATCCTCCCACTACACCGAAGCCCCTGAGGTTGTTGTTTAGGTTTGTTTAGTTTTTCTACATTGATTGGAACGGTTTCATTCAAAACCTCCGAAGTGATCGAATCACTCCTTAACATATACCACTTTGTTTTGAGGTTTAAAGTCGTCCATGTAACTCTCCTCAAGGAAAGTTGCATTAGTTGAAACCATGAATTTATTTTCCTTTGGGTTATAAAAATAACCCCTTTAGTCCCTTTTGGATATCCTACAAACACACAAACTTTCGAATGTGCTTTCAACTTATTCGGATCCTTAAACAGGACATGAGCCAGACATCCCCATATGCGAATATGGTTTAAGGATGCCTTTCTACCTGTCCACAACTTGTGAGGAGTTTTAGCGACCGATTTTGAAGGCACATTGTTTAAAAGATAACATGCGGTTTGTAGTGCATATCTATAAAAGGATAAAGGCAATGATGAATAACTCATCATGGACCTAATTATTAGACATGTATTCCCTAAGGAGTAAAAATGTAATATGTTTTTGGAGACATTTTTATCAATAAAGAATTTATTCATTTATATATACCAAATCTTGTCCTCTTTACATTCATATTTGTTGAATGTATGATAAGCAAACAGTAGTCTGAGACTGTCAGTTTAAACCTTAAGAATTGGGCATATGATGGACTGATTATGAGGAAGACACGATTCTTAAGGTGACGGTCTAAAACATATGATCCACAATCGAGGAAATAAATTTGGACACTTTATTCATGTAAAGATTGTTATGTTGTCTATATCCCTTTTGGGAGATGGTTTGTCTTGACCACTGGAGTTGGACTCCGTGAATAGAAACATTGGCACGTTGTCATAGGTGATGATGTGTTTAATCGGGACATAAAGTAAATCGATTCGGATTAATAATTCTGTCTTGGCAAATTGATTCACTTTAGACAGTCATTTGTATTGTATCTTAATCCTGAGATGAATAGTGGGTCCGTTGTCTCGACTTGTGTCTTTTGATGTGCCAAAGGGTGACACCCACATCTCAATAGTGGTATGCATACCAGTACGTTGGAGGCATGACTCTTGATAGCGTAGACTTGTTATTCATAGATATGGAATCCATAGCTCCTCTTTAGGAGTAATGATATCCTCTTATATGCGTTGTCCTGTAATTGGAAAACTAGAGCGCTCAACCATTTGGATACATAGGTGTAACCGAATGGTATACTATCTTTGGATGGTAAGTTTTCTAATGGTGAGACAATGGAATGTAAGATAAAAATAATCGGAAAGGTAATACAGAACTTGTCCTTAAGCCGATTATGGATGATCACATGGGTATACGATACACTATGATATGTCATGGAGACTTAGCTACATGAGCTTCGTAATTCTATAAAGTTCGAGAGTGCAGCTCCAAGCTTTTAGTGGAGTAGCGTTGGAGTTGATAATTGTGAAATGTATATCTGGGATATTAGGTTTCATGATTATCTTGAGCTTGAACTTTATAGGTCCATTTTGGTCCCCTTTGCTAGTTCACAAAGTCCTATAATGACATGGCGTGCTTTTCCAATAATTGATGACTTATGTCGGATTTATCAGATTGGTTTAAAATTTGTAAGAATCAAATAATTCATGTCTGTTTATTGGTTGAATTAATTTTGTAAGAAATTAGTTCAAGATAAACTTGTTGAATTATTGCGATCAGATAATTCTTGTTTGTTTATTGGTTGTTTTAATTTTGGACAAATTAGAACAAGATAAACTTGTAGAATTATTGTGAATTGATTTATATTCTTAGAGATTATCTTGATAAAGTTTGTTTTGATCAGATAACTTCTCTATTAGGTTATTTGAATCAAACCTAAGACTTTATCCTTTAGAATCTCGGGTGGAAAATAAAAGATTCGCGGAGATTTTTTCTCGGGAGTTTGGCCTGCCGGATGACGTGTTTGGCCTGCCGATGGGGCCTGTTTGGCCTGCCGATCAGCGAGAGACAAGATTACGAATTTTCACACGGATCTTATTAGATATTGATCTGAACTTGATTCTGTTTCGAGTTTTTGAGACCTAATCTAATATGGACTGACCCCAGGACCAATTGCTATAAAAAGGGAGTGAGTCTCATGATTTACTCAGATCAATTTGAGAGATTAAGAGTGATACTCTTCTAGTGAGCAGCAAAAAACTCCCTGAGAGCTTTTGTTCACAAATCACGAACACTAGCTTTGGGTTCTCTCTATTGGTTGAAAGGAGAGTCACCGCTGGAAGAGCTGTACATGTGAGCCCACACTCACTCCGGTTATGGATAGAGAATAGCAAAGAAGACCAGTTGATTGAGACTCTTCTAGAACGTTACTTCTCTACATAAGTTGTAGAGGTTCTTCGGCACACTGAGGTTAGTAAGATCTATCTAATTTATACATATAACATGTCAAACTTGTGTTTTGGAAATTACTTTGGTGAAATTTTTTTTTAAAATTCCGCTGCGCACTTTGTTTCCAACAATTGGTATCAGAGACGAGGTTTTTACATAAATTTGCAAGTTCGTGATCATGTTATATGCATGAATTTTGTGATCTTAATCTCTCCTATGCTTGAATTGAATTTTATAAAGAGATGGCACTCTAGGTTTCTATATAATATATATGTTGTCATGGATTATGTGGTGAATGTTTATTAACTAATTACGGTTAATTAAATCATTGTTTAATTATTTATTAATTAATTAATACCGGTTTTGGTTCCTTAGAGGTTAGAATGTGTATCTAGGTTTTTCATGTAATTAGATGGCAGACTATCATCTCCGTCTAGGAATTGTTATTTAATTTTTAATTTGTAAGAATTTTGTAATTAAATAATTATTCGGAGAAGACGGAACGAGAAGTCGGATCTTAAAGATTGATGATGGCGCCTCCAGGTATTTCCTGAGTCTCTAATTTTATGTTTTTGAATTGTTGAAAATAAAATTGATGAATTGCATTAAAATTGTATTTTCTGGAATGAGGGTTTTCTGCTCGGTCGGCATGCCAGACCTCACAATTCGGCAGGCCGGACGTGTGGTCCGGTAGGCCAACAGTGGGGCAGAAATTTTGGTGCTCTGCCGGCAGGCCGAACCTTCATGATCGGCAGGCCGATCACACAGATCGGCCTACCGACCGAGAGTTGCCAAGTGTCAAGAAAAAGGTGTAATTTTTCTGGTGTAGTTTTAATTTTATTTTTGAGATGATTCTAAGAAACATTAAATTTGGATATGACTGGAAATATGAAGTATTCGATTCATACGGGATTGAAGACTTGAAGATGGATATTACAAGAAGAAGGATACAGCTTGAGGATTCAAGGATGAAAAATCGATAAATGTCTCGATTATTCTCTTGTAATCTTAGTTTTCTATTCTCTAGGGTGGAACCATAATATTACGGTTATTATTATTTTGCTTGTAGCTTTACTTGATTGCTTTGCTTGTCTGCATTATAATATGATTTACCATGTATATTGATAACATGTCATATAGAATAGGGAGTGCCGCTCATATTAAAATTGTTCATGCATGATTTTGAAATAAAACCTTGACTTCAAAAGATTGAGTGGGAGAAGGCTTTCGAAAAGAGGACCTAAGGTCTCCATCATTAGTCCATAGGAAGAACTTGGTGGTCCCGACCCCTAGGAAGGGATTTCTATCATGTACCAGATTGGATCTTTGAAAGGATAAGGTATTTTAGTATGATTTATGGTTAGACACCCCTAGGTGGTGATTATAAATCATGGATAAAATATTGAAACGGTGGTTATACACTCACATTAATTTTATTATTTACCTCCCTTAGGAGCTCTGTTAATAAAATTAATGGCCAAAGAAACGATTATTAGTATATGTTGGATCATACGGGTCCTGGATGGCATATATTAATCAGGAGGGGATCCGTGTTCCTGATTGAATTTGGCATGACTCCCCTTGGAGCTTGTTGAATTATGAGTTGAGAATTATCGTTGTAAGGTTGTGATATTTTCAAGGTTTTGACACATAAACACATTTGTATGATTTTACATGATCGTGTTATCTTACTAGATTATTATATATGTTCGCTTATGTTTGGTATATGATTCTTTATTGTAGATTGAAAATGTCTAAAAATGCTTTATCATCGATACTTGACAAAAACCAAATAACTGGTGAGAATTATAACGATTGGAAACGGAACCTGGACATCATCCTATCCTTTAAGAAACTGAAATATGTACTGACAACCCCTTGTCCTCCCGAGCCTACGGGAGACTCAAGTAATGAGCAATTCCAAGCGTACGACCGTTGGAAAGATGCTAATGATGAGGCCCGCTGCTATGTTATGGCTAGCATGAACAATGTGCTGTAGGCTCAACATTAGGATTATGAGACTGCGAAGCAGATCTTGGATAATCTTGAGGACATGTTTGGAGGCCAGGCCATAACAAAGCGCCAAGGGGCGCTTCAAAAACTCTTAAACTGTAGACAGAGACCAGGGACATCTGTAAAGGAGCACATGATGTTGGTCATGGGTTACCTTGCTGAGGCTCAAACTAATGGAGCCGACATTGATGATGAAACTCAGATGACTATGGTTTTTGAGACTCTATCTAAGAAATTTATTCCGTTTAGAGCTACTTTTAATTTAATCAATAGACGGGATATGACCTTGACAGAACTAATGAAACAGTTACAGAAGTTTGAACTGCTAATCAGGGAGTCTCCTGCGGGTGGTGAGGCCAACATGGTAGCTACTTCTGGTTCCAATCCTAACTCTGGGAATGGAAAGAAGCAACGGGCCAAGAATGGAAGTCTTCTATTCCTGCTACTACCAAGAGCAAGAAGAAGAAGAAGAAGAACCTAAAGAAGCTTAAGTGCTTCTTCTGTGGTAAGGTCGGGCATATAAAGAAGCATTGCAAGGACTTCCTTTCCAAGGGAGGTAGGTGTGATCTTCTATATTTAGAAACTTGTTTGGTTGAGGAATCCAGTGACATCTGGGTCATAGATTCCAGTGCAACTAATCATGTTTGTGTTTCTCTACAGGGATTCAAAGAAACGAGAAGTCTGCTGTGTGAAGACTTAACGCTTCGGATGGGCGATGGATCCTTGGTCTTAGCAGAAGCAGTGGGAGATGTCCATCTTTATTTTGATAATTATAGGAATTTAATTTTGCGAGATTGTTTTTATGTTCCTAAATTTAAAAGGAATTTAATTTCTGTATCTTCTTTATTTAAAGACTCCTACGTGGTATCTTTCAATGAAAAAGTGGTGATTCGTAAAAACAAATCTTTTACCTGTTTTGGATGGATGCAAAATAATCTATATTTTATCAAACCTAAGAGAGACTTATTGCTTAATGTTGAGATAAATGATAATGACTCAAAAAGACTTAAAACTTCTCACTCTAATAAGACTTATCTTTGGCATTTGCGCCTTGGCCATATTAACCTGAATAAGATTCAAAGGTTGGTAAAGGATGGACCTTTAAGTAACTTAAAGGTGGAATCTATACCTAAATGTGAATCTTGTTTGGAGGGTAAAATGACCAAAAGACCATACGGGTCTAAGGGCAATAGGGCCGAAGCAGTTCTAGAACTTGTGCATAGTGATGTTTGTGGACCGATGAACATCTGGGCACGAGGAGGGTATGAGAATTTAATCACTTTTATTGACGATTACTCAAGATATGGGTATGTGTACCTAATGCACCACAAAAGTGAAACTTATGATAAGTTTAGGGAGTTTCGGGCTGAAGTGGAAAAGCAATTGGGTAGACCCATAAAGGCACTTCGCTCTGATCGAGGTAGGGAATACCTTTCTGATGAGTTCTTGGGACACTTGTTAGAGAATGGGATTTTATCCCATTTGACTGCGCTGAGCACTCCGTAGCAGAAATGAGTTATTCATCATTGCCTTTATCCTTTTGGAGATATGCACTACAAACCGCATGTTATCTTTTGAAAATGTACCTTCAAAATCGGTCCCTAAAACTCCTCATGAGTTGTGGACAAGACGGAAGACATCCTTAAACCATATTCACATATGGGGATGTCCGGCTCATGTCTTATTTAAAGATCTGAATAAGTTGGAAGCACGTTAGAAAGTTTACGTATTTGTAAGATATCCAAAAGGGACTAAAGGGGGTTATTTTTATAACCCAAAGGAAAATAAAGTCATGGTTTCAACTAATGCAACTTTCCTTGAGGAGAGTTACATGGATGACTTTAAACCTTGAAGCAAAGTGGTGCTTGAGGAGTTAAGGGGTGATCCGTTCACTCTGGAGGTTCCGAACGAAACCATTCCGATCGGTGTAGAAAAACCAAACAACCCTAAACAACAACCTCAGGGGCTTCGGCGTAGTGGGAGGATCGGGCATCAACCTGAGAGGTATATGTTCAATGGGGAGGTCTTTTTTGCTGAACCTGATGAACATGATAGGAATCCTTATACTTACGCAGAAGCCATGGAGGATGTTGATTCAAGACTCTGGACAGAGGCCATGAACATAGAGATGAAGTCTATGGAGACTAATCGAGTTTGGGAGCTTGTGGATCTTCCCGAAGGGGTAAAACCCATAGGGTGTAAGTGGATCTACAAGAGGAAAAGAGGAGTGGATGGAAAGGTCAATACCTTTAAGGCTAGACTGGTAGCTAAGGGTTATATGCAAAAGGAAGGAATCGATTATGAGGAAACCTTTTCGCCTGTAGCCATGCTTAAGTCCATCCGGATTCTCTTGTCCATAGTTACCGCTCTTGACTACAAGATTTGACAGATGGATGTCAAGACGGCTTTTCTAAATGGCTATCTTGATGAGTCTATTTATATGGAACAACCAGACGGGTTCAAGGTCGCGGGTCAAGAGGGTAAGGTTTGTAAGCTACTAAAGTCTATTTATGGACTTAAGCAGGCTTCTCATTCTTGGAACATAAGATTTGATCAAGTGATCAAGACTTATGGGTTCTCACAAAATGTTGATGAACCATGTGTTTACAAACACATTAAGGATGGGAAGGTGGTTTTTCTACTGCTCTATGTAGATGACATTCTGCTAATTGGCAATGATGTTGGGGCGTTGTCATCGGTCATATTATGGTTGACCAAGCAGTTTGACATGAAGGACTTAGGTGAGGCTAATTTTGCTCTCGGTATCCAGATCTTTCGGGATAGGAAGAACAAAATGATAGCTTTGTCTCAGGCTGGCTACATAGATAAAATTCTCAGGAGGTTTGCAATGCAAGATTCCAAGAAAGGTGGGCAACCATCTAGGTCTGGAATTACTCTTTCTAAGAAAGACTCTCCAAAGTCTTATGAAGAAAAAGAATGCATGAAGAAGGTGCCTTATGCTTCGGCAGTGGGTAGTCTCATGTATGCCATGCTTTGCACTCGACCGGATATTAGCTATGCGGTCGGGATTGTAAGTCGATTTCAGGCGGATCCAGGACCGAACCATTGGGTTGTGGTCAAGCATATTTTCAAGTACCTAAGAAGGACTCGAGGGTATATGCTTGTGTATTCGGGTGAGGATTTAACTCCTCTAGGATACACTGATTTAGATTTTCAATCATGTCTGGATTCTAGGAAATCGACTTCGGGGTTTGTGTTTACTCTGGGTGGCGGTGCCATCAGTTGGAGAAGTGCTTAGCAAGATTGCACTTCGGATTCAACGATGGAGGCCGAGTATGTGGCGGCTAGTGATGCTTCAAAAGATGCAGTGTGGCTCTGTAAGTTCCTTAGGGATCTTGAGGTAGTTCCTGGTATGGATAAAGTGGTATCACTGTATTGTGATAACAGTGCGGCGGTAGCTAATGCTAAGGAACCAAGATTTCACAAGAAGAGTAAGCATATTGATCGGAAGTATCATGTGATAAAGGACTTCGTTGAGGGCGGGCATGTCACGGTGTGCAAGATCACGTCAGAGGATAATTTAGCTGATCCATTTAGGAAGACACTTACTGGGAGAGTCTTCGAGAGGCATGTGGAAGCTATGGGGAAGCGAAATTTGCTGTATTTACTCACTTAGTGCAAGTGGGAGATTGTTAGACATGTATGCCCTGAGGAGTAAAAATGTAATACATTTTTGGAGATATTTTTATCAATAAAGAATTTATTCATTTATATATACCAAATCTTGTCCTCTTTACGTTCATATTTGTTGAATGTATGATAAGCAAACAGTAGTCTAAGACTGTCAGTCTAAACCTTAAGAATTGGGCATATGATGGACTGATTATGCAGAAGACACGATTCTTAAGGTGACGGTCTAAAACATATGATCCGCAATCGAGGGAATAAAGTTAGGCGCTTTATTCATGTAAAGATTGTTATGTTGTCTATATCCCTTTTGGGAGATGGTTTGTCTTGACTATCGGAGTTGGACTCCGTGAATAGAAACATTGGCACGTTGTCATAGGTGACGATGTGTTGGATCGGGACATAAAGTGAATTGATTTGGATTAATAATTCTGTCTCGGCAAATGGATTCACTTTAGACAGTCAATTGTATTGTATCTTAATCCTGAGATGAATAGTGGACTCGTTGTCTCGACTTGTGTCTTTTGATGTGCCAAAGGGTGACACCCATATCTCAATAGTGGTATGCATACCGGTACGTTGGAGGCATGACTCTTGATAGCGTAGACTTGTTATTCATTGATATTGAATCCATAGCTCCTCTTTAGGAGTAATGATATCCTCTTATATGCGTTGTCCTGTAATTGGAAAACTAGAGCGCCCAACCATTTAGATACATAGGTGTAACCGAATGGTATACTATCTTTGGATGGTAAGTTTTCTAATGGTGAGACAATGGAACGTAAGATAAAAATAATCGGGAAGGTAAGACAGAACTTGTCCTTAAGCCGATTATGGATGATCATATGGGAATGTGATACACTATGATATGTCATGGAGGCTTAGCTACATGAGCTTCGTAATTCTATAAAGTTCGAGAGTGCAGCTCCAAGCTTTTAGTGGAGTAGCGTTGGAGTTGATAATTGTGAAATGTATATCTGGGATATTGGGTTTCATGATTATCTTGAGCTTGAACTTTATAGGTCCATTTTGGTCCCCTTTGCTAGCTCACAAAGTCCTGTAACGACACGGTGTGCTTTTCTAATAATTGGTGACTTATGTCGGATTTATCAGATTGGTTTAAAATTTGTAAGAATCAAATAATTCATGTCTTTTTATCTGTTGAATTAATTTTGTAAGAAATTAGATCAAGATAAACTTGTTGAATTATTGCGATCAGATAATTCTTATCTGTTTATCAGTTGTTTTAATTTTGGACAAATTAGAACAAGATAAACTTGTAGAATTATTGTGAATTGATTTATTTTCTTAGAGATTATCTTAATAAAGTTTGTTTTGATCAGATAACTTCTCTATTGGGTTATTTGAATCAAAACTGAGACTTTATCCTTTAGAATCTCGGGTGGAAAATAAAAGATTCGTGGAGATTTTTTCTCAGGAGTTCAGCCTGCTGGATGACGTGTTTGGCCTACCGATGGGGCCTGTTCGGCCTGCCGATCAGCGAGAGATAAGATTACGCGTTTTCACGTGGATCTTATCAGATATTGATCCGAACTTGATTCTGTTTCTAGTTTTTGAGACCTAATCTGATATGGACTGACCCCAGGACCAATAGCTATAAGAAGGGAGTGAGTCTCATGATTTACTCAGATCAATTTGAGAGATTAAGAGTGATACTCTTCTAGTGAGCATCAAAAAACTCCCTGAGAGCTTTTGTTCACAAATCACGAACACTAGCTTTGGGTTCTCTCTTTTGGTTGAAAGAAGAGTCACCGGTGGAAGAGCTGCACGTGTGAGCCCACACTCACTCCGGTTGTGGATAGAGAATAACAAAGAAGACCAATTGGTTGAGGCTCTTCTGGAACGTTACTTCTCTACACAGGTTGCGAAGGTACTTTGACACACTGAGGTTACTAAGATCTATCTAATTTATACATATAACATGTCAAACTTGTGTTTTGAAAATTACTCTGGTGAAAAAAAATTTTAAAATTCTGCTGCGCACTTTGTTTCCAACACTAATCATGTCCAACAAAGTCCTATTTCTTCTCTTCGTTATGCCATTCTACTACGGAGTGCCCGGCGCAGTCAAATGGGATAAAATCCCATTCTCTAGTAAGTGTTCCATGAACTCATTAGAAAGGTATTCCCTACTTCGGTCGGATCAAAGTGCCTTTATGGGTCTACCAAATTGCTTTTCCACTTCAGCCCGAAACTCCCTAAACTTGTCAAAAGTTTCGCTTTTGTGGTGCATCAGGTACACATACCCATATCTTGAGTAATCGTCAATAAAAGTGGCGAAGTACTCATACCCTCCTCGTCCCTGGATGTTCATCGGTCCACAAACATCACTATGCACAAGTTCTAGAACCTTTTCGGCCCTATTGCCCTTAGACCCGAATGGTCTTTTGGTCATTTTACCCTCCAAACAAGATTCACATTGAGGTATAGATTCCACCTTTAAGTTACTTAAAGGTCCATCCCTTACCAACCTTTGAATCCTATTCATGTTAATATGACAAAGGCACAAATGTCAAAGATAAGTGTTATTAGAGTGAGAAGTTTTAAGTCTTTTAGAGTTATTATCATTAAGCAATAAGTCCATGTTAGGTTTGATAAAATAGAGATTATTTTGCATCCATCCAGAACAGATAAAAGATTTTTTTTTACGAATCACCACTTTATCATTAAAAGAAACCAAGTAGGAGTCTTGCAAAAACAATCTATAGAAATTAAATTCCTTTTAAATTTAGGAACATAAAAACAATGTTGCAAAAATAAATTCCTATAATTATCAAAATAAAGATGGACATCTCCCACTGCTTCCGCTGAGACCAAGGATCCATTGCCCATCCGAAGTATGAAGTCCTCATGCAGTAGACTTCTCATTTCTTTGAACCCCTGCACAGAAACACAAACATGACTAGTTGCACCAAAATCTATGACCCAAATGTCACTTGATTCCTCAACTAAACAAGTTTCTAAATACAAAAGATCACACCTGCCTCCTTTGGAAAGGAAGTCCTTGCAATGCTTCTTGATATGCCCGACCTTCCCACAGAAGAAGCACTTAAGCTTCTTTGGGTTCTTCTTCTTGTTCTTCTTCCTCTTGGTGCTAGCAGGAATAGAAGACTTCCTGTTCTTGGCCCATTGCTTCTTTCCATTGCCAGAGTTGAGATTGGAACCAGAAGCAGCTACCATGTTGGCCTCACCACCCGCAGAAGACTCCCTGATCAACAGTTCGAACTCCTATAACTGTTTCATCAGTTTTGTTAAGGTCATATCTCGTCTATTGGTTAAATTAAATGTAGCTCTAAATGGAATCAATTCCTTAGACAGAGTCTTAAAGACCATAGTCATCTGAGTTTCAGCATCGATGTCGGCTCTATTGGTTTGAGCCTCAGCGAGATAACCCATGACCAACATCATATGCTCCTTTACAGATGTCCCCGGCTTCTGTCCAAAGCACCCCTTGCCGCTTTGTTATGGCCTGGCCTCCAAACATATCCTCAAGATTATCCAAGATCTGCTTCGCAGTCTCATAATCTTGATGTTGAGCCTGCAGCACGTTATTTATGCTGGCCATAACATAGCAGCGGCCCTGATCATTAGCATCTTTCCAGCTATCATACGCTTGGAATTGCTCATTAGTTGAGTCTCCCGTAGGCTTGGGAAGACAAGGGGTTGTCAGTACATATTTCAGTTTCTCAAAGGACAGGACGATATCCAGGTTCTGTTTCCTATCATTATAATTCTCTCTAGTTAATAGGTTTTTGTCAAGTATCGATGATAAATAGTTTTTAGACATTTTTAATCTACAATAAAAAATCATATACCAAACATAAGCAAACATATAATAATAATTTAGTAAGATAACACAAGCATGTAGAAAATACAAATGTGTTTATGTGTCAAAACCTTGAAAATATCGCAACCATACAACGATAATTCCCAACTCAGAATTCAACAAGCTCCTAGGGTAGTCATGCCAAATTCAATCAGCAACATGGATCCCCTCCTGATTAATATATGCCATCCAGGACCCGTATGATCCAGCATATATTAATAATCGTTACTTTGGCCATTAATTTTATTAGCAGAACTCCTAGGGGAGGTTAATAATAAAATTAATGTGAGTGTATAACCATCGTTTCAATATTTTATCTGTGATTTATAATCACCACCTAGGACTGTGCAACCATAAATCATGCTAAAATACCTTATCTTCTCAAAGATCTAATCTGGTACATGATAGAAATCTCTTCCTAGGGGTCGGGACCACCATGTTCTGCCTATGGACCAACGATGGAGGCCTTAGGTTCTCTCTTCGAAAACTTTCTCCCACTGAATCTTTTAAAATCAAGGTTTTATTTTAAGAATATGCATGAACAATTTTAATATGAGCAGCACTCTCTATTCTATATGACATATTATCAATATACATGGCAAATCATATTATAATGTAGACAAGCAAAGCAATCAAGCAAAGCTACAAGCAAAATAATAAATAACCATAATATTATGGCTCCACCCTAGAGAATAAAAAACTAAGATTACAAGAGAATAATTTAGACATATTATCGATTCTTCATCCTTAAATCCTCAAGCTGTATCCTTCTTCATGTAATCCCTATCTTTAAGTCTTCAATCCCGTATGAATCGAATACTTCATATTTTCGGTCATATCTAAATTTAATGTTTCTTAGAATTGTCCCAAAAACAAAATTAAAACTGCATTGAATAAACTACACCTTATTTGAAAATTGAATAAACTGCATTGAATAATCCCCATCTTTAAGTCTTCAATCCCGTATGAATCGAATACTTCATATTTTCAGTCATATCTAAATTTAATGTTTCTCAAAATTGTCCCAAAAACAAAATTAAAACTGCATTGAATAAACTGCACCTTATTTGAAAATTTTCCAACTCTCGGTCGACAAGCCGATCTGGGTGATCGGCCTGCAGGTCATGCTCCATCGGCCCGCCGATCAAGAAGATCGGCCTACCGATCATGAAAGTTCAGCTTGCCGAACTGGAAGTTTGGCCTGCCGCCAGAGCCACCTGATTTTTGCCCCATTGACGGCCTACCGAACCTCACGTCTGGCCTACCTATCTGTGACCATCGGTCTACCGAACTGGTGGGTTCGGCATGCCTACCAAGCAGAAATCTTTCATTCCAGAAAATACAATTTTTAATGTAATTCATCAATTTTATTTTTAACAATTCAAAAACATAAAATTAGAGACTTTGGAAATACCTGGGGGCGTCATCATCTTTCTTCTAGATCCGCCTTCTTGATACGTCTTCTTCGAATGATTATTTAATTACAAAATTCTTACAAATTCAAAATTAAATAATAATTGCTAGATGGAGATGATAGTTCGCTATCTAATTACATGAAAAACCTAGAAACACATTCTAACCTCTAAGGAACCATAACTGGTATAAATTAACTAATTAATAATTAATTAAATAACAATTTAATCAACCATGATTAATTAATAAACATTCACCATATAATCCATGACAACATATAATTATATAGAAACCTAGAAGGTCAACTCTCTATAAAATTCAATTCAAGTATAGGAGAGATTAAGATCACAAAATTCATACATATAACGTGATCACAAACTCATAAATTTATGTAAAAACCATGGCTCTGACACCAATTGTTGGAAAAAATAGTACGCAATGGAATTTTTAAAATTTTACATCAGAATAATTTCTAAAACACAAGTTTGACATGCTATATGCATAAATTAACCAGATCTTACTAACCTTTGTGTACCGAAGAACCCTCGCAAAATGTGAAGAAAGTAACGTTTCAGAAGAGCCTCAACCAACTGGTCTTCTTTGCTATTCTCTATCCACGACCGGAGTGAGTGTAGGCTTATACATACAGCTCTTCCACTAGGTGACTCTCCTTCCAACCAATCAAGAGAACCCAAAGCTAGTGTTTGTGATTTGTGAACAAAAGCTCTTAGGGAGTTTTTCAGATTCTCACCAATAGAGTATCACTCTTAATCTCTCAATTGATCTGAGTAACTCTTAAGACTTACTCCCTTTATATAGAGATTGGTCCTAGGGTCAATCCTTATCAGATTAGGTCTCAAAAACTCGAAATAGAATCAAGTTTGGATCAATATCTGATAAGATCTGTGTGAAAAAGCGTGATCTTATCCTTCGCTGATTGGCAGGCCGAACCACCTGATCGGTAGGCCAAACAAGCCCCATCGATAGGCCAAACACGTCCATCGTCAGGCCGACCTGTCGAATAAAAATCACACGAATCTTTTATTTTTCACTCAAGATTCTATAGGATAAAGTCTCAGTTTTAATTCAAATAACCCAATAAAAAGTTATCTAATTAAAACAACTTTATCTAGATAATCTCTAAGAAAATAAATGAATTTCCAATAATTCTACAAGTTTATCTTGATCTAATTTATCTAAAATTAAATCAACCAATAAACAGACAAGAATTATCCGATCCCAATAATTCAACAAGTTTATCTTGAATCAATTTTATCACAAAATTAATTCAACCGATAAACAGACATGAATTATCTGATTCTTCCAAATTTTAACCAATCTGATAAATCCAACATAAGTCATCAATTATTGAAAAAGCACGTCGTGTCGTTACAGGATATTGTGAGCTAACAAAGGGGACCAAATGGACCTATATAGTTCAAGCTCCCGATAATTATGAAACCCAATATCCTAGATATACATTTCGTTATTATCAACTCCAATGCTACTCCACTAAAAGCTTGGAGCTACACTCTCAAACCACATAGAATTACGAAGCTCGTATAGCTAAGTCTCCATGACATATCATAGTGTATCGTATCCCTATATGATAATCCATAATCGGCTTAAGGACTAGTTCCGTCTTACCTTCCCGATTATTTTTATCTTACATTCCATTATCTCACCATCAGAAAACTTACTATCCAATGACAGTATACCATTCGGTTATACCTATATATCCAAATGGTTGAGTGCTCCAGTTTTTCAATTACAGAATAACACATATAAGAGGATATCATTACTCCTAAAGATGAGCTATGGATTCCATATCTATGAATAACAGGTCTACACTATCAAGAGTCATGCCTCCAATGTACCGGCATGCATACCACTATTAAGATGTGGGTGTCACCCTTTGGTACATCAAAAGACACAAGCCAAGACAACGAGTCTACTATTCATCTTGGGATTAAGATACAACACAAATGATTGTCTAAAGTGAATCGATTTGTCCAGACAAAATTATTAATCCAAATCAATTCACTTTATGTCCCGATCCAACACATCGTCCCCTATGATAATTTGTCAATGTTTCTATTCATGGAGTCCACCTCCGATGATCAAGACAAACCATCTCCCAAAAGTGATATAGACAACATAACAATCTTTGCATGAGTAAAGTGCCCAACTTTATTCCCTTGATTGCGGATCGTATGATTTAGACCATCACCTTAAGAATCTTGTCTTCTGCATAATCCGTCCATCATAGGCCCAATTCTTAAGCTTTAGACCGACAGTGTCAGACTTTTATTTGCTTAACATACATTCAACAAATATGAATGTAAAGAGGACAAGATTTGGTATATTAATAATGAATAAATTCTTTATTGATAAAAATGTCTCCAAAAACTTATTATATTTTTACTCCTTAGGGCATACATGTCTAACAGGGTCAACATCCCATTCTAATCGGATCTATTTCCATTGAGATTAGGTTGAAATAGGATGGTTAGTCTTTTATAAGACTTGATGTCCAAGGCTCGGTGAGGTTCACCATGATTACATATGTATATTTCTCGAAATCCCCTACTGTTGAGTATAGTGACATAGTATGAATTCTGAGACCTTTAAAGATATGGTTAGGTGGGAAGACTCTGACAAAGCTTCAAAATTGGTACAATAGCTCAAGAAGGAGCTTTAGGTTTGGCTCTGTATACTGACATACATATATACATTGTTATGCGATGGCTTGGTAAATTTGTTATGCTTTATGCTGTGAAATGTATATCTATGCGTTGTTATATGTGGTTGGAGTCATTTTTTCATCGTAATCCTTTTTGCCCCTACTGAGCATTCGGCTCACCCCTTTTTATGTTTTTTCCCCTTTTTTCATGATATTATAAACTGTTTATGCTACTAGTTGCATCCAGTTGCCATTTTTAGGGGTCTGAAGACCGAAGCAGTTTATGTATGGTTTAAGTGTATTAAATTTTTAATTCTTAGTTTTATATTGTACTTTGTGTATAAAAGCTATATCGATACAACAATGTCCCAAGTCTATGTACTTTTGAGACCTTCTACAATTTTGGACTTATACTATTTTTAAATTTAAAGACTCTGGAGTAAGTATTTTAACTATTTCTAGTTATAAGTATTTTGTGTTTTGGGTTAGCTTAATCAGTTTTATTTACTTTAATCCCTACTTTGAGGCGTTACAACACCCAACACTACTTATGCTAGAAATGGACACCGGCATCACCTTATTGTTTGATCAACGGATGCGACTGGTAGGCTCTAAGGGAGTCAAACTTTGATAGGTCACACAAAGAATGCCAAATTTAATTTTGCTATAATTATGGTTGTTATCGAGTCGAGTGATGAGCAAGGGTTGTTCTCACAAAGAATTGGTTCTAATTAATTAGTTATTGATGCTAAACCCTAAAACACAAAATAGGGAATTTGAATATCAATGAAATAACTAAATTAAATAAAATACAAGAAAATAAATAAAGCAAATAATAATAATAATAATAATAATACTGGTTAAAGGATCAGTCTTCATGAGTCAGTTTTCTTTTAAATATTTTGAGACATTTCTCTTGGTGTTTTGTTGATTTTTGGATGTTTTGTAATTCTTTTATGTGTTTATTTTGTAGGTTAGGAAAAGGTTTAGCAAATGCGGTTGATTACAGAAAAGACAAAAAATTCAGCTCAAAGTGAGGATTAAATGAAGAAGGATTAAGATTCAACGCCGTGGTGCTGAAGAGAGGAAAGCAAAATTTTAAGGCAATGGAGCCAATGTCGTAGCTCTAGATGTTGGATGCTGCAGTGTTGGCAGCGTGAAGCAACTCCATGTTAGGTTGGCGTCGTGGCGTTGGAAGCTGAGGCCCCGACGCCCAGTTAGGATTTTTAGAGAATTTCATTTTGTATTTTTTATAATCTCTCATTGTTGCTATACGCCTATAAATAACACCTGTTTAGGGTTTTTAGAAAAGTCTTTTACCAAGAATAAAAGAGAAAAAAAATGAGAGGCAATTGTAGAAGAGAAGAAGAGTGTCTCAGAAACGGATTCTAGACTTTGGATCCTTCATAATCAGTTTTTATTTCTCTCTTTTTTCTCCATGTTTAAGATTTTCTTTTATGTTTTTCTTTAATAATATGAACTAATGTCATTTTCGAGGTTTATAATAGAACCCGTTCATAAAACTTGATTAAATACATTTCCTTTTCTGATTTTATTTTACACAATGATTGTTTATTTTATCTTGAGTTTAATGCAATTTAGTTAACTGGTCATTGATTGAATTGATCCGGTGAACCTTAACAATGTAGACGAAGTTATTTCGTGTTCATGACCTAAATTAATTAACATACTTTAATTTGAGATAGACATATTCTCACATTGCATGTGCATCCATTGTGAGGGTTTGATCTTAAAAAATTCTTCTTACTTTAATTCTCATAGACATATAGTGAGTTATTTAGGAAGAGTATTTTTGCATGACCATCAATGGAGGTTTATGCATATTATAGTGCTCTCATGTGACAATCAAAGTAGGATAATTATCATAGAAAAGGAAGGAATTGAGATCAAGTGGATTGTTGGGGGAAATTATAAACCTAGGTTTCATCATTATTGAATTTTCATTGATTAGAGAATTTCTATTTTTAATTTTCTTGTTTAATTTTCTCTCTTGCATTTATCTATTATTGTTTGGATAAAATTAGAGAATAGTAAATAAGTAATTAACAATAAGAATAGCTATTGGTCTCCATGCGAACGATACTTTTCTCATCTCTTTATTATTTGTGCGATACGTATACTTACATGCGTAAATCAACAACAATTCTCCACACTAAAGAATAACTATACAATTAATCATAAAATTATTCTCAATTTTCTATTGAAACTACCAACTGTAGATAACAACAAGCTCTGCTATCTCAATCTTTCCTTATTGTGTCATCACACTACCAAAAACTTGAGATTAAACGACCCTCATTTAACGACTTTTCAAAAACTATCATACTAAAGAGGGGAAAACATAAGGAGTACACCCAAAAATACAAAAGTCATCGTATTAGTAATGTAGAACCTTTCACGATAGCTTTTAGTAAAAGCCATCATAGTAGGTGCAATTTTTCATGGCAGTTTTCGCTAAAAACCATCATGTAAGATTCAACCTTTCATGGCGGCTTTTAGTAAAACCCATCATGAATGGTTCTACATTAATTTGAAATTTTTAGCCCCCCTCTTAAATTTAAGCCAGCACTAACACCATGGCCTTCCCCATTTGTTTGAAATTTCACTAGCACAAACCCTCTCTAACTCTCAAGCCCCCCTTCTCTCTAACTCCTCCCCTCATGACCTAGTCACTAATGACCTAGCCCCCCCGCGACCCTGCCACCGACAAACCCTGACCCCGCCATTAACAAACCCATCCCCCTATGACATTCCACCTACTCTAACATTTCCCATCACTCTCTCCACAATAGTTCGACCCAACCCCCAACAAACTTGGCACCGTTAGTTACTTTTCAACCTCATCCCTCGACATTCGATCGACTCTACTCCTGTTCAACCTTTTCCCTTGACATTCCACCGACTTCACTGCTGTTGGAAGCCATTGTCGATAAATTTCAAACATTTTATTGTTTTTTTTTTTTCAATTTCAAGTTATATCATTTTTGTTTATTATTTATTTTTAGTTTTAATTATTAGTTATATAGTTTTGCTAGTTTTAATTTTAATTAGTTTTAGTGTTATTTTAGTTCTAAACTTAATGTTATTTAGTTATTTTATTGTTATTTAGCTTTAGTGTTGCAAGAGTTTTAGTTTTAGTTTTAATATTAATTATAATACTTTGTTATTTAGCATTTAATATGTGCTACTTGTATTTAGTCTTTGAAAGAATTTTGAACATTTAGCATTTTGGTGTAAGATGAGGTTACTTTTTATCCATATGTGCTTGTAATGCCTAAGTATTATTGTGATGCCTACCATATGTTTGATGAAAAACTTCTATGACCGTGTGCTTGTTTGTGTTTTAGTTAATTAGTTTTATTTTCATTATTTTTGTTAATTATATTTATTTGTTACGTTAATTAACCTAGTAGTTTTTGTTAATTTAGTTATTTTTTTATCGACCGTCACTATTAATTAGTTTAGTTTTTGTTTTTAAATTAAATCTAGTAATTTATTATGTTAATTAGTTTTATTTTTGTTAATTAGTTTTAGCTATGTCATATAATTTTAGTCATGTGTTTGTCCGTTGTTGTTGTATGTTAGTTATGTTAACACTTGTTACTTAATTATGTTGCTGTATGTTAGTTATCTTAACATTTGCTATTTAGTTATGTGAATATTATTTATGGTGCATTGTTAGTATATGTGCAAATTTGGATTTGTAGTTAATTTGTCAATTTATGTGTTTTAATTTTATTTTATAATGAATTATTATTTAGATTCTATTGGTTTTGTTAAAGATTGATTGGATTCTATTGGTTTATATGTTTGGTTTTGGATGAAGATTTGATCTAGATTTGATAAAAATATCACAAGGGAGCAACGAAGAGTATGAGGAGTGTGAAGAATATATGCCACCTTCCTCCCAACATAGAAAGGGAAAACAAGTGAGCAAGCCCCGAAGAAAAACCGAATTTGATCCGAGTTCATAGGTTAAAGAAGAGGGGATTAAGAATAGAAGTAACCTTTGGCACAAAAGACCAATCGGAAGGTACACCCGAAGAGTTCACTTACTAAGATGTAAGTTTCAATCTTTGCCATAAAATATGGTTTGGTAATTTTTACGTTATTGTGATTAATTCTTTTTTATTTTGGCTAATTGTTTAGGCCCTTAACGATTTGAAAGTTGAAAGGGGAAGTGGTTTAACAACGCGACCAAACAAACAAACGCTAGATTCCAAGAGAAAGTGTCCCCAACAAGGAGACAACATCGAATATGGTTTTTTTTTAATTTTACATTACATGCAAGACTTAATTTTTATTGATAATGGTTTACATGCACTATTAAGAAAGGAATATTATATATGTGACGGTATATTTAAGGTTAAGGTTGAATGGGTAAAAAATTTGAGTAGTTATATATATGAGATATAGCTAGGTGTAGAGTATATAACTTTGCAATGTAGATATATATATGATTTTGTAAAAGTTTTATAGTTCAATATAATTATGTGATTATGCAATGAGGGCCTTCTATTAATGGTTAAAATACAGGACTAGTCATCCTATAAGAAACCATAAATTTGGTTAATTTTTTAGCTTCAAACCAATTTTTCACGATGGATTTTAGTGAAAATTGTCATGAAACAAGCGCCTTACATGACAATTTTTAGAGAAAATCGTCGTATAGGGCCTAGCATACACGACAATTTTCTATAGGCTTAGCATTACATGACGGCTTTTAGTAAAAACTGTTGTGGTAGCCTCGACCCTAAGACCCCAAAGGTTTGCCAAACTAAAGATTCCACGATGCTAAAAAACCATCGTGAAAAGTCCCATTGGTACCATGATGGACGATTACATGACGCTTATTTAATTGTCATGAAGGCACATCACTACGGTAAACCGTCGTCTAATTTACAGTTTCTACTAGTGCTAAATAAAATAATCTCCTTATTTAATCTATTTTTAGTAAACAACCAAGAACAAGAGCTCTAGATTCAATTCAATTGAAGCATTAAGATAAGAAAGATAGTTTGATCTAAGCAATAAAAACACAAGCTCGGTTTATTCAACCTAGGTTATATTCCACATCACAATCTAACAAAAACCACACGTAATTATTGACCACAATTTGCTATTAATAATTAGAATAACAAGACAATAACGAATCAAGCATTCCAATTTAGCAACAAATAACACTTAAGTCCTATTTAGTTGAACACCTAAATCAAATAAGAAAATAATCATAAACAATAATTATGGAAGAACATAAACAATTTCAATTGGAAAATTAGAAAATAATTTTAAAAATTAATTAAATAGTCATGTCTAGGGTTTTGAAATCACCTTCAACCAAGAATAAAACCAAACCAAAAACATTGAAAAAGAGAAGAAGGAAGGAAGAAGAAAATAAGGATTATGGTGTCGATTAATTTTTCACACTGGTGATACTCCTTGAGCCATCACCGAAGCCTGTGATTCATCTCTCCTCTTGGTCTCCTGAAATTAAAAAAAGTAAAAAAAAAAAGAGTCTTCTTGTGCCAAGTGTGGTATTTATAGGTTTTCATTTTTGGAATGAAAAGGGGTAATTTTGGGGCCTTTTAGGTTAAAAAATCATAATCAAATTCAGAAACACGTACAGGGGCACCATAAATCTGTGTTGGGGCGCGCTTTTGGGAAAAACATGGGCTGACGGGCACCAGGGCCCAACCTGGCGGTGTTAGGACACCGACTTGCTGCCTGGCTATTCTAAGGCACCCAAAATGTCACTAGGGCTTGCCCTATTTGGTAAATTTGCCTATTTTGCACTTGAAACTCATGCTACGAACCCCTGTTGATAAAGAAAATATGTAAATGTGATCCTCAATGCTCATAAATCCTTATCTTTATTCTCATTTCTTTCCTTGATATTAAAACACCTATAAAACATAAATAAAACATAAGAAAACCAAAAGCTAACAAAGAAAACATAAGAAAGAATGATAAAAAAATATATGTGAAATTATTACTTATCAAATTCCTCCACAGTTATCTTTTACTAGTCCTCAAGCAAAACTTAAATAAAAACAAAAAGACAAAGACAAAGAAGCTAACCTTCTAACTTTCAGTCTTAGAGAACAATAAAAGATATAGCCTTGAAATCAAACAAGCATCCAATTAAATCTATCATTCTAAAGCTACTACATCCTATATCAATCATACTTAGTGTGTATGTTAAAGAGCCAATGTTTACAATTATTATTCTGTGCATGCATTGAACAAGTAAAATCCCATAAACCTTACAACAACAATCCACTTAATTCCTAACGAGAGTGTCAAACATCATATGCTCTTTCTTTGTTACGAATCTCCACTATGTGGAAAGCACCACCTAAAATCAAAAAGTCTTTAATAGGGGTTGTATTAGGGCCAAGGGATAGTGGTTGAAATAAGAAATATATGGATATCACAAAGGTCCTAAAAACTTCATAAAGTATAAGGCATTGTAAGATTTTCAAGGGATACTCCACAAACTCATAGAAGTAAAAACGTAGGCCAAATTTCATTGTTTTGGACCTTTACTTCATTACAACTGACTATGTCACATCCAAAATCATAATGGGAATATCAAGAGATAATTTATTGTATTTTTTCTCCTTTTTATGATTTTTCTTCAATTTTTTTTCAAATTCTTTTTCTTCTTTTTTCTTTTTCTCTAGAGCTATTCTTACAAAAATTTTCCTTTTTTTTCTTGATTTGATTCTTTCTCCTACACTTAGATTCCGTCCCTAACCCAGCTCCTTAATAAATTTACCTTGTGCATAAAAATAAATCACTAAAACTCCAATTCATCTTTAAAACAAAGGTAATGATATAATTAAGCATAAACAAACTAGATAAAAAGATATGGTTAACTAAAAAAAAGGTTTACATAAAGGTTCAAATTAGCATACTTGGGTGGATGTCCTCTTAGGGACATCAATTGATGCTCTGGTTGATTTGGTCTTAGTGCAAGAGATCCTAATACCTTAATCATTTGTCAAGTGATGTTCGATCAGCCGTTTGCCTCGAAAGACCTCTAGAAGAGTTAATGTTTAACCCCTGCATGTCAAAACCAAAATGATAGTCAAAGTGATGATATAAGAATCTAATCATTCTAGTATGCTTATCTTTGTACCTAATAATATGGCTATTGTGTAAAAAGATTAAACTATGTGCCCTAAGGATTAAATGATGTAATTAGTTTTTAAGACATTTAATCAATAAAAAATTATTATTTTAGTCATATATCAAATATTGTTCTCTTTATATTCATTTACGTTGAATGTATGATAAGCGAACAAAAATCTAAGACTGTCACGCTAAACTATTAAGATCGTGCATATGATGGACAAATTATGCATAATACGTGAATCTTATAGTGATGATCTAAACATACAAGGTCTACAATCGAGGAAAAAAATTAGGCACTTTATTCATGTTAAGATTTTAATTTTGTCTACATCTCTAACGGGAAATGACTTGTCTTAGTTATCGGAGTGGGACTCCACGCATAGAGACATTGATATATTATCATTGGTGGTGATATAATAGATTACGACTAAAGATGCATTGATTTGGTTAATAATTCTATTTCAATAAATCAATTCATTTTAGACAATCATATGTGCTACACCTTAATCCTAAATGAATTAATAAGTCTGTATTCTTAATTTGTGTCTTTTGATATACCAAGGGGTGACATCCTAAATTACATGAAGGTACGCATACAGGTGTATTGGAGACATAACTCTTGAATGACATAGACTTGTTATTCATAGATATAGAATCTATAGCTCTTTTGTACAATTAATGATATTCTATTATAGGCATTATCCTATAATTGGAAACTTAAAATAGAATATATGATAAATAGAATATATGATAAATACAATCGGAAAGATAAAATGAAATATACCATTAAGGCGATTATGCATATCCTATGGAGATGTTACAAATAATGATATGTCATGGATGAAAGACTTATTAGAGTTTTGTAATTTATATATAGTTCAAGAGTACAGCTCTAAACTTGTAGTAGAATAGAATTATAGTTGATAATTATAAAATGTACATGTTGGGATATGTTATTTTATATATAAAATCTTGATTCATATATGTCCATCTGGCCCCATTTGCTGCTAACTCCCACATTTTTCTATAATAATACAGCATGCTTTTCCAACAAAGTAGTAACTTATTTCGTTCTTAGGTTGTCTTAAAATCAGTTGATTGGATTTAATAATTTTTCTTAGTTTATTGGTTAAATTAATTTTATGAATTGATTCAAAATAAACAAATTAAATTGTTTGAATATATTTTCATTTGATATGGGATTATCTATATATGACTGTTTTGATTATGTAACTTTTGTATTAGATTATTTAAATTAATACCGAGACTCTATGATAAATATCCGAATCAAATAAAGTAGCAATTATCCAATCAATTCAAAAATAGATGAATCTGATAACACTTAGAAGCTGGAAAGACACGTCACCACATCAGTTGTGACGACTCAATCGACCACCCCTAGTGTAGGGTGGTTGATTGCCCTTACTGAGTCAAGATACACAGAAACATATTTTTGTTTTGGGTTTTTGTTTCAAACTCGAATATTAAGGTTATATCTAATAAGAATAGATGCCTTACCAGTCTTATAAATAGGAAACATGTTCCTATCATTATTTAGGTCACTTGAGAGATTTAGAGAGAGTTTTCAAGAAAGTGAAACTCTGTAATTCCAATAGAATTATTCTTCAACATCAGAACCTTAATTCTTGGTTTTCTCTTATGACTAGAAGGAGGCGTTACCAAGAGGAAGACTGAACAAAGTGTGCCCGCTCACATTTTGATTGTGGAAAAGAGAATAACACGGGGGTGTAGTTGGTTGAGGCTCTTCTGGCTAAATTCTTACACAGTAGTTCAGAGGAAAATAGTTCTATTAGAACTATGTTTCCAGTCTATCAGAGGTATAAAGGTCTCATATTAATTTATATACATAGTATGCCTAACTTGTTTTTGGAAGAAGTTTTAATTAAAAAAATTTTAATATTTCATTGCATACTCATTTTCTAACAAAACTTATCAACCAAAGAATGACATCAAGACCTAAAACAATATTGTATCATCATTTAAAGCCATAACATTAATACTCAATTCTCATCAAAATAGTTGGAAGGTATCCTAAGACTCAAAAACCTTACTAAAACAAATAAATTTACGATAAAAATTTTCAATTTTTATGTTTTTTTAGACAAGAAAACAAAAATAAAAAAATCTAAAAATCATAAATCCTTCCCCCTACACTTAATCCTTACATTGTTCTCAATGTAAAACTAAGCATATGAGAAAAGAGAAACAAAAACAAAAACAATAAAAAATAATAAAATGAAAGAGAGTAAGAAAAAACAAATTTATTTTGGTACACTCTCTATCTGTTGGGTTGCCTCTCATGAAGCGCTTAGTTTCATGTCCTCAGCCTAACTTGGAGAAGCGTCCATCAAAAAGCAACTTCTGCCCATAGAATGTGTCATGGAACACAACATATGGGTCTTTATTATTAATACCCTCAAGCTTAGCAAGATGTGGAAGATGTCTACACATCGTGCCAACTTGGCTCAACTTTGTTAAATGTGCTTGAAAGGAGAACTCCATTTCTCGCTTAAGCTCATAGAGGGTGTAATATGGTGACAGTGACGTCAATGGAAAGTAAGGATCTATCGGTGATGTTTGTTAGCACCATCAATGAGTTAAAATCGATAACTTCATATTCTTTCTATCAATGGGTTAAAATTTATTGTCTTATATTCTTCTTCATTCACCAATACCTCTTTGGCTCCTCCTTATGTAAGAATCCTTTTAATTGTTCTTCACTCTCCACTTAACTATCCATAACCATGCTTGTAATTTGATCCTCATAGGACTATGGTTTAGGATGGACATCATGTTATTCATCAAATTAAAGTCGACATCGATCGAGCTAGTGTACGTCTTAGCTAAGTATTGAGCTAACAAACCTTTGAAGCAGTCTTGTTCTTCCATTTTAAGCTATATCACTCCTAGAGGCTCGAATTCCCATGAAGCTTCCACATAATTCGAAGTACCCTTCTAATTTTTGATGTTTGAGTCATCATCACCAAGACACGCCATATTGTTCACCATCAAACTATGACCATAAGTAAACTCCACTTTAACCTCTATACAACTCTCTAAAAATGTTCTCATATGATATTCCATTTGTTCATCAAGATACCGCCTAGAGTCGGTATGGGATCCTAAAGTCTTAGTCCTCGCTGTGGAATTCTCCAATTGAGCTATTATTTCTTCAAGGCTCAATATCTTTTCTTTTTGATGCTTGATGGATTGGTTAATAAATTCTTGGTGATAGATTTATGGAGAGTATAGGTGACTCTGACCCTACAGTGAAGGATCACAACACTAGTGGCAGTCAAAATCAATCATGTCATTTAACAAGTGAATTGCACTTACATGACCTGTATGTAACAAATGAGTACTAGTTGCCCAAGCTCCATTATTCATCCAACTTCTTCTTTAATCATCTAGTCCATTGTAGAAGAAGGAAGCGAAAGACCAATTTGAATGATTGTGGTTGTAACGTCTTGTCTTTTCAGATGGTCACTTAGCTTTCTTAAATTTCAATTCTTAAACTTGGTTTACTGCTTACTAGTAAGAAAATTCTGAGTAAATTTTTTTTACTTTTTCATTAAAACATACTTTAAAAAAGATTGAATTTTGAATTTTTGTGGCAACATAAACCGAAACATAACTTAAAAATTAACTTTATAACTATTTAAAACATTTTGCAAGATATATATATTTTAAATGTTTTTGGTAAAACATTTCCTTAAACATTTACTTCCTGAAATATTTTAAAGCACTATTTCAAATAGCGAAAAAAGAAAACCTTTTCTTCAAGCAGTAGAAAACTATCATAGTAGTATCTATACCTAGTCTTTACATTTGTCTACCGCAACACCGAGCTCTTCAACTAGTCATACTGATCTCCCGTAAGTTACCTACAACATGAAGGAACTTGTGATGAGCTTTCGCTCAATAAGTTCAAACATTATTTCACAAAGCATATGTAACGCCCCTTAAATCGGATGTCACAGATATCGTTACATACTTACATTCGTACATGGATAAACATTAGACATATAAATAATAACAAACTTAACCATTACTATTGATTTTAAAAGTATTTAAACTTACATTACCAGGATCCATTCATACGTTATTATTTTTTTTTTTAAACTTATCATTGTTTAGAATATCAATGTTTAACTTATTCCATATAATAATTTATTCAATTATACTTAGATCAATCATGAACTTATTCATTAATATATATATAGGTTTATCAAATTGTAAAAATCAGGACTTATAAAAATAACATATTAATTCTCTTAGATCAATACATCATTTGAAATCCATTTATTCCCACAATTCGGCAGGCCGAACTTGGGACTTCGGCAGGCCGGTGTTTCCTCTACCGGTAGGCCGGCAAAGGCTTTGCAACACAGATTGAAAATTCCTCCATGATCGGCAGACCGGAAAAATTAATCGGCAGGTCAAACTTCTGGTCTTTGGCAGGCCTGCCATAGAGTTCGGCAGAACGTCCGAGACCAAATTCCTTTGGAAAACTTAACTTAAAACACACCAACTTTACGTAAAATATAGCGGAAGTTCATAATTCATTAAAAATGATAAAATACCTTATTAAACCATAATGTAAGTATTCTTAAAACTTCACATAAAAAAATATATGTTCAAAATATAAAACTTGATTAAATCATAAAATCAATTTTTTTTCTTGGCGTGCTTCCGGTTACAATTCATCGTTCATGTTGCTCACACGCCTTCCCACGTCCTCCTCCTATTCCATGACTCTCTTACCCTTATCTGCAACATGACATACAAAACATGATTAAGCTAACGCTTAGTAAGTACATATAATTCTCACAATTTTTAAAACATTTCATAAACATTATCATCATCATCATCATTATCATCGTATCATAAAAGTGCCTTAAGCACAATTTTATAGAACATATTTTTCGTAACGTTAACCATTTTAAAACTTAATCTATTTTATCTTAAGGGCCCAAGTGTTGCACCATAATCATCATCATAGGCGCGCGTCATCATGAGAGGAGAAGGGTAGCTAATTGGTCTCACGTCTATTTACGCATTTTAAACTAACCTCAAGTATAAGGTTGTCTCAAGTAATATTTTCTTGGTGAGTCTGAGGTCGAACCTACAAGGAAGGATTTATTTAGTTCCAGTACATGTATTATATTAACTTTTTCTTTTTATTTAAACTAAAAAATTTGAGGATTAATATTAATTATTCACAGAATGTATTTACAATATTTACACATTTTTTTACAACATTTTTCATTTTTAGATTTTGATGATATGGAACTTAAATAACAAGAAATGCAATTAATAACTTAAGCAGAGTAACAACAATAATAATGACAATTAAAAGAAGTGAAACAGCAATAATAACAGGGCTGGGGTTCAAAGGTTCCGTTCTGACGATTATCTTTAATATATTTTAGTTTCTCTTTTTATTTATTAGTTAGTTTAAGTATGTACTATGCCATCCTATGTCGACAATAAATCAAGAATTACCAAGCATTTATTGTGCCATTCCATGTCTATAATGCAGCAAAAACATAACTTAATAAATAAGCAGCATTTCAACATGACTTAACTAAAATAACAACCAAGATAGTGAGTTAAGCATTTACCGAGTCATTCTCTGTCTACGAGTAATCAAGGTCCTCCGAAGCATTATCCGTGCCAGTCTATGTCGTCGATAAATCAAAACCGTAATTTTGGCAGAGTTCTAGCTAAGAAAATATTGAACTTCTAGGTTTTCTAAGAGAATATTTTGGCATTACAACAGCTTAGAAAACTAAGAAAAACCAAAAATATTTAAGATAATTTTGCCAGAATTTCCCCCTCTCCCCTCAGCTAAAAAGAAATTTAAAAAGACATAATTAATAAAATACTACTTATATTATTGAGCATAATTTTTACAACACAAACTAGGAAATATTTTACAAGAAACTAGATTAAAAACTGGAATAAAAACTAGACTATAATTACTACAACAGCATTATTATGCTACGGAAGGCTCCCCAACTGAGGCAAAAGCCTCGGTATTTATAGCGATTCGAGGTTGCAAACGTCCATTGGTAATTAATGATCTTTACTGTTGAAAGTTGACGATTTTTAATTATTTGCTTCTTCTCTTCTTCTCGCTGATCCGCGTTCGTGAGTATGAGAATTTGAGTTTGTAATCCAGTGTGACGCAGACCAGATCAACTCGGAACAGGCACGATCTGAACCGTTCAAAACGAGATCCAACAGCTGTCAGACGCGGGCAAGATGGGCCCAGGTTGGACCAGTGGGACCGAGTTTTTAGGACCGTTACATCAGTCTCGGTATTCGCATCGAATGGCTGAGAGAGAGGCTGCATGTGGTTCATGACCGCACGCGATCCAAGACGGTCTAAGAACTCCACTAACACGCTGCAGCTTGTCGGCGCGTGTAACGCACGCGCCCATCATATCTCAACACGTGGACCGCACTTTGAGATTCCGCTGATGCATCGAATGACGCGTTGACACGCGTCTCTTCCTCAGATGGCTAAGATTGATTTGGCAGTGAATCCGACGGCTCCCATGACGCCACGTGTCCTCTACATTTTGAATTTTGAATTTTTCAAAGATTTTTGATGCATTTGATGTCCGATTTTATCCGTTTTGCTGTCGTTTTGCTCCATTTTTCCTCCAGATTTCAAATCTAAAATCACAAACATACTAATATTAATTATTTTACAAATGTAAAAAATATTTCTTTTACAATAAAACACACAAAAATAGATAAAAACTCTTAAAATTTCCAGTCTCTTGCGGTTGAGCACAGATATAATTTTTATGACTTGGAAATATTTTTAAAAATTACTAAAAATATAATAAGACATATTTATAAACTTAAAACACACTACCAAACACACTAACACTCAAAATAAAATAACCGCATTTCTTTTACGGTTTTGACTATTTACAGACTAGACACTTATTTAACACACTAAAATGACTCTAATAATTACCAAAAATATAAAAACACACTAAAAATGCATTTTTAGTCATATTTTCACACCAAGACACCAAAATGCTTATTAACACAAAATGCTAATAATTAGAGGATTTAATGAGAAATAAAAGCGTAAACAAATGATTTAAGCCTTAGAAAATGTACACTTTTACAGTCTCATCACACCCCCCAACCAGCTTATTGCTAGTCTCTAGCAACTAAAGCGATAAAACTTAAAATAGTCAAAAGATTTTTTTTTTTTTTGAAACTTGCGATTCCTCACTGATTTTCCTCAGGATTTATCTCATATTCATGCCCCAAAGTAAAGATGCAAACACTAATTAAGTTATGATTCATTTCTAGAGTTTGTCAATTGTTTAAGATGAATTTTTCCCTGTGTGTGTGAATTTCTATTACTAATCAATGCATATTAACTAGATAAATTTATATTAATATATCTTAATTCATTTAAATAAATTCTTATAAATTTGTTTTTCATCCCTCTTTCCACTCATGTAGAATAACACCTTGTTAAAGACTTTTAGGACTTTATTCGGCTTGTAATCTAAGGCTTGGGTTAAAGGTACGATGGAAGATATATTTGAGGCTCAGTTCACCCATAAGACACTTACAAAAATCCTGAACCTTTAAAATGTACAATCCAATTCCCAAAGTTTACAATCCCAAACTCGAAATGAAATTTCCTTTGTCAACCACTTTTTATTAAACTTTCTTCTTTTTTTTTTTTGATCTTTTTGTTTTTGTTTTTTTTTTATAATAACTGAAGAGTTACGTACATATTTTACAGAGGTAGCAGATATTCCTAACTCATCCTAACCTCATAAACCTGAATTCACTTGAAAGAACAGATGTCTTATGAGTGAAAGGTACAAGAAAAGGATTATGAATTAAAAAGGCTAGGCTAAATATATGGGTAACAAAGAAAATAGAACATTAAGCACAACGAGGTGACTAGGGATATAAAATGTAAACAGGTTAGCTTCAAAGGCTCAAACGATCCAAAGATGGCCTAAATTATATCTATAACTTAGTGTTATCTAGGATTTCGTCTCAAGAGGGATTTAAACAAGTTATAAGATTTTATAAAAATAAACCAAATTATACTAACATAAAAAGTCTCTAAATTAATATAACAAATTATAGTGCAAGATTAAGTGTTCAAATTTTGGAAAAATTTCACCCTAAACATATGGCAAACTAAAGAAACTAACATAAACTTAAATAATATTTAAACTTTACCTTAAGTCATGGAAATGATATAATCTTGATATCGTCATTGGACAGGAGGCAAATCACCAAAATATTTTTAGATTTTTTTTTTTTAATAAATGCAATGCAAACACAGTTTTTACAATCATGTAGAAACACGTTTCAAGAATGCTAGTCACTCCATTACTCAGCTATTTCTACCAAGGTGAAGATGCGTTTCAAGAATAATAAACACTCCTTACCTCAGCCATCTTCAAACTTTTATTCTACAAAAGAAAAATGCAGAGATGAGAATTTTACAAACACAAAGAACTTCATTTTCGGACCATTATCGAGACGTGTTTCAGGTCAAAACCTTCACTCAGCCATCTCGACCTATGAACACATGAATCTTAAAGTCTTACAAACAGCACACTCTTTTTTTTTCGCTTGGTTTTTTTTAAAACTAGTCCCAGATTCAATCACAAAAGAAAAAAATTGACACAACCTTCTCCCCCCAACCTAGATTGAACACTGTTCCAAAGTTTAACAAGATTAAATAAGAAGAGTAACAACATATACTTACCAGAGCGGTTATTCAAAGACAAACACATAAACAAAGACAAAACAACAATGCTGTAAGTAAAACTAAAAGAGGTAGAGTTTAGAGAGAAAGATCCCAATCTCGTTTGCGTTTTCCGCAGAACTTTGATGTTGCAGTGTCCGTTTCAGGATCAATGACGTGCATTTTTTCGAGCCATTCCTCTACAGTAGTGGCAGAGATGAAAATCTTTCTTCCTGACTCATCAAGAAACTTTTGTTCCACAGCATGATCTAAAAAACTAAGCAAACTGTCAAAGTAACCATTTATATTTAACAAACCAACAGGTTTAGAGTGTAGTCCTAACAATTTCCAACTAGCAACGGCAAAAAGTTCCTCTAGAGTTCCTAAACCTCCAGGTAAGGCAATGAAAGCATCAGAAGCAAACTCCATGTCTCTTATTCACTCAGGCATACCTACAACTATTTTTTCAACACCAATGGTAAGACCACATAAACGACTTTGAGCAAGGACACCTGGAATAATACCTAGAGCTCCAGTACCTATAGAACGTCATCCAGCAGAGACAGTACCCATTAAACCTAGACTACCTCCTCCATAGACAAGATTTATCTTTTTCTTAGCCAAGACATAGCCTAAATGAAATGCATTTTCTATGTACTCAATGCCTCTTTCTGATTTAGAACCACAAAACACACAGATATTGCTGAACTTTAAAGATGACTGGGATGAGGAATCCATGATAGTTACTAAGACTAAGACTCTTTTTTTTCCTTCTTTTTTTTTTTTTTGAATGACTCTATCTTACAAATTCGCTCTGAGAAAAACTTAAGAACTGAAAGGATTTTATAGACACCTAAAGAGAAGGTTGGGTAAAATTAGATAAAGATAGCTGTGATGACAGACAAGGACAGATAAATATGACACCCCTGCAGATAACGTGTTCCTGACAACACTATTTACCTTTTGACAAACTGGACTTTACTGTACAACTTTTGACAAATGGGACTAAATATTAAAATTCAAAGCAAAGCTTATCTTACACGACACACAAGACACCTACCGAATATAATTATGCATCTGACAAAAGAAGAAAAGTCAAGATATCATTATTATAAGATAAATGGTATAATCACAATTATTAAACAACAACTGTACAAATCACACAAAAATAAAAATCTTTTTGTTGATGAGATTTTATTCGAGAATGAGTTGAAGAAAACTTTTGTTCATCAAAACGCGTTTCCAGAAATTCCGTTACTCAGCCGTTTTGATGATGTTTTTCATTAAAACCATGATCATACCTCGAATAAATTTTCAATCATTTTTTTTTTTTGGACAAACACACAGAGAAACAAAGAAAATACCTTACAGACCTTGTTCTGAAGTGGAAGGATCATGAGTCTATTTTCCATCTAACATTCTCGCAAACTGAACAGTTGGGTCTTTTAGCGTCAGATTCCCAAGACGTTCTTTTTCTTCATGAAATTGAGGCCAGAGTTGTTTCATAGCCCCCCAGACGTATCCACTTGGATGGGACTCAAGAGAAACTCAAAGATCTTCTAAGTTTTCATTCCTAAGACCATTTTTACAGAACTTAATTTTATCTTCCCTATTTCTAGATATGAAACCAGGTGAGGGACATTTTCCAGAACAAGTTTGACGAGAACATTTATGACATTTTGACTCCATACGACGAGCTCTTCTTTTTCTAGCACACAGTCTTGTACCCATACCAGGCAAACCTACATTATTTACATCATTTGAACGAGCAAGACCTTCTATGTACATCTTGATATCAGTAGGAAACTTAAAACGCGAAAGTACCCAAAGACGAGTGACTCTAGTTTTATACTTCTTTCTAATCTCTCTTTGAGAAAGTGAAGGGAAATATTTCTTTAAGTGCTCATATTTTGGATCCATGATTGAGAAATTGAGATTCTTGAGAGTGAATTGAAAGCTTTAAGAGAGAGTTCGAGAGAGAATTGCAAAGATTTTTGTGGAAGCAGAAGAAAAGAAGATTGAAAAGTGTTTGAAAGATTGAAGAATTTTGAAAGAGTTTTGAAGAATTTCTTGGAATTTTAGCGAGAAGACAGAGAAAATTTGAGAGAGAGAACAAGAAATTTAGAGAGAGAAAGAACAAAGATTTCTGAGCTTGCATGCACAGTAACAGATTTTATAGACAAGGGGTGCACTTCTGTTCAGACACGGGGAAGCTTACTCAGACGCACGTAAGAGTAATGGGCTGAACTAAAATGGGCCAAAGAAAAGTAACCTAACAGATTACTTAGACAAGAAAATATTTTTGTATTTTTTAGTTTTTTTTTTTTTTTAGAGATCTAAAATTCAAAAAAATTCATTGAAAATTATTTCATTAAAATGCGTTTCTAGAGGCCGTTGATACAAAAATACCAACTAATCGTGCTGATTATAACCTCCATAATTTCTACCATTTTAATGAATTTTTGAAATTATTTTTCTGATTTTTAGGAAAAACAAAGAAAATAAAGATACGACAAACACAAAAAAAAAATAAAGACAATACAAACATTAATCTATAACTATGATTTTAGTTTCTGGTTCGGAGTCAGAATCGTCAATGTGGATGACTGTTGGAAGAGATGCTCGAAACCTTCCCAAAAGATAGCACTCCCAAAAAGTTAAGTTGCCAGCAGCTGCAAAGAATCTTTGCTGAAATTCTTCTTCATCCATGAGATCATACATGAGGTCATCTATAGTGTCACCCACAGTGTCACCCATCACCACATCTTCAGGTTCTTCAAAAACTTCATTTTCACATTCAGCCTCAAAATTTGAAATGTTTGCTTCAAGGGATTGGTCAGAAACATTCACAGGATGGTTGTCAACCTTGGGTGGAACATTCGAATCAAAAGAATTAGCCAAATCAGCCAAGGGATCAACAAACGTTCCTGAAGTATTGCTCTCAACAAAATTCACTTCACACTTTCCAGAGGGTGATTGTGCCATGTTAAAAACATTGAATTCTGAAGTCATATTCCCAAAAGACAATTTTAGTTTTCCATTTCTACAATTAATCCAAGCATTAGAAGTTGCAAGAAATGGACGACCCAAAATGACAGGAATTTAAACATTTGTATTTGTGACAGGTTGTGTATCCAAAACAATGAAATTCACTGGGTAGTAAAATTTATCAATTTGGACTAACACATCCTTGACAACACCTCTTGGAATTTTTACAGATCGATCAGCTAGTTGAAGTGTGACAGAAGTTGGCTTTAGTTCACCTAAACCTAATTGCTGATAAACAGAATAAGGCAAGAGGTTGACACTAGCACCAAGGTCTAACAAAGCATGTTCAATTTAAGTATTTCTGATGATGCAAGAAATTGTGGGACAACCATGATTTTTTTATTTCAATGATGAATCATGTTGAATGATGGAACTAACATTCTTAGCTAAAAATGCAGTTTTAGTCACATTATGCTTTCTTTTAATTGTACAACAATCTTTCAAAAATTTTGCATAAGATGGGACTTGTTTGATTGCATCTAAAAGTGGAATGTTAATTTTGACTTGTTTGAACAGTTCAAAAATTTCAGCATTTTTGTCAAACTTCTCTTTTGAAAGCAAAGCTTGAGGAAATGGAATCTTTGGAACAAATTTCTCTTTTGAAACACTCTTTTCTTTTTCAGAATTCTCCTCATCACTATTAATTTTATCACCACTTTTCAAAGTTGAATTAACATTCTGATCTTTTAAAAGATTAGTTTTATCAACAGTTTTTCCACTTCGAAGAGTTGTAACAAAGTTAACAGTTTCTTGTTGTGCCTGTGAACTAGAAGAGGCAATTTCATTTGCAGATGCATAATGTATAGGTTGAGCAGGAAATTTTCCTTTTTCTTGAATGCAAAGAGAAGAAGTGAGTTTAGAAATAGATTCTTTAATTTCATGAATGTCTTGAGAAGTGCGAGTGTTGTGAACTTCTTGTTTTTGAATGAATGATTTTTGAGCTTGAATGAAAGTTTGCAAAGTGCATTCAAGAGTTTTGACTCGAGAATGGAGATTTTTAGAAAAATTTTGTGGAAGTCTTTGAAAATTTTGAGAATTTGATAGAAATGGTGGTCGGCCTTGAGAGTTTTGTGGTGGAAATGGTGGTGGTGGTTGATATTGCTGTTGTGGTTGATCATTTCTCCAACTGAAATTGGGATGATTTTTCCATTGTGAATTGTATGTGTCAGAGTGTGGGGATGGAAATGGCTTTCTAGGTGGGTCTAATTGATTTGTGTAATTTACCTGTTCATGGGACTCTTCCTTAAAAATTGGGCATTCGTAAGTTGAGTGTCCTAGAGTTTGGCAAACACTACACAAAATTTCAATTTTGGGTTCTTGGACATTCCTTCGTTCCATGGCTTCAATCTTTTTAGTCAAACATGCAATTCTAACACTTAGATCATTTTCATGACTAAGTTGATGGACACCTCTTTGAGCATTAGCAAGATTAGATCTAATTGAGCCTTCAGAATTACTATGTTGCCAGTATTGAGAGTTATCAGCCAAATTATCAAGGAAATCTAACGCTTCATCAGGTTCTTTATCAAGGAATTCTCCATTATACATTGTTTCAACAAATTGATGGGTTTCAGGAGTTAAGCCTTCATAAAAAAAACTAATGTAACGCCATTTTTCAAAACCATGATGTGGGCAAGAATTCAACAAATCTTTAAATCGTTCCCAGCTTTGGAAATAAACTTCTTTTGCATTTTGGGAAAAATTTTGAATTTGTTTTTTCAAAGCATTGGTCTTATGTGTTGGAAAGAATTTTTTCAGAAACTCAGTTTGCATTTCTTGCCATGTACCTATTGACCTAGGTTTTAAAGAAGTAAGCCAAGTTTTAGCTTTGTCTTTTAAAGAAAAAGGGAAAAACTTAAGCTTAACAATTTCATTTGAAACTTCCTGGTCAATGAAGGTAGCACAAATATCTTCAAACTCTCTAAGGTGCAGATATGGATTTTCATATTCTAAGCCATGAAAATTGGGAAGCAAGTTGATCATTCCAGGTTTAAACCTAAAGTGATGAGCATTGAGAGGAAAAACCAAACATGATGGAGTGGATTCACGGGGTGGTTGCAAATAATCTCTCATTGAGCGAACAACAGGATTGATGATTTGTTGATTAACAATATCTTCATTATGAACACTTTCATCATCAGCCATTTTTGGTGAATTTGAAGACACAACAGAGACGAAATGTGATTCTAAACTTTTCCTAACTAACCTACGACTATTAAACTCATGAAACCAAACTGGCATGCAAATTATTTAAATATTTACAAAATTTTATAGACAAATACTAAGCTTTTCTCCACTCAGGGAGAGTAGAGTAGTGAATGAAAAGTATCTGCCTTATTGATTTTGTGAAGTTGCGAATTATATTTTTCAAGAATGCCCCCAGGAAAAATTGGTGGTGCTAAGGCTCCTTAAGAACCAATCTCCTTGACAGAACAACGTTTCAGGAATGACTGGTGTTGGGAGAATCTCCAAAAGTGAACTGGTTATGGGAAAGAATTCCAAACCAGTACCAGTCCCCAAACAAAACTTTCTCAAAAAATACTTTTCACAAAAACACAATTTGTTTATTAAGTATTATGGAAAACCTAATCTAAAATGTTATAAAGTTTTATTTCTAATGCAAAAACCTAAAACTAGCAAAAGAAATATTTTACAGAAGAAATGAGAGAAAATAAAATTTTTATGATTTATTTATTTTTTTTTTTTTTTATTTTTTTGATTTTTTATATATATATATATATTTTTTAATTTTTTTTAAAAAAAAAGTGACGTGAATAGTAACTACTACAAATAGTAACTTACCGAAAATGCATGCAGATTTCTACATGAACAGTACTTAATACTTGCAAAACAGAAGATATTAACAAAAGAAAAGAAATAAAACAAAAGAAAAGAAAAGTTAGTAATATATAAAAGAAAAATAAAAAAAAAGAAAATATATTACACAATATTATACTGCACTAAAAACAATACCTTCCCCGGCAACGGCGCCAAAAACTTGGTCTCGCGTCTATTTACGCATTTTAAACTAACCTCAAGTATAAGGTTGTCTCAAGTAATATTTTCTCGGTGAATCCGAGGTCGAACCCACAAGGAAGGATTTATTTAGTTCCAGTACATGTATTATATTAACTTTTTCTTTTTATTTAAACTAAAAAATTTGAGGATTAATATTAATTATTCACAGAATGTATTTACAATATTTACACATTTTTTTACAACATTTTTCATTTTTAGATTTTGATGATATGGAACTTAAATAACAAGAAATACAATTAATAACTTAAGCAGAGTAACAACAATAATAACGACAATTAAAAGAAGTGAAACAGTAATAATAACAGGGCTGAGGTTCAAAGGTTCCGTTCTGACGATTATCTTTAATATATTTTAGTTTCTCTTTTTATTTATTAGTTAGTTTAAGTATGCACTATGCCATCCTATGTCGACAATAAATAAAGAATTACCAAGCATTTATTGTGCCATTTCATGTCTATAATGCAGCAAAAACACAACTTAATAAATAAGCAGCATTTCAACATAACTTAACTAAAATAACAACCAAGATAGTGAGTTAAGCGTTTACCGAGTCATTCTCTGTCTACGAGTAATCAAGGTCCTCCCAAGCATTATCCGTGCCAGTCTATGTCGTCGATAAATCAAAACCGTAATTTTGGCAGAGTTCTAGCTAAGAAAATATTGAACTTCTAGGTTTTCTAAGAGAATATTTTGGCATTACAACAGCTTAGAAAAACTAAGAAAAACCAAAAATATTTAAGATAATTTTGCCAGAATTTCCCCCTCTCCCCTCAGCTAAAAAGAAATTTAAAAAGACATAATTAATAAAATACTACTTATATTATTGAGCATAATTTTTACAACACAAACTAGGAAATATTTTACAAGAAACTAGATTAAAAACTGGAATAAAAACTAGACTATAATTACTACAACAGCATTATTATGTTGCGGATGGCTCCCCAACTGAGGCAAAAGCCTCGGTATTTATAGCGATTCGAGGTTGCAAACGTCCATTGATAATTAATGATCTTTACCGTTGAAAGTTGACGATTTTTAATTATTTGCTTGTTCTCTTCTTCTCGCTGATCCGCGTTCGTGAGTATGCGAATTTGAGTTTGTAATCCAGTGTGACGCAGACTAGATCAGCACGGAATAGGCACGATCTGAACTGTTCAAAACGAGATCCAACTGCTGTCAGATGCGGGCAAGATGGGCCCAGGTTGGACCAGTGGGATCGAGCTTTTAGGACCGTTAGATCAGTCTCCGTATTCGCATCGAATGGCTAAGAGAGAGGCTGCATGTGGTCATGACCGCACGCGATCCAAGACGGTCTAAGAACTCCACTGACACGCTGCAGCTTGTCGGCGCATGTTTCGCACGCGCCAATAATATCTCGACACGTGGACCGCACTTTGAGATTCTACTGACGCACCGAATGACGCGTCGACACGCGTCTCTTCCTCGGACGGCTGAGATTGATTTGGCAGTGAATCTGACGGCTCCCATGATGCCACGTGTCCTCTACATTTTGAATTTTGAATTTTTCAAAGATTTTTGATGCATTTGATGTTCGATTTTATCCGTTTTTGTGTCGTTTTGCTCCATTTTTCCTCCAGATTTCAAATCTAAAATCACAAACATACTAATATTAATTATTTTACAAATGTAAAAAATATTTATTTTACAATAAAACACACAAAAATAGATAAAAACTCTTAAAATTTCCAGTCTCTTACGGTTGAGCACAGATATAATTTTTATGACTTGAAAATATTTTTAAAAATAACTAAAAATATAATAAGACATATTTATAAACTTAAAACACACTACCAAACACACTAACACTCAAAATAAAATAACCGCATTACTTTTACGGTTTTGACTATTTACAGACTAGACACTTATTTAACACACCAAAATGACTCTAATAATTACCAAAAACATAAAAACACACTAAAAATGCATTTTTAATCATATTTTCACACCAAGACACAAAAATGCTTATTAACACAAACTGCTAATAATTAGAGGATTTAATGAGAAATAAAAGCGTAAACAAATGATTTAAGCCTTAGAAAATGTACACTTTTATAGTCTCATCACTAATCCCAAACCAAACATGACATCATAACATAACATTTCATAACATTGGGTGTGTAACACTTATTAGGTGATACATATATACATACTTTTCATACTTTGAAACATGTCATCATCATACATGCATATCTTTAAAATCATGAAAATCTTTCATAAGAAATCCTTTAAGGAAAAAAAAATCATCATAAAATCATCATGAATATCCTTGTAAACATATCATTAAACCTTGTAAAAACATGTGTCATGTTGTAGGTGAGAATGTACTTACCTTATCGTTAGCTTACTTAACCTTAACGTGACCCGGTGACGACACCGCGGTCTCGTAGTGCTCGTTCCTTAAGTGTTCATGCCATTTTCCCTTTTAAAGATGCAATACATTAATATGTATCATAAAACATCCATGCATATAACATTTCTCAAATACATTCATCTCATAATTCATAACCATCATCGTAAAACATGAAATTATTATCACATATATATTTTTTCATTTCATCCATTATAATCAATAATTCATAACCATAAACATTGTCATCACATAAACATGTTATTATGATTTTTCTTTAATTATAAAAATTACCTTAAGCATATAAAAACAAACCATACATTTTAATATGCATAAAATCATTTTATTATCACAAAATCATGTAAATACATAAAACGTTTAATAAAACAAAAATCCCAAAAAAAAAAAACATTATCAAGAAAACATCATTTTTACCCCTTGAATGAACATTACATTTTTTTTTATACATCAAAATTAAACAGTAACATTACTGTGAAGGGTAGAAGACAGAAGTATTCATTTTTCATAAAACTACCAAAAAGACGTGAATCGTGAAGAAACATCACACATAACATTCATGAGAATCATAATAAAAACACAAAATAAAATACAATACCTAGAGAGGATATTGTAGATGAATTTGAGGGGAGAATATCTTTTTAGATTTACAAATACATGAGTCCTTACCTTAGAAGACTTTCTTCTCAAAACCCCTTGATTTCAATCAACAAAATAAGACTTTTCCTTCAATATATGCAGAGAATTTTCGTGAGAGAGAGAGAGAACTCGTGGAGAAGAAGAGAAGAAAAGAGAATGAAAGGATGTCTCAAAAATGAATGAGAGAGAGGGGTGAATATCTGAGGAAGGAGCGTTAAAATTTTTTTTTTTTCTAACATAATGTGTATAATGAAGAGTCATTACTCTTCATTAAGTCAGAAATTTCTTACTGTTAAGAGGGTGATTGGCGTGGGAAAAGGAAGAGAAAGAAAAGGAAGGTCAAACATCATCAATCTTACCTCCTAAAAATAGGAAACCTCTTAAAATAATACAAATCAAATCCTTTAATTTTCTTAACTGATAAAAACATTCCATTATTATGCCAATTAATCACATTAATTCACCTAATTAATGTAATTAACTCAGCCATAATTTTGGAGAATTTCTGCTGACTGCTTGTCAGCCGTGTTCGGCCTGTCGATTTTTCCCCTTCGGCCTGCCGATTCCAGCAAGTTCGGCCTGCCGGTGGGTTTCTTCGGCCTGCCGATTTCGAGCAAGAAGTTCGACCTGTCAATCTTAAAATTTTGGCCTGCCGATCTGTCATTCAATGCCATAACATAAAACATTCATACATCATTGCATCATAAATAATCATATATTGCATCAAAAATAAACATATACTTAGAATCTCACATGAACACAAGAGCACAACGATCCCATGCGGTCGTCACCTATCACAAAACTTGACATAAAAAGTTAGTAACACGCACATTACATATCATATCATATAACATGATTTATTAATAACATTCCTTAATAACGTTACTAACTTAATGTGGTCCGTTACATAAAATAGACAGGTGTTACAATTCTCCCCACCTTATAAAAGTTTCATCCTCGAAACTTAGAACAAATGCGGATACATAGCTTTCATGTCATCTTCACGTTCCCATGTAACTTCTTCAACTTGCTGATTTCGCCATAATACCTTGACCAATGCGATTTCTTTATTCCTCAAGGTCTTGGTTTTCCAATCGAGTATCTTCGTTGGCTTTTCTTCATAACTTAAATCTTCTCGTATCTCGATCACTTGTGGCTCAATCACATGCGTAGGGTCCAGAACATACTTCTTGAGCATGGAGACATGAAATACATCGTGCATTACGGACATTTCAGAAGGCAACTTTAGCTGGTAAGCTACTTTGCCTATTCGTTTAACAACTTCATAAGGACCGATGAATCTTGTGCTTAACTTGCTTTTCTTCCCAAACCTCATAACTCCTTTCATTGGTGCAACTTTCAAGAATACATATTCGCCTACAGCGAACTCTAAAGGTCTTCTTCTTTTGTCAGCATAACTCTTTTGACGGCTTTGAGCGGTCTCTATTCTTCTTCTTATCAACTTTATCATCTCCGACGTTTCATTCACAAAATCGGTTCTTTCAGTATCAACACTTTTCATCAACTTCCTTTCACCAGCTTCGTGCCAACAAATGGGTGACCTGCATTTTCGTCCGTACAGTGCTTCATATGGTGCCATTCCAATGGTCGCCTGAAAGCTGTTGTTGTAAGCAAACTCTGCTAACGGCAACATTTTACACCAGCTGGTCTTAAAATCGAGAGAACACGCACGCAGCATATCTTCTAGAATCAAATTCGTCCTCTTTGTTTGGCCGTCAGTCTGAGGATGAAAAGTCGTGCTGAAATGAAGCCTGGTTCCCATTGCAGTCTGGACACTCTTCCAAAACTTAGATGTGAACCTGCCATCACGATCTAAGATAATCAACTTGGGAATCCCATGAAGTCGTACAATCTCCTTAACATAAAGCTCTGTTAACCGTTCCATAGAGTAAGTGATCTTGATAGGAATGAAATGCGCCGTCTTCGTCAGTCGATCCACAACTACCCAGATTACGTCATAACCGTTTGTAGTTCTGGGTAAGCCAGTAATGAAGTCCATAGCTATTTCTTCCCATTTCCATTCCGGTATTTGGATAGACTGTAGTTCACCACCAGGTTTCTAGTGTTCAGCCTTTACTTGTTGACATGTCATACATTTCTTCACATACTTTGCAACATCACGTTTCATTCCAAACCACCAGAAGTTACCCTTTAGATCATTATACATCTTTGTTGCACCTAGATGAATAGAGTAAGGAGTGTCATGAATTTCTGCCAAGATCCTTTCCCTTAAATCATCAACATTGGGAACACATAAACGGTCCTTAAGGTACAGAGTTTCGTCATCCGCAATACGAAACTCTTGACATTTTTCTTCTTTCATTTCTTGCTTGATTCTTACAAGGCTTACGTCGTCATCTTGCTTACTCTAAATTTCATCATACATCGTCGGAGCAAGAGAGAGTGCTGATAGCTGACCTGCTATAAGTTCTAAACCGAAGTCTAGAATTTTCTTCCTTAGAGGTGGAGACATTGCTTGCATAGACATCAACGTGGCAACTGAATTCCTACTTAAAGCATCAGCCACTCGGTTAGCTTTGCCAAGATGATATAGGATTTCACAATCATAATCCTTCACCAACTCTAGCCATATTCGTTGTCTCATGTTCAGGTCTCTTTGCATGAAGAAGTACTTCAGACTTTGATGATCAGTGAAGATCTTGCATTGGACCCCATATAAATAGTGTCTCCATATCTTCAACGCAAAAACAACTGCTGCTAACTCGAGATCGTGAGTAGGATAGTTCTTTTCGTAGTCTTTCAGTTGTCTTGAAGCATAAGCAATCACCTTTTCATTCTACATCAATACAGCTCCTAGGCCCATCTTGGATGCATCACTGTAGATTACGAACCCATCATTTCCCTCAGGAATTGCCAACACTGGAGCCGTCATTAATCTTTTCTTCAGTTCTTGAAAACTCTTTTCACATGCATCCGTCCATTCATACTTCTTTCCTTTGCGAGTCAAGTTTGTGAGTGGAGCTGCTATCTTGGAGAAATCTTCTACAAATCTCTGATAGTAACCTGCTAGACCCAAGAAGCTTCTTATTTCACTTGCATTCATCGATTGCTTCCAATTGAGTACGGCTTCTACTTTGGCCGGGTCCACCATAATCCCATCCTTCGAAATAACATGCCCCAAGAATGACATTTTATCAAGCCAAAACTCGCATTTAGAGAACTTAGCATATAGCTGGTGTCTTCTCAAAGTCTCCAGCACAATCCTTAAATGCTCCTCATGCTCTTCCTGATTCTTCGAGTAGACAAGAATATCATCGATAAATACAACAACAAATTTATCGAGGAAATCCTTGAATACCCTGTTCATCAAATCCATAAAGGCAGCAGGTGCATTTGTCAGACCGAAAGGCATAACCACAAATTCATGGTGACCATACCTCGACCTGAAAGCAGTCTTGGGGATATCTCCTTCTTTGATCTTCAACTAGTGATATCCTGATCGTAGATCAATCTTTGAGAACACTGATGCACCCTTGAGCTGATTAAACAAATCATCAATTCGAGGCAATGGATACTTGTTCTTAATCGTCACCTTATTCAGTTCTCTGTAGTCAATGCAGAGTCTCATAGTGCCATCCTTCTTTTTCACAAATAAAACTGGAGCACCCCAAGGTGAGTGACTTGGCCTGATAAATCCCTTGTCCAGTAGCTCCTTTAATTGTGTGTGAAGCTCTTTTAATTCTATCGGGGCCATTCTGTAAGGCACTTTAAAGATTGGTTCGGTGCCTGGAGCGAGCTCAATCTCGAATTCAACTTCTCTTTCTAGCGGTAGACTCGTTAGATCATCAGGAAACACATCTTCATATTCATGAACAACATGTACATCTTCCATTCTTGTCTTTCCTTCTTGGCTTTTGTCTACAACGTTTGCCAGATAGCCCATGCAGCCACTTGCCAAAAGCTTCCTTGCTTTCATTGCCGATAGAAACATATGAGGTTTCTTCCTGGTCTCGCCAACATAAACAAATTTCTGATCACCTTCAGGATGGAAGATCACATTTCGTTTTCGGCATTCGATTGCGGCATTATACTTACTTAGGAAATCAATCCCAAGGATCATGTCATAGTCATGCATGTCGATCACAATGAGGTCGATGAAAAGTTCCCTATCAGAAATCCATAGGGGTACTTTACGCAAACAATGCGTGGATAATATCACTTCCCCGGAGGGTAGTGTCGTAGTAAATCCCTGTCTTATAGGCTCTAAACGAACCCCTAACTTCTTAGCATGTGACATAGATACAAAGAATGCATGGCACCCGTATCAAAAAGAACATAAACATCATTACATAAGCTTGTTATCTGACCTGTGACCACATTGGAGGCTTCAGCAGCCACTTGTTCTTTTGTCATGGCGTAGATTCAGGCATTTGTCGGTGGGGCTTCAAGTCTCCCTTGACTAATTAGTGGCCCTTCAAGGGAGGCTTGCATCTGATGCAGCTAGGCTTGAGGAGGAGGTCTCTGCGGGGCATTAGCATTCATCAGTTTAGGGCAGTTCTTTACGAAATGGTCTTCACGCCCACATATGAAACATTGGTTGGTCCCCAATCGGCATTCCCCTGGATGTTTCTTTTCGCATTTAGCACATGGTTGGAATCGCATGTCATTATTGTTGCGCTGACCATCATTGTGCCTTTTGTTGTCTTGGCCCTGCTGTTGTTGAGGATTACCTTTCCTCTTATTGTTTCTCCAGTTTTGACTGTTGTTGTTGCTGCTGCTATTGTTGTTGTTGTTGTTCCTGTGGGGAGGGCGGTTCTGGTTGTTGGCATTGTTGGCCTGCTGGTTGGGCTGAGGCTGATTCCTTCTTAACTTTGACAAGTGAAACTCAACACGCTGGGCCCTCATAACAACCTGTTCTTGGGTCCTTGGTGGACTAGCCCCATCAACAATTGCAGTAATGTCTGGTCTAAGGGCCCTGATCAACCTTCTGACCCTTTCACCTTCGTTTAGAACCATCCCTGGGCATAGGCGAGCTAGCTAGTCAAACTTTGTCACCACATCAGTGACTGTCATATCCCCCTGGCGTAGGCTTTCAAACTCCTCATAATGCTTCCTCGTAACATTCATGTGGAAGAACTTCATGTTGAACTCGTGAACAAAGTCCGCCCATGACATCTCTTCAACATTTCTGCTTTGTTCGATGCCGTCCCACCATATCCTGGCCTCCATGGTAAGGCAGTATGAGGCACAGAGGACCTTTTCGTTGTCCGTGCAATCCATGAGTCTCAGAGTGGCTTCGATCGTCTTTAACCATCCCTGAGCGACTAATGGGTCCTTTGAACCCTCAAAGTCAGCTGGCTTGACTCTCTTCCATTTGACCAGAAGAGGTTCCTAATAGGCTGCTCTTGGTTCAGCAACAAGAGCTGGGACTTCATCTACTTGTACTTGTGGCTGCGGAGGAGAAGGAGTCACATCATTGCCTCGTTGTTCACCATTCTGGCCGTTGGCCCTTAATGCAGCTATTTCCCTTCATTGATCTTCCAACTGCCTTTGTAGTTCGGCGATCATCGTCATAAGTCTCTCGTTGGTCTGGGTGCGGGTCTGCATTCTTCTGTGGCCGTCTATCGTAATTTCCTAAAATAATTAGGACTTAGAAATAATCTTCCATTTATGGGACAAGTTTTCACTACTATGTCATTAATCATTAATAAATCAAACCTTAATCCTATCATCATACTTGCATCAATACATCTAACTTAATATCATACTTACTTGGAGGACTTGGATTGACGTGTGGCGATATGAATTGTAATTGGAAGATTTTCTCTGATACCAAAGCCTGTAACGCCCCTTAAATCGGACGTCACAGATATCGTTACATACTTACATTCGTACATGCATAAACATTTATATAAATAATAACAAACTTAATCGTTACTATTGATTTTAAAAGTATTTAAACTTACATTACCAGAATCCATTCATACGTTTTTTTTTTTTTTAAACTTATCATTGTTTAGAATATCAATGTTTAACTTATTCCATATAATAATTTATTCAATTATACTTAGATCAATCATGAACTTATTCATTAATATATATATAGGTTTATCAAATTGTAAAAATCAGGACTTATAAAAATAACACATTAATTCTCTTAGATCAATACATCATTTGAAATCCATTTATTCCCACAATTCGACAGGCCAAACTTGGGACTTCGGCAGTCCGATCATCTTCGACAGGCCGGTGTTTCCTCTACCGGTAGGCTGGCAGAGGCTTTGCAATACAGATTGAAAATTCCTCCATGTTCGGCAGACCGGAAAAATTAATCGGCAGGCCGAACTTCTGGTCTTCGGCAGGCCGGCCACAGAGTTCAGCAGGCCGTCTGAGACCAAATTCCTTTGGAAAACTTAACTTAAAACATACCAACTTTACGTAAAATATAGCGGAAGTTCATAATTCATTAAAAATGATAAAATACCTTATTAAACCATAATGTAAGTATTCTTAAAACTTAACATAAAAAAATATATGTTCAAAATATAAAACTTGATTAAATCATAAAATCATTTTTTTTTTCATGGTGTGCTTCCAGTTACAATTCATCGTTCATGTTGCTCACACGCCTTCCCACGTCTTCCTCCTATTCCATGACTCTCTTACCCTTATCTGCAACATGACATACAAAACATGATTAAGCTAACGCTTAGTAAGTACATATAATTCTCACAATTTTTAAAACATTTCATAAACATTATCAACATCATCATCATTATCATCGTATCATAAAAGTGCCTTAAGCACAATTTCATAGAACATATTTTTCGTAACGTTAACCATTTTAAAACTTAATCTATTTTATCTTAAGGGCCCAAGTGTTTCACCATAATAATCATCATAGGCGCGCGCCGTCAAGAGAGGAGAAGGGTAGCTAATCCCAAACCAAACATGACATCATAACATAACATTTCATAACATTGGGTGTGTAACACTTATTAGGTGATACATATATACATACTTTTCATACTTTGAAACATGTCATCATCATACATGCATATCTTTAAAATCATGAAAATCTTTCATAAGAAATCCTTTAAGGAAAAAAAAAATCATCATAAAATCATCATGAATATCCTTGTAAACATATCATTAAACCTTGTAAAAACAAGTGTCATGTTGCAAGTGAGAATGTACTTACCTTATCGTTAGCTTACTTAACCTTAACGTGATCCGGTGACGACGCCGCGGTTTCATAGTGCTCGTTCCTTGAGTGTTCATGCCATTTTTCATTTTAAAGATGCAATACATTAATATGTATCATAAAACATCCATGCATATAACATTTCTCAAATACATTCATCTCATAATTCATAACCATCATCGTAAAACATGAAATTATTATCACATATATATTTTTTCATTTCATCCATTATAATCAATAATTCATAACCATAAACATTGTCATCACATAAACATGTTATTATGATTTTTCTTTAATTATAAAAATTACCTTAAGCATATAAAAACAAACCATACATTTTAATATGCATAAAATTATTTTATTATCACAAAATCATGTAAATACATAAAACGTTTAATAAAACGAAAATCCCAAAAAAAAACAACATTATCAAGAAAACATCATTTTTACCCCTTGAATGAACATTACATTTTTTTTTTATACATCAAAATTAACCAATAACATTACTGTGAAGGGTAGAAGACAGAAGTATTCATTTTTCATAAAACTACCGAAAAGACGTGAATCGTGAAGAAACATCACACATAACATTCATGAGAATCATAATAAAAACACAAAACAAAATACAATACCTAGAGAGGATATTGTAGACGAATTTGAGGGGAGAATATCTTTTTAAATTTACAAATACTTGAGTCCTTACCTTAGAAGACTTTCTTCTCAAAACCCCTTGATTTCAATCAACGAAATAAGACTTTTCCTTCAATATATGTAGAGAGTTTTAGTGAGAGAGAGAGAGAACTCATGGAGAAGAAAAGAAGAAAAGAGAATGAAAGGATGTCTCAAAAATGAATGAAAGAGAGGGGTGAATATCTGAGGAAGGAGCGTCAAAAAAAAAAAAATTCTAACGTAATGTGTATAATGAAGAGTCATTACTCTTCATTAAGTCAGAAATTTCTGACTGTTAAGAGGGTGATTGGCGTGGGAAAAGGAAGAGAAAGAAAAGGAAGGTCAAACATCATCAATCTTACCTCCTAAAAATAGGAAACCTCTTAAAATAATACAAATCAATGCAAATCAAATCCTTTAATTTCCTAAACTGATAAAAACATTCCATTATTATGCCAATTAATCATATTAATTCACCCAATTAATGTAATTAACTCAGCCATAATTTTGGAGAATTTCTGCTGACTGCTTGTCAGCCGTGTTTGGCCTGTCGGTTCCAGCAAGTTCGGCCTGCCGGTGGGTTTCTTCGGCCTGCCGATTTCGAGCAAGAAGTTCGGCCTGTCGATCTTAAAAGTTCGGCATGTCGGTCTGTCATTCAATGCCATAACATAAAACATTCATACATCATTGCATCATAAATAATCATATATTGCATCATAAATAAACATATACTTAGAATTTCACATGAACACAAGAGCACAACGATCCCATGCGGTCGTCGCATGTCACAAAACTTGACATAAAAAGTTAGTAACACGCACATCACATATCATATCATATAACATGATTTATTAATAACATTCCTTAATAACGTTACTAACTTAATGTGGTCCGTTACATAAAATAGACGGGTGTTACAGCATAAACATTCATTATTAAACCTTTTCATAAAACTGTTCTATTGGAAACAAAGTGCACAGCGGAATTTTAAAAATTTTTCATCAGAGTAATTTCCAAAACACAAGCTTGACATGTTATATGTATAAATTAGACAGATCTTACTAATCTCAGTGTGCCGAAGAACCTCCGCAACCTATGTAGAGAAGTAACGTTCCAGAAGAGCCTCAACCAACTGGTCTTCTTTGCTATTCTCAATCCACAACCGGAGTGAGTGTGGGCTCACACTTACAGCTCATCCACCGGTGACTCTCCTTCCAACCAATAGAGAGAACCCAAAGCTAGTGCTCGTGATTTGTGAACAAAAGCTCTCAGGGAGTTTTCAGATGCTTACTAGAAGAGTATCACTCTTAATCTCTCAAATTGATCTGAGTAAATCATAAGACTCACTCCCTTTTTATACCTATTGGTCCTGAGGTCAGTCCATATCAAATTAGGTCTCAAAAACTCAAAACAGAATTAAGTTCGGATCAATATCTGATAAGATCCGTGTGAAAACGCGTAATCTTATCTCCGTTGATCGACAGGCAGAACAGGCCAGTTCGGCAGGCCGACCACGTCATTCGACAGGCCGATCTCCCGAGAAAAAATCTCCACAAATCTTTTTTTTTCCACCCAAAATTCTAGAGGATAAAGTCTCAGTTTTGATTCAAATAACCCAATAGAGAAGTTATCTGATCAAAACAAACTTTATCAAGATAATCTCTAAGAAAATAAATCAATTCACAATAATTCTACAAGTTTATCTTGTTCTAATTTTGTCCAAAATTAAAACAACCGATAAACAGACAAGAATTATCTGATCGCAATAATTCAACAAGTTTATCTCGAACTAATTTCTTACAAAATTAATTCAACCGATAAACAGACATGAATTATTTGATTCTAACAAATTTTAAACCAATCTGATAAATCCGACATAAGTCACCAATTATTGGAAAAGCACGTCGTGTCGTTACAGGATTTTGTGAGCTAGCAAAGGGGACCAAAATGGACATATAAAGTTCAAGCTCATGATAATTATGAAACCCAATATCCCAGATATACATTTCACAATTATCAACTCCAACGCTACTCCACTAAAAGCTTGGAGCTGCACTCTTGAACTTTATAGAATTACAAAGCTTGTGTAGCTAAGTCTCCATGACATATCATAGTGTATCGTATCCCCATATGATCATCCATAATCAGCTTAAGGACAAGTTCTGTCTTACCTTCCCGATTATTTTTATCTTACGTTCCATTGTCTCACCATTAGAAAACTTACCATCCAAAGATAGTATACCATTCGGTTACACCTATGTATCCAAATGGTTGAGCGCTCCAATTTTCCAATTACAGGACAACGCATATAAGAGGATGTCATTACTCGTAAAGAGGAGCTATGGATTCCATATCTATGAATAACAAGTCTACGCTATCAAGAGTCATGCCTCCAACGTACCGGCATGCATACCACTATAGAGATGTGGGAGTCACCCATTGGTACATCAAAAGACACAAGTCGAGACAACGGTCCCACTATTCATCTCAGGATTAAGATACAGTACAAATGTCTGTCCAAAGTGAATCGATTTGCCAAGACAGAATTATTAATCCAAATCAATTCACTTTATGTCCCGATCCAACACATCGTCACCTATGACAACGTGCCAATGTTTCTATTCACGGAGTCCAACTCCGATGGTCAAGACAAACCATCTCCCAAAAGGGATATAGACAACATAACAATCTTTACATGAATAAAGCGCCCAACTTTATTCCCTCGATTGCGGATCATATGTTTTAGACCGTCACCTTAAGAATCGTGTCTTCCGCATAATCATCCCATCATATGCCCAATTCTTAGAGGTTTAGACTGACAGTCTCAGACTACTGTTTGCTTATCATACATTCAACAAATATGAACATAAAGAGGACAAGATTTGGTATATATAAACGAATAAATTCTTTATTGATAAAAATGTCTCCAAAAACGTATTACATTTTTACTCCTTAGGGCATACATGTCTAACAATCTCCCACTTGCACTAAGTGAGTAAATACAGCAAATTTTGCATTCCCATAGCTTCCACATGCCTCTCGAAGACTCTCCCAGTAAGTGTCTTTGTAAATGGATCAGCTAAATTGTCCTCTGACGCGATCTTGCACACCGTGACATGCCCGCCCTCAACGAAGTCCTTTCTCACATGATACTTCTGATCAATATGCTTACTCTTCTTGTGAAATCTTGGTTCCTTAGCATTAGCTACCACCGCACTGTTATCATAGTACAGTGATACCGCCTTATCCATACCAGGAACTACCTCAAGATCCCTAAGGAACTTGCGGAGCCACGCTGCTTCTTTAGAAGCATCACTAGCCACCACATACTCGGCTTCCATCGTTGAATCCGAAGTGCAATCTTGCTTCGCACTTCTCCAACTAATGGCACCGCCACCCAGAGTAAACACAAACCCCGAAGTCGATTTCTTAGAATCCAGACAGGATTGAAAATCTGAATCAGTGTACCTAGAGGAGCTAAATCCTCACACGAATACACAAGCATATACCCTCGAGTCCTTCTCAGGTACTTGAAAATATGCTTTACCGTAACCCAATGGTTCGGTCCTGGATCCGCCTGAAATTGACTTACAATCCTGACCGCATAGCTAATATCCGGTCGTGTGCAAAGCATGGCATACATAAGACTACCCACTGCCGAAGCATAAGGCACCTTCTTCATGTATTCTCTTTCTTCATAAGACTTTGGAGAGTCTTTCTTAGAAAGAGTAATTCAAGACCTAGATGGTTGCCCACCTTTCTTGGAATCCTGCATTGCAAACCTCCTGAGAATTTTATCTATGTAGTCGGCCTGAGACAAAGCTATCATTTTATTCTTCCTATCCCGAAAGATCTGGATACCGAGAACAAAATTAGCCTCACCCAAGTCCTTCATGTCAAACTGCTTGGTCAACCATAATTTTACCGATGACAACGCCCCAACGTCATTGCCAATTAGCAGAATGTCATCTACATAGAGCAGTAGAAAAACTACCTTCCTATCCTTAATGTGTTTGTAAACACATGGTTCATCCACGTTTTGTGAGAACCCATAAGTCTTGATCACTTGATCAAATCTTATGTTTCAAGAATGAGAAGCCTGCTTAATTCCATAAATAGACTTTAGCCGCTTACAAACCTTACCCTCTTGACCCGCGACCTTGAACCCATCTGGTTGTTCCATATAGATGGACTCATCAAGATAGCCATTCAGAAAAGCCGTCTTGACATCCATCTACCAAATCTCGTAATCAAGAGCGGCAGCTATAGACAAGAAATCTGGATGGACTTAAGCATGGCTACAGGCAAAAAGGTTTCCTCATAATCGATTCCTTCCTTTTGCGTATAACCCTTAGCTACCAGTCTAGCCTTAAAGGTTTTGACCTTTCCATCCACTCCTCTTTTCCTCTTGTAGATCCACTTACACCCTATGGGTTTTACCCCTTCGGGAAGATCCACAAGCTCCCAGACCCGATTAGTCTCCATGGACTTCATCTCAATGTTCATGGCCTCTGTCCAGAGTCTTGGATCAACATCCTCCATGCCTTCTGCGTAAGTATAAGGATCCCTGTCATGTTCATCCGGTTCAGCCAAAAAGACCTCCCCATTGAACATATACCTCTCAGGTTGACGTCCGATCTTCCCACTACGCCGATGCCCCTGAGGTTGTTGTTTAGGTTTGTTTGGTTTTTCTACACCAATCGGAATGGTTTTGTTTGGAACCTCCGGAGTGAACGAATCACCCCTTAACTCCTCAAGCACCACTTTGCTTTGAGGTTTAAAGTCGTCCATGTAACTCTCCTCAAGGAAAGTTGCATTAGTTGAAACCACGACTTTATTTTCCTTTGGGTTATAAAAATAACCCCCTTTAGTCCCTTTTGGATATCCTACAAACATGCAAACTTCCGAACGTGCTTCCAACTTATTCGGATCCTTAAATAGGACATGAGCCGGACGTCCCCATATGCAAATATGGTTTAAGGATGTCTTCCGTCTTGTCCACAACTCGTGAGGAGTTTTAGAGACCGATTTTGAAGGCACATTGTTCAAAAGATAACATGTGTTTTGTAGTGCATATCCCCAAAAGGATAAAGGCAATGATGAATAACTCATCATGGACCTAATCATGTCCAACAAAGTCCTATTCCTTCTCTCCGCTATGCCATTCTGCTGCGGAGTGCCCGGCACAGTCAAATGGGATAAAATCCCATTCTCTAACAAGTGTCCCAAGAACTCATCAGAAAGGTATTCCCCACCTCGATCAGATCGAAGTGCCTTTATGGGTCTACCCAATTGCTTTTCCACTTCAGCCCGAAACTCCCTAAACTTATCATAACTTTCGCTTTTGTGGTGCATTAGGTACACATACCCATATCTTGAGTAATCGTCAATAAAAGTGACGAAGTACTCATACCCTCCTCGTGCCCGGATGTTCATCGGTCCGCAAACATCACTATGCACAAGTTCTAGAACCCCTTCGGCCCTATGTCTTTTAGTCATTTCACCCTTCAAACAAGACTCACATTGAGGTATAGATTCCACCTTTAAGTGACTTAAAGGTCCATCCCTTACCAACCTTTGAATCCAATTCAGGTTAATATGGCCAAGGCGCAAATGCCAAAGATAAGTATTATTAGAGTGGGAAGTTTTAAGTCTTTTTAAGTTATTATCATTTATCTCAGCATTAAGCAATAAGTCCATCTTAGGTTTGATAAAATATAGATTATTTTGCATCCATCCAGAACAGATAAAAGATTTGTTTTTACGAATCACCACTTTTTCAATAAAAGATACCACGTAGGAGTCTTTAAATAAAGAAGATACAGAAATTAAATTCTTTTTAAATTTAGGAACATAAAAACAATCTCGCAAAATTAAATTCCTATAATTATAAAAATAAAGATGGACATCTCCCACTGCTTCCGCTGAGACCAAGGATCCATCGCCCATCCAAAGCGTTAAGTCTTCACGTAGTAGACTTCTCGTTTCTTTGAATCCCTACAGAGAAACACAAACATGATTAGTTGCACCGGAATCTATGACCCAGATGTCACTGGATTCCTAAACCAAACAAGTTTCTAAATATAGAAGATCACACCTACCTCCCTTGGAAAGGAAGTCCTTGCAATGCTTCTTTATATGCCCGACCTTACCACAGAAGAAGCACTTAAGCTTCTTTGGGTTCTTCTTCTTCTTCTTCTTGCTCTTGGTAGTAGGAGGAATAGAAGACTTCCCACTCTTGGCCCGTTGCTTCTTTCCATTCCCAGAGTTAGGATTGGAACCAGAAGCAGCTACCATGTTGGCCTCACCACCAGCAGGAGACTCCCTGATCAGTAGTTCAAACTCCTGTAACTGTTTCATCAGTTCTGTCAAGGTCATATCCCGTCTATTGCTTAAATTAAAAGTAGCTCTAAATGGAATAAATTCCTTAGACAGAGTCTCAAAGACCATATTCATCTGAGTTTCAGCATTGATGTCGGCTCCATTGGTTTGAGCGTCAGTGAGGTAACCCATGACCAACATCATGTGCTCCTTTACAGATGTCCCCGGTCTCTGTCTACAGTTTAAGTGTTACCAAAGCGCCCCTTGCCGCTTTGTTATGGCCTGGCCTCCAAACATGTCCTCAAGATTATCCAAGATCTACTTCGCAGTCTCATAATCCTGATGTTGAGCCTGCAGCACGTTGTTCATGCTGGCCATAACATAGCAGCGGGCCTGATCATTAGCATCTTTCCAGCGGTCGTACGCTTGGAATTGCTCATTACTTCAGTCTCCTGTAGGCTCGGGAGGACAAGGAGTTGTAAAAATATATTTCAATTTCACAAAGGATAGGACGATGTCTAGGTTCCGTTTTCAATCGTTATAGTTCTCACCGGTTAATTGGTTTTTGTCAAGTATCGATGATAAAGCATTTTTAGACATTTTCAATCTACAATAAAGAATCATATACCAAACATAAGCAAACATATATAATAATTTAGTAAGATAACACAATCATGTAAAATCATACAAATGTGTTTATGTGTCAAAACCTTGAAAATATCACAACCTTACAACGATAATTCCCAACTTAGAATTTAACAAGCTCTTAGGGGAGTCATGCCAAATTCAATCAGGAACACGGATCCCCACCTGATTAATATATGCCATCCAGGACCCGTATGATCCAGCATATACTAATAATCGTTTCTTTGGCCATTAATTGTATTAACAGAGCTCCTAGGGGAGGTTAATAATAAAATTAACGTGAGTGTATAACCACCGTATCAATATTTTATCCATGATTTATAATCACCACCTAGGGGTGTGCAACCATAAATCATACTAAAATACCTTATCCTTTCAGAGATCCAATCTGGTACATGATAGAAATCCCTTCCTAGGGGTCGGGACCACCATGTTCTTCCTATGGACTAACGATGGAGGCCTTAGGTTCTCTCTTCGAAAACCTTCTCCCACTCAATCTTTTGAAGTCAAGTTTTTATTTTAAAATTATGCATGAATAATTTTAATATGAGCGGCACTCCCTATTCTATATGACATGTTATCAATAAACATGGTAAATCATATTATAATGCAGACAAGCAAAGCAATCAAGCAAAGCTACAAGCAAAATAATAATAACCGTAATATTATGGTTCCACCCTAGAGAATAGAAAACTAAGATTACAAGAGAATAATCGAGACATTTTTTGATTCTTCATCCTTGAATCCTCAAGCTGTATCCTTCTTCATGTAATATCCATCATCAAGTCTTCAATCCCGTATGAATCGAATACTTCATATTTCCGGTCATATCCAAATTTAATGTTTCTCAGAATTATCACAAAAATAAAATTAAAACCGCACCAGAAAAAAATTGCACCTTCTATGGACACCCGGTAGCTCTCGGTCGGCAGGCCGATCTGGGTGATCAGCCTGCCGATCTAATACATAGGCCTACCGATCCATGCAGGTTCAGCCTACCGAACTGAAAGTTTGGCCTGCCGACAGAGCACCAAATTTTCTGCCCCATTGTCGGCCTGCTGGACCACACGTCCGGCCTGTCGATCTGTGACCTTCGGCCTGCCGAACTGTGAGGTCCGGCATGCCGACCGAGCAGAAAACCCTCAATCCAAAAAATATAATTTTAATGCAATTCATCAATTTTATTTTCAACAATTCAAAAACATAAAATTAGAGACTCAGGAAATACCTGGAGGCGCCATCATTAAACTTCTAGATCCGACTTCTCGATCCGTCTTCTCTGAATAATTATTTAATTACAAAATTCTTACAAATTAAAAATTAAATAACAATTCCTAGACAGAGATGATAGTCCGCCATCTAATTACATGAAAAACCTAGATACACATTCTAACCTCTAAGGAACCATAACCGGTATTAATTAATTAATAAATAATTAAACAACGATTTAATCAACCATAATTAATTAATAAACATTCACCACATAATCCATGACAACATATATATTATATAGAAACCTAGAGTGCCATCTCTCTATAAAATTCAATTCAAGCATAGGAGAGATTAAGATCACAAAACTTATGCATATAACATGATCACAAACTTGCAAATTTATGTAAAAACCTCGGCTCTGATACCAATTGTTGGAAACAAAGTGCGCAGCGGAATTTTTAAAAATTTTTCACCAGAGTAATTTCCAAAACACAAGTTTGACATGTTATATGTATAAATTAGACAGATCATACTAACCTCAGTGTGCCGAAGAGCCTCCGCAACCTGTGTAGAGAAGTAACGTTCCAGAAGAGCCTCAACCAACTGGTCTTCTTTGCTATTCTCTATCCACAATCGGAGTGATTGTGGGCTCACACGTATAGCTCTTCCACCGGTGACTCTCCTTCCAACCAATAGAGAGAACCCAAAGCTAGTGCTCGTGATTTGTGAACAAAAGCTCTCAGGGAGTTTTCAGATGCTCACTAGAAGACTATCACTCTTAATCTCTCAAATTGATTTGAGTAAATCATAAGACTCACTCCTTTTTTATACCTATTGGTCTTGAGGTCAGTCCATATCAGATTAGGTCTCAAAGACTCGAAACAGAATCAAGTTCGGATCAATATCTAATAAGATCCGCGTGAAAACGCGTAATCTTATCTCCGCTGATCAGCAGGCTGAACAGTCTGATCGGCAGGCAGAACAGGCCAGTTCAACAGGCCGACCACGTCATCCGGCAGGCCGATCTCCCGAGAAAAAATCTCCGCGAATCTTTTATTTTCCACCCGAGATTCTAGAGGATAAAGTCTCAGTTTTGATTCAAATAACCCAAGAGAGAAGTTATCTGATCAAAACAAACTTTATCAAGATAATCTCTAAGAAAGTAAATCAATTCACAATAATTCTACAAGTTTATCTTGTTCTAATTTTGTCCAAAATTAAAACAACCGATAAACAGACAAGAATTATCTGATCGCAATAATTCAACAAGATTATCTTGAACTAATTTCTTACAAAATTAATTCAACCGATAAACAGACATGAATTATTTGATTCTAACAAATTTTAAACCAATCTGATAAATCCGACATAAGTCACCAATTATTGGAAAAGCATGTCGTGTCTTTACAGGATTTTGTGAGCTAGCAAAGGGGACCAAAATGGACCTATAAAGTTCAAGCTCATGATAATTATGAAACCCAATATCCCAGATATACATTTCATAATTATCAACTCCAACGCTACTCCACTAAAAGCTTGGAGCTGCACTCTCGAACTTTATAGAATTACGAAGCTCGTGTAGCTAAGTCTCCATGACATATCATAGTGTATCGTATCCCCATATGATCATCCATAATCGGCTTAACCACAAGTTCTGTCTTACCTTCCCGATTATTTTTATCTTACGTTCCATTGTCTCTCCATTAGAAAACTTACCATCCAAAGATAGTATACCATTCAGTTACACCTATGTATCCAAATGGTTGAGCGCTCCAGTTTTTCAATTACAGGACAACGCATATAAGAGGATATCATTAATCTTAAAGAGGAGCTATGGATTCCATATCTATGAATAACAAGTCTACGCTATCAAGAGTCATGCCTCCAACGTACCGGCATGCATACCACTATAGAGATGTGGGAGTCACCCATTGGTACATCAAAAGACACAAGTCGAGACAACGGGCCCACTATTCATCTCAGGATTAAGATACAGTACAAATGGCTGTCTAAAGTGAATCGATTTGCCAAGACATAATTATTAATCCAAATCAATTCACTTTATGTCCCAATCCAACACATCGTCACCTATGACAACGTGCCAATGTTTCTATTCACGGAGTCCAACTCCGATGGTCAAGACAAACCATCTCCCAAAAGGGATATAGACAACATAACAATCTTTACATGAATAAAGCGCCCAATTTTATTCCCTCGATTGCGGATCATATGTTTTAGACCGTCACCTTAAGAATCGTGTCTTTCGCATAATCATCCCATCATATGCCCAATTCTTAGAGGTTTAGACTGACAGTCTCAGACTACTGTTTGCTTATCATACATTCAACAAATATGAACGTAAATAGGATAAGATTTGGTATATATAAAAGAATAAATTCTTTATTGATAAAAATGTCTCCAAAAACGTATTACATTTTTACTCCTTAGGGCATACATGTCTGACATGTTCTCTTAAAAAATCTTACTTATAATAGTTCTTGTATATCTTTTTCATAAAAATGTTTTTCATAAATATTTCTCATAAATGTTTTTCATATAACGTTTCTCATTAGAACATTACTTAAAAAAATACAAGCCATATCATAATGCATAAATCCAATTATGCTCAATTACAAACTTTTAGTTATGAACTTCTTAACATCATCCTAAACTTACTTAAAATTTTTATTATCATTCTTATCTTACTTGAACTTGTAGGCTCAAGTGTTCGTACTAACATAATCAATTATGAGATTATAAACATAATACTTCCCTTGGGGAAGACTTAAGACCCTTGAACAATGAGCCATAACTTTAATGTAACTTAAACCTCACATTTAGGAGGCTGGTATGACACTTTTATTAACATCTTTGATTTACCTTCTTGTAAACTTTAGTGAGCATATCAAATGCTAGACTTTCCATAAGCCATAGCTTAGTATTTAAACATTAAATGTAACAAATCCAAACATATTGCAAATCATAGCTTAAACTTTTAAACATTAAGCATAATAAATGGAAACATGTCTCAAGCATAAAAAAAGCATTTGAAAATCATTTTCTTCATACTATAGGTAAGGTTTGAAACTTACCTGCATATAGCTCTAGCATTCCAACTCTATCCATTCTCTTCTATTAGTCAGCTTTGTGTCCTGTTTAAATGACACCCGATTATTAGCTAACTTTTCTTATTACCAACCTACTTGATCAATAGCATAACTTAAATGTCAACTTTTCATTCCTTATACTTAACCTCATAACTTATCAGTTCATTTTTCCTTTACTTAACTTCAACATCCCTCAATCAAATTTTTCGTCTTACTTGACGATTTCATTACTTGATATATTATGAAACTTTTTCAGTCTAAGAGTGTTATGCTAATTCGAAGTGCCTAGGCTTTGTTTTAGTAGTTTCCTTAAAAATGACAGTCTTTACTCTTAACGGGTTTTTGTAGTCACATAACTTTACTAAACTTCACAGTTTACTTTACCACCCAATACTTACGGGTTATGGAAAAATTCTCGCTAAGAAGCATTTTCCTAATTCGGGAGTTCAGGATCAATTTTGGCCTTTTACGAAAGTGGCCATTTTGTCCTTAAATGGTATTAAAAACTTTCGGAACCTATTTTAAAAACAAAACTTACATATCCTTGCAACTCGTAATGATGCGAAAAACAAAACATTAGTTTTCTTTATCGGAGAGATAAATTTTATTAAAACTTAGTTTTGACCTGTAATTTGAAAATCTTGATGATTTAGTCCTTGATGAGTTTCTCTTTCTTTTCTTGATAAAACTCTTAATCATTTCAAACTTAAAATCTATAGTTACTCACTGCCCATAGCAATGTAGGAAACCAATGTTTTCTCAATGAAAATATAATTTCATATGGTTATATAGTTTTGGTCCGAAACACAAAAATTTTGACATTTTTGTCCCCAGAACCAAAAATAACCATCTTGTTCTAAAACATTCTTTTTCACAAGGATTAAAACTTACAAAAGATTCTTAGTCAAATTCAAACCATTTCATAACATTTTCCTTTTTACGAAATTTTGTGCTTAAAATCTAGTAAAATTTATAACTTAAAATCGGTATAGAATTTTTACGAACTATCCGCGATTCCTAATTGCCTCGGCGAGACCTTAATGACGTTCTTGAGAAGGTAGAACCAAAATCAACATTTTTTGGCTTGTTCCAATTAGAATTCGAGCTAGATTTCATCATGAGAGTTGTCCAAATCTACATTTTCAATAATCCCGTGTTGAACTAAGAAAATAATTCAGCCTTTATGGACTTCATATACTTAAATCTTTCAAAAAGGCCCTTAAACACACTTTTGTGCCAAAACTATTCTTAGCATGCTTTCCTTGAGTTTAATTTTATTTGAACCCTTCTAAGCTTATCATCAAGCAGCCAACAATAAACAAAACATGCCAAAATATTTTTCTTACATACCATAGTCCATAATATATATCAAACACTTGATATGCATAGTAAAAGCATAAGCTTTAACTTAATTTCAAGAGCTTGAATTTTACTTAATCTTTCCAAAGTGTTAGTCCTTCCTTTTTGGCTCTTGAAGAACTCTCAAAACCCTTGACATCAAATCTATAACATACTATAAAAATCTAACTCAAAACTTGAATAGAAACCTAAAACATAATAGGGAAAGTTTGAGTTTTACCTTGAAACTTCTTTGTTCTTCCCCTATATTTTTTATTTTGCTTCACAACATGACTTGGAGGCTTTAAAATCAACAAAACTTGAGGAAAACTTAGCTTGGGAGGGATAGTTTTCATGGGGAGAATTTGGGTTCCTCGTGCTTTTCATGGAGCAAATCTTAATAGAGGCAAAAAGTGAACTTTTCACTTAAGCCCTTAGCCATATAAAAACTTAGTCTAGGGACTAAAATAAAATAAAAACAATGCTCCACCATACATGCACCCTCGGTTTTTTTAAGGGAGGATGTGGCCTTTTTTCTATCATAAAGATGTCACTTTATTTTTTCCTTCATGGCCACACATAAAAGACGACAACATTTAGTCATCTTTTTCACTTAAATGAAAAACTTGGCTCCACCACAAGCCCAAAACCATGTTATGGGTGAGGTGGCCAAATTTTCCACCTTTTATACCAATCCACATTCTCCAAGCAATATAATTCATATACTACTTAATCTTATATAGCCCAATTTTGATATGGCTTAACTTTATGTACTATAACTTCTACACTACTTAACTCTACATTATAATCCTTATGCTACATTATTCTCATATTACATAACTTCTGTACTACTTAATTTTATACCATATAACTTCCATATAGTATTTTCCTTAAACTGTATTTTTATCTTAAAATTTGTTGCAATATATTTTGTAACAATTAAGCTTTCTGGCTTATTTTCATATCATTCCTTCTTTGTTTAAGACTACAGCATGATTTTTAACTTTAAAAATATCATTTCTCTTATGAAATTTATCATAAAAATTAGATTAAAACAATAATCCCTTAATTATTGCATATATAATGCATTAAAAATTATCGGGTGTCACAGTGGTAGAGAAATCTCTCTACCAAGTCATTGAATCTCCTCCAAGTGACATAAAATGGCTCCGAGTCTTTGTTTGGCAAAACTTATGAATACTTGTTGATGGAACATCTCAAAGTACCTCACAAGAAAAAAAAAAAAGAACAAAAATTTGAAATACAAAAGAAAAATTAATTAAAACTAACCAAATAAAAACAAACATAACCAATTAATTATAAAAACAGGCCCCAGCAACAGCGTCAAAATTTGGTAGGCTCTAAGGAAGACAAAATTTGATAGGTTCGAGAGAGAGTGTCAGATTAAACCTTGCTATTATTATGGTTGTTATCGGTCATTCGTGTAAAGGATTAGTTCTAATTAGTTAGTCATCGACTTTAAATCCTAAGACACAATAAAACTAAACACAAAATGGGGGTTTGAATTATAACTAAATAACTAAATTAAATAAAACACAAGAAAATAAATAAATATAAACAATAATAATAAAACTAGTTAAAGGATCATTCTCTACCACTAAACAATAGCTATCAAATTAGTGACAAAATTATTGTCAATTTTCTATTGAAACTACCGACCGTAGATAACAACAAGCTCTGCTATCACAATCTTTCCTTACTGTGTCGTTAAATAAAATACGCTCTTTATTAATCTCTTTTCATTAAATAACCATGAATAAGTTCTCTAGATTCAATTCAATAGAAGAATTAGAATAAGAAAGATATGTTGATCTAAGTAATAAACATACAATCTCGATTTATTCAACCAAAATTATATTCCATATCACAATCTAACAAAAGCTTCTTGCAATTATTGAGCATAATTTGTGATAGAATAACAAGACAATTACAAATCATGTATTTTAATGTATTATTAGATAATTCTCAAGTCCTATTTAGTTGCATAACAAAATAAACCAAGAAAATAATCATGAACAATAATTATGGAAGAATATAAACAATTTCAATTAGAAATTGAAATCAAATAACCATGTTGATGGATTTGAAATCATCAGCCAAAAATAAAGCTAAACTAAAAACATTAAAAAATAAAAGAAGGAAGGAATAAGAAAAAGAACGATTATGGCATCGAAGAATCTTCTACGCAAATGATACTTCATGCGCCACCACTCTACCCCTCCTTTATCACTCCTCTTGGTCGCCTAAAGTAAAAAAATAAAATAAAATAAATAAAAATAAAAAATTGTGTTTTCATGTATTCCAAAGCGTGGTATTTATAGGTTTCATTATTGGGATGAAAAAGGCAATGTTTGAGGTCTTTTTAGGTAAAAAAATCAAAGTCAAATTTGAAAACACACACAAGGGCACCATAAATCCGCACTGGGGCATGCTTTGTGGTAAAACGTGGGTTGACGGGCGTTGGGGCACCACAAAACTGGTGTTGGGGCACCGGCTCGCTGCTTGGCCCCAATAGGTAGGGTGTGCCTGATTTGCTAAATAGTGCAATGAGCCCCGGTTGAGAAATACAATGTGTAGATGTGATCCTTAAAAATCACAAATCCTTATCTTCATTCTCTTTTGATTCCTTGATATTAAAACACCTACAAGACAAAACACAAATAAAACACAAGAAAATTGAAAAACCAACAAAGAAAACATAAGGAAAAATTATAGAAGAATATGTGAAATTAGCACTTATCAACGACTTCCTCTTCCACTTGAAGTAAAATCAACATCAGTTTATGCTTGAGGTGGATGCAATGGTAACTTGTATTTGGGGTAGCCATCAACAGCATATTATGCTCAAGGTGGATGTTGGTGATACCTTGCACTCAAGGCAGACCTCAAGATGATCATATGCTCGAGGTAGACATTGGTAACATGTTATGCTAGAGTTAAGAATCGACACCACCTTACAAGGTGGACACTGATGCCACCATGAGCTTGATGTCGACGTCAAGTCCACCCTATCCTTTAGGCTTCAAGCTCAAAGTACAAATTACTACAGTAGCAAGGATGCACATCGTAATTAATTCATGCTTTAGGATGTTGGGAGACTACCCCTTGATACTAAAACAAGGAAACAACCTTGACACCCACCAAAGTAACAACTTAAGTCAGATTAGGAGTGTTTACGGAATATGCCAATCTGTTCAATCCAATCCGTAGAGTTGGATTGCATTACGGACTGAGTATTACTCAAACTGTGTAATCTATAAATCCGAACTATATATATTATATTTATAATTTTTTAATAAATATCTAAACCTTCAAGAGATGTGGTCGGTTGCTTTTGAAAAGACAGCCACTCTTTAACTCGCTCTATCACTACAATATACATTAAGGAAAACTATATTTAGGAAACAAAACAAAAAAAAAAATCTAAAGTTTATATGCATAAAAAGAAAAAAGAAGCTTAGCCTAATTATAAAGCTCAACATCATTCACTCATATCTAAAGTTTATTTAAGTTTTTTTTTTTTTTGAATGTTTTGCAATGTTATAATTTAGTTTACCATCAAACACTTAAATTCAATTGGGTTATAATATTGGATTTTGTTAAATTATGTTATATTATATTTGTTAACTGTAATTTCTACTCTTTTAATAAATTTAAAGACTCAATCCGTAAAATCTCTTGTTTTCGAATTGGATTGGATTAAAGTATTCATAGATTGGTTTCGGATTGAAATTTTCTCAATCCGATATGTATGGATTAGATAATAGATAAACCCTTAATAAGCGTAATCTGATCCGCAAACATCCTTAAGTCGGATTCCCAATGCAAGTGGGTTCCGTGTCTTTGGAGTAGGACTTACCCCACTATAAATAGGACAAATTTAACCACTTTCTCGCATGTTGCGCTTCACTATCACCTTTCAATTACCCTTAAAAAAAAGAAAAAAAAAATTCAAAAACCACGTTTGTAAAGCAAAAGCTTAAGGGTGCGATCTCTATTAGGGTGCTGCGTTCTTTTCTCAAATTCCTAACATGACTACAAAAATAATAATTCGGATAAATTGATTCGACGGGAGATTATGTAGATAGTGAACGTCACCTAAATTAAGTTCCATGGTGCTATAACTACTCTTAAATTTTCCTTTTTGTATTATCTCGTGCTGCTTTCTACGGGCGCATCATGGCAAATATAATGAAATAACCACTGTAAGTTTCGTTCTAACATAGTAACCTTCATAGTAACGCCGTTTGGTTTTCCTTTTGTCGGCTGACAACATTAGTAAGTCCATCAAGGCGCAATTTTTCCTTTTTGTTGGTTTGTCAACATTCTAACTCCCAATTCTCCATCAACTTGTATCCAAAATAAAAATACTACATATCACCAGGGGTGACAGATATATATACGAGGTGTAACACCCTTCTGTGGATCTGGAATTGACATGCAGATTTGTGATTTGTAAATGCGTGTGATGATATATAAAATCGCTCCCAATATATATATATATATATAACAGTATGGAAAGAACTGAGAATGCGGATTCAATTACATACAACAAATGAATCTATTACAATCAATCAAGCACGCACAAATCCCACGCGGACCTCTTTTAAGTCTAATACAACAAGTTTACAAACAAGCAGCACCTGAAACTACAGAATAGGATTTGTTTTCACCTGTAGTTGACTTGTGGAGATGGTGGGAAAATACGTTTTATCAGCCACTGCAAAGGTCTTAACAGTTGTGCTCTCTTCTTGCGCCAAAACCAAATGGCAGCATTGTATTGCTCGTTGCGTATCTTACGAGTCGCTGCCTTCCAGTCATACTTCTCCATCTCTTCGCGTGCTGCTTTTCCAATTGTTTCCCTAAGTTCCTGGTCGTGCAACAGCGGTCGTAATTTGCTTAAGCAGTCATCGATATCTGCAGGATTGAACAGAAAGCCAGTCTTTCCCTCCTGATCTGCAGGAATTATGTCTGGGATTCCACCTGCTCGAGCTGCAACAACAGGAAGACCAGAAGACATGGCCTCCAAAACAACAAGGCCAAGTGTCTCGGATTCAGAAGGCATGACAAAAACGTCCCGGGTGGCATAAGCCTGAGAGAACTCTTCACCTCCTAGCATTCCAGTGAATACTGCAGGCATACCCGAGAACATTTTCTCCAAATCCTCTCTGCCAAGGAAAATGTTTAGGTGCATATTTTAGTAAAATGAAGCGCAGATAAAGTTTAATTCCATTTCAAATTGTGGGCCTAAAATTCTTCACTTTCTTATTATAGTAGAAAAGGATAAAAAAAAATGAAAGAAAAAATCTGGCAGGCCTATGGAATATGCTGGGCATCAGTTTGTGATGGAAACTGACAATTTGAAGAAATACGAGCGTGTGAAATTTAACAATGGATTGAGCTCCAAAAGTTTAAAATAGGCCACATCCTTTTGGTACTAAAAAACACAAACTTTCTGAAGGGAAATTTGAGGGTATACCTGTATGGTCCGTCTCCAATAAATGCAATTCGTGCTTCTGGAAGTTTGTCCATGGTGCTGTTAAATCAAGTGCTAAGAAAGGTTAAAAGCAGGAAACTAAATTGAATGACAATGGAACTGATAGCATATAATCAGGGGCAGGACAGAACATTCTACTAAGGCTTGAGAACCACATGGCAGTGAGAAACATGCAAGTAGATTTTAAAAACTTTCTGTTTTATGTTTAGCATATATTTTGGGTTAAATGGAGAGTTTTTGACACGCTAGTTGCCTTGATTGTACCACAGAACAATTATAGATTGGACTGTCTACCAAAAGAAGAAATGTTGAAAAACATTCGATCTAATTCTAAGTAGGAAGATAAAGTAGCACCACCTCTTGAGGAAATCCAAACTTTTCTCGACTCCAAGTCGTCCGACATGAACTATCAATGGTCTTTCAGGTTCACCATTGCTGTTTAGAAGCAATAACATAGCATAAAAAGAAACTCCCAACTCTTAGGGAATGGGATAGAGAAACTGATTAGAGGTCTTAACTCTTACGTCAATCTTATCCGCATTTCATGAGAGCGGAAACGGGGATGGAAGCTTTCAGAATCAACACCCTTGTTCCAACGACGTATCTTATTGGGTGCAAATTAGCAAATAAAACCACACGTCACTGACAAATTCTAATGGATGTCAACAATTATATGCGGTTAATCAGTACTGCACTAGAAAGATATTTGGTTTGGAAAGATAAACCAAATGAAACTAAAATTATAATAACAGTAAAATTGAAAAAGAGAAGTCACACCAAAAGAGAACAATGCAGAACAAGATTTTACGTTTACCTACTGTCACTCTTGCTGCTTGTAGATCCCTCCCAATGGCAGCTGATGGAACCAGAGTAAGATCAGCCGCTCTGTGCAAATATTCTGATACGAAATACCAAATTGTTAATCAGATATGGTAATGTCTACAGACTGTGACCAATAAAGGAAAGTAAACATACTTATAACCAGCCACATCGGTTTCACCAGCCAACTAAATGTGTATCTAGGGATGTATCTGCATATCCATGCAAGAGTAAAATCTCAGCTCTAGAATCAGAAATATTTTTGGTTTTCCAAATCTAAAAAGTTCCTAATTTTCCTGCATTAATTTTTACAAGCAACACCACATGTAGTTGCGGATTTCAACCAATTCTAAATTATATTAACTTATAATTATATTATATATTAACTTATATAATATAATATTATTATATTATGCATTAGCGATTAGGTGATTTTCTCAATTTCAACATTCATTCCGTGGAGATACAATTCGAAATTAAAAATTTCAAGAAACCACCACATGTAGTTGCGGATTTCAACTAGTTTAACTAGGCTATTTATTGCTGATTTCTGGTGAAATGAAAGAACCCCAAAAAGCAAGAAAATCAAACTCACACTGGTACATGGGTGTGATAAGACATCACAATGGGAACACATAACAGCTTTGCAATAATAAGAGCACCAAAGACCTGTAAGATGGAAATGTTAAGCCATGATTATTTTTTCTTTTATCCCAAAAGATGGAAAAAAAATTCAATAAATTTACCAAGAACAGGTAAAAAAATAACAAACTTGCTATTATCCCAGGTGATGAGGCGTGTATTATGTCAGGCTTAAACCGAGCAACCTCGGAAATTATTCTAGGACTCAATGCTAGAGATAGGGGTACCTTCTAATACCAGGGGCAAGGAAAACTGAGAAAAAAAAAATGAAGAAACAAGAGAGAGAGAGAGAGAGAGAAAGAGAGACAGGGAGGGAGAGCAATTAGGAATTACGATATTTAAAAAAATAAAAATAAAAAAACCCTGAACTATAATAACATAAAAGTTCTCAGAAATTAGATTGTGTAACAACCTCCGGGATCCAATCAACTTTGCGCCATAAAATTCCTGAGGAACTCCTTCATGTGTTGTCACAACCATCACCTATGTCATTATCCAAAATCCAAGTGTCACTAATTCCAAAGCTAATGTTAAAAAAAAAAAATCTCTATGCATTAAAGCCAAGATAATATCCAATCCGATTTTAAATAACAGTACAAGAATGAACTTGAGTTCACTTAATTGGGGTAATTTATTGTTGGTTATCAAAGAAAGCAGTAACTATATAGTCTATAATGAATTTTCTTAAGCTGAACAAGTTTGTATATAATATATGAGAAAGCTACAAACCACATACCTCATCACCCATTTCGCGCAAGTATCTGATAAAATTCTGGAACCGATTTTTATATCCTGACACATATCTGTAAGGTCAACAAATAAATAAATTGGTCCTAGTAAAACAACGTTCGTTAAACAGGGAACACACTTGTGCTCTTCACAAAATCGCTTATTATCAGGAAAAAAAAAGAACTGCAAGAATCAGAATGTGCATGTCCATAGAAGTGTAGCTCATAAGAATATTATTGTGTCATGCCTTTTTCGTAGTTTTAAATATGAACTTTAGAAGATCAGGTTAAAAATACTTTGTTGTACAACCATGTGTTTGCCACCATCGTTCAAAAGAACAGTGCAACATTGATGTCCCACCCGTTTTCCCAATTACCCCCAAAAGCAGTTTCAACAGATCAGCATCGGTATGTAAAAAACCTTAAACCGTAAAGTTCTAGTTCTTGCTGTACAATGCCCAATACACCACTACGTAAAAATATCTATTGAAACCATCGAATGATCATGAATGTTGATCAATATCTAGTTGCAACAAAAAACCAATATGACACAACGGCAGCAATATAGCACCAAAGATGTCAAATGAACCGTATTCGCAACAAGTACCAGCTGATAAAATACCAGCCAAGATTAACAACCATAGAGAATACACATACGACATTCAAATAGACTTCTTTTTCAGTTATGAGACATGTCATACAAAGGATGAAAATTATTAAGAATGAGACAAACAGACTACAACAAGGACAACCAAAGCTCAGGAAAAAAAAAAAAAAAAGCAAAGACAAAGTGAATACAGAACCAACAGCAAAAAGATATTTTAAAAATAAAATGAAATCTAAGAACACCTGTAATCTTCATGAGAAACAACTGGCCTGTTTGGTTCACGAGTTCGAACCTAAAATTTTGATTCACACTGGCTTTCTCATGCATAAACTTAAAAAATTTTGAATTTCAGTTCAAGCTTCTCGTTCGGCCTGGTGAACCAGACAGGGCAAATGTCTTGTGAAATGAAATGTGCTGAAAAATAGCTAAAAAATCAAATACTATTTTTGACCAAGAATATCATTAAAATTATGATAACAAGATTGTCCAAGACAAATTGAAAGAGGGAAAAAAAAAGGCGATCATCTACGAAGAAACCATAACAAGAAAGTTTAAAATAACACTTCCAATAAATAGCAAGGCTATTGTACTTGAAGAAACGACAGCCTAAATCAAAGATTGACATATATGACAGCTGAAATACTGAGCAAGATAAATAGTTCACACCACATCAGCTGTTAGCAAGCTAAAACACCCTGATATGGGTAAGGAACAATTATCCAACTAACCAAATGGCTAAGCAAGAAGAAAAGCTGAAAACCTACCACATAATGCTACAAAAACTTCACCATCATTAAAATTATAAAAATTAGCAATCAGCAGAAAGCTAAAACCAATAAGGAAAGGAGTTTGACATAAATTCGATAAATAATCTAATTTATTGTACAAATATTTAGATTGAAGTGATAAACAACCAATTAAAATATCAATGTCTATTAGTGTCAACTCTTAAATGGGTCGTGGCCAAGTGGTAACGCAACAGGTTTTGGTCCCGCTATTCAGAGGTTAGAATACTTCCATCCCTGTGAATACATATATCATGTACTTAACCCACGTAAATTAATGGTTACGTTTCTAATAAATACTGCTATTATTAGCTGTTTAATACAAATTTAACTGTTGTAACGAAGTGGATGATTGACAAAAAAATTTATGTGAGGTTAGATTCTTATCACACCACATCATCAATTGCTATTAAGATATACCCTTGTTAACAATGTAACCATGAGGAACGAAACCATTGAAAACTAGTCCTAGGAGATATATATAAATATATATATATATATATATTACATCAGAATAAAGGTCAATGAGTCTTCTATGAACATAGCAAAATCAAAAATTCACACTAGTAGTGGCTGATATACCAAGCTCGACCACCCTGAAATGCAAAATGTATATCTATCCAATTAAATGGCCAGCTGAGCAAGAGAAAAAGTTCAAAACTTTACCATATAACACAACAAAATCTCAAATGCCCATCACAACAATTGCTTAAACTTAGCAATCAGAGCAAAGAAAAAAACAAAAGCACTGAGGAAATGAGTTTGGCAAAAGGAAGATAAATGAAATCAGAAACTGTTGAATTTCAGAAAAAACAAAAGAGACTCACGCAAAAGGAGAAGGCTCAACGAAAAGAGCAATTCGGCGAGGGGTGGAATTGTTCTCCGAGTCCAAAAGAGGGGGACCCTCTTCCTCTTCTTCAGGCCTAACCTCCGTTATAGTCATATTATCGCTTGCTTCAACCACAAGCTTTGTCCTTTGCCTAGCTCCTCTCACAAAAAGGGAGGTGGGTTTTGCTCTAGAGGATTGGAAATGAGGAAACTTGATACAAACAGGAGCTGAAAAAGAAGATGATGATCAAGCAGAGGAAGAAGTAGTGGCTCTGGAGAAAGGGGGAGGAGAAAGGGTGGGATTTATAGAGAGAGAAGTAGAAGTCATGATGATGAATGATTGAAGGAGAATAAAATATGAGGTGGTGTAAAAGAGTTTGATTGCGGAGTGGGGTTTTGACTTTTTTTTTTGAAAAAAAATTACAATCAAGTAAAAGAGAATTGTTTGTGGGTTGGATTTTGGAGGAAGAAAACGATTTTTGAAGGACCCTGTGGGGAAGGGATGGACTTTGGGAACGGATATTCTATTGGGTGAGCAGCTGTTGAAGGAATCAAATGGGAAGCTCTTTTGGTATATGCTTTTGCCCATTCGGTAGAAAGTACAGAATACAAAACTCTCTCTTACAAATATACAATGCCAATCAGCTCCCGATCGCATCGATCAATATAATACGGGGACTCACCAATAATCAAACAAAACTTTATTGGTTCTGCAACAACAATAAATAAAAATATATAAAATTAAAAAAAGGATTGAATCCCTCAAAAAAAAAATGATTATGAGGTTTTTTTTTGGGTTGGGGTGGTTGTGTTTAGAAAACATTGTACCCTTTATATTATAGCATATTTTTATCATATTTTATATTATGTGAGAGTTTTATACTATAGTAATTAAAACTTTAGTGTTGAAACTTGGTTTCTAAATACTTTTTAGTTAAGAAAAGTAGAATTGAAGGTAAAGAGTTCAGGATACTACACCAAGGTGATAAGCTTTATAATTTTTTTCTAAGTGTCCTTTATATTCGTGAAAATAAATCGTTTGGGGTTATAGTTGGTGATATTTGAGTGTTCTTCAAGGTTATGAATCATTGAATAATGGTTTAATAAAACGATTTGGTAGTTGAAATGAAAAGTTTTGCAATTATATGAATTTTGGTAAATTTGAAATTAATTTGTGGTTGTGAATATCTTAGAGTTTAAATTTTTTTTGCATGTTATTTTGATGAACTTTAAGCTTTTGGGAGTATTAAAATTAAGGGAAAATGCTGCACAAGTTTTCAAAAAAAGTTTAAGATCATTTAGAAACCAATAAAGCCACTTGTGGCAATAAAACCAACTAGTCATGTCACGTTACCAATTTCGCCTTTCTTGGAATTTTTAGGGTATTTCAAGTTTAAGTTCAATATTTTAGCTTATATATATATATATATATCATAAACTTATGGTTTTTCCCAAAGTGTCTATTTTTAGTAAATTTTTACGAGCTAAATTTTTTATTTTTTGTTAGAGAATGGAGGAAATTTTAAAGGTTTAAAAGTAGAATGTTCACCCATTTTTGCTCCTCTTTCATATTATTGTAGCATTGTAGATTTATTGAGAAATCTCGAAAGTTATAAATGATATATTTGTAGGGAATAAGCATATGTTGTTTAAGTTCAATCTTAAAAAGGAAGGAAGCTGTATAGGACTTACGTTGCTAGAAGGTATTGGGTGACTTATACTGAGATATAAACACCTTATATTTTAGACAAATTGGACACTAGATCAAAAAAAGAAAACCTGACATTATTACAGATTACTTCACAGTACGAGGTAAGTGAAATTTCACCAACATCACCATAAATATTATGCATGTTTGTATGTATGTTTATGATTTTAAGGTGCATAAGGGAGATGAGCATGACTTGATTGTGAGTATTATGCAAGCATGCACGAAATTATTAAAAACATCGTAACAAAATGCAAGTGTGCTTAAAATTATTAAAATCATTGTAACCAAACTATTAATGTCAAAGGTTTAAGCATATAAAAAGTTTTATGTGATTTTTATGGGTTACTTGTGACAGGATGGTATATTATGTTGAGTTAGTCTCTATTGTAATGCCTCAATCTCCATAGGGCCCACCTGGTGGGACCTGACTTTGTTAGATATGTATGCCCTAAGGAGTAAAAATATAACATGTTTTTGGAGACATTTTTATCAATGAAGAATTTTTTATTATTTATATATCAAATCTTGTCCTCTTTACGTTCATATTTGTTGAATGTATATTAAGCAAACAAAAGTCTGAAATTATCGTTCTAAACCTTTAAGAATTGGACATATGATGGACAGATTATGCGGAAGACATGATTCTTAAGGTGACGGTCTAAATCATAAGATCCGTAATCAATGGAGTAAAGTTGGGCACTTTACTTTATGCAAAGATTGTTATGTTATCTATATCCCTAACGAGAGATGGTTTGTCTTGAACATCGGAGGTGGACTCCGCGAATAGAAACATTGGCACATTGTCATTGGTGACGATGTGTTGGATCGAGACATAAACTGAATTGATTTGGATTAATAATTCTGTCTCGACAAATCGATTCACTTTAGACAATCACTTGTATTGTATCTTTATCTTGAGATGAATAATGGGCCTGTTGTCTTGACTTATGTCTTTTGATACACTAAAGGGTGACATCCACATTTTATAGTGGTATGCATGCTGGTATGTTAGAGGCATGACTCTTGATAACATAGACCTATTATTCATAGATATGGAATCCATGACTCTTCTTTAGGAGTAGTGATATCCTCTTATATACGTTATCATGTAATTGAAAAACTAGAGTGCTCAACCATTTGGATACATAGGTGTAACCGAATGGTACACCGTCTTTGGATGGTGAGTTTTCTGATGGTGAGATAATGGAACGTAAGATAAAAAAAATCGAGAAGGTAAGATAAAACTTGTCCTCAAGCCGATTATGGATAATCCTATGGGAATATGATACGCTATGATATATTATGGAGACTTAGCTATTCCGGCTTCGTGATAATATATAGTTCGAGAGTACAGCTCCAAGTTTTTAGTGGAGTAGCGTTGGAGTTAATAATTATGAAATATATATCTAGGATATTGGGTTTCATAATTATCGAGAGCTTAAACTATATAGGTCCATTTGGTCCCCTTTGCAAGCTCACAAAAATCCTGTAACGATACGGCGTGTTTTTTTCAATAATTGGTGACTTATGTCAGATTCATCAAATTGGATAAAATTCAGTAAAATCAGATAATTCATGTTTTTTTATCGATTGAATTAATTTTGTGATAAAATTAATTCAAGATAAACTTATTGAATTATCGGGATTAGATAATTCATGTCTGTTTATCGGTTGGATTAATTTTGAATTAATTCAAGATAAACTTGTTGAATTATCAGGAATATTTATTTTCCTAGAGATTATCTAGATATGACTGTTTTAATCAAGATGTTGATTCGAAACTCTAGACAGAGGCCATGAACATAGAGATGAAGTCTATGGAGACTAATCGGGTCTAGGAGCTTGTAGATCTTCCCGAAGGGGTAAAACCCATAGAGTGTAAATGGATCTACAAGAGAAAAAGATGAGTGGATGGAAAGGTCGAAACCTTTAAGGCTAAACTAGTAGCTAAGGGTTACACAAAAAGAAGGAATCAATTATGAGGAAACCTTTTCACCTATAGCCATGCTTAAGTCCATCCGGATTCTCTTGTCCATAGCTGCTAATCTCGATTACGAGATTTGACATATGAATGTCAAGACGGCTTTTCTAAATGGCTACCTTGATGAGTTCATTTATATGGAACAACAAGACGGTTCAAGGCTAAGGGTCAAGAGGATAAGGTTTGTAAGTTGCTAAAGTCAATATATGGACTTAAGAAAGTTTCCCATTCTTGGAACATAAGATTTAATCAAGTGATCAAGACTTATAGGTTTTCACAAAATGTAGATGAACCATGTGTGTACAAACACATTAAGGATGAGAAAGTAGTTTTTCTACTGCTCTATGTAGATGATATTCTGCTAATTGGCAATGACGTTGGAGCGTTGTCATCAGTCAAATTATGGTTGACTAAGAAGTTTGACATGTGAAACTTAGGTGAGGCTAATTTTGTTCTGGTATCCAGATTTTTTGGGGTAGGAAGAACATAATGACAGCTTTGTCACAAGCCGGCTACATAGATAAAATTCTCAAGAGGTTTGCAATGTAGGATTCCAAGAAAGGTGGGCAACCATCTAGGTCTAGAATTACTCTTTTTAAGAGAGACTCTCCAGAGTCTGAGAAAGAAAGAGAATACATGAGGAAGGTGCCTTATGCTTCGACAGTGGGTAACCTCATGCATGCCATGTTTTGTACACGACTGGATATTTGTTATGCGGTCGAGATTGTAAGTCGATTTTAGGTGGATCTAGGGCTGAACCACTAAGTTGTGGTAAAGCATATTTTCAAATACCTGAGAAGGAATCGAGGGTTTATGCTTGTATATTCGGGTGAGGCCTTAACTCCTCTAAGATATACTGATTCTAATTTCCAATCCTGTCTAGATTTTAGGAGATTGACTTCAGGTTTTGTGTTTACTCTAGGTGACGATGCCATTAATTATAGAAGTGTAAAGTAAGATTGCACTTCGGATTCAACGATGGAGGCCAAGTATGTGGCAGCTAGTGATGCTTTGAAAGAAGCAGTGTGGTTCCACAAATTCCTTAGAGATCTTGAAGTTGTTCCTAGTATGGATAAGGTGGTATCAATATACTATGATAACAATGCAGCGGTAGCTAATGCTAAGGAACCAAGATTTCACAAGAAGAGTTAGCATATTGATTGGAAGTATCATGTGATAAAGTACTTCGTCAAGGGTGGGACATCACGGTGTGCAAAATCGTGTCAGAGAATAATTTAGCTGATCCATTCACAAAGATACTTACTGGGAAGGCATGTGGAAGCCATGGGGATGCAAGATTTGTCATATTTACTCACTTAGTGCAAGTGGAAGATTGTTAGACATGTATGCCCTAAGGAGTAAAAATTAAAAATGTAACATGTTTTTGGAGACATTTTTATCAATAAATAATTTATTTATTATTTATATACTAAATCTTGTCCTCTTTACATTCATATTTGTTCAATGTATATTAAGCAAACAAAAGTTTGAAGCTGTCATTCTAAACCTTTAAGAATTGTGCATATGATGGACAGATTATGCAAAAGACACGATTCTTAAGGTGAGGTCTAAATCGTAAGATCCGCAATCGATGAAATAAAGTTGAGTGCTTTATTCATGCAAAGATTGTTATGTTGTCTATATCCCTAATGGGAGATGGTATGTCTTGACCATCGGAGGTGGACTTCACGATAGAAACATTGACACATTGTCATAGGTGACGATGTGTTAGATCAAGACATAAAGTGAATTGATTTGGATTGATAATTTTGTCTCAGCAAATCAATTCACTTTAGACAATCATTTATATTGTATCTTAATCCTGAGATGAATAGTGGGCCCGTTGTCTTGACTTATGTCTTTTGATGTACCAAAGGGTGACATCCACATTTTATAGTGTTACACATGTCGGTACGTTGAAGGCATGACCCTTGACAGCGTAGACCTGTTATTTATAGATATGGAATCCATAGCTCCTCTCTAGAAGTAGCGATATCCTCTTATATTTGTTATCTTGTAATTGAAAAACTGGAGCGCTCAATCATTTGGATACATAGGTGTAATTGAATGGTACACCGTCTTTGGATGGTGAGTTTTTTGATAGTGAGATAATAGAACGTAAGATAAAAATAATCGGGAAGGTAAGACAAAACTTGTCCTTAAGTTGATTATGGATAACCGATAGGGATACGATACACTATGATATGTCATGAAGACTTAGCTATTCAGGCTTTGTTATTCTATATAGTTCGAGAGTGTAGCTCCAAGCTTTTAGTAGAGTAGCGTTGGAGTTGATAATTATGAAATGTATATATGGGATATTATCGGGTGCTTAACCTATATAGGTCCATTTGGTCCCCATTTGCTAGGTCACAAAAATCCTATAACGATATGGCGTGTTTTTCCAATAATTGGTGACTTATGTCAGATTCATCAAGTTGGTTGAAATTTGATAAAATCAGATAATTCATGTTTGTTTATCGATTGAATTACTTTTGTGATTAAATTAATTCAAGATAAACTTGTTGAATTATCAGGATTAGATAATTCATGTATGTTTATTGGTTGGATTATTTTAATTTTGAATTAATTCAAGATAAATATGTTGAATTATCAAGACTATTATTTTCCTAGAGATTATCTAGATATGACCGTTTAATCATATAACTTCTCTATTGGATTATTTGAATTAAAACTAAGGCTCTATCCTAAGAATCTCGGGTAGAAAATAAAGATTCGCAAGGATCTTTTATCGGAGGTTTGGCAAGCCGATTTGTCAGTTCAGCCTACCAACTAGGCGATAAAAAGATCACATGTTTTCATGCAGATTTTATCAGATATTGATTCTAATTTTATTCTGATTTGATTTTTTTGAGGCCTTATCTGATAGGGACTGACTCATGGGCCTAACCTCTATAAAGGGGGAGTGAGTCTCATTATTATTCAAATTAGTTGAGAAAATCTAGAGTGAGACTCTATCACTGAGACTCTGAAACTCCTCGGAAGGCTATCATTTACAAATTACAAATTATAGCTTTGGGTATTTCTCTACTGGTTGGAAGGAGAGTCACCTAGTGCAAAAGCTAAACAATGTGAGCCCACACTCACTCTGATCGTAGATAGAGAATAGCAAAGAAGACCACTTGATTGAGGCTCTTCTGAACCTTACTTTTTCTTCACAGATTGCAAGAGCTCTTAAACATTCAAAGGTTAGTAAGATCTGAAAAATTTATGCATATAGTGTGTCAAACTTATGTTTTGAAAAATACTCTGATATAAAAATTTTAAAATTCTGCTGCGTACTATTTTTCCAACAGCCTATGCCGAGGGTCCCACCAAGTGAGCCCTATGGGGTTGAGGTGTTACAATAAAAACAAGGTTGCTCCACTATATTGTCTTGATAGAAGCTTACAAATTTACTATGTTCTCTCAATGGAAACTTATGAACCTTATTATTATCTCGATGGAGATTGTCTCGATAGGGATTTGCAATGTAGGATACGACATGATGACATTTACTTTCCAAAAGAATTGTTAGAAGGAAACTTACCTGTTACAGAAAAAAAAAAAAAAAAACTAAGGAAAATCATGCACACATTATGTTTTAGATGAAAGGGATACAATGTAAGTTTTTACAAGAGAAACATGATGTACAAGCTCATACATAGCATGATTTACTCATTGTGCATTAGCTCTATTTATTGGTTTAGGCTCATTTAGTTGTGGTTATGCAGATGAAGACAATTCTCAACATCAGCAATAGGATGCTAGATGGATGGATGGCTGATGCACTCTTTTGAACCTATGGACTTATGTATATGGACAAAGTTGACCTATTTTTTAGACTTTTCACTATTGCTTCATTTTGTACGCCCTACAAGCTATAAATATGGAACAATTGATCCCATTTTGAGACATGTACTATATTATAAATATAAAATTAGCCAATTCAAGTTTGTAAAATAAAGTCTTTAATGTAGTTATCAAGAATTTCAAAAGTAGAAATTTTTTGACATTTTTATATTCTTCTTATAAGTACTACATTAAAAAAAATAAGTAAATGATTTAGAGTAACAATACTTAATATGAGTAAGTTATATCCTTCAAACTTATATTAGGTGGTTGTTACATCGTTGATGTTAAATAATAGGCTAGATGCTATCGTTGGCCTCAAGGTTTCAAATGAATTATTTATTTTTGTTTTGATGACAACAAATAATTAATTGCTTAAGTGCTTATAATTTATCTTAAGTGTGTGGAGCCATTTAGTATTATTATTTTAAGCATCTCAAGATACTTAGAAGAAATTCATCAAGTCTCAAAAGAAGTTAAAGAGAAAATGTATCAAATTTACTAAGAATGTGAGGTTAGAAGAAATGGCATCAACAAGCATGAATAAATAGGTTCATGTTTTATTTTTAAGCTTGTATGATGTAGAGCATGTATGAAATTTTTATCAAGTTTAATTGGCTTAAGTTTTATTTTCTAAATTGATTTTAAAGTTTTTAAATCTTGATTTGAAAATATATTCAAAGTCTTAAAATTATTATCCTATGTGTTTCAGTTCACTTGTGAAAAACTTAAAATTGATCAATAAAGTTAACTGTTTAAAACAAAAATTATTGAACAAATGAAAATAGTGCCAAGCTTGCTGACAAACCTGATTGACTAGGATATGTATAATCTAGTCAACCAGACCAGCCTAGAATGGGCTAGTTCGAGCAGCAACTCGGTCGACCGAGCTATACATATAGCGGTCGACTGAACTCTTTAATGGCTAGTGTTCTAGCCATTGCAGATGTGTCTCAAATGACTATAAACAGTTAATTTTGGGTTCTAGCCTATAAATAGTCTCATTCTAAGTAATTTGACATTTAAGAACACTAAGAAACATCTTTGTATTAATTTTTAAGTGTTCAACAAATCTTTCAATCATTCTTGAGCAAAATATGTTAAAAATCCTCGTTGTGTGCTTAACCATCTCCTAGTGAACTTCATATTATATATTGAGCCTTTCTAGGAGTTGTGAAAAGTGAACCTCAAAGTCCATATCTTTGTAATCTAAGAAAATTAGGTTTTCCAAAGCCTTTGTTAATTCAGGGTTGTTTTGGTTAGCCAATCTCTATAAAATTTGAGAATTGTAAGAGGTTGTGGTTAGTGATCATGTCAAAAAGACAGTCAAGATAGTAGAAGAGGTCGAGGCAAGGTCTTGCTCGGCGACAGTGGATGTAGGCATTTTATTAAACCACTATAAAAAGCATTTGCACTTTTCTTTCCCTTTCCTTTTACTTTTGGCAATTTATGTCTAACTTGAATCTATTTGTGCATTTATTGCTTGAGTATTTAATCTAGAAATTCCCTCTTGGGTAGCCATTCTTGGGCTAGCAATTTGTATCAGAGCTGAAAGCTCGAACATATTTTTGAAAAAGATTTCACAATCTTGAGCATGACTACCCAAAGTTTTCAAAACTCGAAAGGTCACTATACCAATAACGCTACAAACATTTTATTTTTGAATTAAATGTTGATGAACCATATGTTTATAAGTACATCAATATAATAAAGTGGTCTTCTTAGTTCTTCATATAGATGATATTCTACTCATTGGGAATGATGTGGAATCATTGTCTAGTATAAATAAATGGCTGGCCAACAATTTCTAATGAAATATTTGGGAAAAGCAAGTTATGTTCATATAATGCAAATCATACAAGATCATAAGAACAACCTATTGGCATTGTCTTACGCTTCATATATTGATAAGATGCTTATCAAATTTGCGATGGAAAACTACAAGAAAGATAATTTACCTACCCGACATAGAGTTTATCTTTCAAAAGAGCAATGTCCTAAGACACCTCAAGAGGAAGAGAATATAAGATGGGTATCAAAAGCATATGCAGTAGGAAGTCTAATACAAGCCATGTTATGTACAAGACCTGACATCTGCTATGTTGTAGGTATAGTCAATCGGTATCAATCAAACCCAGAATTAGATCATTAGGTGGCGATTAAGCACATTCTTAAGTATTTAATGAGAACAAAAAACTATATACTTGTTTATTCTTGCAAGAATTGATTCTTACTAGATACATTAATTCTGATTTTCAATCAGACAAAGACAAAAGTAAATCTACATCTAGGTCAGTGTTTACTCTTTGTGGCGGAGCCATAGTTGGAGAAGCATTAAACAATCATGTATTGCTGATTTAACTATGGAAGATGAAAATGTAGCCGCTTGTGAAGCAACTAAAAAGGCTATATGGCTCCGTAAGTTTTTAATGAATCTAGGAGTAATTCCAAACATGGATAAGCCAATTACACTCTATTGTGATAACAATGGAGTAGCGACAAATTCAAAAGAATCAAAAAGTCAAAAGAAAGCAAAGCAAATAAAGCAAAAATATCATTTGATAAGAGAGAGTGCATTAAGGCGATGTGGAAGTTGTAAAGATAGCATCTGGAAACAATCTTGCGAACCCATTCACCAAGATGTTACTTGCAAAGTGTTTTGAAAGACACTTAAAAGGCTTAGGCTTGAGGGACATGTTGACCTGCTTGAGGGTAAGTGGGAGATTGTTGTGATTGATACCCTATAAGCATAGACATTGTATATGTTGCTGGTTAATTTTAATAAAATGACATTTATGTATTTTGTTTGTTTGTATTTTGGATACTTAAATAAACATCAACAAAATCCCATGATAATTCATGTGATTATAAATTTTGTACATAATTGTTATATGCAGAAGGATTAAATTTATAGATAATAATCTAAATAGTCCGTAATAAACTAATTAAAATTGGGATCTTTAATTAAATATTCTAAGTACGGTCCAATCTCATTTAGAATGAATAGCTTTATCTAGAGTATTAATGTGGAGACCTTGGATTAGAGGTACTTTGTATAATAGGATGATATAAGACTGGATGAGATAAATTATGAACCTTTAATAATATTCCGTTACATATAGAATGTTCAAATTTATCAGTATGATGATCATATATAAGACAAGAGCATTTATTAGACTCTTATTTATGATATTATGTTTTTTTGACTTGCTTGGTAAATTTTATAGACAGATTATAACTTTGCATCTTAGAAACTTAATGGGTAAGTAGCCACGAATGATAATATAGATATGGAATCAATTCCTTCTGATTGGAAGTTAGAAGAATAGTTCTCTCAAGTGATGATTCAGGGCTTGAATAGTAGAGAGCTCACTCATAATAATATTATGAATAACTATTCATTAGAGAATCATTAGAACTCAAGAATATAGATGTAATAAGAGAGGTAAACGAAAATTAAACCTAACTCTTATTATGAACTATTTATGGAAGATTGATTTCTATGTAATAATTATATCTTTTACTTTAGTAATTATTACTATAATTTCAAGAGTGCAGTTTTAGGTTTTAATTGAGTAACTCTGAAACTAATAAATTTGATACATTGATTAAAGAGTTTAATTGTCAAAATTTGTTGGAATTTGAAATTATAGGTCTATAGGTTCCCAATACTACCTCTATAAGCACTCTATGAACACTGTAGGGGATTAAGTACATAGCAATAGATTATATTGAATTTGGAATTGTTAAATTCTAAATAAATTATCTTACATTATGAATATTTATGTGACATAGAAAAATGTTCTACATAATCCTTAACATGAAAATCACAAATGTTATAATATTAAATAGGCAAAGGTTAATTAAATTTGAATTAATTAATGGTATTTAATTAACAAGATTAATTAAATATATTTTAATTTTGTGAAATAAATTGTAGAGTGACTATGTTGTGTATGAGCCTACCAAGAAGAGGAACTCATATTGGTAGACACAAAATTAAATGATTAATTAATTTAAAATTAGAATAATTTAAATAAATATGATTTATTTAATATATATATATATAGATACGTATCTACATATATCCCCATTTCTACATATTTGCTCCGATTAATCATTCCACTAATATGAATGACTGTCAATTTTTTTTTAATGGATGGTGAAGATGTAGATAAGTGGAGTGGTAAAGATTTCAAATAAGAAATAATATAAAAAGAAGAAGAAGAAGAAGAAGATATGTATCCACTTTGCACCTCCTACACCTTTATATCTTCCTTATCACTATAATTACGCTAGCTCAGTTAACATTTTTTGATGCTGAAATATATATGTCTTAATATGTGATATATGAGAGAAAAGAGATAGGTAGAGACGGGGAGAAATTAAGAAGTGTGAAATAAATATTCCTTAATGTTTAATGCTCACTCATTAATCCGTTGTGCGGAGGCTTGGGTTGAAAAATTTACTGCATCAAAGTTTAAAGCGAGGACATCTTGATAGGCTTTAAAAGATTTGAATCTATAATATCCTATACTTTATATTAATTAAAATTATATTTATATTCCTGACAAACAATGATTTAGAAAAATTTTGTTTGTCACTTATCTGTATTTCCACTACATTTCTATGCTATATTTCCAACAGTTTTTAACATAAAAAGTATTGCAGATATGGAGCCAAATCAAGTAGACAACCCAGCAAAAGGAAGGAAAAGGGAGAAAATCGCATCCTCAAAGGCAGGGAGCAAGCGCCGCGGCTCTGGCAGAAGAGCGCCGCGGCGCTGGGGCGAGGCGCCTAGGCGCCAGGTGAATTGCGCCTAGGCGCAATGTGGCAAGCGCCTAGGCGCCAAGGGCTAAACGCCTAGGCCGAATGAGGATGGCGCCTAGGCGCCAGGAGAAGAGCGCCTAGGCGCCGCAGGGGAGCGCCGCAGCGCTCGTTTCTAGCGCCGCGGCGCTGACGCGCTGTGCTGCGCGATGTGTTTTGAATCAAAGTCGAATTCAAAGGTCCCAAAAACGGGAAACCACTAGGGTTTCCCATTAGTTGCTATTTTCTCCTCCTTTGGTTATAAATAGACACAAGGTGGCTAGGGTTGTGTGTGTGAAAGGTGTGTGAAAATTGTGAGAGGCATAATTTTGTGAGAGGCAAAATTCTTGAGAGCTTCATCCTTGAGAGAAGAAAAATTCCCATTGGGTGTTAGATAGAAGAGAGTTTTGGTAAGCACAATTTGTGAGTGTGTGAGAAACTGCTCTTGTAATCTGTAATCTCCTTCATCATAGTGGAATCTGCAAGCGGCAGAAACAGGACGTAGTCTCAATTTTGGACGAACCTGTATAAAAATTTGGTGTCTCTTTTTCTTCTTTTCTCCTATTTATTTTCTGCAATTGTTCGTTCTTGCGATCCTTGGAATTAGGAGTCGTCTAATTCCCCAACAACTGGTATCAGAGAGGAGGTTTTGATCAAGAACGATGACTGGAGAAGAAGGTATGGCAGCCGGTATCACCAAATTCGATGGTTCAGATTTTTCCTATTGGAGGATGCAAATAGAAGACTACTTGTACAGCAGAAAACTGCACTTGCCCTTGGGTAGTAAGCCCGAAGGCATGAAGGATGAGGAGTGGAGTCTCCTTGATAGACAGGTACTCGGTGTGATCCGTTTGACTTTGTCAAAGAACGTTGCCCACAACGTTGCGAAGGAGACCACTACAGCAGGGATGATGAAGGCTCTGTCAGAGATGTATGAGAAGCCCTCAGCCAATAACAAGGTACATCTCATGAAGAAGCTCTTTAATTTAAAGATGTCTGAAGGTGCCTCGGTGGTAGAGCACCTGAACAGTTTCAACACCGTCCTAAACCAATTGGTCTCGGTAGAGATAAAATTTGATGATGAGATCAATGCTCTAATCCTCTTGGCCTCGTTACCGAATAGCTGGGAACCCATGAGGGTGGCCATTACAAATTCTCTTGCGAGTGCAAAATTGAAGTTTGTTGATGTCAGAAACTCTATTCTGGCGGAAGAAGTTCGTAGGAAGGACTCAGGAGAAGCCTCTTCGTCGAACTCGGCCCTTAATGTTGATAATAGGGGCAGGAAACTTGATAGGCAATCCAACAGGGATAATGGTAGGAGAGGCAAGTCGAGGAATGGGAGAAGCAAGTCAAGGAACGGTAGGACTATGGAGTGTTGGAACTGTGGGAAGACGGGCCACTTGAAAAAGAACTGCAGGGCTCCAAGGAAGAACGAAGACAAGACTAATGACGCAGCCAACGCCGCCACTGAAGAGCAACAGGATGCTTTAATCTTGTCAGTCAACAGTTCTTTTGATTCGTGGGTGATAGACTCAGGAGCATCATTCCACACCACAGCACACCGTCATGTCCTGGAGAACTACGTTGCTGGAAATCATGGTAAGGTTTATCTCGCTGATGGAGAACCTTTGGATATAGTTGGCATTGGAGATGTCAGTTTAAAAATGCCTAATGGGTCGGTATGGAAGATTCATAAGGTGAGACATGTTCCTAAACTAATGCGCAACTTGATTTCGGTGGGGCAACTAGATGATGATGGACATAAAGTAACCTTCAATTGTGGAGGTTGGAAAGTCACGAAAGGAGCGATGGTTATTGCTCGGGGACGCAAGGCTGGAACTCTCTACATGAACTCTAGTTGCAGAGATACCCTAGCAGTTGCTGATTCTGCTGCCAATACTGAGCTATGGCATTATAGGCTCGGTCACATGAGTGAGAAGGGTATGAAGGTGCTTCACTGCAAAGGAAAACTGCCGGGTTTGAAAACTGTTGATCACAGTTTGTGTGAAGCCTGCATCTTTGGTAAACAGAAGAGAGTGAGTTTCTCAAAGATGGGTAGAGAGCCTAAGTCCAGGAGATTGGAGCTAGTTCACACAGATGTGTGGGGGCCTGCGCCGGTGACTTCCCTTGGTGGCGCAAACTACTATGTGACGTTTATTGATGACTCAAGCAGGAAGGTATGGGTTTACTTTCTGAAAAACAAATCTGATGTGTTCGATGCTTTCAAGAGATGGAAAGCCATGGTGGAGAACGAGACAGATTTGAAGGTGAAGTGCTTGCAGTCTGACAATGGGGGAGAGTACCTAGGTGAAGATTTCAGGCGGTACTGTGCTGAGAATGGGATAAAGATGAGGAAGACCATTCCAGGGAAACCACAACAGAATGGGGTAGCTGAGAGGATGAACAGGACTTTAAACGAGAGTGCTAGGAGCATGAGGTTGCATGCAGGGCTACCAAAGATGTTTTGGGCTGAGGCAATTAACACAGCCGCTCATATGATAAACAGAAGTCCATCCACACCGCTGAAGTTCAATCTACCGGAAGAAGTCTGGAGCCATAAACAGGCGGATCTCTCTTACTTGAGAGTGTTTGGTTGTGTTTCTTATGCACATATCGATTCTACTGCTAGAAGTAAACTGGATGCCAAGTCAAAGAAGTGTTTTCTGGTTGGCTATGGCGGACTTGAGTTTGGTTATCGCCTCTGGGATGACCAAAGCCGGAAGATTATCAGGAGCAAGGATGTGATCTTCAACGAAGGTGTTCTGTACAAGGACAGAGACAGCACGGACTCCAGGGGTTTAGGTTCTGAAGATAAGAACCCTGAGGTGATTCCATTAAAGGATCTGCCTGAAGTGGAGGTGCAAAATCCAGAGGTTGAAGACCATGAAGACACAGCTCCAGAAGGAAACCAGAGGACTCCTGCCACACCAGTCAGGAGGTCTAGCAGGATAATTAGACCGCCGCAGAGATACTCCCCATCTCTGCATTACATCTTGTTGACCGATAAAGGTGAGCCAGAAAGCTATGATGAAGCTGTGGAGGCTGGAGATTCGGTCAAGTGGGAGTTAGCCATGAGGGATGAGATGGATTCCTTAATGTCCAATCAGACATGGCAACTGGTAAAGTTACCACAGGGTAAAAAGTCCTTGCACAATAAGTGGGTATACCGGATTAAAGATGAATCTGATGGCAGCAAACGGTATAAGGCAAGGTTGGTGGTAAAAGGCTTTCAGCAGAAAGAAGGCATCGACTTCAATGAGATTTTTTCTCCGGTGGTGAAGCTAACCACGATCAGGACGGTACTTGCGCTAGTGGCTAATGAGGACTTGTTCTTGGAACAGTTGGATGTGAAGACAGCTTTTCTCCATGGTGATTTGGAGGAAGAGAGATCTACATGAAGCAGCCACAAGGATTCGAAGTACTGGGTAAGGAGAACTTAGTGTGCAAACTTCAGAAGAGCTTGTATGGCCTCAAACAAGCTCCCAGGCAGTGGTACAAGAAGTTTGACGGGTTCATGTGCAGCAACGGTTTCCTGAGGTGTCAGGGAGATCACTGTTGTTATGTGAAGAATTTTGGTGATTCTTACATCATACTGTTGCTATATGTCGATGATATGCTGATAGCAGGAGGTTGCAAACAGGAGATTGACAAGCTAAAGAAGGAGCTGTCTAAGGAGTTTGCAATGAAGGATTTGGGTGCTGCAAAACAAATCCTTGGGATGAGAATAACGAGGAACCGCAACAGTCTAAAACTGTCACAGGAAGAATATGTTGAAAAGGTGCTGAGTAGATTCAACATGGGTAATGCGAAGCCTGTGAATACTCCTTTGGCCAGTCACTTCAAGTTATCAAAGGAGCAATCACCGACCACAGAGCAGGAACGAGACCACATGGCCAAGGCGCCATATGCTTCCGCTATAGGCAGTCTTATGTATGTCATGGTTTGTACCAGACCGGATATTGCACATGCAGTGGGAGTTGTGAGTAGGTACATGAGTAATCCAGGTAAACAGCATTGGGAGGCAGTGAAGTGGATTCTTAGATATCTGAGAGGTACTGCGGGTTTAGCATTGTGTTTCAAGAAGTCAGACTTGGGACTACAGGGCTATGTTGATGCTGATATGGCTGGAGACATTGATGGCAGAAAAAGTACCACCGGTTATGTCTACACTTTGGGTGGCACTGCAATTAGTTGGGTCTCGAAGCTGCAGAAGATAGTTGCACTATCTACTACAGAAGCAGAGTATGTGGCAATGACAGAAGCGAGCAAGGAGATGATTTGGTTGAGGTCGTTTCTGGAAGAATTGGGTCACAAGTAGGAAAAGGGTACATTACATAGTGACAGTCAGAGCGCCATTCATTTGGCAAAAAATCCCGCATTCCATGCTAGGACAAAGCATATACAATTGCGGTATCACTTCATCAGGTCGGCTTTGGAAGATGGAGTGTTGAAGTTAGAGAAGATTCTTGGGAGCCAGAATCCGGCAGATATGCTCACCAAGACGGTTCCGATCGAGAAACTGAAGTTGTGCGCAACTTCAGTTGGACTTCTCCATGAGGCGTGAGAAGTCGTTGCCGCTGCAGTTGGAGACATGGTGATTGATTAGTCTCCAAGTGGGAGATTGTTGCAGATATGGAGCCAAATCAAGTAGACAACCCAGCAAAAGGAAGGAAAAGGGAGAAAATCGCGTCCTCAAAGGCAGGGAGCAAGCGCCGCGGCTCTGGCAGAAGAGCGCCGCGGCGCTGGGGCGAGGCGCCTAGGCGCCAGGTGAATTGCGCCTAGGCGCAATGTGGCAAGCGCCTAGGCGCCAAGGGCTAAACGCCTAGGCCGAATGAGGATGGCGCCTAGGCGCCAGGAGAAGAGCGCCTAGGCGCCGCAGGGGAGCGCCGCAGCGCTCGTTTCGAGCGCCGCGGCGCTGACGCGCTGTGCTGCGCGATGTGTTTTGAATCAAAGTCGAATTCAAAGGTCCCAAAAACGGGAAACCACTAGGGTTTCCCATTAGTTGCTATTTTCTCCTCCTTTGGTTATAAATAGACACAAGGTGGCTAGGGTTGTGTGTGTGAAAGGTGTGTGAAAATTGTGAGAGGCATAATTTTGTGAGAGGCAAAATTCTTGAGAGCTTCATCCTTGAGAGAAGAAAAATTCCCATTGGGTGTTAGATAGAAGAGAGTTTTGGTAAGCACAATTTGTGAGTGTGTGAGAAACTGCTCTTGTAATCTGTAATCTCCTTCATCATAGTGGAATCTGCAAGCGGCAGAAACAGGACGTAGTCTCAATTTTGGACGAACCTGTATAAAAATTTGGTGTCTCTTTTTCTTCTTTTCTCCTATTTATTTTCTGCAATTGTTCGTTCTTGCGATCCTTGGAATTAGGAGTCATCTAATTCCCCAACAAAAAGTACCTAGTGTTTTAACATGGGAAAGGCTTCAAGAGATAAGACGGTAGGTTTTCTAGTTTGTTAACTAGTCGTCATCTTCTTTTATGCATAAGTGTGTGTGTGTGTGTGTGTGTGTATTTTCAGCTTTAATTGGTTGGGTGATTCAGCTACAGGATATTTATTACTGTAAAGTGAAGGAACAAGGTTGGCATACCCGAAGCGCATAGGCTTCTTTAGATAGATGAGGAATTCAACAAATGAAGGTAGAGGATGCAATTTCAATATGAATGTTTTAGCATTTCGATGTTTCATTACTTTTTCTTCAAAAAATATCATGTACAAACAGAATCTACTAAACAAGCTTTATCCTTTTGTGCCAAAGATATAGTCTCAACGGTATTAATAAGTTAATAACCACTTATTTAAATTGAAATAGAGCCTTGCTCGTGAAAAATTCTACTTTTATGTGTAATTTACTGTAAGCAAGGGCTAAAAGTGTTTTCTTTAGATGGAGCTCAATTATACACGTAACTATGCGGTTGCAGTCCTTGCATTGGTATGCTATAATTATAAGTCTATTTGGTATCATTTTTGTTTTTTTTGTTTTTTAAATAGAAAAACAAAAATATTTTTTCTTGTTTATATTTTTCATTTTTTAAACAAAAAGCATATTTGATAACTATTATTTGTTTTCCATTTAAAAAAAATCAAAACAAAAAATACGTTTAATAACAAATTTTGTTGCATATTTTTTTAAACAAAAAAACTACTATAGTTGATTTGAACTTGACATATTGCATCAATGGGATGAGAAATCAGAGTCAAAGTGGGATGGACTCGCTGTCGTGGTCGGGCCGATGAACCAAACTCATTGTAGTGGTCGGACATGCTGTTGAGGTTGGGTTCAGTCGAGGTAAGGGTTAGGGTTGGGTGGACTTGCCATTGGGGTTATAATGCCCATGAATTTTAAGTAAAATTAATTATATTAAGGTTGATTATTAAGTGTGTTAAGTGTGATTTAGATGTTAATTTCAGTCATTTAAAATTTTGTTGCATATGTTATATTTAAAAATTTGATTTTTTGGTTTTTAAAAACCAAATGACAGTTTTGTCCATATTTTTCCTATAATTACCAAATGCCACGCAGGCTGCTTTCTATATATTTAGGATGTTTATTTTATTCCCACTCTTCCATTCTCTCTATTTTCCTATGCACTCTCTCTTTCTCTCTCTTTATCTCTTCACGTTTCTTTTCTTTTCTCTGCTCTCTCTTACGAGTTGCTAAAGAACATTTTACTCTCTTGTATCAAACAGAGATGAGTTCTTCATAAAGCCTTCACATTTTAACAAGACTTAGAGGTAAGATTTTACCTCTAATTTGTTGCATTGTTCTTGAATTTTACCTAAGTTTTCATGAAATATGAGCATGCATTTGTTTTGTTGTTATTTTGATGCATATATATAAAATCTGAGTTTGCATGTTTTAAACCATAAATGCATGTTGGTATAGGTAAATATTGTGCTTAAGTTCGGATCTATGGTGTTTATGGGTTTAGATTTTCAAAGTTTTGAACAAAGGCTTGAATTTGTGAAATTGTGTTTAAATTTTAGGGATTTTGTTTCTAAAGGATTCAAAGTTGTTTTTTAATGTTTTCTGCATGTTTTTTGGGTTTGGATTGCATCAAAATAGGTTGCATTGAGCTTTAAGCTTAGATTGGCTAAGACTTAAAATCTAGAATGTTTCAAATTTTGATAGATTAGTAGGCTGAACTCATACTTCGGCAGGTCAGATTTGAATAGTTTGGCAGGCCGGACTCAAATGGTTAGTAGGTTAGGCTCAATAGTTTGGCAGGTCGGCGGGCCGACTAAGCAACATGAAATGATAGTTTTACTCCTAGTTTTTATCCTTTAATGATTTAGAGATGTTTTAAAATGATTATGATTTTGTGTCATGACTATTTGGACTTTAAAGGTACACTGATAATTAAATTAACATAATAATATTTGATGAGCGAAATTTTTGACTTTAAATGCAATGTTTATGGTTTTGAGCGTTAATGGAGCTTACGTTAAATTTTGTTTGGAGCTAACAGTATTGAGTTTCAAAATGAGGTAGGATATTTTCTATCCCTTCTTTGGTAGCCCTGTTTATCCTACTGATTATCCTATTAAGCCTTCTGCTCACGTTTTATTTTGTTTTTTTTTATAAAATTCCCCTCCCATGTTTAAAGAAGAAGAAGCATGAGTAGGAATGGTATTTTTCCTAGAACTGTTGTATGACATGTGTACTATACGGCTTGTCCTGATGTCGTTGTTGTGTATGCCAGTTATATAGCATAATTTATTTTTAAAATGATGATTTTTAGTAGTTTTGTATCATTATTATTATTATTTGCAGTTTAATTACCTACCCACTTTCGTGGTAAGCATCCACGTGATGATGATTGCTGATGAGATTTATTTCAGCTACCCACCTTCGTGGTAAGCATCTACGTGACGGTGTTGCCAATGAGATTTATTTTGACTGATCAAATTATTTTATATCTATTTACTTTGTTTGACTTGCTGTTTCATTTAATTGATCTTTTTTTATTTAATTAATCTCCATCACGGCTCCTGGGTCGTGACAGGGGTTGGGCCGACAAATTGGACTTATTGTCAAGGCCAGGACTATGAGCCAGACATGCCGTTGAGGTCGGCGAAATTGGGAAAAAGGACATAATTTTAACATGTTTAGTAGAGAAATGAAAATAAAACATATGCTACTAGATTTGAACTTTTGCATGCATTTTAGGTAAAGTAGAATATACTTATTACAAAGCTACGTTGTAATTATAGAACCTTATTGTTACATTATGATAGTTCTATGATACTATCATACATGTGTGTTTGCGCAAATGATTATAGCATCAAGAGTGCCTATTAGCTTCCTAAAAAGAAAAAGAATCAACACCTCGAATGTCAATGTCATGTGGGCCTTAAATTTTGAGGCTAAAGGAAGCAGCAGAAGAAAAGACAATCTATTAAATGGCTACGCAACATTATGGCTCGGTCTTCCTATACAATCCCCGGTGATGAAACAAAATCTTTCATTATTCAAAATAGACAAAAATAAACCAGAAACCAGCAAACGACAACAATCCGATTCCTTTGTCTTCAATAGCTTCTTGCCTGCAACACCATCAAAGATCCAACACGAAAATTCTCAGAGAACTAACCACATAAACCATTCAGATTGAACAGAATTTCCATCAAAACTCAAAAATTACAAGCCAAAAGATCGATCATAAACAAACGAACGTACGATCAATCGACAAATTACGATTATGAAGGAGCAAATTCAAGCCTATAATCAAGAAAAGCTTGTCGATAATCAAAATCCAAACGATCAAAATCGACGCAAAAAAAAAAAATAAATAAAATAAAAGTTAAAAAAAAAAAAAGAAAAAAATTGAATAACCGATCATTCGCGCGCTCTAGAAAGTCATGGCTCTCCATGAAAGCTATGAGAGGGAGCTTTGGAGCAGCCATTGGTGAGGAAATCGAGAAGATTGGAGCAGAGAAGGCGAATACAGGAAATTGGAGAATTGGAAACCGGGATTGGGGATTTGGGGAAGGAAAAAGGAGAGCGTGGCTTAGTCGCGTAGGTTCAATCTCGGGCGTCGGACAGCACCATTGCTTTTCCTTTTTTTGGCATAAAGATTGTTTAAAAAAATATTTGAGAACACAATTTTTTGTTTCCAGAATTTTTAAAAAACCCACCCATAATAGAATAGAAAAATAAAAAGCATAAACATAAACTGCCGAACGTATTTTCATGTATTGTTTTTCTTTTTTTTAATTAAAAAAAACTAAAAATTGTTTAAAAAAATGGCACCGAACGGGACCATAATTCTTTTGATATCAGAAGTGAAGCATGTGGAAGATCTCTGTGCTGCTCCTGGTAGCTGAAGTCAGGTATCAAAGATCGTGATGAGTTTTCTTCACTTTCCCTCTTTCCTCTTAGCGTTTAAGGCAACGATTCAGATGAAATTTCCCCACCCTTCTTCCTTCCTTCCTTTTCTTGCACTCAATGGCCTAATGGCAAGCGCCAAATATATGATGTCGGGTGGGATGGTATGGTATAGTAGCTAAAAACCTAAGGAATTTATGCTTTAACCCAAGAACAAGTACATTATACAGAATTAAATTCCTTTCCCTTTTTCCTTTTATTTTGGTGTGTGTGGGGCGTTTCATCCAAAGTTTTACGCTGAAACATCAAACATCCTCCAAGCATTTGTTCACACTGACTGAAGCTGTCACGTGGATGGGGGAATGTGACAAGAAAATTTTCTTGATCCTTATCTGATTTCGATTTCTCATGCGTAAGTTTTGAGCAGAAAATTGTGTCTCCCAGCAAAGCTTTCTCCCAAAGCCAAGTAATTTGCTTTCTCAGTATCAGTCAATGTCAAACAGGAAGAGTGTGGGTGTGAACATTGTAAGCTAGATATTTGCAGAGACTGTTATTGTTTGTATGCATTAAGCTTGATATTTTGGAGACTGTTATTATTTATATGCTGTCAGAAATAGTTAAAAAAGGCATTGCCGAGACTCATAATTTGTATTCTTGATGATCTCTGAACCTACAACTGAGAATTATGAGTATTGAGACCGAGATAAATCAATGGTGATTTGGTTTGATGTATTATTATTGTTAATAATTTCTAAAGTCACTAGACTCTCGCTAATATCATAAATTTATACATCATCTTTATATGCAGGGATGATGATCTTCCTCTTTTGGTAGCTATTGATTTGCAGCCCATGGCTCCAATTGAAGGTGTGATTCAAGTACAAGGTGAAATTGGAGGGATTGGTACTCAGGGGACACCCTAAGGCCTTCTTATCCAAGAGGTTACGGGTTTAACTCCTGAGGGACGCGCTCTCTCATGTCAAAATGAGGGAAACAAAACCCAAAGACCTCCCGCGGGATACAATTTGTTAAGGAGGGAGCCACCATCTCTGGGAACTCGGCTGGGACAACCTGGGCGATGAGCTCGAGTCTCTCTCTAAAACACGCGTTTTATGTTGAGGTGTTGAGATTAGCAGGCCCGGCTCTCGACGTCGAGTACCCCCAGCCGAGTTATATCCCAGCTGAGTTCCTAGGGAGGTCGGGAGCCCCCACGTGGATTTGCCTCCCGCGGGGGAGCGTGTCCCTCCGCGTGTCCCCCAATGGTTGAACCTGTAACCTTTAAGCTCGAACAATTTTAGTGGTGGGAAACTGTTATATCCCTACTTTTTTCCTTGTGTCCCTTCTGTGTTTTAAGCATGTGATTTTAGTGTGTACATTTTTCTTCCAATCACTTTTGCTTTTTTTGAGGACAAGTATGTTGAACATATGGCAATAAATGCATAATAGAATTAGAAAATGTAATAATTTAATAACTACCACATGTATAGTGTAACAATGCATATAACACAATGACTTCAATACAAATTTGTTTCATGTCTATTGCCTTGAAGTGTATCTTTCCTCCGTGATGCTTCCATATAATGTGGATGATGTTAGATGTTTTCGTTATATATAAATCGAACTTCAAGTTTTCTGCTGGAAAAATTTGTGCTGATATCCTTTGTTTATCTCCTTTTCTTTGTCCTTTTTCCACCTTTTTACAGGTCATTAGACATTTTGATGGTTGCAAGGCTGATCTGGTTGTGTAGGATGGTGCTCCTGATGGCACGCCTGGTTCTTTAAATTGCCGATTTATTACTTCTTTTGCAATAACTTCAACTTATGTTGCTACCATTAAATATATATATATATATACACACTCGCATTTATGCCGATCGACGGTTACTGGGCCTCATGACATGGATGAGTTTGTTCAATTGCAGCTCATACCAGCAGCAAGTTTTCCTATTTCATACATATTGGGACTTATTTTTATAGGGGAACTATTAATTTTAATTGAGAATTATTTTGATAGAGGAAATAATAAATTTAATTCTGGGAGATGGTGTTCCTTTTTCTGAACTGACAACATAGAATGGTTCATGTGTTTATTACTATGTCTCATCATTTAGTTTTCTAACATAGATCTTCCTGTTATTATGTGGTGTATCCTTTTTTTTTTAATTGGATTGCAGGAAGATTTCCTTGTCTGTTTCTACTTTACTAATTATGTCACATTGTTTAGTGTTAGAAGCTATCAATTGTAATGGGGTAATGACCACAAGGCAACAACTCCTAACTTAAAAATTATGCTGAAATTCTATTGAATAAGGGATTCAATGTCCTCTTCACTTATTATAAGCCGTAAAGGGAATAAAATACTGACGTGGATGATCTTGCTTTCCTTTTAATGATTATGACTTATAAGACATGTTAAAGAACGTTGCCATTGTAATCTGAACCGGTCCCCCTTTACACTTTGTTAGCATATAACTATATATTTCCATGTTCACTGTATTTTTTTAAATGAATATTCATCAAGCTTGTTGGGTTTCTTATTTCTTCTTTTGTGGGTTGCAATAATTGTGAAAAATGTTTTAAATCCTGTTGTAGTAACATGAGATTGATAAAAGGTGGTGGTTTTTCGATGCAGGGTTTAACAGCAGTTACTCATGTACTAAGGGAAGGCGGTAAATTTATTGCTAAAATATTTCGCGGAGAAGACACAAGTCTTCTATACTGCCAGGTAACTGAGTTGTTGCTGAAATTCCCAAATTTTGTGTTCAAACTGAAATCGGGTATTATATGGGCAATGTTATCACAAATTTTAAGCTTATACATCCCTCTTCTAACCTGGCCGTCCTTTTTAAGTGGATACAAGGTTTTTTAAGGTTTATGTAGCTTTGGTAGATCAGCATTCTTTGACGTTTTGAATTAGCATGCAAGACTCATCAACATGCATGCGTTAATATACACAAGATTGGCCAAGGAATATGCTAGTTGGTAAATCTTTGAATTGATCTTTACTCCTTTTGCTAAGCCTTAAGTTGCTGTTTAAGTATACTTCAGCCAGTAGGTATCCACTCTGGTGAATTTGGGAATTTTCAGTTTTATAGTGCAAACAATGTTTCTGTCCGCTGTAATTATGGCTAGGTCATATTTGTAGCACACTGTGTTCAGTTAATCATTTTCAATGTTGTAAACATATCTACAAGTCTCATTTTATTTGTTCCTTCAAGTATTCCACCTGGAAGTTTGAAGTGTTTGTTGTTTGGAAAAACATCTATAAAGAATATTGACCATGATTACCTAGACTTCACTTCTTGTTTTGCTTTCTTGTTACAGCTGAAATTATTTTTCCGCACGGTGACTTTTGCAAAGCCAAAGAGCAGCCACAATTCCAGCATAGGTAACATACTGGAGTCTTTTTCTTTCCTTACAGTTATATGCTCGGTTCTTTCAAGTTTTGTATGATTTCTGATCCAAAATATCTGGAACGGGTCTTTCTGCTTGGCTCTGACTCTATCAGAGAGTTTGGCTACCCCTTACTGTGGCAAATTGTCTGCCAAAGATCCAGGAATGTTGGGGACATTACATCAATAAATTCCTCAAGATTTCTTGGATGCCAGTGAAGCTGGTTAGTGGCTTCTTTGTTTTACTTAAAGTTTTCTTTGTTCATGTGTTATGCAGAGGAATTTGCACTATGTGAATTCCCTCCTGGAGGCTTTAACCCCAAAGATCTTCATCGCCTCCTAGAAAAGGTGGGAAGTCCCTCTGGCGCAGATGATTTAGGTAATCTCGTTCTCCTTTATCGTGTTTATATACAACATCCGTAGGGCACAAACTTTCTAAGCTATTTATAGAACTTTGTGTTGTTCACATTGTGAGCCTGGGATTGAACCTGGGATCTCCTGCAAGATGGCTGGTGGCTAACAGCTAGAGTCACACTGGGGCTCAGCCCATTTCTTAAGTTTTGCGATATGCTAACAACCATTTACATCTTGCATTGGATCTTGGCTGCGTGCATTATTAGTTTTGAATTTCTAATCTTCAGAGGGTCGGTAAATAATATCCCAATACTACCTTATGATTAATATTATTAGTAAGTATTTCGTGCACTAATAAGTGCTATATGCACTTGTATTAAAAATCCTATTGATTGCAAGTGCTTTATGCACTAAGGCAATTAAGCGGCTCATAATATTCATTTTTGGTCATTTATGGTTTTTGGTCGGACCATGTATGATGGACACAGTTAATTAAAGCCAAAGGTTTAGGTCCCTAGTCCTCCTATTCACAATTTCTGTTTTACACCATCGTTGGTTGAGTTTGAGGAAGGATTGGAGGCTTCTGAGCAGGAGACAGCAAGCTGCTCAAACCTGATAGAACAAAGGAAGGCAGCAAGCTACCATTCGGACTACACAGTGAGCGTTAATGGCGAGAGGTATTTTTCCGACCATGTTTCTGCTTTATGATCTTATATGCTTAATGTTTATTGCATATCTAGATTGTATTTAGTCTAACAGTTGGCATTAGAGCCATTTTATACCCCTGCTTTGTGTTTTGGTAATTTGCAAAAATACTCAGTTTTTGAAAAATATGTAAGATTTTTTTTTTGGACGTTTTGATGGAATCTAATATTAAAAATCATTATGATATTCAATTTCTAACATTTCTACCATTTGAATTATCAATTTTGGTGTCCAAAATGTGGAGAAACCGTCTGGTTTCATATCGGGTTTGCAACTAGGTCAGACAAGTCACACGATCCACTTCTGAAGGAAGAAGACGACCAAAAACTACAGGTCATTTTGCTCCTCCCTTGCAAAATGGCATGTCATTTCTGGGGGGAAACTTTTTTCAAAGGAAATCCGAAATTAAAAAATTGAGTATTTTTTTAGATTTGACAATTGAATATTTTTGAGAAAATTTTCATAAAATTCACATATTTTAATATTTTATGAAATTTTCATAATATCCACAATTTTAATATTTTTATGAATTTTCATAATTTGGTATAATCTATGAAAAGATTCATAATTTTGAATATACATAAATTTGGGATTTGTTATGAATATTATATATTTTTATATGGATATAATTTTGTATCTTTATGTACATATATTATTCATTATGTATAATTTGTGATTTTAAATTATGCATGCAATATTAAGTTGAATAATTAAGTACATTAAAATTTTGTATAATTATATGCTAGATTATGCTATTTGTATATATAATTTTAATTTATGCATAAAGAATAGTAGTACATAAATCATTGGTTTTTATTCATATTTATTTATATTGCTTCATGTTGGATGCAATTTATTTATGAACAAAATTTTAGACTAAATGTCTAACGATCCATATAATTTTAATTAATTAAAGTTTAGCCACAACAACCTTAATTATGCAACATTATATATAAAGTGATTTAATATCACATTTAGAAAATGACATGTGTTGTGATTAATCATAATTGATATAATAAATTTTATCTGACAAGAATTTTTATTATATTTTTATGGTTAATTATGATGGAATATCAAATTATATTTCTTAATTTACCCACAGAAATTAAGAAAACAAACATAATATGATGGTTTTATCATAAAGTCAGGTGAATCTAATTGAATTAAAACTTTAGCTCACAAGCAAGTTTTATATCACTAGATTTATAATTTTGGAACATGATTTACATAAGTAAAATATGATATATGTTTATTAGTCTTAAAATTATGGAATGTAAGCATGCATTTTAATTTCATGCAACCTTGTAACTTGCGAATTGCCCTAATATTAATTGGAAATTCCTAAATTTAAAAGGGACAATTACAAAATACGGAAGGAGAGAATTCTTCTTCATTTTGGGTGAATGGACATAGACTATGCTATTAGGAAAGACGAACTTATTAGTACTAACACAAATAATGCAGATAAAAAGGCTCTTTATGAACGTTGGGAGCGATCTAATCGCCTTAGTATGATGTTCATAAAGACCAATATTTCTGCTTGTATTAGAGGTTTTGTTGATTAGTGTAAGAATGTCAAGACATTACTGAAAGCCATTGATGAGCAGTTTGTATCATCATACAAAAGCACTTGCCGGCACCCTAAGAATGAAATTTTCATCCTTAAGGCTCACCGATATCAAAAACGTGCGTGAACACATCATGGAGATGAGGAATACCACGGCTCCATTAAATACACTTGAGGTTGATGTGTATGAATCTTTCCTTGTGCACTATATATTGAATTCTCTCCCTTGTAGTATGGACCCTTCAAAATATCTTACAACACATATAAGAATAAATGGTCAATTAATGAACTTATGACCATATGTGTTCAAGAAGAAGGAAGGAGGCTGACAATGGAAATGGGTGAAAGTGCATTATTGGTAGCACAAGAAAATAATAAAAAATAAGCCAAACAAAACAATAAAGGTAAAATAGTATTCAATGTGGAATAGAAAAAGAATCCAAGTGTTTCTTCTATAAAAAGAAGGGATACATGAAAAAAGATTGCATTAAATTCCATAACTGACTTGAAAAGAAAGGTATTCCAATCTCATTTGTTTATTATGAATCTAATATGTTTGATGTTAATCATAATACATGGTGGGTTGATTTTGGTTCTATAATCTATATTTTGAATACTTTGCAGGGTATATGAAACCTAAAGATGCTAGTAGAGAGTGAACAAGGCATCTATTTAGGAAACAAGATGTGTTCACACGTGGAGGCAGTTGGGACATACACTTTAATTTTAAGTAGTGGTTTTATTTTGAATTTGAAAAAGACTTTTTATATTCCTAGATTCTCTAGGTATTTAACCTCAGTTTCAAGGCTTGTACCTTTAGGATATTCCTTTAGCTTTTCACAGACATCTTTAAGTTTGTTTTATAAATCAAATCTTGTTGACAATGGTACATTGTCTGATGGTCTTTTCTCTATTAATTTGCAAAATGATACTGCTTATAATGCTACGCATGTCCATGTTGGAAAAATAGTACACAACAGAAATTTTAAAATTTTTAATCAGAGTATTTTTTAAAACATAAGTTTGACACATTATATGCATAAATTATCCAGATCTTAGTAACCTTTGTATGCCGAAGCTCTTCTGCAATCTGTGAAGAGAAAAACATTCTAGAAGAGTCTCAACTAACTGGCATTCTTTGCTATTTTCTATCCACAATCAGAATGTGTGTGGGCACACGTTGTACAACTCTTCCTCCACTAACTTTCTTTTCAACCAATTGAGAAGACCCAAAGCAAGGGTTTGTAATTGTAAACAAAAGCTCTCAGGGAGTTTCAGAGTATCTATCACAAGAGTACTCACTCTTAACTTCTCAACCGATTTAAATAACTTAAAAAACTCACTCCCTATTTATAGAGGTCGTCCCCAAGGTTGGTCATTATCAGATAAGGTCTCAAAAATTCAAATCTAGATGTATATTTGATAAAATCACATCTAAAACATGTGATCAAATTATCGTTCGATCGGCAGACCAAACTAACAGATCGACCTGTTGAACTTGTTCTATCGGCAGGCTGAACTAACTGATCGGTCTACCAAACTTGCGATAATATGATCCTGAGAATCTTTATTTTCCACCCAAGATTCTTTGGATAGAGCCTTAGTTTTAATTCAAATAACCCAATAAAGAAGTTATCTGATTAAAACAAGATAATCTCTGGGAAAATAAATATTCCCGATAATGCAACAAGTTTAACTTGAATTAATTTTAAAATTAATTCAACCGATAAACAGACATGAATTATCTAATCTTATCGAATTTAAGCAAATTTAATAATTTAACATAAGTCGCTAATTTATTAAAAAAGCATGCCGTATCATTACAGGCTTTATTATGAGTTAGCAAAGGGGACCTGATGGACCTATATAATTTAATCTTTGATAATTATAAAATATAATATCCTAGATATATATTTGATAATTATCAACTCTAATGCTACTCTACTAAAAGTTTAGTGCTACACTTTCAAACTATATAAAATTACGAAACCCAAATTAGCTAAGTGTCCATGACATATTATGATATGTCGTATCCCCATAAGATATCTATAATCGGGTTAAGAATAAATTCTGTCTTACGTTCCATTATCTCACAATTGGAAAACTTACTATTTCAAGACAGTATACCATTTGATTACACCTATGTATCCAAATGGTTGAGCGCTCTAGTTTTTCAATTACAAGATAATGCATATAAGAGGATATTAGTGACTTCATCAATGAATCTATGGATTCTATATTTATGAATAACAAGTCTACGCTATCAAGTGTCATGTCTCCAATGTACTGGTATATGTACCATAATAAAATTAGGATGTCACCTTTTAGAACATCAAAAGACATAAGTCAAGACAATGGGCTATTAGTCATTTCAGGATTAAGATACAATACATATGATTGTCTAAAGTGAATTGATTTGCTCAGATAGAATTATTAATCCAAATCAATTCCACTTTATGTCTCAATCCAATACATCGTCACCTATGATAATGTACCAATGTTTGTATTCACGGAGTCCAACTTCGATGGCTAAGATAAGCCATTTCCCGTTAGGAACATCGATAACATAACAATCTTAGCATGAACAAAGTGCCCAACCTTATTCCCTCGATTGTGGATCTTATAATTTAGACTGTCACCTTCAGAATTATGTCTTTTACATAATCTGTACATCATATATATGATTCTCAAAGGTTTAGATTGACAATCTCATATTTTTGTTTGCTTATCTTCCATTTAACAAATATAAACGTAAAGAGAACAATTATTGGTATATGAATAATAAAGAATTTCTTTATTGATAAAATGTCTCTAAAAACATATTACAACATTTTGCTCCTTAGGGCATACTTGTCTAACAATCTCCTACTTGCACTAAGTAAGTAAATATGGCATATCCTGCATCCTCATAGCTTCCACATGCCTCTCGAAAACCCTCGTAGTTAGTGTCTTTGTGAATGGATTAGCTAAATTGTCCTTAAATACGATTTTACATACAACAACATGCCCACCCTCAATGAAGTCTTTTATCACATGATACTTTTGATGAATATGCTGACTCTTCTTATGAAATCTTAGTTTCTTAGCATTAGCTATTGCTAAAGTGTTATCACAATACAGTAATACCACCTTATCCATTCCAGGAATTACCTTAAGATCTCCAAGGAACTTATAGAGCCACATTGCATTTTTTGAAGCATCACTAGCTGTCACATACTCGGCCTCCATTGTTGAATCCGAAGTACAATCTTGTTTAATACTTCTCTAAACAATGGCACCGTCGCTTAAAGTAAACACAAAACTAGAAGTCGATCTCCTCGAATCCTGATAGGATTGAAAATCTGAATCAGTATATCCTAAAGGTGTTAAATGCTCACTTGAATATACAAGTGTATACCCTCGAGTCCTTCTAAAGTACTTGAAAATATGCTTGATCACAACCTAGTGGTTTGGTCCTAGATTTGACTAAAATCAACTTACTATCCTGATTGTATAACTAATATCCGATCGTGTGCAAAGCATGGCATGCATGAGACTACCCACTGCTGAATCATAAGGCACCTTTTTCATGTATTTTCTTTCTTCATCAGACTTTTGTGAGTCTTTTTTAGAAGAAGTAATTCTAGACGTAGATGGTTGCTTACCTTTCTTGGAATTCTGCATTACAAATCTCTTGAGAATTTTATCTATATAGCTAACTTGGAACAAAGCTATCATTATATTCTTATGATCTCGAAAGATCTAGATACTGAGAACATAATTAGTTTCACCTAAGTCTTTCATGTCAAACTACTTGGTCAACCATAATTTGATAGATGACAATGCCCCAACATCATTTCCAATTAGCAAAATGTCATCTACATAGAGTAGTAGAAAAACCAACTTCTCATCCTTAATGTGTTTGTGAACATGTGGTTCATCCACATTTTGTTCGAACCCATAAGTCTTGATTACCTGATCAAATATTATGTTTTAAGAATGGAAAACCTGCTTAAGTCCATAAATTGACTATGGCAGCTTACAAACCTTATACTTTTGACCCTTAGCCTTGAACCTGTCTAGCTATATCATATATATGGACTCATCAACATAGCCATTTAGAAAGGTTGTCTTGATATCCATCGTCAAATCTCGTAGTCGAGAGCGGCAACTATGTACAAGAGAATATGAATGGACTTAAGCATGGCTAGAGGCGAAATGGTTTCCTCATAATCCATTCCTTCCTTTTGTGTGTATCCCTTAGCTACCAGTCTAGCCTTATAGGTTTTGACTTTTCCATCTGCTCCTCTCTTTCTCTTATAGATTCACTTACACTCTATGGGTTTTACCCCTTAGGGAAGACCCATAAGTTCTTAGACTCGATTAGTCTCCATAGACTTTATCTCAGTGTTTATGGCTTTTGTCTAGAGTTTTGAATCAACATCCTCCATAGCCTTTTCGTAAGTGTAAAGATCCTTGTCATCTTCAATCGGTTCAATCAAAAAGGCCTCACCATTGAACATATACCTCTTAGGTTGACGCCCAATCCTTCCACTATGCCTAAAGCTCTTAGGTTGATGTTCAGTTGATTTTTCTACAATGATTGGCACGGTTTCATTCAGAACCCCTAGAGTGATCGAATCACTCGCCAACTCCTCAAGTACCACTTTGCTTTGAGGCTTAAAGTCGTTCATATAACTTTCCTCAAGGAAAGTTGCATTTGTTAAAACCACGACTTTATTTTTCTTTGGGTTATAGAAATAACCTCCTTTAGTCCCTTTTTGGATATCCTATAAATACACAAACTTCTAAATGTACTTCCAACTTATTCGCTTCCTTATATAGGACATGAGCTGGACATCCCCATATACGAATATGGTTTAAGAATGTCTTCTTGCTTACAACTTGTGAGGAGTTTTAGGAACCTATTTTAAAGACACATTGTTCAAAAGATAACATGTGGTTTGTAGTGCATATCCCCAAAAGGGTAAAGGCAACAATAAATAACTCATCATGGACCTGACCATGTCTAACAAAGTCCTATTTCTTCTCTTAGCCATGCCATTTTGTTGTAGAGTGCCCGATGCAGTCAAATGGGATAAAATCTCATTCTCTAATAAGTGTTCCAAGAACTCATTGGAGAGGTATTCACCACCTTGATCGGATTGAAATAATTTTATGAGTTTATCTAATTGCTTTTCCACTTCAACCTAAAACTTCCTAAGCTTGTCATAAGTTTTGCTTTTGTGATGTATTAGGTAGACATACCTATACCTTGAGTAATCATCCATAAAAGTGACAAAATGCTCATACCTTCCTTGTGCCTGGATGTTTATGAGACCGCAAACATCACTATGCATAAGTTCTAGAACCCCTTTGGCCCTATTGCCCTTAGATCCAAATGGTCATTTGGTCATTTTACCCTCCACACAAGATTCACATTGTGATATAGATTCCATCTATAAGTGACTTAGAGGTCCATCCCTTACCAATCTTTGAATCCTATTTAGGTTAATATGACCTAGTCGCAAATGCCAAAGATAAATCTTATTAAAGTGAGAAGTTTTAAGTCTTTTAGAGTTATTATCATTAACCTCAGTGTTAAGCAGTAAGTCCATCTTAGGTTTAATAAAATATAGATTGTTTTATATCCATCTATCATAGATAAAAGATTTGTTTTTACGAATCACCACTTTATTATTAAAAGAAACTACATAAGAGTCTTTAAATAAACAAGCTACAGAAATTACATTCCTTTTAAGTTTAGGAACATAAAAACAATCTTGCAAAACTAAACTCCTATAATTATCAAAATGAAGATGGACGTCTCTCATTGCTTCAGCCAACACCAAGGACCATCGCCCATCCGAAACGTGAAGTCTTCATGCAGCAAACATATCGTTTCTTTAAACCCGTATAGAGAAACACAAACATGATTAGTTGCTCTAGAATCTATGACCCAAGTGTCACTTGATTCCTCAACCAAACAAGTTTCAATAACTAGAAGATCACACCTACCTCCTCAAGAAAGGAAGTCCTTGCAATTATTCTTAATGTGCCCGATCTTCCTATAGAAAAAGCACTTAAGCTTCTTTGGGTTCTTCATTTTCTTCTTCTTGTTCTTGCTATTTGTAGGAATAGAAGACTTCTCGTTCTTAGCCCGTTGCTTCTTTCTATTCATAGAGTTAGGATTGAAACCTGACGCAGTTGCTAAGTTGGCCTCGCCACCGACAAAGTTTCCCTTATCAGATTTTTGAACTCCTATAATTGCTTCATCAGCTCAGTCAAGGTCATATCTCGTCTATTGCTTAAATTAAAAGTAGCTCTAAATGGGATAAACTCCTTAGATAGAGTCTCAAAGACCATAATCATCTGTGTTTCAGCATCTATCTTAGCTCCATTGGTTTGAGCCTCAACGAGGTAACCCATGATCAACATCATATGCTATTTCACAGTAATCCCCCGTCTTTGTTTGTAGTTAAAGAGTTTTCGAAGTGCCCCTTGTTGTTTTGTTAAGGCTTGGCCTCCAAACACATCTTTAAGATTTTCCTAGATCTACTTTGTAGTCTCATAATCTTTATGTTAAGCCTGTAGCACATTATTCATGCTGGCCATAACATAACGACAAGCCTGATCATTAGCATCTTTCCAACAATCATACGCTTAGATTTACTCATTAGTGGAATCTCTCATAGGCTCGAAAGGACACGGTGTTGTCAGCACAAATTTTACTTTCTCAAAGGATAGGATGATATTTAGGTTCTGTTTCCAATCATTAAAATTCTCCCCGATTATTTGGTTTTTATCAAGTATTGATGATAAAGTGTTTTTAGACATTTTAATCTATAATGAAGAATCATATACCAAAATCATGTACCAAACATAAGCAAACATACCATAATAATTTAGTAAGACAACACAATCATGTAAAACATACAATGTGTTTATATGTCAAAGCCTTGAAAAAATCACAACCTTACAACGATAATTCCTAACTTAAAATTCAACAGGCCACCTAGGAGAGACTTGCTAAATTTAATTAGGAACACGAATTTCCTCCTAATTAATATATGCCATCCACGAACCGTCTAATCCAACATATATTAATAATCGTTTTCTTTAGCCATCAATTTTATTAACAGAGCTCCTAAGAGAGCTTAATAATAAAATTAACATGAGTATATAACCATCGTTTCAATATTTTAGTCATGATTTATAATCACTGCCTATGGGTGTGCAATGATAAATAGTACTAAAATATATCTTAGCCCTTCGGAGATCCATCCTGGTACATGATGAAATCTCTTCCTAGGGGTCGGTACCACAATGTGTTACCTAAAGACCAATGATGGAGGCCAGAGATCCTCTTTTCAAAAATCTTCTCCCACTCAATCTTTTGAAATCAAAGTTTATTTTAAAAAACATGCATGAATAATTTTTAATGAGCGGCACTCCCTATTCTATATGACATGTTATCAACATACATGGCAAATTATATTATAATGCGGACAAGTAAAGCAAACATGCAAAGCCACAAGTAAAATAATAAATAACTATAATATTATGGTTCCATCTTAGAAAAAAAAAATTAAAGATTATAAGAGATCAATCGAAACATATTATCGATTCTTCATCCTTGAATTTTTAAGTTGTATCTATCTTCAGGTGGTGTATTTGTCTTCATGTGGTATCATCTTCAAGTCTTTAATCTCGCTTAGGTCAAATACTTCACTTTTTTGGATATCATAAAATTACATGTTTCTTAGAATTGTCTCAAAGATAAACTAAAACTTACCTAAAAGACACTTTTTTTTAAAAAAAAAAACACAGCTTTCTACTGGCATGTCGATCTGTGTGATTGGCCTATCAATCACCATCCATCAACTTGTCAAACTTAACAGTTCGGCCTGCCACCAAAGTCGGCTGAAATCTACCTCGCGAATGGCTTGCCGAACTTGGAGGTTTGGCTTGATGGTCTACGATCATCGGCCTACCGACCGAGCAGTTCACACGTTTTTTAGAAAACAGTTATTATGCAGTTTTTCAATCTTATTTTCAACAATTCAAAAACATAAAAAATTTAGAGACTTAGGAAATACCTTTGGAACCACTATCATCCTCATCTTCTAGATCCATCCTTACTCCGAATGATTATTTAATTACAAAATTCTTACAAATTTAAAATTAAATAATAATTTTTAGATAGTGATAATAGACCGCCTTCTAATTACATGAAAAACCTTGTTATACATTCTAACCTCTAAAGAACCATAACCGGCTTAAATTAATAAATTAATAAATTAATAAATAATTTAATAAACCATAATCAATTACTAAATATTCACCATATAATCTATGACACAATATACAAATATATAAAAACCCTAGAATGCCAACTCTCTAAAAAATTAAATTCAAGCATGGGAGAGATTAAGATCACATAATTTATACATATAGCAAGATTACAAACTCGTAAATTTATGTAAAAACTTGGCTGTGATATCAAGTGTTGAAAAAATAGTACGCAGCTAAAATTTAAAATTTTTAATCAAAGTACTTTCCAAAATACAAGTTTGATACGCTATATGCATAAATTAACTAGATCTTACTAACCTTTGTATGCCAAAGATCTTTTGCAATCTGTGAAGAGAAAAACATTCTAGAAGAGCCTCAACCAACAGGTCTTCTTTGCTATTCTCTAACCATGATCAGAATATGCGTGGGCACACGTTGTACAACTCTTCCACCGGTGACTATCCTTCAAACCAATTGAGAAGATCCAAAGCAAAGGTTTATAATTGTGAATAAAAGCTCTTAGGGAGTTTCAAAATATCTAACATAGGAGTACTCATTCTTAACTTCTCAAATGATCTAAATAACTTAGAAAACTCACTCCCTATTTATAGAGATCATCCCTAAGGTTGGTCATTATCAAATAAGGCCTCAAAAATTTGAATCTAGATCTATATGTGATAAAATCATGTCTGAAATGCGTGATTAAATTATCGTTCGATCGGCAAGCTGAGCTAATGGATCGGCCTATCGAACTTGTTCCATCAGAAGGCCGAACTTACTGATCGATCTATCAAACTTGCGATAATATGATCCCTAAGAATATTTTATTTTCCACCCGAGATTCTTTAGAAAGAGTCTCAGTTTTAATTCAAATAACCCCATAAAGAAGTTATCTGATTAAAATAGTCATATCTAGATAATCTCTAGGAAAATAAATATTCTTCATAATTCAATAAGTTTATCTTGAATTAATTTTATAAATTTAATTCAACCGATAAACAGACATGAATTATTTGATCCTATTGAATTTTGGCAAATCTAATAATTTAACATAAGTTACCAATTTATTGGAAAAACACGCCGTATCATTACAAGATTTATTATGAGCTAGTAAAGGGGACCTGATGGACCTATATAGTTCAAGCTCTGATAAGCATAAAATATAATATCCCAAATACATATTTTATAAGTATTAACTCTGACGCTACTCCACTAAAAGCTTAGAGCTACACTCTCGAACTACATAAAATTACAAAGTTCAAATTAGCTAAGTGTCTATGACATATCATGATGCGTCGTGTCCCCATGGGATATCCAAAATCGGCTTAAGGATAAATTTTGTCTTACCTTCCCGATTACTTTTATCTTATGTTCCATTATCTCACCATTGAAAAACTTACTATCCCAAAACAGTATAACATTCGATTACACCTACTTATCCAAATGGTTGAGCGCTTTGGTTTTTCAATTACAGGATTACGTATATAAGAGGATATCATTGACTCCACCAATGGAGCATGGATTTCGTATCTATGAATCACAAGTCTACGCTATCAAGAGTCATGTCTCCAATGTACCAGTATGCGTACCACTATAAAATTAGAATGTCACCCTTTGGTACATCAAAAGACATAAGTCAAGACAACGGGCCTATTAGTCATTTCAAGATTAAGATACAACACATATGATTGTCTAAAGTGAATTGATTTGCCCAGACAGAATTATTAATCCAAATCAATTTCACTTTATGTCCTGATCTAATATATCGTCACCTATGACAATGTACCAATATTTCAATTTGCAGAGTCCAACTTCAATGGCCAAGATAAGCCATCTCCCGTTAGGAATATATACAACATAACAATCTTAGCATGAACAAAGTTTCCAACTTTATTCCCTCGATTGTGGATCTTATGATTTAGATTGTCACCTTTAGAATCATATCTTGCATGCAATCTGTCCATCATATGCTTGATTCTCAAAGGTTTAGACTGACAGTCTCAGACTTTTATTTGCTTATCATACATCCAACAAATATGAACGTAAAGAGAACAATTATTTGTATATGAATAATAAATAAATTCTTTATTGATAAAATGTCTCCAAAAACGTATTACAATATTTTACTCCTTAGGGCATATTTGTCTAACAATCCATACTGGTATAAAACATTATGTTACGAATGAAGATTTCTCTATATTATGGCACTGAAGATTGGAACATATCTCCATAAAAAAAATTAAGAGATTAGTAAATAATGGAGTACTTAGTACATTAGATTTTACTGATTTTAACACTTGTGTGGATTACATTAAAGGAAAGCAGACCAACAAGTCTAAGAAAGGTGCAAAAAGGAGTACAAACATATTAGAAATCATACATTTAGACATTTGTTGTCTAGACATGGACTTATATGGTCTAAAATACTTCATCTCTTTCATAGATAATCACTTACGATGCATGTATCTTTACTTGCTTCATAACAAGAGTGAAGCTTTAGATGCTTTTAAGATTTTTAAAGCTGAAGTAAAGAAATAATCGGAAAGCAAATTAAGATCATGGGAACTGATAGAGATAGAGAATATTATGGTAGATACACTTAGAATAGATAAGCGCCTAGTCCATTTGTGAAGTTTCTTCAAAAACATAAGATAGTTGCCCAATATACCATGCCTGGTTCTCAAGACCAAAATGGTGTGGCAAAAAGAAGAAACCAAACTTTAATCAACATGGTGAGGAGTATGCATAGTCACTTCAAACTACCTGAATCCTTGTGTACTAAAGCTCTTAAAATGGTTGTGTATATATTAAACTGAGTTCCACCTAAGGTTTTCCAAAGACACCATTTAAATCATGGAAAAGTGGGAAGCCGAGTTTGCGACATATGTGCATTTAGGGATGCCCGTCTGAAGTAAGAGTTTATAATCCACAGGAAAAAAAATGGATCCAGGGACCATTAGTGCGTATTTCATTGGATAAGCCAAAAGGTCTAAAAGATACAAATTTTATTGTCCATCTCACAACACTAAGATTGTGGAGTCAAGAAATGAAAAGTTTCTTAAGAATGATTTGATCAATGGGAGTAATCTATCACAGAATATTGTTTCTGACAAAAATCATTTTGATGCTCAACCATCTTACTCAAGTGACAAATTGATTGTTATTCACAACACCCCTTAAGTTCAAACAAGAGTTGGATAACCGATCATGGAAGTTTCACAAATTACTACTAATAATCTAGTAGATCAAATTGTTCAGGAAATGCCTCAAATAGTCGAACAACCAGTTGAACAACTAGTTAAACAACATGTTCCTCGGGAAAATGTTGATACAACATTAAGAATATTTACTAGGATAAAGAAATTAGCAATTTCTAGTGATTATGTTGTGTATCTACAAGAGTCAGACTATAACATTGGAACCGAAAGTGAACCTGAAACATTTTCATAAGCCATAAATTATAAAGAATCAAATTTATGGTACGATGCCATGAAAGATGAGATGAATTCTATGGCATCTAATGGAGTCTGGGATCTTGTCGAGTTGCCAAACAGTGTAAAAGTCATAGGATGTAAGTGGGCCTTTAAAACAAAGTAAGGTTCATTAAGCAACATTAAAAGATATAAAGCAAGACTCGTCACTAAAGGATTCACTCAAAGGGAAGGAATCGACTACAAGGAGACTGTTTCTCATGTATTTAAGAAAGATTCTTTCCGTATTATTATGGTATTAGTTGCACATTTTGACTTAACATTGCAACAAATGAAAATGAAAACAGCTTTTCTAAATGGAGATCTAGAGGAAGAGGTTTACATGAAACAACCAGAAGGTATTTCCTTTAGTGATGGTGAGCATTTGGTATTTAAGCTTAAAAAATCTATAAATAGATTGAAACAAGCATCCTGTCAGTAGTATTTTTCACGGTGTTATCTCTTCATTTGGTTTTGTAAATAACATAATAGATCAATCTATATACCACTAGGTTAGTGGGATCAAAATTTGTTTCTTTATTCTATAGGTGGAGAATATATTACTTGCAACCAATGGTAAGGGTTTGCTACATAACGTAAAACAATCTCTACAAACTTTGATATAAGGGATATGGATGATGCATCTTATGTCATTGGCATAAAGATCTACAAAGACAAATTTAAAGGAATTTTAGGTTTGTCACAAGAAACTTATATAAATAAGGTTATTTCGGATGAATTATTGTTTACCAAGTATAGCTCCTATTGTGAAGGGTAATAAATTTAATAAGAATTAGTACCCCAAAAATGATTTTACAAGGGAACAAATAAAGAACATCCTATATGCTTCAGCTGTTAGAAGCCTGATGTATGCTCAGTTCTATACAAGGCTTGGCATTGCATTTGTTTTGGGAATGTTAGGAAGATATCAGAGTAATCCAAGTATGGACTACTAGAGAGCTACAAAGAAAGTAATAAGGTACCTTCAAGGGACTGAAGACTATATGCCTACGTATAGACGAACTGAAAATCTGGAGGTAATTGGCTACTCAGATTCGAACTTCGCTGGCTATGTTGATTCATGAAAATCAACATCTGGGTACATTTTATGTTTGCCAATGGAGCTGTATTTTGGATAAGTGCAAAGCAGACTTTTCTGCTATTTCCACTATAGAGGCTGAGTTCGTATCTTATTTTGAGGTAAACTCGCATGGTGTATGGATGAAGAGTTTTATTTCTGGGCTTAGAAATATGGATTCAATTTCCAGGCCATTGAGAATATACTATGACAATTTAGCTGCAGTTTTTATGGCAAAAATAACAAAAATGGTAGTCGAAGCAAGCATATCGACATTAAATATTTAGCTATAGGAGAATATGTTAAAGATATAATAGTAGTCATTGAACACATAAGCACTGAATTGATGATAGTTGATTCTTTAGCAAACGGCATGCGACCATTCAGATTTAAGGATCATGTAGAAAGAATGAGACTTGGTTCCTTTGTATAATTTTCGTTTTATTTATTTATTTTGAGAAATATCATTAAGTTTGGACCTAAAATAGACATAAGGTTTATTCATTAAATATTAAGAGACATAATACATTGTGATACATAGAAGATAATACTCACCTTTAGAGGATCTATTGTCACGATTTATGTATTTGTTTTTTACTGTGGCAAATAATACAATTTATGGGTCAAGTGGGAGAATGTAAGTGCTTCGTGCACCAATAAGTGCTATATGCACTTATATTAAAAATCCTATTGATTACAAGTGCTTTATGCACTAAAACAATTAAGTGGCCCATAATTTTTCATTTTTGGCTGGTTATGGTTTTTGATCGAACACTGTGTGATGGACACAATATATAAAAGCCAAAAGGTTTAGGTCCTTGGTCCTCCTATTTTCAATTATTTTTTGCACCATCGTTGGTTGAGTTTGAGGAAGGACTAGAAGCTCCTAAGTAGGAGATAGCAGGATGCTCAAACTTGATGGAACAAAGGAAGGCAGCAAGCTAGCATTCAGATTGCATAGTGATCGCCAATAATCGGAGGTATTTTTCCGATCACGTTTTCGCTTTATGATCTTATTTGCTTAATATTTATTGCATATCTACATGGTATTTATTCAAAAATCGTATTTATTCAAACATTATTGTCTCTTTTGGTAACTTTTTGAGGCAGATTGTAGTAGTGCTTGGCTAGAAGGACCAAACAAGGTGTATATTCCATTTCTACCCCTGCCCAAAGTTGCAGAAGGGGACTTACCAGAGCTTGGATCCTGTGCAACCCCCAATTGCCCCTCCTTATAAGAGAGCTCTTGAAATGAAGAAAGCTTCCCCTTAGGGCGTCGGAGAGTTCGAAAAGCTTTCCTTGGACTCTTGGTAATTCCATTTTTGCATCCTTTTACACAGAGGCCAGCAAATTCTAAATGATTACATTGATTTACTATTGGATATATATGTCTCAATCCTATGATTGCTTTACTACTTTTGAAAGAAACATTAACCTTTATATCACTAGTGTTACTAGTTAAAAATTTTGATCAAGTTACGATGTAGTAGTGTTTTGTGGTAATTATTGATTTAGCCATCAAATTTTGGGCTTTCAACGACAGCGAAGATAGGACAGTTGAATTTGCAATTATTATAATCTATTGGATATTTTATGTATTATGTTTGTATTCTAATGATGGTAGTAATTTTTATATCAAATTGAGTTGTACAATTGGGTAAAAGTTTGGAATAAAGCATGAAAAAAATACAATGTTGTTTTCCTTACATATGGCGGTAAAATAAAACTGTCAAATGCAATGGCAGAGCCAGAACTTTGTTCCGTAGGAGGCATTATAGGAAAGAAAAAGATAGTATTTTATTGAGTAAATACATAGTTATAAATTTTTTTTATTAAGTGCAGAAATTCTTATAATTTTTTGTAAAATAGGAGCATAATAATCTTTTTTTTAATTATTCAATAGGGCAGTAATAATTTTTCTTATAAAATAAAAGTATATTTTATCATTTTTAAAAAAAAATTAGGGTAAATATTTAAATTTTAAAAATTAAGTGAGAGTACGTACTCTATTCACCACAATCTCCCTTCATCACCGATCAAATGACAAAAATAAAAAAAACATAACTATTTGATGTGACAATTTTTAAGCGGAGAAACATTGTGTTTCCATTGCTAAACGTATGAGATATATATATATATATATATATATATATATATATATATATTCTTTTCTTCTGCCTCCTTTTATTATTATTATTATTATTATTATTATTTTGTTGTAGTTTTGGGTTTATACTTCTTTTTATTTTCATTGTTTTTGAGCGAAAAGCAAGTGAGCATGAGCAAACTGACAGTGTGGTCCTGACAGTGATTTTTCCTATGATTACAGGACAGAGGGTGGCCCGACACTCCAAGGCCAGCCCAGCCTTGCCCATTTAAAAGAACAGTCATTGTCGGGTGGTGAAATATCGAACAGGATCTTTTCTTTCATATGTTTAATAACCGTTATTTCTTGTTAACAGTCAGTATTTTTGGGTTGTTTTTCTATCATAATTTTGCACTAATTGAATACTTGTCGGCTTATTTTATTTTTATGTTTTTGTCAATGGTTGAGCGCTAATGTAAAAGAAGCGTGCTTGCATTAATAGCGGTTGCCCTGAATTGTTGATTCTCATGGACGTGCGAACATGCTGTAATTTTTAACTAACTTTTGAAAATTAAATAATCATAAATACTTTGTAAAATTTGTAAATCAGAATTATATTTTTTAAGAGATTAATACATTTGTTGATTTTAGTTGAATAGTTAAATTTGATAATTAAATGAATTACATGACATTTAATTTTAATTGCTTGTAGCTCTTAATATATTGTAAAATTCTAACATTCTAAAATCTAAGGGATTTGCAAGTAGAATGTGATCGGTTAAATAGAAATGAAATATACTAGAAAATTTTAATCAAACTCAGAAAAATAAAATGAAAAAAAGAGTCCTCACTGTTTTATTAATTGTGTATGAATTATTGATGTGCTATTTTTAGGGTTAACAGGGTTAATTAATTTAAAATCTTGTTAGTGACACACAAACACTTTTGATCTCAATCTCAATTATCAAAAAAAAAAAAGAAGAAAAAAAAACTTGGACCAACATGTGGTGTCTTTGATTGCTTGGAGAGGGTGAGTGAGGAAGAAAAAAAGGCTGCAAGACGTGTTACAGAAACAAATTGTGCCTCTTTAAAAACGGAGAGAAAAAAAAAAAAAAGAATGCAAATTGATGCATAAGGTGAAATAAAATAAAAAACCTTGTGGATTAAACTTGAATCTTTGGATTTAAACATAGTAAAACGAGAGTAAACTTGAACCATTAGATTTGTTGAGTGGAAGGTTGAGGTACAAAAGTTTTTCTCTCTTCTAAATAATAAAGAAAGAAATCGAAAACACAAATTTCCTTTTCATATACATGGTCATAATTCACACTTACTAGTCCACAAAACGCCTAGATAGCTAGTAATTTGAAGAAGCTGAATTTGACCCCTTCAAAGAGGCAGAAGAATTTAAGAACTCAATACAATCTTCTAAGGCTTCAGCTTGATGAGAATCAATAGGATCTGATACTGAGCGACATCTTGTTAGATTGGAGGCCGAAACTTTACCGGATGACCTTCTCTTTGATACTAAACAAATTGCTCTTGCCACTTTGGCCCTCAAATTGCGAAGAAATCCTATAGGAGAGTAGTATCTTGAATCTTTGGGAAGCTTAAGATTCCATATTCCGACGCCGACCCTTTTCTGCCTATTACTACTACTTTCGCTTGCTCGGATTGAAATGCTATGCTTGATAAAATCACTCATTGGCTTGTCGTTGACATCGGGACTGAAACACACTCGTCTACCTTTCCTTGACATTGTAGAAAAAATATTATCTAAGAGAAACACAATAATAAGAATTGTTAAATATATGAAGAAGAAAATGGCAAGCTGTGTATTTCTGTTTGAGAGAAATTAGGAAAGGAGGGGGTTGAGAAAGTGATGTTTATCAGAGAGGGGAAATGTGAGGAGACACAGGAGAGGAAAGGAAAGGAAAACTTATATATATGAAGAGGGAAGACAGTTGGATAGGTTGTGGAGAGTATTTATGATGAATTATTAATGTGTGGATAAAGAGAAAAGAAGGGAGGAAAAAGAGGGATCAGAGAGAGGATTGTTTGCTGGAGAGAGATGATAAATGTAAAATAGGACGTACTAGTGGTGTTTTTGTAGAAAGTGCATGCTTGTTTGACTGGATAGCAAATAGTCAAGAGTTTCGTTCACGCAATTACGTACAGGTATTATTCGTATACGTGCACGAGCCATGCATGCACTAGATATGGCGTATTATACTCGTTATAATTAATCAATAAGTACATTTTTAATTTAGCACTAATAGTAGGCCTTTTATGGGAAACACTATAACACATCACAATGTCACAATATTCTATATGCAAATTTGCTAGAATGTTATTTGTGGTATTCAAAATAACACTGTCAAGAAGAGTACTCATATTTTTAAACATTTATTTTAAGGGTTTTTCCAAGGTAGAAAATTATATCCCTAGTTTTGATCATTTGATCTAGTTAAAATCACATTGACAGATTTTGATTAAGATGCCACAGTTGTAAAATATAGACCTAGCATATAAATATTTTTGAGTCCTAGCATAGAAATCTGTTAATATTTTTGAGTCATAGCATGGAAATCTCTTTAATTCTAATTAGGTACGATAATTATCTGGATGAGTAGTACTGGACCAGTGAACAGTTGGGATATTGTGAACAACAATATGAAAATTTAAGAGATGAGAAAGAGTATTGGGATTAGGAAAATGTGTTTGGTCAAAAGGAAAAGAAAATGTGGTGGAGCCACTAAGCGGAGAGAAGAAGGGGGTGTAATACATGAGGTTTTAAAGAGAGACAAAACCCATTTGATACCCTTCTCATTAGGGCATCACTTTTTATGTTGTCGTTTAATTAGGTCCCACCCTCTATCCTTTTTTTTTTTGCCCGGCTTGCCAACTCTCTTGATTCTGTTCAGAATCAAATTCTCGAAATCATAGATCTGACTTCTTCTGTTTTGGATTAAAGAAAGAGAATATATAATAAAGAGAATCTGTTTGAATATATTTGGGAGGGCCCGGGAAGTGGGATTGGCGTGAATATTAGGGAATTCAACCTTTTTTTTTGGCCTTTTCTTTTTGTTGTTCTCTTTTGCAGAAGAATTCGCTGTTAAAGATTCTGTATTCTGTAAGGGATCTTTTTGACTAGCTAGATAGCTGCTCCTATTAAAAGCTTCCCAGTTCCCCATACTTGGAGTGCACTCTCGGTCAAGACCTTTTTTTTTTTTTTACTTTTATGTGTTTCATGCACAAATAAATCAAATTGATCTATACAAAAATTGAGTGCACATATGTGGAGATGAGGTTATCCATTTTTTTAGCCTTGAATATTGTTTGTTTCTTTTCTTTTTTTTTTGGGGAGGGAATATGTTTAAGAAGATATTCTAGAAGAGATTGTTTTACGAGGCTATGTTTTGATGAGAAGAAATGCTCCATGACATGACCCCTCACCGAAAACAGAAAATTAGGAAAGAAAAGAAGAGGAAAACTTTAAATGCAATTATGAACTATAAATGGAATCAACTAATTTCAAGTGCATCCCTTTGGTTGTTGAGCTTGATTGGTTATATGAGAAGGAAAAGGAAATCTTCAAAAAGTGAATTTCAGAGGCTTATTTATAATAAGGAAAATGAGCTTGCGAGGAGGGCTGTTTTTTTTTTTTTTTTGGCTCTCCACACACACCACTGAATGATAGCTGTTGACGTCAGCACATTGAATAGGTTTCTCTATTTCAACAAAAAAAGGGTGACTCATTAACCATGATTTGCGTTCAAGATCTTCACGAATTCTCTTCAAATCATCTATGTGGAGAAAATCATGTGACTTTTATTACTCCGTTTAGGTCATCAAATATATAATTGTTAATTACTTTTCCATCCCCTCAAGCTTGCACTTTTTCTAAAACTAGTTGAAGCAAGTGCAAAACACGAGCATGTTTAATTTGTTATTTAATGGGCCCAGTAGATCAGAGGGATGCAACGTGTCGAGGAAGCACACTTGTAAATCTCCGATTTGCTAGTGCTGTCTGATAAGTCTATACAAAGTGGTGTTAACCTCTAACAAAGTAATAGGATGGTTTGGTCCAAAATGAGTCGAAGAAAAGTGATTTTTAGGGCCCACTCTATCACCAAACAACTAAAATTTCCCCGACTTTTAGGATAATGAAAGGATCAAACATGAGTGGAGATTGGTGGAAGGAGTAATCCATGGTTTATAGAAATATGGCTTAGAAGATAGAGACAAAGTTTTCTCTAGGAGGTCGGAAGTCAAAGCTTTCTCTAGGAGGTCTGAAGGCAAAGCTGGCTCTAGGGGCGAAATTTATGCGTTTTCGCAAAAATGGATCAAGAAAGGGGAAGTCTAGTGGCTATGACTAAAAGGATGAAGTTTTGGTGTTTTCTTGTTCTCATAAAGTGTGCTCAGGAGGCAAACATATATAGGTCATCTCTGACCTTCCTAATGGCTTTGGAAATATTCTCATGAAAACTCGAAGATCTGAGGGACACTTGGAGGAAGGTCTCCAGCTTCGGCAGCAAAAACCCAAAGAGTTTCTTCAAAAAAGTCCAAGTTCAGAGATCGCGAACTTGGTTCAGAGCTTTTTAGATAGTAAGTATGGTATGGTGATGAGTGATCATGATGGAGGAGGGTACTTATAGGTGAAGTTGGGAGGTTCTTGATGGTTGTTTTAGAGGCCATGCTGCTCCGCTCCAAGCACACTTACAGCACTCCATCCCCTTTAGAGCAAACACGTCAGATGTCTTTTCTCATTTGAATTTTTGCTTGGTCATAAATGGGATAAAGTTGAGGCAAAATTATGGATTTTGTGTTGATTTCAGATACCTCCTCAAGTTTGAAGTTTCAAGGTGTGTTTAACTAAACTCATGATCGATGACCTTCCACTCTTAGATGTCTATTACGCGTGAAGTTGGCTTTAGTAAAAGGTTTTGTTATTTTTTGCCGAGTCCGAGACGTCCGACACGCGATAAGAATGCCTCCTAAAGGCGTGCAAGAAGCACTCCTTGAGCGCACGGAGGATGCCTCCAGAGGTAGGTCTGTCACTCTAAATGAAGGTCTTCTTAACACTAGAGTCCTCTCGAAGGCACATGCGTAACGCTTTTCTGAGGAACATCTATTGCTCTGGGAGTAGGTTTTCCTGGTGCTGGAGCCCTCTCGAAAAAGCACGCCGCTTGCCTGTGGAGGCATATTTGTTGCTCTGAGAAGAAATTTTCTGAATTTATTTCGCTAAGGGAAGGTTCCTTTGGCTTGGGCTTTAGAATGTGGGCTTTTCTAAGGCAAAAGAATGCCTTTTTTTTTAAGGCCATTTTAAGGCAACATAGATAGAGAATTGCAAAGGACTCTCCAAAACGATCTCACAGGAGGATTCTCATGGACATGTAGTCCGTTGCAGACAACTGCAGGTCGAAGGCCTCAGAGATTAGTAGGTGTCTATGTGACTGTGAGAGTGAATTTAGTTATGTACTCCCCATTCTTTTAATATAAACACCAATATTTCATTTTAAATAAAATAAGCAAGTTTCCAAAAGCTGAAAATATGTATATATATACATTAATAAGAACTTCCCAAAAGTAACTACTCAATAAAAAGTAACCACCCTTTCCAAAATATTTATTTAATATTATTTATTATGCATGTTATGAGAGTGAAACTGGTAAAAAAAAACTTTTTTAAAAACAAATGATCTTATAATAAAACAACCATCATATTGGATGGTTACTTATAATAAAACAACCATCATATTGCTTCAAGTTTGTTGATGTAAGCACTCCTTCTGGGAGGAAGTGAAACGAGCCCCATAAGCAAAAGAGAGGTTTTACGAAAACCACTTAAGCATGCAACTCACCACATAACAGACAAAGAAAGAAAGCACTAAAAACAGAAGAGGAAAGAGAGAGAGAGAGAGAGAGAGAGAGCGCGAGGGAGAGAACAAAGAATAAATCGAAAAGAGGGAAAGAAACCGAAAAGAAATCTTAAAAAAATTAGAGAAATCAACCTAAAATCATACCAGATTCTCCTTATTTCTCAATGGCGACAAATATCTCATCATCATGATTGAAGTGAGGGTAATGAAGAGAGAGCAAGCTGTTATGGTAAAGGGAGGGAGTGAGGGAGAGACAAAGGATTGAGAGAGCGAGGGAGAAAGCTATTATGTTATTTCTCTCAATTATTTTCTAAAAGCCTATTATTTAATGCAATTTCTGGATAATAAAATTAAAAAAAAAGGGATTTGAGATAAACACAATGGTTATTCAGAGGATTTTCCCATCCTTTAAGGTAAAGCATATTTTAAGAAAAAATTAAGATTTTAACGTGGCAAATTGGAGAAAAATTATTTATGGATATATATATGAGAAAATAGTATTTGAATTGGTTGCCTAAAAAATAAAATGTTTGAATAAGATAATTATCTGTAAGGTCATATTTAAAAAATGTAATAATAATTTAAAGGCATATTTGATAACAAAAATATTTAATAAGGATACTTAGTGGAAATATATTTTAACAAAGAACAAAGTATTTAATTTGGAGGTAAATTTCAAAATATTAGATATTTTTTGTATAAAAATACCATAGATGTACAAAAATGTGTGTGTTTTACTCAAATATTATATATGTATGAAAAGCGGATCATATTTAGGAGAAAAATTAAAGAGGTTGAATCAAATTAGAGGCTACATTTGATATATATATATATATATATATTAAGTTTGGACTCATTTGAGAAATTTTATTTTTATGAAGCAATTAAAAAAAGGAAATTATTTATAAAGAAAACAAGAGGGGATGTGGTTTTGAAAATTTTTGAAAAAAAAAGAAACAAGAGGGGATTTATTTTTTTTTTTTAAAAATAGTTTTAATAGAGGAAAAATAGAAGAAAAATGAAGCATGTTTTAAAATATATAGATTGTAAAAAAAACAAAAATAAAAACAAAAGTAGGAAAAAAAAAAAGGTCCTAGAGGATAGGAAAATGCTTCCTTCTAGCAAGGCAATCCATGACTTGTAGTTAATATTGAGCTGCTTTCCAGCTCAAGTATAACCTTTGTAACACAATGACCCTTAAATTTCAATTCGTAACATTTGTTCTCGTTGATTTATGAGATACTAATAAAAAAAAGCCTCCTTAAATTATGATTTTTAACATATATGACATAGTATCATACATAATGAGGGTTATTGAACAGTCTAGTAAACCATTATACTGTAACAAACCCTAATACAGTCACTAAAAGAATAAATCATTTTTAATTTTTTTTTAAAGAGCATGAGAGAAATGTCAGATTTATTAAAATAATTGATAGCAACTATCAGATTGAAAATAATTAAAATAAATTTCAATTAATAAAATATCAATAGTAAAAAAATTTCCCTTTCCAATTCTACCCTTTTTTGTCTCTCCTCTGTATTTCTTTTCCTCCTTTTTCCTATTCTCTTTCTAGTTGCTCCTCCACCATCTTCCCTTGCGTTGTAGCTCCATCGATGGTGACCTCATGACTAAGCAACTTAGGCCTTACTCCTTTCTTTATCATGTTAAACTTAGTGTCCTAAGTATTAAACAATGTTATGTTTTTTTAGACATTTGATCAATAAAGAATTTGTTATTTATGCCATATGTCAAATTAGTTCTCTTTATGTTCATTTGTGTTGAATGTATGATAAGCAAACAAAGGTCTAAGAATGTCGTTCTAAACCTTGAAGATTGTGTATATGATGGATAGATTATACGGAAGACATAAAACTTAGGGTGATCGTCTAAATACAAAATGTTTGAAATTGATGGAATAAAATTAGGCACCTTATTCATGTTAACATTGTAATGTTGTCTATATCCTTAAAGGAAGATTACTTATCTTGGTCATCAAAGTGAAACTCCACTCGTAGAGACATTAGTTATTATCATTGGTGACGATTTATTAGATTGGGATAAAAACAAATTGAATTGGTTAATAATTCCATTTTAATAGATCAATTTACTTTAGACAATTATGTATGTTACATCTTAATCCTGAAATGGAATAATAAGTCTGTATTCTTGACTTTTGTTTTTTGATATACCAAAAGGTGACATCTTGAATTAAAGGAAGGTACATATACTGGTATGTCAGAGACATGTGACTCTTGATTGACATAGATTTGTTATTTATAAATATGAAATCCATAGCTCTTTGTAGAGTTAATTGTATCCTCTTATAGGCATTATATTGTAATTGAAAACTAGAGTGCTTAACCATTTGGATATATTTGTGTAACCAAATGGTTTACTATTTGTATTGGCTATAAATAGTAAGTATTCAAATGGTGAGATAATAAAACATAAGTAACTATAATTAGAAAAGTAAAACAGAATTTATCATGAAGCTAATTGTGGATATCCTATAAGTGTTACACATTATGATATGTCTTGAACGAAAAACTTATTAGAGTTTCATAATTTATATATGGGTAGAGAATGTAGCTCTAAGCTTTTAGTGGAATAATTTTAGAGTTGATAATTATAAAATAAACATGTAGGGGACATATCATTTTATAATTATAAGGGCTTGATCTATATATGTTTATAATATCCCTTTTGGTAGCTCACATATTTTTCTGTAATGATATGGCATGCTTTTTCTACAAATTGGTAACTTATATTTATTTTATGATTGGTTCAAATTTGGTTGATTAGATTGTAATAATTCATGTTAGTTAATTGATTGAATTAATTGTGTGAATTAATTCAAGATAAACATGTTGAATTATTTGTGCATATTTTATTTGTAACGAGGTTCTTGGCATATAGTTGTTTTAATTGGATAATTTATGCATTGTTATTTAAACTTAAAACTGAGGCTTTATGAAAGATTCTCAGGTTAAATAAAATGGGTAATTATCCAATCGGATGAGAACCAAACATATATCGGATTAGGTGGGTTGACTAGAGTTTTAGAATTGATAGCAAGTTAGCCCCGATCGGCCGTTCGATCGGCATAAATATGGTTCGATCAACCGACCCTACCACATCAGCAAACACATTTTACACATTTTGCTATAGGGTTTTGATCCAATAACATGTTTTGAAGCCCAATTTGATTATCATGAGTGCCCTACCAGCAACTATAAATAGGAAGATGTTCTTATTGTTAATTAGATCATGAAAAATTTAGAGAGATTTTCTAGTGAGACAAAATCTAAAATTCTCATACAGTTATTTTTTAATGTCAAGGACAATAATTCTTAGTTTTCTCTTATAGTTGGAAGGAGACATTTCTAAGAGGAGAATTGAACGACATGTGCCCACTCGCATTTCAATCGTGGAAAAGAAAATAGCAAAGAAAACTAGTTGGTTGAGACTCTTCTAGATGCGACTCTTATGTAGCAATTCTGTCAAACAATTTTCTACCAGAAGTACAATTTCCAATTCGCTAAGGAATGAAGATCTTTAATTAATTTATGATGCATATCATGTCTAGCTCATTTTATTAAAAAAACTTTTACTAAAGATTTTTAAAAATTCCGCTGCATGCTTGTTTTTCAACAAATCAATCCTCTCTTTGTCTCTATCTCCCCTCCAAATTCTCATCCTATCTCTTTCATCACTCATCAAGAATCACCCACTGGTATGATTCCGTTGATAAGATTAGGTGTTACCTTGCAACGCCGTCGCGATTCTGGACACGTCAAGAAGCTAACGAATCTTCGTCCATCGCCTTGCGTATCCGTTGATGGTGATGGTTATGATCTCTCAAGGCAAAACCATTGATCTCGCCACTGAAACACAGATTAAGTGCCTTGGAGGTTGGATTTGAAATCGAGATGACCAGAGAAGAAGAAAGAGAGAGAAGATCTGAAGAGAGAAAGAGAGTGAACAAGTGGGAGAAGAAACGAGTGGAAGAGAGAGGAAAAAAGATCTGAAGAGAAAGAAGAAACGAGTGCAAGAAGAAAGAGAGAGAGAGAAAATATCTGAAGAGAGAGAGGAGAGAAAGGGAAAAAATTATTATTGAGGATATTTTACCCTATACAGTTGTTTAATTTGTACAATTGACATTAATTGACATTTTTGACATTTACAAATGTAACATTTCTTATAATTTCTCATTTTTTAAGGTTTCTTAATTTTTTAAACAATTAAAATTTTTTTGTTATATCAAGCTTTTAAATTCAGATTAAGTTTGGACATAGTAGAGCTACCAAAATCTTATACATTATGCACCAAATTTTAATTATGTATCAATAATTATAAAAGGTTCTAACAAAAGGAGTTTTTGGTTAATATTTCATAGATACGTGAGAATGTAGGTTACATTTTAAAATTCAAAAATATACTATTATAAGGCTATAATTGAGGGAAAATTTAGGGAATTAATCCATATATATATTTTTTTATTCAAGGGGAAGAGGAATGCTACCATTTTAGAGTGGGGTTAAGCGTGACTCAAACCCTCAACCTATGGTTGGAGTGGAAGGACTTACAATCAACTAAGCTGCCCTCATTTGTCTAATCCATATTTTTTTAGTACCTACAAGACTAGAAAAGCGCTTAATCTTAATTACAGACTTTTAACTTCTGACATTTTTCTAAAGATGAATTTGTGGGAAAGTACTTCCTTCTAGCGGACAGTCCACCACTTATAGTTAACATTGAGCTACCTCCCTTTTGGAATCGAGAATGTCGTTATAATAACTTTAAAAAAGGCCATTTTAGTTTAAGTATTTTGAGGGAATTTATTCCATTTTATTTTTTAAATGACCATTTTAATTATTTTTTAGTTCCAACAAAAACAGAAAAATTTTAAATCTTAATTATCGGTAAATATCTTCCCACGTTTTTTGAAGATCAATTTGTGTGTTCTATTATCAATTTAGGAGAACATATGAAGGCAGCAAAGTTTCAAGAAAAAAAAAAAAAGAGGAAAAATCAACAAACCAATCTCAATGTTAAAATTTGACATATTTAATGCAACTTCACATCCTTTACGTTCCATTACATCCTCGTATTCATTATTTCCTATGTGTAACCAACCTTCATCCCATGAAAAATAAATTTAAAGGGAATGAGAATTTTGATGGATTTTTGCACTTTGGATTACATGTTAAAGAGACTAACTATAGATAGCAACACATCGACATGCACATTTTTTAATCGGTTTTGTCATATAATTAAGGGTGGAGCACATCTCTTTTTGCCATTGGATATTTGAGGAATCCCAGTTTGGGACCTTAACTCGAAGTCCCAAGTGTTTTTCCACTTTATGATGAGTCTGATTTGGGCTTTCCAATTTCTTTTCGTATGTGATTCTTACTTGGAATTTTTGTTTTTGTGTAGTCGGAAATCGATTGAATCAGTTTCAGGCAACTGCTTAACACTTTGCCCAAGTTATCTAGGGCTTGATTCCTGATATTGTTCCCATAATTGATTTGCTTGCTTCTGTCGAGAAGCATTGAAAATTTGTGTTGCAACATGAATAGTCTGAATGCAGAGGTCATGCCACCTCCATACGACATAAGTGACATTATGTAATAGGCTATTCCCCATATGCAAGTTTCACTTGTGGCTCCTAGACAAGGAAGTCGTCATAGGCAACTGAGGGACAATTGATAAGAATCGAGGGGAAGTGGTTAAAACCAATGTTTGGGTTGAGAGCGCAATCTTGGACATGAAAACCATCGGGAGGATAACTGTAATTATTTTTGACAAGATGATCACGTTCATGACAAGTGGCCTCCGCCCAAAAGCCAAAATTGAGGTATCATAGTTGAGGATGACAGAGAGGAAGAGGACGATGAAGTGCCCTCTTTGGCTTGGTGACAGACTGGGACAATGGAATGGAGATTTTGCTCTAGTTTTTCGCTCCAAGAGTAGACTTCAGGTCCTTCAGATCAGAGTTTGGCTATTGAGGGGCTCATTGCTTCAACTTCGACCACTAAGGCTCGAGATGGAAATTCCATGAGCTCTAGTCAAGGTCAAAGTATGGAGGGCCTCAAGAAGATACCCAATTACTTCAAAGATGTTGAGATGTTGGCTTAAGTAGATTATTGAACATGAACGTCTGCCCGCTATCCCTACATTCGAAGTTGACGAGGACAAATTCTGCTCCCTAAGATGTTGGCTTGATATGGAAGTAGGAGGAGGGCTACATTGTTTGTTACAGCCTTGTGCTCCTCCGGCTCCCCCCCTTCCTCCTTTCCTTTCCCTTCCACACCTAACTCTAGTAACTTTGACTCTTCGACCAAAGTTGTTAGGAGAGAAGCAAGAGGCCCGATGGGGGATATTGATTTTTATTATCTTGATGTTTCATTTGTGCAAGTAGGGAAAGCAAGTGGTGAAAAATGAAAATTGACGTCTAATGTAGTTAGATATGATGTAGTTAGATATCTTATTGTCTGTATTTTGGATTTTGCATCTGTTGGCCTCCTGCGAGTGTTTCATTGGTGTCATGTTTGACCGTTGTAGACCTAGAAGTCCTTCGTAGTAGAAAAATATTATATAATATTTTTTTCTTTCTTTGTACTTGTTTTACTCTGTTTTTCCTCTTTCTTAATTTTGTAGCTTGGTAGACGTAAAAACCAAGAAAAAATAAATTGTAATGTTTAGTACAAATTTTAATTTTCGTTGTGAGCGCTTCTTTTTTTTTTTTTTTTTTGTAGTTTTGGTACCAAGAAAAAATTGTAATATGTGTAGTACAAATTTTAATTGTCATTGTCAGCCTTTTTTTTTTTTTGTAGTTTTGGATATTTTATTGACAATAATTGTTTTTGTCGTTTTTTTAAGTCCAATGTTTTCTTTTTAATAATTTTGTAGTTTGTTGCTACAAAATTATAATCCTTCGCTAGCACATGACTTGGAACTCGAGCTTTTGGAGGTGGACTTCAATGGCGTGGAAGGGTCGTATTGAGAAGAATCCTTATGATAGCAACAAGGCTTTGAATAGCTCCTGGGATTCCATTTTGGTAAGTTTCCAACAAGAGCGTTATTGAGATTTGACGAAGATTTGTTTATTCAATTATGTCAAGCACAGAGCATCACTGAGATTTAATTGACAAAGAAGAAGTCAGTGGAGAAAAAAAATGGTGAAGTGAGATGGCATCCACTAAGATTAATAAAAAAGTATTTCTTTTTAATAAACAATTGTTTTTTTAAAAAAATTTATGATATTTAATTTAGTCCAATCCGATGTATACTAAACACATGATAGGATTCAACATACTCCAATCGAATCCAATCCTAACTCTATAATCCAATCCAATCCAATCTAACGTGCCAAACATACCCTTAATGTAATTGACTATATAGTAATTTAGTGTATTACGAATACTAATCTAGTATATTACTTTGACGACTAGTAACATGCATGTTGGTTGAGCGAATTAATCTCATTGATAACAATATTAATCTATTAGATTTAGAGAAATTTTTATAAATACTATCTTTTAAAATTCTTTTTATAAATGAGACACATGTTTATTCATGATACAACTTAACATATAATACGAATAAAAGTGTGGCATAAATAAACACAACTTTTAAAAATGTACATAACACGTATTTTTCTCTTAGATTTACTTCGGTACTTATGTCAGTTGGCGATCTTGTGAAAAAGGATGCATAATTTGGTAGATTACCTATGTAAATCTACTAGATTACTTTAGCCATAGCTGGTAATCATTTTTGATAGAGGAAATTTAATGGAATACTACACTCCTTATTAAGATTGCCCTCTTTACTTTAACTTTTCAAAACTGCCCTTTTAAAAATGTACATAACACGTATTTTTCTCTTAGATTTACTCCAATACTGATGTCAGTACATAAATAAACATAACTTTTAAAAATATACATAAATAAACACTGTTAGTGATGTACCCTAGGCCAATTATGTAATGACCACATTTTGACTTCGTTATATTTGCATTTTATTAAAAAAGAGACATTTTCATTATTTTTTTTATTCTAATTTCATGAATAGTTAATTCTGCTTAAGGTCATCAAGTAATGACTTGATAGTAAAACTCTTAGGTGAAAATTAAATTCTATTCTAAATTATCCCTAGTCGGTCATTATTATTGGGATAATAATAAATGAAGACTAGTATGAAGTTTGACTGATGATTATGTTTTACTAATCATGTGTATGAGATACTAAGTCAACTCATAGATGCATATTTAAAAAATGATGTATTGGATCGACCTGCTATGAGAATACTGCATGGATAATTGTCATAAGTGATTCTCATCATAATAGTATTATCCTAGTCATCTGACTTGAAATCACTATTGTTTCCAACATGACAAGTTCTGTATTTTGACACATTATAATATTATCTTTAACAAGATGATGCAATGGATTGTTGTTGGATATAGAGTGAATCATGTGAGGAATATGAATGATTACGAAAGAATTTGTCCCTCATTTATAATAAGAAAGATATCTATGGGCCCTTTGATAAGTTAGATTGAAGAAAAATATATGGCTATACTGGAATGAATTGATAAGGGTTATCAATATCAGCCTACTTAAGATCGAGAAATAATATGATTGAGTAGTATAAGGTTGACATAAACCATGCCTTATGTTCAATCAAGGTATCTAGTGACAAAAGGACTTTAATACTTATTGTGGATTAGGTTGTGTCGGATTATTGACATTCACATAACTTGGGTAATCATAATGTCTTGCTAGAGGCCGCTTATGATTTGTGGGCCAGAAACAAAATTTCAAGCCCACTATCGACGTTATGTGACCCTACAGGGTCACACACTTAGAACATACCAAAAACGAATTTTGGGTTTATTGTGTCTAGGTTCAATGAACCTGATAATGTCTAGATTCGATGTACTAGATATGTCTAGGTTCATTGAATTTGACATCATCTAGATTCTCTGAATCATATTCGAATTACTGATATTATCTAGATTCTCTGAATTATATTCGAATTACAGACATTGTCTAGATTCTCTGAATCATATTCAAATTACAGTTTACCCTAGTTAAAATCTGACTCTATCTCGAAGTCAATAGATATATATATATATATATATCAGTTTTAGGGTTTCTAACTGAATTAAGAAGAAAGAAGGCGTTATATTATTCTAAAAGGCGAGAACATTAAAAACCCTAAAAATTAGAGAGAGTCATTTAACGCAAAGGAGAGGGTGCTAGCACACCAATTCGTTTTGAGAGAGTCTATTTGTATGGATGCCTACAGAGGGCGTTGCTCTAAGTAACAACGTCTGAATCCGATCCTGAATACAAAAAACTCGAGTTAGGGTGTCACCGGAGTGAACCCACTCTCTTCCTTCCAAAAATCTTTCCCTTTTTTTGTTATCTTGGTAAGATTCTATGGCTTTCCTATCAATCTAATCGAATTGCATAGATCCTGCAAGGGTTTTGTGGAAATTAATTTTAATTTTTTGCTGCTTATTTGAATCACAAAACCAACAAAACCTAACAAACACAACTTTAAAAAATGTACATAACACATATTTTTCTCTTAGATTTACTCCCGTATTGATGTCAGTTGGCAATCTTGTGAAAAAGGATGCACCATTTGGTAGATTACCTATGTAAATCTACTAGATTACTCTAGCCATAGCTGGTAATCATTATTGATAGAGGAAATTTAATGGAATACTACACTTTTTATTAAGATTGCTCTTTTTACTTTAACTCTTTAAAACTGTTCTTTTATTGATTATTTTCTCTTTTAATTTGATTAATAATTTGGTCTTTTTGTCTCTAAAAAAAAACATAATTTGATTAATATCTTTTTTTTTTTTTTTTTGCCTCTCTCTCCTCTCTCTTTGCCTCTGCCCGTTTCTCTCCTCCTTTCCCTTGTCTACCAAAAGAAAACCAAATCTATATTTTCTGTCCTAACCCTCTTCTTCTTCATCTTCTACTACCTCCGAATCTGGTTTTCTTCTCCGGCTGTTGGACTTCCGTCGACAATCTCTACCTATAATCTACGGCGTGGTCAGAAACGAACCAAAAAGCTTGCAAGCTTGGCGAACGCGGTGCCATGGCCATTGAAGATTGACAGGGAGCTCGATAAGCTTCTGCCAGAAATCAGAGGAGATTGCGAAGGACTTCTCGTCGACGAAGGCTGCGATCAGATACTCCGTCGTGTCCCGCAGTCTTGCGCCGCACTTCCAGTGTGGAGTCGAAGGCACGAACCCCCATTGGTTGAGGTCGTCTCCAATCGGCCTTTTCCTGGTGATTTTGACAGTCCTTTCTTGATGATTTTGACAAGCATGCAGCTTTTTTTGCATCTCTGGTTTCCGATTATGTTCTTTGATTTCCATTAGGTTCTTTATTGTTCTTTTTATCAATTTATTTAAATGTATTTTTGTAATCTGATCGAGGAAATTTTGCTAACTGTAATCTATATGTTGAATAAATCTAGATTTCTGTGGTCTGAATCGAAATCATTCAAATCGCTTGTTTGAATTGGGATTTTTTCTCCCAAACACTAATTTGGATTGAATTGAATAGTTAAAACAAACACTACCTGAGAATTTAATCATCCAAAATTATTGTTAAATCTCTCTGGTGTTAGTATTATGTTGAATAAACTCAAAGAACTTCTGAATCATAGAATTTGGTAGAAGAACGTTTGTGAAAAGAAAAAGAAAAAGAAAAAGAAAAGAAGTTGGTTGAAAATGGAAAATAATTTTAATTGCAAATCAGTAATTGATGAGGAACCTCAAAAACACGCATTGGTTGTAACACATTTTAATGGTAGATAGACTGATCAAGAACATATATGCTTTAAACCTTTTTTAATTTTTTGATTATTAGATTTCTTTTGGTGCAAGCTTTGTGTCATAGCATGAAAGGATATTACTATGCATCTAATTAAAAAGCAAACAATGGCAGGAGATTCTCTGCTCCATTGATATTTCTTGACTGATGGTAATGTTGACTGATAGCAGGTGATTGTGATATTCTTAAGATTGAGTAGGCAAATGATATTTTTTTTTTGACGGCTTATGTCCAATTTTGGTGTTTTCCTTGTTAAATTAAGCAGGCAGATTAAGTCCAACATTTGAGTAACTTTTTTATCAGATTATGAAAAATACTGGTATTTTTTGTTTAGATTATGTTGTGGAGAATATACTGCAAAGATAGTGTTTAATTTGTTGTAGAACTTGTTGAAAAGATTTTGCGTAAGACTTTTAATGAGATGTTGAACCCCTATACTAAGAAATATGAGGCAGAAGCATTTTTGTTATAATTTTTAGTTTGTTGTTGAGAATCACATAATATTGTGAATTTATTTTGCTCTTGTTATAATCTTCTTTTTCAAACTTTGGTGTATTTTTTTGATGTTGTGAATTTCAGTGTGTAATCTTTGTGTTTTTTTGCTGTAATTTTTTTGGTTTTTCTGATAATGTTTCCTTTGGTAAATTGATTTTTGTTACAAATTGGAAATAATCTTGTAGATTCCACTTTGGAATCTGTTAGGTTCCAAGATGGACCTAGTGGGTTTCGGGATGGAATCTGATTGGTCTTGTGATGCAATATGGCAGGTTCCAGGATGGAATTTAGTAGGTTCCATCTTTGGAATCTATCAAGCTACGCTCGGAAAGAAAATATGTTGAAACCTGGTAGTTCTAATTTTGAAACCTACCAGGTTACAATCCAGTATCTCGTGCCAGCAAGCAAAGGCGGTTAGTGCTTTTTTCTTTCAAAAAAAATATGTTGGAATCTAGTAGGTTTCAACTTTAAAACCGACCAGGTTACAATACGGTATTCCGCATCGGCAATCAGAGGTGGTTAGTGCTTTTTTGTTTCAAAAAAAATATTTTAGAATCTGATAGGTTCTAACTTTGGAACCTACTAGGCTAGAATTCGGCCCCCCACGTTGGCGACTAGAGTAATTTACTTTTAGATTAGGTACCCTGAGGATTAAATGATATTATAGTTTTTAAGACTATTTTCTTTATGTCCTCTTTATGTTCATTTATATGGAATGTATGATAAGCAAACAAATGTATGAGATTGTCAGTCTAAACCATTAAGATCATGCATATGATGAACATATTATGTAGAAGATATAAATCTTAAGGTGATCGTCTAAACATTAAAAGTACTAAATTGAGGTAATAAAGCTAGGCACTTTATTCATATTGATATTATTATATTGTCTACATCCTTCATGGGAGATGACTTGTCCTTGTCATTGAGTGGAACTCTGCGAGTAAAGACAGTGGTATATTGTCATTGGTAATGATATATTGGATCAGGACTAAAGAAGAATTGATTTGATTAATAATTTCACTTGAATAAATCAATTCACTTTAAACCATGATTTAAAAAGGCGTTCGAGGCGTACGCCTCGAGGCTCGCCTCAGTTTGAGGCGCTTAATCAGCTTTTCAAGGCTTAAGCATTGAATGGCTTGAACGAGGCTTACGCCTTTTTTCATTGAGGCGTGCGCCTTGAGGCATTTTTGCCTCAAGGCTTATGAGACGTGAGCCTCCAATTGAAGGCTATTTTGAGCCGATTTTTAATCCAATCTTTTTTTTTTCCTTTCAAAGAAAGTCAACCTAATATCAAAATCGGGCTTTAATCAGATAAAAATATGCAACTAGATTTTTAAACCCTAAGTCTACCATCTTCTTCGACACTTCTTCATCATCTGCCCCCTTGTTCATCATTGACCCTTTCTTGATCATCAACCCTTGCAACTTTCAAGCCCACTGTCCTATGAGCAGTGACTAGAACGACGGCCCACCGACAACAGCCACCTCCAGATTCTGACCTCCTCAGCCCTCACTCCTTAGGTTTTTTTCCCCTTTTTCTTTTATTTTCTGCCATAGGTTGGGTTTTTTTTTTTTTGTTTTTTCCCCTCTTATAGCTACTGTAGTAATGTATATTTTATAGAAGTAGGTGTTATACAAAAGTTATAATGTTATATAAAATGAAATTTATATAAAGAGTGCAGTATGTGATTTTTATTCATTTAGATCTATAGTTATTTTATTTTCTAAAAAAAAAAAGGTTATCTTATGTGCTATAAAAGCCATATAAGTATAACCATATTAGAAGAACAGGAGTATACATATTATATTGTATGTGTTTTGTACACTTTCTTATTGTGTCTTATGGTTTTGTGATGAACTAAGTATGTGTTTTATGGCATGTTTATGAACTTTATTCAACTTTCTGAATTTTTTTATTTTGCATTCGAGGCTTATGCCTCAATCCGCCTCGAGGCTTACACCTCGAGTCAATTAGACAAAACGCCTCGGTTCCTGTTTTTGCCTTTTAAAACCTTGCTTTAAACAATCATATGTGTTACATCATAATCCTGAAATGAATCAGTGAGTCTGTATTTTTGACTTGTGTCTTTTGATGTACAAAAAGATGACATCTGAATTATATCAAGGTGTGCATGCAAGCACGTTAGAGACATGATTCTTGATTGACATAGGCTTGTTACTCAGAGATATGGAATCCATAGCTCTTTTGTAAAGTTAATGATATTTTCTTATAGGCATTATTTGTAATTGGAAACTAGAGCGTCAACCATTTTAGATACATATATGTAACTGAATTGTATATTATTTAATGATTCTATCTATATAGGCGTTATTAAACTACTTAAATTTACATATATTAGGGTTACTTAAATTTGTGAAACATTTTTTAAAGGTACTTACCAATTAACTTTACTCAAACCATTTTTACTTTTGTTGCAACAAATATTATAACATAAAGTATTAGTATAAAAGCCCTAAAGTAATATGGACTAAGGATGTATAGCTATGACCTTGGTTACCAAAATATACATACAATTTTTCATTAGTACTACATATATTTAATTGAAAAGTTTTAATTAACAAAAGCTAAGTGAGGAACAAAATATGCACAATATCTTTCCATATCTCCAAGATCGTCCGTTACTATACTATTGTCCATTTACATCACTATGCAGGTTGTTCACCTATAGTACAAATGTATTTAAATGAGCTTTCGCTCAATAAATAGGAACTATAACTCGCAAAATATTTTAAATTATACATAATAAAACATGCATGATCTGGTTGTGCTTATTTATGATCATAACTTGTGAAATTAATTAGCTCGAGTATTCGTACCCATTGCTTGCGATTATCAGGAAGCTAGGATTTGCAAGGTCCCTAACAACGTGCCATCTAGTTTATCTTTTATTGTAACTTAAGCCTCCTTATGGGGCGAGAGGTTTTATTGCGATACTCAACTTAATCTTTTAGGTTTCACTTACTTTATTAATGTTTATACAGGATGACATGGCATCGCATATTATAACTTAGACATAGGCATATATTTATGATTTTTATAAAACATGTAAAAATCTGTTGTTTGAAATCTATTTATACAGTATGTGAGATTCCTACTTATCTGATTTTCAGCATTAGAAATCACTAACTCCCCAAAATTGTAACACCTAAGCATTTCTAGTGCATTAGAAATGCAATAATTTAAGGATTATTGTTTAATCCAATTTATATGATAAAATCTATAAAAGCAGAAAATTGGATTTTTAAGGGTAAGAATCATGCTATAGCCTTAAATAAAGAATGAATGATATGAAAATAAGCTGGAAAACTTAATTGTTGTAAATCGTGTTGTAATACATATTAAGACAAACATACAGTTTAAGGAAAAATATTGTATAACAATATAAAAAATTATACAATATTAGAATAATGCAGTGTGAGGAAATACACTGATAATGTAATGTAGTATGAAAATTACACTACAAAAGTAATGCAGCGTAGGAATTTAACTGTTTAAGGTTAAACATTATAGACATTAGACTGTTTAAGTTAAAGAAGTCTAGGAATAATACTGTTGGGAGAATATGGATGAATAAGGAATGCTTAGCAGTGTAGCGAAATACCAACAATATAAGAAATACTGTCAGTATAAATTTAGACTGTATAAAGTTGGATAATATTAGAATTACATTATGGGATGGATGAAAATAAGTATGGGAGGTTGTGGGACCTTATGAATTATATAGAGAAGAATACCGATAGTATAAAAAAATACTGTCAGTATAAATTTAGATTATGTAAAAAGTTTTGTGGGACCCACCAAAGGCACACCTTGATAGTTTTGATTGGGCCACCACATTTACTAATGTGGCCCAACCATAAAAGGCCAAGTTAACCCTAAGGATAATTCGGGTGGTTTGTCACCAAAAAGAAAAAAAAAAGAAAAAAGGAAAAAAGCGGGGGACACTCCATGGGTGGAGAAAAGGCCACATCACCCCTTTGTTTCCTTTATATTTAGCTTCAAAAAGAGACCAAAAGTTAGTCTCTTCCATGCAAAACGTGAAAAGGAAGGAAAGAAAGAAAGAAAAGAAAAACTCCCATTTTTCCCCCCATGGACCTGGCAGCCCTTTGGGCAATTTCCTATCAAAGTTTGATGAGTACAAACCTCTAATCAAGCTTAAAGCAAGCTCTAGTGTTTTAGTGCAAAGTTTTGCAACTTTGGAGGTAAAATTCCAACCTTTTTTCTAAGGGTTTTAGTGATTTTTCTTCAAAGTTATAGATGGGTTTTTAATAGAATTTTATCATGGTTTATGACAAAGGAATTTAAGCAAGTTTAATTGCACAAGTGGAGGATAAAAAACGTGGGCAAAGTTTAGGTAAAACTCTAAACTTTTTACTTGAAATTTATGTGATGAACATGTATGCCAAGTGTTTGATGAAATGCTTTGAGCTATGGCATGTAAATGGACAATATGGCATGATTGGTTTATGTTTTAGATTGATGATGATGGTGATGGAAAGAAAAAAAAAGTGGGGTTTTGTGCAAAAGAATGAAAAAGTTACTAAACTTTGTTAAATTACAAAGTTTAGCTAGTTTTCAAGAAATGATGATTTAGAGGGCATAAAGGTCAATTCATGTTCCAAATATGGTATAGAATTTACCAACACAGTGAGGCAAACAACTTTTGTGAATAAAGTTTTACAAAATTCCAAAAGGACTAAATTGTAAAGTTTTGTTAATTCTTGGTAGATTTGAAAATCAGCCAAAAAGTCTGCTTTAACATTGGAATTTGAGGAAAGTTAAAATATAAAAGTTGTAGAAAGCATCAAAACAGTAAAGACCACGTAGGCAGTTTTTCAAAATTTTGCTCGGTTTAAGAGCTTTGAATTTTATGAAATTTTGAGCACAAAATTTCAAGATATGGAAACGTTATGAAATGTTTGGAATTTGACCATGGAACTTTGGAAAGTATTATTCCTTGGAAAAAATTGAACGTTTTGGTATAAAGTGGTTGTTTTAGTTCTGGGGGCAAAAATGTAAATATCTTTGTATTTTGGGCGAAAACTGTAAAATTGTGTGAAAACTGGGTTTTCACTAGTTAATGTTGATTTCTACACTGTTGTAGGTAATAAGTAATTATAGATACTAAGTTTTAAACAATTTAACGTTTAGGCAATGAATGAAAGAAAGAAAAAGAGATTAAGGGCAAAATAGTCATTTTATGAAAAATGACCAAAACGGATCCGAAACTCCTGATGTCGAGAAACATTCCTTAGTAGAAATTTTTCTATAATATTTAGGTAATGAAACGGCAAAGTTAAGTAGTGAGTTTTATAAAGTTACGAAATGGACGAAAAACCCATTAGGGGTAAAAATGTCATTTTTAAGAAAACGGCTAAAGCAGAGTTACAGACTCCAAACTAGCAAAATGCTCTTAGATGAAAAATGTTCCATAATACATTAAGTAATGAAACTGACACATGGGACGGGAAGTTTAATAGGGGATGTTCAAGTAAAAGAAAGATAACCCGATGGGTTACAAAGTTAAGTAAAAAGAATGATAACCCGATAGGTTACAGAATTAAGTAAAGGGAAAAGTAACATAGTAGGTTACAAAGTTAAGAGCAAGGTAAACCAATGGTTTATAAAGTTAACTAGAGTGAAATGTAAAGTAACTTGGTAGGTTGCAAAGTTAAAAGCAACGGCGTACATAATAAAGAGAAGGGCAAACCAATAGGGTATCAAGTTAAGTTAAAAGGAAAGAATAGTTAATGTTTGAGTTTTATTATCAATCAAGTAGATTGATAAAAAAAAGTTAACTAATAAGTAGGCTGTTGTTTAATCAAGACATAGAAGCTGACTAATGAAAGGAAAAGGAACGAAATAGGGAACGCTAGAGCGTTTTCTAGGTAAGTTCAAACCTCACCTACAACATGAAGTAAATGGTTTTCAAATACTTATATTTATGTTTGCATATATGTATGCAATTGTTATGAAAGTTGTTTTTAAAAGAATGTTTGCATTTTTTTATGCAAATGGTTTTAAAGTTTAAATTAAGATTTGCAATATACTTGCAACTATTATATTTAAAGCATGATTGCATTGCATTTAATATGCGTAAAGTTTAAAAGATTAAGTAAATGTTTGCAATGTATTTGCAATTATTGTTTTTAAACTATGTTAGCATTTTGTTAATGCATAAAGTTTTACAGTTTAAGTTATAAGTGTATTGATTGCATTTGTTATACAATAAATTTTAAAGAGTACAAGTTATGATTTACAAATGTGTTTACATATGACGTAATAGCATTTGATATGCTTGCTAAAGTTAAAAAGAAGGTAAAGTAAAGATAAAAATAAAGTGTCATACCAGCCTCCTTGATGTGAGGTACACAAGTAAAGTTAAAATTTTGACCTCCTTGATGTGAGGTACATGACCTCAGTGTTTGATAGTATCAAGTCTTCCACAAGGGAAGCATTATGTTTATGACCTCATGATTAATGATGTTGGTACAAACATTAAGTAAGGTAAGGAAAGTTAACGAACAAAGATAGAAAGTTAAAGCAAGAAATAAATTATTATAGGATGCTTATAACTAAAAGTTCATAATTGAACATAAATGGAATCATGCCTTTTGATTTTGCTTGTATTCCTTGTTATGAAATATTTATATTTAATGAAAAACATTCAGAGAAATGTTTTACGTTAAATGTCTACAAAAAAAATTTTATGTTTACAAAAAAAAAAGGTTTATGAAGGATGTTTTAAGGAAAAACGTTTAAAAAATGTTTTATGAAAAATATTTATGAAAAATGTTTCAGAAATGTTTAAAGAAAAACATTTATGAAAAACGTTTTAAGAAAAAGGTTTTATGAGAAAAGCTTTTAAAGTATGTGGAAATGATTTGTGAGATTATGTTTGAACTTACTGAGAAAAAGCTCATTAAAAATTTCTTCATGCTACAGGTAGTTCTATAGGTGACCAGAAGGACTTATTTGAAGAGCTGGGTGCTACGGAGGATAGATGCGAAGATTTGGGTATGAATATCACTACAGTTTGCTTCTGCTACTCAAAGAAAAGGTTTTCTACTATTTAATATAGTGTTTTTAAAGTTTAAGAAAATCAGAGTTTTAAGAAATGTTTTCAAAGTTTTAAGATAAGCTTTACGAAATATTTTATATAATTATTAAGTGAAGTTTTAAGCTATGATTTAATTAATGTTTCTTATTAAGTTTTAAGAAACGATTTAAAATAGTTTTAAAGTCAAATGTTGAGTGAGGTCTCAACTTAAATCGCGACAATAGTCGCAACAGTTCTAAAGAACGTTTTAAAGGACGATGATAAAAAAATTTGAGTATTTTTCTTACTAGTAAGTAAGATTAATGCTTAAAAAACAATGTTTATAAAAGTTAAGTGACTGCCGAAAAGATGGGTCGCCACAAAAATTCTCTATTCTCTACCCTTAGACTTTGAAAGAGGATAGCTAACATTAGCTTGTCTTATTCTCTTAAACTTACCATAATAGTAAAGGAGTTAAATTCTTTCCTAATACATATTCTCCTTTATTTAAAGGGTCGTAACATTACCGTATTTCTTACAAGGATTTATTTATTTAATCCTTGTGATTTAATTTTCCTTAATTGCCTTTACTAACCGTGCTAATTATAGAGGGTGTTTGGAAGGGTGGTGGGAACCGTTGGTTAGAATCACGTTTGCTGTAGCAAGTAAGAGCTTTACACTGTAGCAATTTTTTTTTTTATTGTTACTGTAGTATGTGAGAGCTTTACATAGTTCATAACTGAGTTTATGGTTCCCACCACTCAGCCAAACAACAACTAATTAGTTATCTTTTTCCTTTATTTTCATTGTTAGGCTCATAAAATAAATAAGGCCCAATTTTATCTAAATGTGTCTAGGGCATTCAAAATACTAAATAATCAAAACTTTGATTTAAATCATGGCTTTAGAGTTTGTTCAGGCATTAGACCTATGTGTGGCATTGTAAGGTAGTCGCCTAGCATATTGACTTTCTATAACTTGTTTTACCTTTTGTTAGTTTTGAAATCATTATAAGTTACACTACAATTTGTTATAAAGGCCTTAAGAATATGATAAACCATAGGTTCATCAAAAAATTGGGCAGTTTTGAAATTTATGTTATCGAAGTTGTAACTCATGTAGCAACACCTCATACAACCTCAATGAAAATGTCTAGAAATTAATATTGATTGTATTTATAGTTTTTACAAAACAATAATAAATGATAAAACTACATGATTTCAACTCTACGCAGTGAAAGCTGAACAAGTATTAAAACAAAACACACTATGCACAACCGAGGTTGCAACCTAGAACGTGACCTCACGTGCAACACTTAATGAAAAAGTATTGATAACAGCGATCGAACGTACTATTGTTGCTATGAAGGTTTGATTAAGCAATAAAAATGATACTCCAAACTTTAAAATAGAAAAAGACTATATATATGTATATATATATATATATATATATGCGACCTATAGGTTATTCGTACTGTTGAGATTATAACTAGGTCGCGACTTTGCAGCAACCTCGTTGCAACCTCAATGGGTAGCTTAAAACCAAATATTAGAAATGTTGTTTTAGAGTCAGGATTCTGGTTTTTAACATCTTATATATATTGTTTTATGTTGCAGTGACTTAAACATACCTAGGTTTAAGAATACTTAAAAACGATCATTAAAGTGTCATTTTTTGGAGTTAAAGTAAGTGAAAATTCTTCTAAATACAATGTTATAACTTAGATCCAACCTCTTTGATACTCAACATACATAATATTAAAACCAATCATTAAAGTATCTATTTTTATGATCATAGAAAGTGAAGAATCCTTTTAAAACACAAAACATGTCATAGATCTAAACTTTTTATACACATCATGTATAATACTTAAACCATATTAATGGATATTAACAAAAAGCATAACATAAACATAAATTTCTTAAATTTAAAAAGGAAGGTTTAGAAAATATACCCTTGAAGAATTTTTCTCCTAGAGTGTGACACCCGTTATTCTCTTAACGGGTATTAAGGTAATTAAATTAATTTTTAGTGTGCCAACCAAAAATTTGCTTCATTTAAAATCCATTTCACAATATTTATTTTTATCTATTTTTAAATTTTCTAAAATTCTCCTATACTTATTTAGTATGTTTACTGAAAAGCCTTGGAACTTTAATAAATTTCAAAAATGTCATTTTGATATTATGTGGGTTAAAGTCTCCAGAAGAGACATGAGAATATCTTTCCCAACTACTCTTGACCTTCCTTTTCTTTATTTCCTCCGTGACATGCTTCAATATGTCTCCTCCATAATTGCTTTTATCACTTCTCTTCAAAGACTTCATCTTTTCTTCTTTTTTTCTTCCGCTATTTCCACACACTTCTTCTCATTTCCTTGCTAAAGCAAAATGCTTAGAGAACTTCTTTAAGGCAGCTATAAAAATCAGCCACCATCACCTCCATTTGAGCAAGAATTTCAACCATACCGAAGTCAAGGAACCTGTTTTAAAGCCATTTCAAGCTTCCAACTAGCCATAATCTGAGGTCAGAATCTTATGAATAAATTTAGTCTTTCATTTATAATTTTTTTATATACTTAAGGATTATTCAAATTTGCATTCTCAAACTTGAGTATATGTTTTGTTGCTATTTTAGAACATATGTATAAAGTTTAAGTGTATATGCCGTAGACAGAAAATTTATATTGTTAAATTTTGCAATACCTCTATGGGCAGTGGCTCTTTCTTGAAATTCTAGGATTAAATAAAAATGAATTTTATAAATTAGTTTGTATATTTAAAAAGTAGACATCCTAAGCTTTCTAACGAACTATCATAAGCCTAAATCAAAGTTGTATTTTATTTTCTATGAATTTTTCAATTTTTGGATTAGAAGCTAGTAAACCTGCCAGTGGCAATCTATCGCCCATTTACGTTAAGTAAACCGCCTGTTAACTCATGTGATGATTGTAGATAGTGAACCTATCCTTTTCGCAAAAGTATACTATCAGTTGCCATGGTATAGCAGCTACTAACCTGAACCAAGAACCCATCTTTGCTCACCACTTAATTCCTTAATGTCTTGCAACCTTTTCAATATTATCGTAAGTGATTGACGAATCTTATTAGGGACTAAAACATATAGATTACTTGTATACATTTTATATTGTGTTAAGACAAAGATTGTTTACTGTGGTATTCAAAAGAGATTTGCATAAAAGTTTTAATGGCACACTAGTAAGATGGATTTACACATGATTTATTTATGAATGTGGTTGTATGTTGTGCTTTAGTTTTAAATTATCCTTATGCATGCCTAAGGATCAAGGGAGTGTCGAGCTAACGTTAATTGATTTCGGGATTAAAAGATTGATAATAAGCTTGAAAGGTAGGGATTCTATTACTCATCTTTTGTGAGATTTTTATGGAATTAAAATTGATTGTTTTACCACAAGATATATATATCTTTATTGAACTGCTATTATATAGGTATCACATATGAAACTATGACATGGACTCGTCTTATATTATATGGTGAGGAACATAATGAATTGACACATGTTATAAATTGAAAAGCATGGTTAGGAAAACTGACTCTATAAATAATGATTGAATATAGAGAAATGGTGAGACGTGAAGAGGGCGACGGTTATATCCTTGGGCACGAATACCGTAAAACGTAAAATAAGGAGAAGGTGATGACGCTTTCTTGGGTTAAAAGTCCCAGAACATACTGTACAGGAATCGACTTGGTGAGGACTCGGGGCTTGATGTCCCCTCACCGGAACACCCTTGGAATATTTAGAGGGTGATCAAGCGCGCCCATTTTGGTTTCGATGAGTTGAGTGATACTCTATTGAACGTGGGTACCTAGGAATAATGATGAACTGTAACATTTGTATATATGTATATGTATGAAACTCGGTAATGATTAACTATAGTATCCACAGAATATGATTATAATAAATCTCATAATCTGGATAATGATGAGTATTAACTAACCATGTAGGTTTTAATGTGGTAATGATAAAAACCTAAAGGTGAGTAATGGTTTTCTCTACTGAGCATATTGTCGCTCATTCCCTTATATTTTTATCTTTTCAGGACTCACTAAGTGTGAGGTGGCTACGAGAAAAATAGTTGAGGAAGCTATATAGCTATGTACGTTGGGACTGCTTCAATTACTAAGAATGTTCTTCATGATAATGTAAGCATCAATTGTTACTATTTGTGACTGTATTAAAATGCGTTGAGGGTTAAAATGATGATGGCAATAGTTTTTATTCTTAAATTTAAGGCGCTACATTAAACTGTGGTTTAATTATCGTTTATATTTTTATTTTTGATTTGAGAGTTTTCATGTAAGCCCAGGCAACTTTATTTTTAAGGTTTTACTTTTATTTTTTATTTTTATTTTAATTCATTAAAAACTATTAACCCCCATATAAGGGCGTTATAGAATTTTTGGTATCAGAGCCTAGGTTCGGTTAACCTAGGGAGTGTATCACCACTTTAAAAAAAAATTGTGTTTGAAATAGTTTTGAAGTTGAATTTTCATTGTCATCATCAATATGAACCTTCAGGTTGATTTATACAGTCCATGAGGATGTAACATAGAAAGGCTCTAGAATAAAAGTATTAATAGTTATGAGGGAATGATAATTATATTGAATGGGTTTATAAGTAGAATACTTATGAGAGATTCATATAATATTAGGATCTATAAGCATATCTAATTCGTATAGAACGATGAAAAATTCGTGTAGATACGAGGATTTAAGAGCATTTTATCTTGTGAAAAACAATAAGAAATATAAGGCTTGATTTATTGATTTCAAAGTTTGGCATAGATATGTTAAATTCTTCATAATTTATTCAGACCTAAGTAATGATTATGTGTGGATTCGGTGGAGTGCATAAGTGTCAATAACTTTTCTTGAAAGTTCTATTTATTTGAGGAATATGAGATAAGTTAGGAATCCATGGTATTAAATCTTGAATGAGATAGATGTTAGACTTTTAGTTTGTTGAGACTGTGTAAAGGTAAGAATGCATGAATTTTAAGGTTGGAATATTTTGTTACGTATATTGTATTTAAGTGTATCATTGAATCTTTATAAATAGATGCAATGTGAAAATGACCAATAGGAGTTTCCTTAAGTAAATCATAATACTTAAGGCACCTATAATAATTTTGAATAATTACAATAAAATGTTTAACTTTTAGATGTTTAGATGTAAATCTTTTGGTTACCTAAGGTTTTGTTATATGAGGAAATTAAATATTGTATAAGTACAATTGTGAGGATTGTAGATGTTCTTAAGTAGTAACATCAAAGGTATTTGTTTAATGATATGGTCTACGTTGAAAGACATAAATCATATTGATTTCAAGGTTAGTCATATTCTAAACCCTTGGTAGTAATGATGAATCCGTTGATAGATGTTGAGTATTAAGGATAACATATGGGTGCATACATTGTTCAATAAGGTTTTGATTAAAACAAATTATTTGAGTTGCTAGAAGATTATGTTACAATGAAATGATTTTCAATACCATTCAGGAAGATCCATGATTGTCGTTAAATTAGACTTGTTCATAGTTAATTTTATCCTTAGGGGGCTTTAAATTGGGCTTAAAATCTATACAAATTGGTTTTCAATTTTATGTTTGTTATTTAACTCGTTCTAAATATGTTAAGGCCCGAAACAACCTAACCCATTTCAACTTAGAACATTTGGGCTAGTCCAAATCCTAAATCTGTTTGATTCACACTGTCTCTCCTACGTGGCCTCTATACGTGTCATCTACAGTGTTTAATTATTGTTTACATATACGTCTACTGTGCGTTGGAGCTTATTTCTCCAAGCTCACTCACTATCTCTCTTAATTTGTTACTCTCTCTCTAAATTGCAAATTCTTTTCTTTCTCTCTAGAAATTCTTCTCTTTAAAAGAAGAAGGAATTATAGGATTCTACAACTTACTATCTCAAATTTTCCTTTCTATTTACTCTTCTTTCATCTCATCATGGACCCAAAGTACTAACACCTGAGAAAGTATTTTCCATTACTCTCCCAAAAGATTCTCAGAAAGAAATACAAGACTAGAATTACTCGGTTGTGGATTCTTATGCGTTTTGGCATCCCTTGTGATGTGAGAATGTTGATAGAGGGGAAGATCCGTCCGAGTGACTTCAGTCAAGATGTTAGTTTACCAGAAATGGGTACCAGTCGTAGTGCAATGAAAAGAAGAGCTCGTGCCATCGCAGTCACTTGCAACAAATGTGGAAGACAAAATTATAACGGTAAATGTACTTCACCTGGTTATATGTCTACGAATAGAGAGGATAAAATAAGGTTTTGCAGGGATGGACTTTCAAAGGAGAACTTGGATAGCATCCATCCTCCTATTCATGGTCACCTTAGTGGATATGTTCAAGGAGCTATTTTTAAACTCTGGCCTAAATTTTATGCAAAAAGACAACGCCTCAGGAATATGGTATTTCTAGATCCTGTTTGCCAAGCCATAAGAAATCTGGATGGGAAATAAGTCATCGCTCTATAAAGGTTATTTAGTCTTTGCTTATTTGAAATAGTTTTAGCTGATGTTCAACAGTTTGTGTTTTTCTTTTACTCAGAATATTTGCTTTTGTGTTCGAAATAATTATGATTATTAGATTGATACAGTAAGTGTTAGTATCTCATTTAATTTATGGTTTTCTTAAATATATATATATAATAAAATATATTATCTTATCAGACACGTCACATACGGTACAATAATATGTTTGAATTTTGAAAACTTATCCAGATGTTTCAAGATTTGTGTCTCAAATTTCAAAAGTTCTACAGTATTTATTGTTTATATTGAATTTCTAAACTCGATGTATATTTGTCAAAAGGTCTACAGTTGTGTCAAGAGGGTCTTCTGTCAAACCATTCTCAATTGTCAAAAGGTATATCATTAGAGTCTAATCTTTTTCAAAAAGTGAATCAGATTTTTTGTAAACTATCAATCACCTTATCTTACTTTCTTACCCGCACAAGATTTTGTTTAAATCTTTGGATTACCTTTTCATTTCCTATTCGTCTATCTCTTTAGTTCTTTTTGCCTATTCTTCATCCTTAAAATCTTATGTAGAATCCGAAGTCTAAATGGAGCAGACATAAAGCAATTACTTATATAAACCAAATATGTCTACCTCCTAGTCCACCAAGAAAATAAAGAATGTCTGTGTCTTTTGTGGTTCCAGCCTTGGAAAAGATGAAGCCTATGTAGAAGCTGCAAAACACTTAGGGCAAGTCCTAGTACGTAGGAAGATTAACATAATCTATGGGGGTGGTAGTATAAAAATGATGAAAAATATGACGCTAGCAGCTAGGTCTAGTGACGCTATAGTTGTAAGAATTTGGCCTCATATTCTAGCTGAAGGAAACCTTTATAAGGAAACCATAGGTAAGGGAAAAGGAGTCAGGAGCATCCCTAGAAATTTTAAAGCCATAATCAATAATTCTGATGCTTTTATAGCATTACTTGGTGGTCTATGTACTCTTGAGGAAATATGCGTAGTTGCTTATGAGCAATTATTGGGCTTTCATTCCAAACCCTTGGAACTACTGAATGTAAATGGTTTTTATGTTGGTCTTTTGAAATTTCTAGATTATGCTGTGGAAGAAACATCATTGCAGAATCGGAGAGACAAATCTTTGTTACTGCTTCAACAGCTGAGGAATTGATAGATAAGATGCAAATCATACATCCAAAATCCGACATGCAACATCCAAGCTTGAATGTGAAAGGGAAAGCTAGGAGCAGCCAATTGATTTGAATCTCCATCTGTAATCTTTTGGTTTTATCAATGGCATGTAGGCATGTGTGTCTGTATTTCGTGTGTCACGAATAACCGTTAACCTTGTATTTTGTATTTCTTATGGTATGCCGTTGTTCAATCTTTTAGATTCATTGAGCCTAATGCCAGGATGGCTGGATACGGAGTACTTGATACTCTCGAAACGCATCCCACTTAAGGTCCGATCTTTTGTTTATCGATGTTTTTGTATTCTCCAAGCATGCCTGATATGGATAGCTGAATATACGGAGTACCTTGTACTCTTGAAACGTATCCATATCATGTTTGTAATGTGTAGCATTCTGTTAATGTTATGTGGAAGTATCAAAGTCAGTTGTGGGGATATTTTGTAGGAAATATGAGTATATTATTTGGGTTGAACGTTTGTGTCATGAGGATAGCTATTTAATGAAAAATCTGTCAGGTTTGTTAGCAACTCTGAGATTCCATCTAATATCTCTATGAATAAGTTTAATGTATGGTTTTGAATAGAAGTGTTTGTGATATATATTTTATGATTATGTTTTAGTTTATTAGTTGAAATATGAAATCAACTATATTTGACTTTTCCTTACTCAAAAAGGAAAAAGAACCTAAAGATGAAGTATATAAAATTTCTCTGGCAATCTCCAGAAATGTAATTATATATCACAGTCCATGGACAATGAAGGACTAGAATCATGGTATGATCAATATGTATGCCTGATCAGATTCCTAGACCATTATACGGTGTTATAAGTTGGAACTTGTTAGAAATACTCTTATTGAGGGATTTAGAATTTAGAGTGAGATTTAGAATGCAAGTAAATAAGTGGAGATACGATAACTTAAATTTGGAGAACAAGCAACATTGACGGTTTAGACTCGAATTGGAATCATAATGGAATCAAGATTTTTACTAGTATTGCTAGATTTGAAATTTCGAGGACGAAATTTCTTTAAGGAGGGTAGAGTTGTGACACCTGTTATTCTCTTAACGGGTATTAAGGTAATTAAATTAATTTTTAGTGTGCCAACCAAAAATTTGCTTCATTTAAAATCCATTTCACAGTATTTATTTTTATCTATTTTTAAATTTTCTAAAATTCTCTTATACTTATTTAGTATGTTTACTGAAAAGCCTTGGAACTTTTAATAAATTTCAAAAATGTGATTTTGATATTATACGGGTTAAAGTCTCTAGAGGAGACATGAGGATATCTTTCCCAACTACTTTTGACCCTCATTTTCTTTATTTTCTCCGTGACATGCTTCAACATGTCTCCTCCATAATTGCTTTTATTACTTCTCTTCAAAGACTTAATCTTTTCTTCTTTTTTTCTTCCACGGTTCCCACACTCTTCTTTTCATTTCCTTGCTGAAGCAAAATACTTAGAGAACTTCTTCAAGGCAGCCATAAAAATCAGCCACCATCACCTCCATTTGAGCAAGAATTTCAGCCATACCGAAGTCAAGGAACCTGTTTTGAAGCCATTTCAAGCTTCCAACTAGCTATAATCTGAGGTCAGAATCTTATGAATAAATTTAGTCTTTCATTTATAATTTTTTTATATACTTAAGGATTATTCAAATTTGCATTCTCAAACTTGAGTATATGTTTTGTTGCTATTTTAGAACATATGTATAAAGTTTAAGTGTATATGCCGTAGACAGAAAATTTATATTGTTAAATTTGTAATACCTCTATGGGCAGTGGCTCTTTCTTAAAATTCTAGGATTAAATAAAAATGAATTTTGTAAATTAGTTTATATATTTAAAAGTAGACATCCTAAGCTTTCTAACGAGCTATCATAAGCCTAAATCGGAGTTGTATTTTATTTTCTATGAATTTTTCAATTTTTGGATTAGAAACTAATAAACCTACCAGTGGCAATATACCGCCCATTTATATTAAGTAAACCACATGTTAACTTATGTGATGATTGTAGATAGTGAACCTATCCTTTTTACAAAAGTATACTGCCAGTTTGCTATGGTATACCAACTGCTAACCTAAACCAAGAACCCATCTTTGCTCACCATCTAATTCCTTAATGTCTTGCAACCTTTCCAATATTATCCTAAGTGATTGACGAATCTTATTGGGGACTAAAACATTTAGATTACTTGTATACATTTTATATCGTGTTAAGACAAAGATTGTTTACTGTGGTATTTAAAAGAGATTTGCATAAAAGCTTTAATGGCACACTAGCAAGATGGATTTACACATGATTTATTTATGAATGTGGTTGTATGTTGTGCTTTAGTTTTAAATTGTCCTTATGCATGACTTAGGATCAAGGGAGTGTGGAGCTAACGTTAATTGATTTTGAGATTAAAAGATTGATGATAAGCTTGGAAGGTAAGGATTCTATTACTCATATTTTGTGAGGTTTTTATGGAATTAAAATTGATTGTTTTACCGCAAGATATATATATCTTTGTTGAACTGCTATTATATGGGTATCACATATAAAACTTTGACATGGACTCGTCTTATATTATACGGCGAGGAACATAATGAATTGACACATGTTATAAATTGAGAAGCATGGTTAGGAAAACTGACTCTATAAATAATGATTGAATATAGAGATATGGTGAGACGTGAAAAGGGCGGCAGTTATGTCCATGGGCACGAATACCCTAAAAGGTAAAATAGGAGAAAGGTGATGACGCTTCCTTGGGTTGAAAGTCCTAGAACATACTGTACAAGAATCGATTTAGTAAGGACTCGGGGCTTGATGTCCCCTCACCGGAACACCCTTGGAATATTTAGAGGGTGATCAAGCGCGTCCATTTGGGTTTCGATGAGTTGAGTAATACTCTATTGAACGTGGGTACCTAGGAATAATGATGAACTGTAACATTTGTATATATGTATATGTATGAAACTCAGTAATGATTAACTATGGTATCCACGGAATATGATTATAATAAATCTCATAATCTAGATAATGATGAGTATTAACTAACCATGTAGGTTTTAATGTGGTAATGATAAAAACCTAAAGGTGAGTAGTGGTTTTCTCTACTGAGCATATTGTCGCTCATTCCCTTATATTTTTATCTTTTCAGGACTCACTAAGTGTGAGGTGGCTACGAGAAAAATAGTTAAGGAATCTATGTAGCTATGTACATTGGGACTGCTTCAATTACTAAGAATGTTCTTCATGATAATGTAAGCATCAATTGTTACTTTATGTGACTGTATTAAAATGCGTTGAGGGTTAAAATGATGATAACAAAGTTTATATTATTAAATTTAAGGTGCTACATTAAACTGTGGTTTAATTGTCGTTTATATTTTTATTTTTGATTTGAGAGTTTTCATTTAAGCCCAGGCAACTTTATTTTTAAGGTTTTACTTTTCTTTCTGATTTTTATTTTAATTCATTAAAAACTGTTAACCCCCATATAGGGGCGTTACATAGAGTGATCTAACAAAGTCTCCTCCTTAGATAGATTTTTGACTAGTGATTTTTTTAATGGTGGGAGAGAAATTTTTGAATGGAATAAAGAGGGAAAACTGATTCTTTCTTCTAGAGGAAAAATAGAAGAGAAATGAAGAAAATGACTTGCTCTACTGTAGGAAAATTTTTGGAAAAAAGAGAAAATGATTCCTTGAAATGGTTGAATCTATTTATAGACTTTTCTTATACAGCGTTTAATTTTCTACTTAATTTCTAACTCTTCATTAAAGTGTTTCATAGACAACAAAGTGAGAAAAATTTTAGTCTTCCCATACTTAAAGCCGACACTATTTTGATGAAGGAAATTGAAGGAAATTTGCTCATAAATGCTTACTTTTAAACTTAGGCTTTTGACCTATCAAGGTCGCTTTTTGTCATTTTTGTCGGACCACTTTACCCAAAAGATCCCTTGATTTAGGGAAAGTTGTTGAAATTTCATTTGTTTGAGGGAGACTAGCTAGTTGTTAGGAAATTTTGGTACTATCAGGGTTGCCCAACACAATCTAATACTATTGTCGATATAAGTTAATACCAGTAAACTTTAAATGACATAATAAAATTAAATTGTTTTTGATTTAAAAATCATTCCTAGACTACGTAAACCTAAAATTGATTTTTTTCTATACCCTACCTCTGTATTGACACATTTTTTTTACAGTGTCAATTTTCGAACTCGAATAGCATTTTTCACTGAAAATGCTACTCGTGTAATTCTAATTTTTAACTAATAGGCAATTAAGGATCTATTTCGCGTTAGAGTGTTTCTCGGTTCACTACTAACACTGTATTGTATTTAAAAATTCTTATAATTTAAATTCTCAAGTTATCTACGAATTGAAATTTTTTCTGCTTTGATTCATGGTGGAAATTGTCAATGAATTATACGATCACGAAAGTTAATAATCTTAACTTAAATATTTTTTATAGAATTTTAGAATATTTATATTAATTTTATAAATCCTCGAGTTAACTATGTGAATTACATTATTTAATTCCAGAATTTTCTTGGTTATTACAACTATTTGCATTGGTTATGAATAGTAAGTATTCTAATAGTGAGATAATGGAACGTAAGACAAATATAATCGTGAAAATAAAAAGGAATTTATCCTTAAGCCAATTATGGACGTTCTATGGTGACCTTACACATGATGTTATGTCTTGGACGATTAACTTATTGGAGTTTTGTAATTTATATATAGTTCGAGAGTGTAACTCTAAGATTTTAGTGGAATAGCTTTAAAGCATACATGTTGAGGATATGTTATTTCATAATTATAGGAGCATAATCTATATGTGTGTTGGAAAAAGGGTGCGCAACGGAATTTTAAAAATTTTACATCAGAGTATTTTCCAAAACACAAGTTTGACATGCTATATGCATAAATTAACCAGATCTTACTAACCTTTGATTGCTGAAGAACCCTCGCAAAATGTGAAGAGAAGTAACGTTCCAGAAGAGCCTCAACCAACTAGTCTTCTTTGCTATTCTCTATCCACGAACGGAGTGAGTGTGGGCTCACATGTACAGCTCTTCCACTAGGTGACTCTCCTTCCAACTAATCGAGAGAACCCAAAGCAAGTGCTTGTGATTTATGAACAAAAGCTCTCAGGGAGTTTTTAGATTCTCACTAGCAGAGTATCACTCTTAATCTCTCAATTGATATTAGTAACTCTTAAGACTTACTCCCTTTTTATAGAGATTGGTCCTGGGGTCAGTACTTATCAGATTAGGTCTCAAAAACTCGAAACAGAATCTAGTTCAGATCAATATCTGATAAGATCTACGTGGAAACGCGTGATCTTATCCTTCGCTGATCGGCAGGCTGAACCACCTAATCGGCAGGCAGAACAGGCCCCATCAGTAGGCCGAACACATCCATCGACAGGCCAAACTGTCGAATAAAAATCTCACGAATCTTTTATTTTCCACCCGAGATTTCAAAGGATAAAGTCTCAGTTTTAATTCAAATAACCCAATAGAAAAGTTATCTAATTAAAACAACTTTATCTAGATAATCTCTAAGAAAATAAATAAATTCTCAATAATTCTACAAGTTTATCTTGATCTAATTTATCTAAAATTAAATTAACCGATAAACAGACAAGAATTATTCAATCCTTATAATTCAACAAGTTTATCTTCAATTAATTTTTATCACAAAATTAATTCAACCGATAAACAGACATGAATTATTTGATTCTTCCAAATTTCAACCAATCTAATAAATCCGACATAAGTTACCAATTATTGAAAAAGCAAGCCGTGTCGTTACAGGATGTTGTGAGCTAGCAAAGGGGGCCAAATGGACCTATATAGTTCAAGCACCTAATAATTATGAAACCCAATATCCCAGATATATATTTTATAATTATCAACTCCAACGCTACTCCATTAAAAGCTTGGAGCTGCACTATCGAACTACATAGAATTACGAAGCTCGTATAGCTAAGTCTCCATGACATATCATAGTGTATCGTATCCTTATATGATAATCCATAATCGGCTTAAGGACAAGTTCTGTTTTACCTTCCCGGTTATTTTTATCTTACGTTCTATTATCTCACCATCAGGAAAACTTACTATCCAATGATAGTATACCATTCGGTTACACCATGTATCTAAATAGTTAAGCGCTTTAGTTTTTCAATTATAGGATAACGCATATAAGAGGATATCATTACTCCTAAAGAGGAGCTATGGATTCCATATCTATGAATAACAAGTCTACGCTATCAAGAGTCATGCCTCCAATGTACCGGTATGTATACCACTATTGAGATGTGGGTGTCACCCTTTGGCACATCAAAAGACACAAGCCAAGACAACGGGCCCACTATTCATCTCAGGATTAAGATACAACACAAATGATTGTCTGAAGTGAATCGATTTGCTGAGATAGAATTATTAATCCAAATCAATTCACTTTATGTCCCGGTCCAACACATCATCACCTATGACAACATGCCAATGTTTCTATTCATAGAGTCCACCTCCGATGGTCAAGACAAACCATCTCTCAAAAGGGATATAGACAACATAACAATCTTTGCATGAATAAGGCGCCCAACTTTATTCTCTCGATTACAGATCATATAATTTAGATCATCACCTTAAGAATCATGTCTTCCGCATAATCCATCCATCATATGCCCAATTCTTATGGTTTAGATCGACCGTCTCAGACTATTGTTTGCTTAACATACATTCAACAAATATGAACATAAAGAGGACAAGATTTGGTATATAAATAATAAATAAATTCTTTATTGATAAAAATGTCTCCAAAAAACTTATTACATTTTTACTCCTTAGGGCATACATATCTAACAATCTCCCACTTGCACTAATTGAGTAAATATGACAAATCTCGCATCCCCATAGCTTCCACATGCTTCTCGAAGACTCTCTCAGTAAGTGTCTTCATAAATGGATCAGCTAAATTATCCTCTGACACTATCTTGCACACCATGACATGCCCGTCCTCAACGAAGTCCTTTATCACATGATACTTTCGATTAATATGCTTACTCTTCTTGTGAAATCTTGGTTCCTTAGCATTGGCTACCGCTGCACTGTTATCACAGTATAGTGATACCCCCTTATCAATACCAGGAACTACCTCAAGATCTCTAAGGAACTTGCGGAGCCACACTACTTTTTTCGAAGTATCACTAGCTGCCACATACACGGCCTCCATCGTTGAATCCGAAGTGCAATCTTGCTTAGCACTTCTCCAACTAATGGCACCGCCACCCTAAGTAAACACAAAACCCGAAGTCTATTTCCTAGAATCCAGACAAGAATGAAAATCTGAGTCAATATATCCTAGAGGAGTCAGGTCCTCACCCAAATGCACAAGCATATACCCTTAATCCTTCTCAAGTACTTGAAAATATGCTTTACCACAATCTAATGGTTCGGTCCTGGATCTGCCTAAAATCAACTTACAATCCCAATCGCATAACTAATATCCAGTTGTCTGCAAAACATGGCATACATGAGACTACCCACTGCCGAAGCATAAGGCACCTTCTTCATTTTGTTGTTCCTATCCCAAAAGATCTGAATACCTAGAACAAAATTAGCCTTACCTAAGTCCTTCATGTCAAACTGCTTGGTCAACCATAATTTGACCGATGACAATGCCCTAACGTCATTGCCAATTAGCAGATGTCATCTACATAGAGCAGTAGAAAAACTACCTTTCCATCCTTAATATATTTGTAAACACATGGCTCATCCATATTTTGTAAGAACCCATAAGTCTTGATCACCTGATCAAATCTTATGTTCCAAAAACGAGAAGCCCGCTTAAGTCCATAAATTGACTTCTGCAGCTTATAAACCTTACCCTCTTGACCCGTGACCTTGAACCCATCTGGTTGTTCCATATAAATGGACTCATCAAGATAGCCATTCAAAAAAGAAATCTTGACATCCATCTGCCAAATCTCATAGTCGAGAGCAACAACTATAGACAAGAGAATCCGGATGGACTTAAGCATGGCTACAGGTGAAAAGGTTTCATCATAATCAATTCCTTGCTTTTATGTATAACCCTTAGCTACCAGTCTAGCCTTAAAGGTTTTGACCTTTCCATCCATTCCCAATTTCCTCTTATAGATCCACTTACACCCTATGGGTTTTACCCCTTCGGGAAGATCCACAAGCTCCCAGACCTGATTAGTCTCCATAGACTTCATCTTTGTGTTCATGGCCTCTGTCTAGAGTTTTGAATCAACATCCTCTATAGCTTCTGCGTAAGTATGAGGATCCCTGTCATGTTCATCATCCAGTTTAGCTAAAAAGACTTCCCCATTGAACATATACCTCTCAGGTTGACGCCTGATCCTCCCACTACGCTGAAGCCCCTGAGGTTGTTGTTCAGGTTTGTTTGGTTTTTCTACACTGATCGAAACTATTTCATTTGGAACCTCCAGAGTGATTGGATCATTTCTTAACTCCTTAAGCACCACTTTGCTTTGAGGTTTAAAGCCATCCATGTAACTCTCCTCAAGGAAAGTTGCATTAGTTGAAACCACGACTTTATTTAACTTTGGGTTATAAAAATAACCCCCTTTAGTCCCTTTTGGATATCCTACAAACACACAAACTTCTAAACATGCTTTCAACTTATTCGGATCCTTAAACAGGACATGCCTAATCATGGACCTAAGGATGTGTAAGGATGTTTTCCTACCCGTCCACAACTCGTGAGGAGTTTTAGGATGTTTTCCTACCCGTCCACAACTCGTGAGGAGTTTTAGGGACCGATTTTGTAGGCACATTGTTCAAAAGACAACATGAGGTTTGTAGTGCATATCCCCAAAAGGATAAAGGCACTGATGAATAACTCATCATGGACCTAATCATGTCCAACAAGTCCTATTTCTTCTCTTCGCTACGCCATTCTGCTGCGGAGTGCCCGGTGCAGTCAAATGCGATAAAATCCCATTCTCTAATAAGTGTTCTAAGAACTCATTAGAAAGGTATTTCCTACCTCGATCAGATCGAAGTGTCTTTATGGGTCTACCCAATTGCTTTTTCACTTCAGCCTGAAACTCCCTGAACTTGTCAAAAGTTTCACTTTTGTGGTGCATCAGGTACATATACCCATATCTTGATTAATCGTCAATAAAAGTGACGAAGTACTCATACCCTCCTCATGCCCGAATGTTCATCGGTCCGTAAACATCACTATGTAAAAGTTCTAGAACCCCTTCGGCCCTATTGCCCTTAGAACCGAATGGTCTTTTGGTCATTTTACCCTCCAAACAAGATTCACATTGAGGTATAGATTCCACCTTTAAGTGACTTAAAGGTCCATCCCTTACCAACCTTTGAATCCTGTTCAGGTTAATATGACCAAGGTGCAAATGTCAAAGATAAGTTTTATTAGAGTGAGAAGTTTTAAGTCTTTTAGAGTTATTATCATTCATCTTAGCATTAAGAAATTAGTCCATCTTAGGTTTGATAAAATATAGATTATTTTGCATCCTTCCAGAACATATAAAAGATTTGTTTTTACGAATCACCACTTTATCATTAAAAGAAACCAAGTCGGAGTCTTTAAATAAACAAGCTACAGAAATTAAATTCCTTTTAAATTTAGGAACATAAAAACAATCTTGCAAAAAAGAAATTCCTATAATTATCAAAATAAAGATAGACATCTCCCACTGCTTCTGCTGAGACCAAGGATCCATCGCCCATCCAAAGTGTGAAGTCCTCATGCAGTAGACTTCTCGTTTCTTTGAACCCCTGCAGAGAAATACAAACATGATTAGTTGCACCGAAATCTATGGCCCAAATGTCACTTGATTCCTCAACCAAACAAGTTTCTAAATACAGAAGATCACACCTACCTCCTTTGGAAAGGAAGTCATTGCAATGCTTCTTGATATGCCCGACCTTTCCACAGAAGAAGCACTTAAGCTTCTTTGGGTTCTTCTTCTTCTTCTTCTTGCTCTTGGTAGTAGCAGGAATAGAAGACTTCCTGTTCTTGGCCATTTGCTTCTGTCCATTCCTAGAGTCAAGATTGGAACTAGAAGCAGCTACCATGTTGGCCTCACCACTCGTAGGAGACTCCCTGATCAGCAGTTCAAACTCTAGGACCTAAGGCCACCATTGTTGGTTTGTAGGTAACATTTGATGGTTTCGACTCCTAGTAAGGGATGCATTATAAATCGGGTTAGATCTCCAAAAGGATAATTTTCTTTAGCATGTTTTATCATTATTCACCCTTATGTGACGATTATAAGCTATGGATAAAGTAGTTGAAACGATTGTTAAACACTTAAAATTAATTTTATTATTAACCTCCCCGAGGAGTTTAATGGCCAAAAAAGTGATTATTAGTATATGCTAGATCAAGACGAGTTTAAGATGGTATATACTAATCGGATGAGATCTGTGTTTCTAATTGAATTTGACAAGTCTCCCCTAGGCGGTTTGTTGAACTCTAAGTTAGGGAATATTGTTTTAAGGGTGTGATTTTTTTTCAAGGTTTTGGCATATAAACACAATATATGTTTGCCTCGTGGTTTGTATTATCTTACTAAATTGTTATTGCATGTTTGCTTATGTTTAGTATATGCATCTTTATTGTAGATCAAAATGTCTAAAAATGCATCATCTTCAATACATAATAAAAATACACTAACTAGTGAGAATTATAATGATTGGAAACAGAATCCTAACATTGTCCCATCCTTTAAGGAACTCAAATTTGTACTAACCACTCCCTGTCCTCCCTCGCCTATTGGCGAATCCACTAATAACTCATCTAAACATACGGTCACGGTAAGGATGTTGACGATCAAGCCCATAGCTATGTTATGGCTAGCATGAACAATGTGCTATAGGCTTAACATGAAGATCATGAAACTACTCGAGAGATCATGGATAACCTTGATGACATGTTTAGAGGCCAAGCATTAACAAAGTGGCAAAATGGCTCTTCAAAAGTTTCTTACCTACAAATAAAAACTGGGGATACCTGTGAAGGTTCATATGATGTTGGTCATAGGTTACCTTGCTGAGGCTTAAACTCATGGAGCTAATATTGATGCTCTATCACAAATGACTATGGTTTTTGAGACTCTTTCTAAGGAGTTCATCCCGTTTAGAGCTTCATACAATTTAAGTAATAGACATGATGTGATCTTAACTGAGTTGATAAAGCATTTGTAGGAGTTTGAAAACCTGATCAGGGAAGCTCCAGCTGGTGGCAAGGCAAACATGGTAGTTGCGTTTGGTTCCAACTCCAACTCTAGGAATAGAAAGAAGCAAAAGGCCAAGAACGAGAAGTTTTCTATTCCGCCAACCTAGGGCAAGGATAAGAAAAGAAGAAGAGGAACCTCAAAAAGCTTAAGTGCTTATTCTGTGGGGAGGTCGGCACCTGAAAAAGGATTGCAAGGACTTCTTATCTAACAGAAGTAAGTGTAAACTTCTAGTTATTGAAACTTGTTTAGTTGAAGAATGAAGCGACACTTAGGTCGTAGATTTTAGAGCCACCAATCATGTCTGTGCTTCTCTATAGTGGTTCAAGGAAATGAGAAGTCTGCTGAATGAACACTTTCTGTTATGGATGGGCGATGGGACCTTAATGTTGGTTGAAGCAATGGGAGACGTCCATCTTTGCTATGAAAGTTATAGGAATTTAGTTTTGAGAGATTGCTTTTAATGTTCCTAAACTTCAAAGGAATTTAATTTCTATCCTTTTTCATTTAAGAATTCTCATTCAATTTCTTTTAATAATAAAGTTATGATTCGTAAAAACAAATCTTTTATCTATAGCGGATGGATGCAAAATAATCTATACTTTATCAAACCTAATATGGACTCATTGTTGAACACTGAGATTAATAATAACTCTAAAAGGCTTAAAACTTCTCACTCTAATAGGACTTATGTTTGGCATTTGCGATTAGGTCACATAAGCCTTCATAGGATTCAAAGGCTAGTAAGAGAGGGACCTTTAAGTAATTTAGAGGTAGAATCTATACCACAATATGAATATTTTTTTAGGGCAAAATGACCAAAAAAGGGGGTCTAAGGGCAATCGAGCCAAAGGGGTTTTACAACTTGTGTATGGTGATGTTTCTGATCCCATAAATGTCAAGGCACGAGGAGGATGCAAGTATTTCATTACCTTTATTGATGATTGCTCAAGATATTGGTATGTTTACCTAATGCATTACAAAGAGTGAAACTTTTGATAATTTCAAGGAGTTTCAAGCTAAAGCAGAGAAACAATTAGGTAAACCCATAAAAGCATTACGATCTGATTAAAATAGAGAGTACCTCTCTGATGAGTTTTTAGGACACTTTGTAGATTTTATCCAATTTGACTGTGCATGGCGCTTCACAGTAGAATGGCATGGTTGGAAGAAGGAATAGGACCTTGTTAGATATCGTTAGATCCATGATGAGTTACTCTATGTTGTCACTATCTTTTTGGGGATATGCCCTGCAAATCGCATGTTATCTTTTAAATAATATGCCTTCAAAATTGATTCTTAAAACTCCTCATGTGTTATGGACAGGTAGGAAGGCATCTTTGAACCATATTGGGCTATGGGGTTGTCCTGCTTATGTCCTCGATAAGGAAGTAAATAAGTTGGAAGCACATTAGAGGTGTGCATGTTTGTAGGATAGCCAAAAGGGACAAAAGGCAGTTATAATATAACCCAAAAGAAAATAAAGTCGCGGTTTCAACGTATACGACATTCTTTGAGGAAAGTTACATGAACGACTTTAAGCCTTGTAATAGAGTGGTACTTGAGGAGATGGCGAGTGATTTAATCGCTCCCGTTGTTCCAATGAAATTAATTCAATCAATGTGGAAAAACTGGTAGATCAACAACTTAGAGAGCTTCGACGTAGTGGGAGGATTAGGCGTTAACCCAAAATGTATATGTTTGATGGTGAAGCCTTCTTGATCGAATCAGTTGAAGATGATTGGGATCCTTACACTTACAAAGAGGCTATGAAGAATGTTGATGCTAAACTTTAGACAGAAGCTATGAACATTGAGATGAAGTCTATGAAGACTAATTAAGTCTGGGAGCTTGCAGGCCTTCCTGAAGGGGTAAAAACCATAGGGTGTAAGTGGGTCTATATGAGAAAGAGAAGAGTAGATGGGAAAGTTGAAGCATATAAGGTTAGACTGGTAGTAAAGGGATACACGCAAAAGGAAGGAATCAATTATGAGGAAACCTTTTCGACTGTAGTCATGCTTAAGTCCATTCGTATTCTCTTCATTTACTGCTGTTGTTGATTACGAGATTTGAAAAATGGATGTTAAGACAACATTCTTAAATGATATCTTGATGAGACTATATACATGATATAACTAGATAGGTTCAAAGCTAAGGGTCAAGAGAATACATTCTACAAGTTGCCAAAGTCTATTCATGGACTTAAGTAAACTTATTGTTATTAGAGCATAAGATTTGATCAAGTGTTCAAGACATATGAGTTTGAAAAGAACATGGATGAACCATGTGTTTAATAAATACATTAAGGATGAGAAAGTAGTTTATCTATTGCTCTATGTAGATGACATTCTACTTATTAGCCATGACATAAGGGTGTTGTCATCGGTCAAAGTTTAGTTGACCAAGCAGTTTCACATAAAGGAATTAGATGAGGCTAATTTTGTTCTGAGTATCCAAATCTTTCGAGATAGAAAGAACAAAATGATAGCCTTATCCCAAGCTTTATAAATAGATAAGATTCTTGAAAGATATGTAATGCAAAATTCTAAGAAAGGTGGGCAACCGTTTAGGTCTGAAATTACTCTTTCTAAGAAAAACCATCAAAAGTCAGATAAGGAAAGACAATACATGAAGAAAGTGCCTTATGCTTCGGCAGTAGGAAGTCTCATGTATGCTATGCTTTGCACTGACTTGGTAAATTTTATGCGGTCGGGATAGTAAGTCTATTGATAGTGAGTCGATTTCAGTCGGATCCTGGACTAAACTTTTGGGTTGTGATCAAGCATATTTTCAAGTACCTGAAAAAGGACTAGAGGTTATATACTAGTGTATTCCGATGAGGATCTAACACCTCTTGAATACACTGATTTAGATTTTTAATCATATCTAGATTCGAGAAGATCGACTTTTAGATCTGTGTTTACTCTTGGTGGAGGCGCTAGCAAAGTTGCATTGCTGATTCAATGATGGAGGCTGAGCATTTCTCATATGGACAAGCCAATTACCAAGGACTCAATATATCACAAGATGAATAAGCACATAGATCAAAAGTATTATGTGATAAGGAACATCATTGAGGATGGACATGTTGATGTGTTGGATTGCATCCGAGGACAATATAACTGATCCGTTCATGAAGACATTACCTACGAGCACCTTTGAGAATCATGTAAAGGCTATAGGGTTGCGTAACATGTCGCATTTAATCACTTAGGGCAAGTAGGAGATTGTTAGACTAGGTTCCCTAAGGATTAAATGATGTAATAATTTTTGAGACATTTAATCAATGAAGAGTTTATTATTTTCAAATATCAAATATATCCTCTTTATGTTCATTTATACTAAATGTACGACAAATAAATAAAAGTCTGAGATTGTCAATCTAAACCATTAAGATCATGCGTATGATGGACAGAGTATGCAAAAGACATGAATCTTAAGGTGATAGTCTAAACATAAAATGTTTATAATCGAAGAAATAAATTCAGGTGCTTTAATCATGTTAAGATTGTTATGTCGTTTATATCCCTAATGGGAGATGACTTGTCTTGGTCATCGGAGTGGGACTCTATGAGTAGAGATATTGGTATATTGTCATTGGTGATGATATATTGGATCGGGACTAAAAATAAATTTATTTAGTTAATAGTTCTATTTGAATAAATCAATTTACTTTAGACAATCATATGTATTACATGTTAATCCTAAACTGAATCAATGAGTCCATATAATTGACTTATGTCTTTTGAGGTACCAAAGGGTGGCATCTTAATTATATGAAGGTACATATACTAATACGTTAAATACGTGACTCTTGTTGACGTAAATTCGTTATTTATAGATATAGAATCTACATCGCTTTTGCAGAGTTCATGATATTCTCTTATAGACATTATCTTGTAATTAGAAACTGAAGCGCTCAACCATTTGGATATATGTATATATATGTGTAACCGAATGGTATACTATTTGTATTAGTTATGAATAATAAGTATTCTAGTGGTAAGATAATGAACCATAAGATAATAAAATCGGGAAGGTAAAACAGAACTTATTCTTAAGTCGATTATAAATGTCCTATAGGGATGTTACACATTATGTTATGTCATGGATGGTTAACTTATTATAGTTTTGTAATTTATATATAGTCTGAGAGTGCGTCTCTAAGCTTTTAGTAAAATAGCGTTGAGTTGATAATTATAAAGTGTACATGTTAGGGATATGTTATTTTATAATTATAAGAGTTCAATCTATATATGTTCATCGAGTCCCCTTTACTAGCTCACATATTTTCATGTAACGATAGGACATGTTTTTTTAATAAATTGGTAGCTTATGTTAATTCTTAGATTGGCTTAGATTCGGATGAATCGGATTTAATAATTCATGTTAATCTATTGGTTGAATAAATTTTATGAATTAATTCAAAGTAAATATATTGAATTATTTAAATATATTTTATTTGAATGAGATTATCTATATATGACTGTTTTAATCCGGCAACTTCTATATTGGGTTTATTTGAATTAAAACTAAGGCTCTATGCAAAATACTCCAGTCAAATAAAGTAGTATTTATCTATTCGATTTGTAACAGATTGATTGGATAACTCTCAGAAGCTGAAAAACGCATGGCAGGGGTGTGTCAAGTCAACCTGGTCGACCGGCCCTAGAGTGGGGCGATCTATTTCCTCTACCAAGTCAACGATCCATGACTCATGTTTTTGTGACAAGATTTGATCCAAACTCAAATTTTATAGCCTAATTGATCAGAATAAGTCCTTGTCCAACCTTTACAAAAAGGAAATGTTTTTCTCTTATTTTTAGATCACTTGAGAAATTCAGAGCAGAGTTTTTTAAAAAACTCTGAAACTCCTATAGGGTTATTGTTCATCATGAACCTTGTGTCTAGTTGGTTGAAGCTCTTTTAGTCCAAATCTTTCGTAGTAGTTCTGAGAAAAATTATTCTATCAAAAGTACGGTTTCCAATCTACAAGAGGTGTGAATGTCTTAGATTAATTTATATACATAGCATTTCTAATTTTTTTGGAAAGTTTTTAACTAAAAAGTTTTAAAGTCTTCTGTGTATGCATTTTTCAATATTTACCACATGAGGGAGTGAGAATAGAGGATAATTTGGACTTTAATAATTTTTTTTAATTAAAAAAGAGCTTTGACTTTTAATAAAGCATATTTTTTTATTAAATGGGCAATTTTAAGAACTTTTTAAAAGACAATCTTGAAAAGATACTCTTTTAGGAGGGCAATCTTATAAGTTGCCTTGTTAATATTTGCCTGACCCAGCAAAAGCAATATCGGCAAAGGCGAATTCTGTTGACTCCAACATGTCTCTGGAGCGGCAGAAATTTTTATATGCTTCATTCTTGTTGCATTCCCTAATTTTACTCATTGTTATGTTGGGCACAATGAACAGATCCATTTATATGGAAACTTCATTCTTGTGGCATTCCTTAAGAAAAGCTTTGATCTTTAAGAACAAGACTTGCTGCTAGATTTATTACGTACGTACAATGAGAAAAAGCTTTACATATCGAAAGTCCAAATACATAAGTCATTTGAAGGAAAAAAATGTGTTTCCCTTTTGTACATAATTAATCAACAAACAAAATGCTCAAACAATTTTATTCAACATGTTAAGCTTGAGCGAACACTTCGATGCACTCGGGAATTAAATTGGAGGTCCAGTTCTCGTCTTTTTATTTTCCAACTACTTCTTGTCGTTTGCTTAATTTGTCTTTTGCATTTATCTCTTGTTCTTGTTGATTGCGGAGATCGATCTCTCTGCTTTATCGTAAGCTATGTATTTCTTTGCATGTATTGGACAACTGTATCAACATTTTGGAAGATCACTTGGAGGTGGTATGAGTGATTCATTTGGTCCTTTACCGTTGTCCACCAAAAATGCCATCTTAAGACCCCATGTAGTGTGCACTTCCAAATGGCAATGCAGGAACCAAACACCTGGTCAACAAGATGTACCAAAATTAAGTCAAGCACCTAAAACACACTTTAATATCATATAACAAGTTTTTAAGGAACGACCTGTTTCATTCATATCTTTCTCTCTCTCTTTTAATTTTACGCCACCTCTATTTTAGTACTTTTAAGTTAAATGTGCATTAATCGTCGAAGAAAGTATCTAAGCTTGGCTTTTAAATTTTAACAAAGAACAAGATGTTAAAATACACTAACAATAATCTCAATTCTAGAGTAAAAAAAAAAAAGATTAGCAGAGCTAGAAAAATTAGTCTGGAGGGGTGAAACGCGACAAATAAAGAAATAAAGAATTTTAGAGAAAACGAAATAAAATTTTAAGTGGTTAAATATAATTTTAAAATACATGAAGCATTAGTTTTATTAAATTTTATATACAAATTTAATAAAATAAAAAAAAATTGAGGAGGGAACGACCATCCGCCCTTATTTATGAGCGGCCCCACCCTTTATTGCAATAAGATGTTAAAAAATATCCTATTTGAATTGTCCAAAAAAAAAAAACCTATTTGAGACGATGCAAATTTAATGAATATCTTAACGTTAAAAACTATATTCTACCTGTTTTTTACAAGAGAAAATTTGAAAAAAAAAAAATAAACTGAGAAAGTTAAGAAAAGATCACATTTCTATAATTACCTGGGTTATCTGCGCGGAACCTAATAGCGGTCCATCCACCAGAAGGCACACCAACAGTGTTTCTCTCAACGGGATCAACAAGATTAAAGGTCTTTTGATCCTTGTTCGAATTGTAATTCCCAAGTCCCCTTCCCACGACGAAAAAATTGAATCCATGGAGATGGATGGGGTGGTTCTCTGGTGCTATAATTCCCGTGTCCTGCATAACCAGCTGAACCGTCTCGTTGTACGCAAGCCTGTAAACTTTTGTACCATTCGTGGTCACCAGATTCTTCGGGGGAGTCCCGGAGTAGTTGAAAACGTTAGGCGGGTTCGCCGGAAAATCCGTGGTGAAAACTCCTTTGGTTTTGAAGTAATGCGACTGAAGCAGAGCCGTTGTGGGCATGACGAAAGTGACGTTGTTGATGCTCGCCACGACTCGGCTTCCGTTTCCGGCCCTGCAGGTCGGACACGGGTTGACTCCGAGGCCAACGGTGAACAAAAGTCTGTGGTCGACCGTCAATGGGACTTTTGCAGGGAAGGTTTTTGAATTAAGGCTTTTCAGAGAGTTGGTGAACTTGTTGGCCACTTGGGTGGCATTCTGTGGTGGCGGGACGGTAAGGGTTGTTGCGGCATTGGCGAGGGTGCCGGCATAGTGAAGAGTGGCGGTGCCGGTGGCATTGTCAACTGCGACTGGAGCATCCATAAATGGGGAGGCGGCAACGAGGTACTTGCCGGAGTTTTGGTCAGCTGTGACTAGGACATTGGTGGATTGGCCTGGGGCAATGGCGATTGTGTCGATGGTGAAGGGTTTGACGTAGGTGGCGTCGACTTCGACGACGGTGAGCTTATGTCCGGCGATCTTGAAGAAGAGTTCTTCATTGAGCGCAGCGTTGACTATGCGTAGGAGGTAGGTCTTGCCGGCTTGGACAGGCAACGTGACGCCGCCTGCATGCACCACGAAAAAATTACAGTACTTTTTTGATGTATTGATTTAGCCCGAAGAAATGTAACTATGAATTGACCATTATGTCAGGGCAAAAAAATGATAATAATTAAATAAATGAATGAATTCATTATGTCACATATGGCAACAATATGGTAACATCTACCCTGGTTTTTTGACAGTATTGTTGGACTTCAAAACCAATCCATTATGGCCTTGTGTCCTAAAGGAAGGACTCATATATACTTAAGATGATTGGTAGTACTAGTAACTGACAATTGGGACTATTTCTCTTCTAGTCAGAGTGAGGGTTAAATAAATTCTTTCCTCGAAATTATATATATATATATATCTATATATATAAGAGAAATTTTGGTTTGAGGATTTTTTTTAAAATTTTTTAAGTAAATATGCATTTCTTAAAATTAAAAATAAATAAATAATTTTTATAATTATTGAATTGTATTTGGTAAATTATTGGTTGATGTTGGAAAATTTCCAATCAATTAGCAGGGGTATTTTTTTAAATCTGCTTTAAGTAAATATTCCTATTTTTAATTAAAAAATAAATAATTAGTTTTTATAAGTATTGATTGGTATTTGGTAAATTACTGATTGATGTTGGAAAATTTCCAATCAATTAATCACGGGTATTTTTTTTTTAAATCTGCTTTAAGTAAATATTCCTATTTTTTAATTAAAAAATAAATAATTAGCTTGTATAATTATTGATTGGTATTTTGTAAATTATTGATTGATGTTGGGAAATTTCCTATCAATTAATCATTGATATACTAGCTCACCTAATTTATTAATTTTTAATCACGCAATTGTCCATTCAATTTTTTTCAGAAAACAACATTTGTTTTCTAATTTAATCAAAACTATAAACATTCACTAAGAACATGCTTTAAAGAAGCCAGTTGTGCAAAACATAACCCTTTTAAAAAATTTTTACTAACCTTGTGAAGGACAATTAGAGACAGGACCAGGATGGCCGTTTATGGTGTGAGCGTCCGAGACGTTTGGTGCCAAACCTGATTTGAGAGCTTCGTTGATGACGTTTTCGGTATCGGATTTCCACCACTCAGCTGCAGTTGATATCATAGATAATCAGTCAGTTATGTCCCCAAGTTTTACGTTTTCATAAGTTAATGATTACGGCCATATAAGGATTAGATTATGATAATCATTCGTAATCTGATCATCATCTTACACAATTTTCGGTGCGCTGCATGTGAGAAAACAAAATTGAAATACAGTATACGGTGCGATGGATCGATATTGATCACCTAATACAACAACAACTTCCTTGTAGGGTGCAGGAAACGGGTATGGCACGCCACGCTTAGGCAGGATAACAATAGCGCCGTGAACCGTTGACCTAAGCCAGAGAATGTGAGCGTGCCAAAGGAGGGTTCCACGTTGGCCCGTGATGGTGAAGTTGTACACATAACTTTGTCCTGGTTGGATTGGGCACTGGGTGATGTACGCGGGACCATCTGCCCACCCAGTTCGGAGTTGCCGGACTCCGTGCCTGAGTTTAAAAAAAAAAAAAAAGAGAAAGGAACTTAATCTATATCTTTTGCTGGATACAAGCATTAAGAGGGACAATTAGCTGTAGCTAAAGCATGACTATAGCGCCCCTTGGTAATGTTGGTATTTAATCATAGATACGTGCGTTACGATTAATAATACGTTACCTCAACTCTTTTCTATTATTATTATTATTATTATTTTGTAATGCTCATTTGTTAATAGACCTGCCTTGGGTGAACATTGTAATTAGTCATGCCCACTTATGTTGTAAGACGGAATGTGTCCCCTTAATTCCATCATGGACAAAGGAACATTTAACCAGTAGTTTGAAAATAGTCTCAGACTCTATAATTCTCAAAACGATATCCTGTAAATTCACCTAAACAATTTTTTAAGAAGTCCAAAGGCACTAGACAGCTACCCCTTGGTACATGGTCAAACTTTTGTATGTATTGATGCAACGGATATATGACATATATGCTATGCAACGTAGCCAATAAACTAGTGTCTTTCATTTTATAGTAATAAATTTTAGCCTTACCAGTGGATGCTAACGTTGTATTTAACATGGTTAACGACTTTGACGAGAACTGTGTCGTCTTCTCTGGCATAGAGAGTGGGACCCGGGAACTTCCCGTTAACGGTGACAATTGGCTTGCTTGAACACAGTCTGGTAGTATTCCTCGTTACTACCTGTGCACGTTGGCCAAAAATTAGCCAATGAAGCTTCGAAATTTATTGGCCAGCCAATGAAAACTTGGATATATAGAAGAAAGTTACAAATTACTGGACTATGATTGATTTCTAGAAAGTATTGTGGAAACGCGCTTTTTAGGTTTTGAGGTTGTACCTGCCATGTACTAAATTTTCAAATTCTCAACTTTATGAAAGCTGGTGTATCATTCATATTTAGTCAAGGAAAACATAATTATTAATTACAATTGCAAAAGGCAGCTATAGTGAAAGGACAGATAGAATAAATTATTTCATGATTGCATATATGGAATTGCAATATCCAACATGTTCTCAAATAGTAGCAGAACACTCATTATGGCCACGATCAACGACATTTTGGAGTACACTTATCTTTTTCAAATAAAACCTCTAAAAAATAAAAAGAACATACACTTTAAAGATGAATAATGTTTACTCTAACCCAATTTTTGAATATGTCGCGAAAACATTGATTGATTGATCTAGATCAAAACGAAAAGTGGAAAAACAAGTTACCTAATTATAACTAAATAGGGTATTTGAAACTTCAGTTGTAATCTTAATAACTATAATAAAATACAAAAAGTTACATGCTATAGTTCATAAATTTAAAACATTAGTTACAACTAAAAATTAAAAGCGGACCAAAGTTTTGAAAAATTATTAATATAACATTTCAACTTACATTGAACTTGTAGTGCCGGACTCTGCACTCGACAAAAACCGGGGAAAAGCATATTGTCACAAGAACCAAAAGGCGAACCAAAGAGTCCATTTCTGATCTCTTTGAGTTCTATCTCTCAATCTCACTCAATGATTTATCTCTTTCTCCACTACTTTTCTTTGCTAATTGTTTTTGCTTTATCTGGCTTGTTGCATCCATCTATGACTAGCCAGCGCATCCTTATAAAGAGTGACAAGGCCATTGATGCCACGTCGTTTTTGTTTGGTTAGGTGGACGGGGATATTCTTCAGTTACAAGATTTCTTCACATACAACTAAGAATTTGCTCTTCAATTTCTTACATGTTACATAAAGTAGTTTTTGCAATACCGACCAGATAAAGTAGGTTTCAGTTGTAATTAAGCTCCATTTTTTAAAGAGTTTACAAGTTACATACCTTATTCAGCTATCTGGTTGGTTGGTTTCTGTTTAGGCTTATAATCATTAATTGCCCTTTTGCTTAATGATAGATTAATTAGTGTTTATTTCATCTAATTATTGAGAAAAGTTTGTGCCGTCAACTCAGTTTGGTATAATCGATACAGAACAAAAAGGTCATTTTTTATGTCTGATCATATTGAGATTTTTCTTTGTTTCTTTTTCACATATATATATATATGGCTTTTGTAAATTGAAGTGTAAATGAACTAAAACGCAATTTCTAAAAATGCATATTTTCGCATCTTAATTAAATAATGGGTTCATATGAATCAATAACAAGGTGGTTATTTTTGGAAAAACTTACAAGTTTTTTAACACATTATCATGATCAAACTATGAAAATGAACAGATATTTAAACATATTCTAAATGTTATAAATAGTTTACTAAACCGGAAAGCATTTAGAAGAAGTACGTTTTACATTTAAATTGCTTGTTTATGTAAATTCAACGCATGGTTTGTACATTCTCAACATTCTAGAATGGGTTACCTAGATACCCAGAAAATAATAATAATAATAGTTGAGGAGTCAAACATCAAAAATTAGAAGCAACTAACGGTTTTCCCATTGGCTCTTAGTTATTTTTATTTTTGTTTCGTTTCGTTTTTAGATTTTTTATATTCTTCCTCTCTTGGAGTTGGGTGTAGTTAGCTGATGCATTATGATAGAGTATAAGGATGGTAATTTACATTTTTGATAGTTTGAATAACGTCATGAAAACCATGAAGAAGCGTGGATAATAAATCCACATTAGGATGCTTAGCAAATAAACAAAATAATTAACGGTTGAGAAATGGCTTTCGGGTCATGTTCTGATAGCAACCAAACAGATCGTGGACATGACTGTTTATCTGAAAGCCAATTTAGACCAACAGGGTATAAGAAGTTAAATATCCTTTAATAATATGTATAGACAAATTTATATAGAGGCAATTATAAAATTGCCCCTGATTTTATCCGTTTTCCACATATATCTTCTCCAGGTTACATTTTTCTTCAAATCCATTCCCTATCAATAATCATGTTACGAAAGAAAAAAAAAATTTAAATGCCAAATTTACCCACTTTTAAAACCATTGGTGCAGTAGATAACCAAGTTGAATGAGTGCATTAAAACAGAGTTGAGACCGCATTCTTTTGGGGTTTAGAATTTAAAAACCTTTGAAACGTTGAAATAAAAATTATGCAGATCTTTGTAAAAGGCCCCCAAAGAAAAAGAACCTTAGAATGCATTGCAAAAAAACTATGTTTGATACACATTAGCCTGATTCTGCTCTTTGGTATTCTCCACACAGGAAATCAAATGCTGTAGTTTTGAAGTTCGCTATTAGGACACTGGAATTCTAATTAATTCATCTAACACCGGTTAGTTAACTTATTTGAGGCGGACAAAAATGTATGCTTCAACTTTTGCCGTGACCACTGATAGGGGAGAAATTTGCAAAACGAATGAAATATAAAGGGATCAAATTGTAATTTTAAGAAACAAAAGGTTTTTCTGCAAAAGGATAGAACAACAGAGAGGTCTTTGTAATAGTTTCTTTTATATTTAGGGACATGTGTATTTGGACAAGTTTTATCTTTTTTCTCCAAACTTTTTGTAATTTTGCTTGCCTGATATTTATATTAGCGCTAGTTTTTTCCTTTTTTTTTTTTTTTTTTCCAACACGACTAAAACAATAGTATTTGTAGCTTTTTTATGTTTTTTTTATTATTACGTTTAGATCTTGATTATTATTTCTTTATTTTCAAGAACAGAAATGTTTTTATTTATTATTATTTACCTCTCTACTGTTCTAAGTGGATGAGGTAGATTTTATTTCATTTTCAAACGAATTGAGCCCAACTAACAAATGCGTGTTTACAAAGAATTCTACCAAGAAAATAAGAACGAAAAACAAATAGAAGAAAACAAAATCCTACATATATGTTGGTGTTGACCATTTACACCAACTCGATAAGCTAGAAATGCGACTGCGGCCCCCCTAAGAGAAACTTAAAAAGAAAAGAAAGCGTTTGTTTAGCATTTCTAGGAAAAAAATGCGATTTCTGTTTCTGGGGTCTCCATATGTATAAATATATATATTTATATATATAAATGTATCTCTGAGGTCTAATCATTGTAAGTAATTAAACACAATATAGACGCATATATTAATGAACTACTAAAGCAGAAGTTCTGGATCAATCCAAAAATGTAATGAAAATCAAAAGCTAAAAATAAAAATGGTTTGATTCTCTATCATGAATTAAGAAAGAAAGACATAGAATATTTTACATCATATTTTGTACTTGATTAGAAATGGTCACAAAAGTTAAGTAGTCTATTGACGATCATTATACTGTTTGCATAATGAGCCCAGAGCCAAAAGATCTGGAGTCACTTTTGCATTATTGCTTGAGTAACATTCTTCAAAACCGTTAGTGAAAAACACGAATTGACATCTAATCCCTTGAACTAACAGTAGTATGACACTATAATTGCATAAAAGGTACCGACATATGTGCCATTCTTCAAATGAAAAAGCAACTTTCATCTTAATGTGTTGAGGTTAATTTTTGCTAGCGGGATGGTTTGGAAGATTAGTTGTACATATCTTACTAATCTCCAAGTTGGATTCTGAGAATACATCATCAGGTGCTGAGCGGCAATCAATCTTAGGTAGAACTTAGAAATATTAGAATATATAGCATTAAGCATCAGAAGCATTCTATATATTTTTTTTCTAAGTATTATGTCCTGAATTCTAAATTTCTTTTACATTATCTTGTTTGTAAAGATGATATCTAGTGTGTATTAAAGTTCAGGACATAGATATATATATATATATATATATATATGTATATGTGTATATATATATATATATTATAAAATAGCTTTTACAACTAATGAACAACAATTTCAAATAAGGACTATCAATTAAAGATATTTTAAAATAAATCTAATTTGGCTTTCTAAATTTAAATTAAGTCAATTTTGAAACAGTTTCCAGAACTATACCAGAACTATAAGAGAAATAATTAATAATTTAACATTGATCTTATCATATCAAGCAAGAGGTCTTATTTCTTCTTTTCACTACATCATTATGTTGTGATATCCCTAGTATGGTTATAAATTGATACAATATCATGTTGTTAATGAGGTATTTCTCAAGTTCGTCATTCAAGCATTCACCATCTCGATTCAATGAACGTGTTTTGATTAACTTACATAATTATTTTTCAACTTTTGCTCAGAATTCTTTGAGACTTTTAAAGGTTTCTCCTTTGCGATGTGATGTATTAAGTATTCACGCCCATAAATAAAGGTGACAAAGTATTCAAAATTTTCTTGTGTATGCACATTTAGTGAATCACAATCTTCTGAATATGCACTATCTCAAGTAGATTTATGGCTCTTTGTTAAAGCGGGTCTTTCAGTCATTTGAACTTCGAGATACGATTCACGAATTGGTATAAGTTGTACTTTTAACTGTTAAAAATTTATCCTAAACTAACCTGTCGATCATATTAAGTTAATGTGACCTAGTTTTAGAAGTCGTAGATATGTTTTATCCTCTTGTTGCACTCCTTTAGTATTTCGTAATAATTATAAACAGAGTAACCATGTAAAGATTGCCACTAACAACACCAGAGCAAATCCAATTATAATTCTTAAAAATAAAAACATTTTGTAAAGAAATATATTTAAATTGTTCTATTAAACCAAAGATTGAAATAAAAATTCTTGTTCCAGCCAGTTACATAATAACAATTTTTTAACAAAAGAAATTTTATCATTTGATGACTCTCATTACAAAAATTGAAACCACTCCCTTGTACTTTTCTTTTTGCCCCCTCCCTTTTTCATAAAATCCTTGCAACATATATACATATGTATACATATAAATATATAAATATACAAACATAATTAATGGCTCTAGAATATCTACGATCTAGCTATTAGCAGATTTTATAATAAACATGTTTAAAGAAAAAAGTAATGTAGCATAAACTTCATGCACTTCCTCTTCCAATGAACTTGTTTCTTGCAATCTTTCTTTTTGCAGGTTTTTTTTCCTTGTTGGTTGTATTTTTCTTCCTTTGTGCCAATGGTGCTTTGGCCTCGTTGCTTCTCTTTTCCTTCCTTTTGTTGTTGAAAGACTTATAAATAACAATATAAGCATAAGCCTGTCACGTCCCGAGGTACGAGAGGTGATGTGGCAGAATATTTAGATTAATTAAAAAAAGAATTTAATTAAAATCAAGGGTTTAAGGATCAAATTACATGAGAAATAAGAAGATTTCCACCACATTTTTATAAAAGAATTTATAAATATTAAACGAGTAATAAAATTTAAATAAAAACCGCGAGTATGGGTTTCACAACCCACAACTTGTGCACACACATGGTTCTGACAATATCATAAATACAATCACAGTCCAGATACAAATAAAATTAGAATCTTACATGCCTTGATTAAATAATACAAAATATAATTTAATCCTCCTATTGCTCCTGAGTTCGGTCCGAAGAATCCTCTCCAAACCTAAACGGGAAACCACCTAGAGGCAGGGGAAATTTAAAACAGATAAAACGTGAGCGAAAGGCTCAGTAGGACTATGTTTTATAAAAATAATTTAATGTAAAGAAACATATCATTGTTTAGGAGTTACTCAAAAGAAAACTTAAATAAATAAATAAATACAAAATTTGAGTAGAGCCGTTCTGACACAGAACAGTCTACTCGTACAATCGAAAACACCATTTTTCTTTTACCTAGGCAAACCATGACATCACCACCGTAGTGGCCCAGTTGGGTTTCAGGACCTGCCCCCAAGGTCGATCGCTACACGACCCGATCTCTGATATGGCATCATGCCTATGTGTTTATTATCATTGTCATTCAAAACCCAATTACCGAGTGTTGTCAATTACATTCATTATGTAGTTCATTTCAGATCACGGTATATTAAAATATAACCGATAAATCCATTTTCAAACACCGTTGAAAGCATTTTAAGAGAAATCCTTTTCAAAGCCAAATCATTTCAAAACCAGGCTACCAAAGAAATAGGATAAATGTCCTACCTCAATACTCGTGCCGGTGCCCCACACCGTAATCCCAGTCCGCTATACGTTAGCTCCGCGGAACCACGAACGATCCTAGATACAAACTAAGTCGATCAATATCTAGTTCGAGACATTCTATGTTACTAAACCATTTCTTGATGTCCTAGTGTGTCAATTGTATCATTAAAATCATTCTATAAGGTTGGGATTTAAATCAGGGTTCAAAACAGTAAAAATGGGTAAAAATCACAAAATTTTCCATGCCTCGGTTGGCCTGTCGGACTCCCTGCTTCGGCCGACCGAACTGCACAGTTTGGCCTGCCGGAAGCAAAGTTCGGTTGGCCGAACACTTCCCCAAGTTCGGCCTGCTGGTCGGAAGAACACCGGCCTGCCGATCATCACTCCGGCCTGCCAAACTGGGAAAATCCAGAAATCCCAGCCACAGGTTTCTCGATCCCCAAAATTCAAATCTTGATTCTAACCTGTTTTTCTCAAATCTCAGGCATGAAAAACAATCATAGTTGATAGAAAAACATACTAGAACATGTTTGGACTCATTTAAACAAGATTTAAACTTGAAATCCTCAAAAATCCAAAAATGAGAAAATGAGGAGAAAAATGAAAAATCTTGAATCTGATTTGTTTTTCTTCTATCTAAGCTTAGGTTCTAGTTGTTCTAAGTTCGTTTAACTCAAATCCACGGTTTTCTAAGCTTAAACAAACCTAGATTTCAAAAATGCACAAAATTGAAAATTTTGGAAAAAGTTTAGAAATTTCAAAACTAACCTCGAATCGAAGCTTCAATCCGCGTTCTCGGTTGCTAAATCACGTCCCCGAGCCTCCTCCTTGCTATCCCGAAGCTTGGATTCGAAATTGGGTTTAAAATTTTTGAGAGAGAATTTGAGAGAGAGGGAGATGGCTCACGGTGAAGGAGAGAAGAGAGAGAGAGAACCGTAGAGTGAGGAGAGAGAGAGAGAAGGGAAGGAAATAAATAGAGAAAATCGATTGGCGGTTTTACTGTGCGAAAACCATGTGCCGCCCACGGTTTTGCAAAACGGAGTATTTTTAACATTTTACAAATTATTGTGTTTTAAAACTCAAAACATCATTTTAAAACAATAAGGAATCCTTTAAATGCATCAATTTAACAAAACAACCAAAAACTAAAAATCCAACCAAGTAATCAAATTAATGTTAAAACGTTAATTATGGCACACTAATTCATCATTTATATTACATTAACATTAAATAAATTTCGGGGCGTTACAACTCTCCACCCCTAAAAGAAATTTCGCCCTCGAAATTTACAACTCATCTCAAGAACAAAACAAATGCGGATACGATTCCCGCATACTCGACTCTAGTTCCCAAGTGGCTTCATCAACCCCATGATGCTGCCACACGACTTTTACCAACGGTATCTCGCGACGACGCAAGCTAATAACTTTCCGGTCGATGATCTGAATCGGCACTTCTTCATACGTCGTATCTTCCTGAACCTGCACATCGCGAAATGAAACTATCTTGCCCTGCTCAGGTGGACACTTCCTAAGCATCGACACATGAAACACATCATGAACAAGAGAAAGTTCGGGCGGAAGATCAAGCCGATAAGCGACCACGCCAACACGCTGAGTGATCTCGAACGGCCCAATATACCTTGGTGCGAGCTTTCCACTCACCCCGAACCGCATAGTTCCCTTACGAGGTGATACCCTCAAGAGAACAAAATCTCCAACTGCGAACTCTAAGGGTCTACGTCTTCTATCTGCGTAGCTCTTCTGTCGACTCTGAGCTGCTCTCAACCGATCTCGAATCACCACGACTTTCTCGTTGCTATCATGAATCTCTTTCGGCCCAAGAATAACTCTATCTTCCGACTCGGCCCAACACACAGGTGACCGACACGGTCGCCCATACAACGCCTCAAATGGTGCCATACCGATACTCGCCTGATAACTAATGTTGTACGCGAACTCCGCCAAATGCAAACATTGCTTCCAATTCCCGCCGAAGTCCAACGCACATGCACGCAACATATCCTCGAGAACCTGAATGACCCACTCAGACTGCCCATCAGTCTGAGGATGAAACACCGTATTGAAGTTCAAATCCGTACCCAAAGCCTCCTGAAAACTTCTCCAGTACTTAGCATTAAACCTGGTGTCTCGATCAGAGGTGATGGACAAAGGAACTCCATGCAACCTCACAATGTTCTGCATATACAACTCCCCGAGAACCTTCTTAGAACACGTCGACCTAAACGGAATGAAATGCGCCGATTTCGTCAACCTGTCGACCACAACCCAAACTGCATCGTGCCGCTGCTCCGTCCTCAACAAACCTGTGAGAAAATCCATCATCACATGCTCCCATTTCCACCCTAGAATAGGAAGCGGCTGAAGCTGACCTGCAGGCTTCTGATGCTTGGCTTTCACCTGAAGACACGTCGAACACTTGGCCACGTACTCTCGAACATCTTTCTTCATGCCTCTCCACCAATGCTGCCTCTTCAAATCGCGATACATCTTGGTGCTCCCCGGATGAATAGCGAACTGAGACCTATGAGCTTCGTCTAGAACGGCTTTCGTCACCTCGACGATAACTGGAACTACAAGACGCTCCCAGAAGTACAACGATCCATCTGCATGCACGCTCCATTCCTCGAACTGCTCCCCGTTCTGAATCCGTGACCAAATCCCCTGTAAATGCTGATCCTGCCACTGACTTTGCTTCACCATCCGAACAAGAGCTGGAGTCGCTTCCACGTGATATAACGAAACTCGATCACAGTCTTCACGATATAGTAGCCGATACTCACTCACTATCGCATCCCTGCTCCAGTCCTCAAAAATCAAACAAGCGAGAATCCCTGAAGACTTCTTGCTAAGCGCATCCGCGACCACATTAGCTTTCCCGGGATGATACTGCAACGCGAAATCATAATCCTCCATGTACTCTACCCATCTACGCTGCCTCAAGTTAAGATCCCTCTGAGTGAACAAATAACTCAAACTCTTGTGATCGGAGAAGACCTGAAACGATGCTCCATACAAGTAACACCTCCAGATCTTCAGCGCGTAAATCACCGCCGCAAGCTCTAAATCATGAGTAGGATAATTCCGCTCGTGAGGTCATAGCTGTCTCGATCCATACGCAACCACACGTCCATGCTGCATCAACACGTATCCAAGTCCACGCCCTGAAGCATCCGCATAAACCTCATACGGCTCGTCACTGCTAGGGATAACCAACACTGGAGCTGAAGTCAACCGGTTCTTCAATTCCTGAAAAGCAAACTCACAATCTTCATTCCACTCAAACCTGACATTTTTCTTGATCAATCTCGTCAACGGAGCTGCAATCTTTGAAAAATCCTTTACAAATTTCCTGTAATATCCAACAAGACCTAAGAAGCTGCGAATCTCCGCTACATTCCTTGGTCGTTCCCACTCCAATATAGCCTCAATCTTGGACGGATCCACTGAAATACCATGCTCCGAGGTGACATGACCCAGAAATTTGACCTCAGTCAACCAGAACTCACATTTTTCCATCTTAGCATACAACTGGTGCTCCTGCAGAGTCTGAAGCACGATCCGGAGATGGTGCTCATGCTCCTCCCAAGTCTTAGAATACACAAGAATGTCATCGATGAACACGATCACAAACTGATCCAGAGACGGCCTAAATATCCTGTTCATCAGATCCATGAAAGCCGCCGGAGCATTCGTCAACCCAAAAGACATAACCAGAAACTCAAAGTGCCCATACCGAGTCCTAAAAGCTGTCTTGGGAATATCCTCTTCCTTGATCCTGAGCTGATGATAACCTGAACGCAAATCAATCTTCGAGAAGTATCGCGAACCTCCCAACTGATCAAACAACTCATCAATCCTAGGCAAGGGATACTTGTTCTTCACAGTGACACGATTCAGCTGCCGATAATCCACATATAACCTGAGAGTCCCATCATGCTTCTTAGCAAATAAAACCGGTGCTCCCCACGGAGATGTGCTATTCTGAATGTGTCCTTTATCAGCAAGCTCCTGAAGTTGCTTCCTCAATTCCTTCATTTCTGCTGGCGCCATCCGATAAGGTGCCATAGAAATCGATGATGTCCCTAAAAACAAATCGATACCAAACTCAATCTCCCGATACGGTGGTAATCCTGGCAACTCGTCGGGGAAGACATCCTCGAACTCATCAACCACCGAAATCGCTACACTGCTACTCGAAACATAGGGCTCGCAATCCAGGTTGGCAAGAAAAGCACAACAACCTAGATTCCTTCACCCTCCTAGACACGACTTCATGAGACGCTCACTCATTAACCAATCACCACCACCCTGGTAAGTGATCACCGTCCCCCTATCAGACACTAGGGTCACTTCTAAGTTGGTAGTCCACGACTGCACTATACCTGGACAACCAGTCCATTCCTAGAATCACAACATAGGAACTCATGGGGAGTATAATCAAATCACTTTTCAAAATCTCATCCCCAATCTTTATCTTACAGGATTTACACATACAATTTACACACACCCGCCCCAAGGGAGAAGTTATAACTAGGGGTTCATTAAACTCTTCTATCTCTAATCCCAAGGCATGTACAAAAGAACTCGAAATGAGAGAATGAGAGGCACCGGTATCGAATAAAACGCGAGCTAAAGATCTAGAAACCAAGATCATACCATTGACAACCGCGTTACCAGTCTGAGAATCTGATCCTCCAGATGCCATTGCATGAACCTGCACTGGCGCCTTTCCTTTTCCTCTACCGACATTGCTGGGTCCTAGATTACTCGGCCGATGCTGCTGAGATGGAGACGACTACACATTACCTGTACTTGGTGCTCTATACTGTGGAACACTACGTTGAAAATACTGCGGCTGCTACCCCCGTGCCGGATATGAGAATTGTTGAGGAGAAAACTATGGATACTGCAACTGTGGGTACTACGGAGGCGGAGGTAGGGTCTGAGGCTGAGGCTGAGACTGACGAATGGCATCCTCCCCGGTCTGAGATCTAAGACGAGCACTCCTGATCGGGCAATTCCTCTTGATGTGTCCGAGCTGCTGACAGAAATGACAATGAAAGCTGTAGGGATTGCTGCGCCCGCTGCCAGACGAACTGCTGCTACCACTGGTCGCACCGCCTTGTTTGCCTTTCCCCGTAGCTGGACGACTATTGGTGCTCTTCCTGCCACTCCTCTGCGGTCCTCCTGAAGCCTTGGCTCGGTCCTCACAATACTGCACATAATCATTCTCCATGGAGATCGTCGATGACACAAGCTCTCCGAAACTCCTAAGCCGTAGAGCAACCAATTGCCGCCGAATAGGAGCCTTAAGCCCTTCCTGAAACTTAATACACTTTTTACGCTCCGATGCCACTGCTGATGGAGCAAACCTAGCCAACTCATTAAACTTTGCCTCATACTCCCGAACTGACAGATCACCCTGCTGCAACCTGTAGAACTCAGCTGCCTTCTGGTCTCTATACCCCTGTGGAAAATACCGATCATAGAACAGCTCCTTGAACCTGTCCCAACTGATATCACCACCACGCTCCAGACACTTAGCCTGTTTCCACCAAGTGTTAGCGCCACCCTCGAGCTTGTACGCAGCAAACTCCACACGATACTGCTCAGGCACACCAAGGGTATCTAAATGCTTCAAGATTGAATCCAACCAGTACTCTGCTAACTGCGGATCCCCATTGCCATCAAAAGTCAGAATAGATGTCCGCCGAAATTCCTTAAAGTACGCATGCCGACTACCAACACTAGAGTCTTCTAGTCTAGCCCTGGCTGCCATCTGCCGAAAAGCCGCAAACATAGACCTCATCATGCTCTCATCATTTCCGAACTCGGCGTCAGCAGTTGAACGACGTCTAGGTACCATTCTCTCACTTCTGAAAACAAAGTTTGGACTGTCAGAGGTATTTCATTGTCAAACCTATGTGTGCACAATTCCCAAGGTTCATAACCTTGAGCTCTGATACCATTCTGTCACGCCCCAAGGTACGGGAGGTGATGTGGTGGAATATTTAGATTAATTAAAAAAAGAATTTAATTAAAATCAAGGGTTTAAGGATCAAATTACATGAGAAATAAGAAGATTTCCACCACATTTTTATAAAAGAATTTATAAATATTAAACGAGTAATAAAATTTAAATAAAAACCGCGAGTATGGGTTCCACAACCCACAACTTGTGCACACACATGGTTCTGACAATATCATAAATACAATAACAGTCCAGATACAAATAAAATTAGAATCTTACATGCCTTGATTAAATAATACAAAATATAATTTAATCCTCCTATTGCTCCTGAGTTCGGTCCGAAGAATCCTCTCCAAACCTAAACGGGAAACCACCTAGAGGGGGGGGGGGGGGGGGGGAATTTAAAACAGATAAAACATGAGCGAAAGGCTCAGTAGGACTATGTTTTATAAAAATAATTTAATGTAAAGAAACATATCATTGTTTAGGAGTTACTCAAAAGAAAACTTAAATAAATAAATAAATACAAAATTTGAGTAGAGCCGTTCTGACACAGAACAGTCTACTCGTACAATTGAAAACACTATTTTTCTTTTACCTAGGCAAACCATGACATCACCACCGTAGTGGCCCAGCTGGGTTTCGGGACCTGCCCCCAAGGTCAATCGCTACACGACCCGATCTCTGATATGGCATCATGCCTATGTGTTTATTATCATTATCATTCAAAACCCAATTACTGAGTGTTGTCAATTACATTCATTATGTAGTTCATTTCAGATCACGGTATATTAAAATATAACCGATAAATCCATTTTCAAACACCGTTGAAAGCATTTTAAGAGAAATCCTTTTCAAAGCCAAATCATTTCAAAACCAGGCTACCAAAGAAATAGGATAGAAGTCCTACCTCAATACTCGTGCCAGTGCCCCACACCGTAATCCCAGTCCGCTATACGTTAGCTCCGCGGAACCACGAATGATCCTAGATACAAACTAAGTCGATCAATATCTAGTTCGAGACATTCTATGTTACTAAACCATTTCATGATGTCCTAGTGTGCCATTTGTATCATTAAAGTCATTCTATAAGGTTGGGATTTAAATCAGGGTTCAAAACAGTGAAAACGGGTAAAAATCACAAAATTTTCCATGCCTCGGTCGGCCTGCCGAACTCCCTGCTTCGGCCGGCCGAACTGCACAGTTTGGCTTGCCGGAAGCAAAGTTCGGTTGGCCGAACACTTCCCCAGGTTCGGCCTGCCGGTCGGAAGAACACCGGCCTACCGATCATCACTCCGGCCTGCCGAACACACAGTTTGGCCTACCAAACTAGAAAAATCCAGAAATCCCAGCCACGGGTTTCTCGATCCCCAAAATTCAAATCTTGATTCTAACCTGTTTTTCTCAAATCCCAGGCATGAAAAACAATCATAGTTGATAGAGAAACATAGTAGAACATGTTTGGACTCATTTAAACAAGATTTAAACTTGAAATCCTCAAAAATCCAAAAATGAGAAAATGAGGAGAAAAATGAAAAATCTTGAATCCGATTTGTTTTTCTTCAATCTAAGCTTAGATTCTAGTTGTTCTAAGTTCGTTTAACTCCAATCCACGGTTTTCTAAGCTTAAACAAACCTAGATTTCAAAAATGCACAAAATTGAAAATTTTGGAAAAAGTTTAGAAATTTCAAAACTAACCTCGAATCGAAGCTTCAATCCACGTTCTCGGTTGCTAAATCATGTCCCCGAGCCTCCTCCTTGCTATCCCGAAGCTTGGATTCGAAATTGGGTTTAAAATTTTTGAGAGAGAATTTGAGAGAGAGGGAGATGGCTCACGGTGAAGGAGAGAAGAGAGGGAGAGAACTGGAGAGTGAGGAGAGAGAGAGAGAAGGGAAGGCAATAAATAGAGAAAATCGGTGGGCGGTTTTACTGTGCAAAAACCGTGTGCTGCCCACGGTTTTGCAAAACGGAGTATTTTTAACATTTTACAAATTGTTGTGTTTTAAAACTCAAAACATCATTTTAAAACAATAAGGAATCCTTTAAATGCATCAATTTAACAAAACAACCAAAAACTAAAAATCCAACCAAGTAATCAAATTAATGTTAAAACGTTAATTATGGCACACTAATTCATCATTTATATTACATTAACATTAAATAAATTTAGGGGCGTTACAAAGCCTCTCAAGAGAAACTATCTAGCAAACCTTAGGGTTTGTTTTGCACGTAAATAGGATAACATTGAAAAAGATAGTCTATAGCGATCGTATTTATATAGCCATTACTTACCTACATAATCTAAACTAAAAGAAGTTTTAAGATAAAGAACATAGATTGTAGAATTTTTTTTTTCTAAAGTGAGATCTTGATAATAAATTCTTATAATGTTTTTTTAAAGAAATACTAATTTCTCAAGACATAATAACAATGTAATAATAATTATTACATTTTCAGCATAATAATAATTTCTTAACATTTAATTCTTTAAATCCATCATAATCATAATTTCATAAAACATAATAATAATAATTTCATAATATTTTTTTATACATTTCTTAATTTAAATTCATAAACATTTCTTATTAAATCATTTCTAAATTATAAGATTTTCTTTGAAAACATAAAGATAATTATTCAAAACTATTTCTTTTAAACCTTTCCTTAATTTAAAATAAAGCTTTTCTAAATTAAACCTTATACTTTTCATATAACTTATTTTTTTAAAACTAACATATTAATGATTTCATGAAGCATATACTTTCTTAATTTAACATAAGTCTTCTATAAACATTCTTAATTCCAAATAACGTCATAATTTTCTTACTTTGAAAACTTATGCATATTTGTCACATTTTCTATTACAACATGTTTAAATCTTAAACTTCAAGAGACCAAGGATGTATAATTACAGCCTAGGCTTTCAAGACATACTTATGTAATTTTATTTACTTATTTATACATATATAATTTTATAAAATAAAACTATGCATAATTTTGTAAAATAAAAATGTGCATAATTTCTTAAAATAAAAATGCAAAACTATTACATTTGCGCAAGCGATAACCATTCCCAACTCCATCATTCGTCTACCACTCACAACTGCTCATCAAGTGTTGCTACTAGATTTCTTTCTTACAGCATGATCATGCTTAAATAAGCTTTCGCTCAGTAAGTACAAAATTAGACTCGCAAAACATATTTGAAAAACATTTAATAAAACATGCGTGAACATTTTATGCTTGTTTATCGACTTGTTTTATGCTTAATTATTTAAGCTTTAACGTATCTTACTAGTTGTGCCTAGGTGATTGCACCAATTGTGTGCGATCCTTAGGAATTAGGGTTCGCAAGATCCCTAATGATACAGAGATCATAAATTGTACTGAATGTTAGACATGTATGCCCTAAGGAGTAAAAATGTAATAAGTTTTTGGAGATATTTTTTATCAATAAAGAATTTATTCATTGTTTATATACCAAATCTTGTTCTCTTTACGTTCATATTTGTTGAATGTATCTTAAGCAAACAATAGTCCGAGACAGAATTATTAATCCAAATCAATTCACTTTATGTTCTGATCCAACACATCGTCACCTATGACAACGTGCCAATGTTCCTATTCATGGAGTTTATTGACGAAGTACTCAAGATATGGGTATGTGTACCTGATGCACCACAAAAGCACAACTTTTGACAAGTTCAGGGCGTTTCAGGCTGAAGTAGAAAAGCAATTGGGTAGACCCATAAAGGCACTTTGATCCGATCGAGGTGAAGAATACCTTTCTGATGAGTTCTTGGAACACTTATTAGAAAATGAGATTTTATCCCATTTGATTGTGCCAGGCACTCCGCAGCAGAATGGCATAGCGGAGAGAAGAAATAGGACTTTGTTGGACAATATTAGGTCCATGATGAGTTATTCATCATTGCCTTTATCCTTTTGGGGATATGGACTACAAGCCCTATGTTATCTTTTGAACAATGTGCCTTCAAAATCGGTCCCTAAAACTCCTCACCAGTTTTGGACGGGTAGGAAGACATCCTTAAACCATATTCACATATGGGGATGTCCGGCTCATGTCTTATTTAAGTATCCAAATAAGTTGAAAGCACGTTCGAAAGTTTGCATGTTTGTAGGATATCCAAAAGGGACTAAATGGGGTTATTTATATAACCCAAAGGAAAATAAAGTCATAGTTTCAACTAATGCAACTTTCCTTGAGGAGAGTTACATGGACGACTTTAAACCTCAAAGCAAAGTGGTGCTTGAGGAGTTAAGGAGTGATCAAATCACTCTGGAAGTTCTGAATGAAACCATTCCGATCAGTGTAGAAAAACCAAACAAACTTGAACAATAACCTCAGGGGCTTCGGCGTAGTGGGAGGATCGGGCGTCAACCTGAAAGGCATATGTTCAATGGGGAGGCCTTTTTGGCTGAACCAGATGAACATGATAGGGATCCTTATTCTTATACAGAAGCTATAGAGGATGTTGATTCAAAACTCTAGACAAAGGCCATGAATATTGAGATGAAGTCTATGGAGACTAATAAGGTCTGGGAGCTTGTGGATCTTCCCAAAGGGGTAAAACCCATAGGGTGCAAGTAGATCTACAAGAGGAAAAGAGGAGTGGATGGAAAGGTTAAAACCTTTAAGGCTAGACTGGTAGCTAAGGGTTATACGCAAAAGAAATGAATCGATTATGAGGAAACCTTTTCACCTGTAGCCATGCTTAAGTCCATCCGGATTTTCTTGTCCATAGCTACCACTCTCGACTACAAGATTTGACAGATGGATGTCAAGACGGCTTTTTTGAATGGCCATCTTGATGAGTCCATTTATATGGAACAACCAAATGGGTTCAAGGTCACAGGTCAAGAGGGTAAGGTTTGTAAGCTGCTGAAATCAATTTATGGACTTAAGCAGGCTTCTCGTTCTTGGAACATAAGATTTGATCAGGTGATCAAGACTTATAGGTTCTTACAAAATATGGATGAGCCATGTGTTTTCAAACACATTAAGGATGAGAATGTGGTTTTTCTACTACTCTATGTAGATGACATTCTTCTAATTGGCAATGACGTTGGAGCATTATCATCGGTCAAATTATGGTTAACCAAGCAGTTTGACATGAAGGACTTAGGTGAGGCTAATTTTGTTTCTCGGAATCCAGATCTTTCGGGATAGGAAGAACGAAATGATAGCTTTGTCCCAGGCCGGCTGCATAGATAAAATTCTTAGGAGGTTTGCAATGTAGGATTCCAAGAAAGGTGGGCAACCATCTAGGTCTCGAAATACTCTTTCTAAGAAAGACTCTCCAAAGTCTTATGTAGAAAGAGAATACATGAAGAAGGTGCCTTATGCTTAGGCAGTGGATAGTCTCATGTATGCCATGCTTTGCACACGACTGGATATTAGTTATGTGGTCAGGATTGTAAGTTGATTTCAGGCGGATCTAGGACCAAACCATTGGGTTGCGATAAAGCATATTTTTAAGTACCTTGGAAGGACTCGAGGGTATATGCTTGTGTATTCGGGTAAGGACTTGACTCCTCTAGGATACACTGACTCAGATTTTTAATCTTGTCTAGATTCTAGGAAATCGACTTTGGGTTTGTGTTTACTCTAGGCAGCGGTGCTATCAGTTGGAGAAGTGCTAAGTAAGATTGCACTTTGGATTCAACGATGGAGGACGAGTATGTGGCAGCTAGTGATGCTTTGAAAGAAGCAGTGTGGCTCTGTAAGTTCCTTGGGGATCTTGAGGTAGTTCCTGATATGGATAAGGCGGTATCACTGTACTATGCTAAGATTTCACAAGAAGAGTAAGCATATTGATTGGAAGTATCATGTGATAATGGACTTCGTTGAGGGCGAGCATGTCACGGTGTGCAAGATCGCGTCAGAGGATAATTTAGCTGATCCATTTACGAAGACACTTACTGGGAGAGTCTTTGAGAAGCATGTGGAAGCTATGGAGATGTGAGATTTGTCGTATTTACTCACTTAGTGCAAGTGGAAGATTGTTAGACATGTATGCCCTAAGGAGTAAAAATATAATAAGTTTTTGAAGACATTTTTTATCAATAAAGAATTTATTCATTGTTTATATACAAAATCTTGTCCTCTTTACGTTCATATTTGTTGAATGTATGTTAACCAAACAATAGTCTGAGACTGTCGATCTAAACCTTAAGAATTGGGCATATGAAGGACGAATTATATGGAAGACATGAATCTTAAGGTGATGGTCTAAATCATATGATCCACAATCGAGGGAATAAAGTTGGGCACTTTATTCATGCAAAGATTGTTATGTTGTCTATATCCCTTTTGGGAGATGGTTTGTCTTGACCATCGAAGGTGGACTCCATGAATAGAAACATTGGCACGTTGTCATAGGTGATGATGTGTTGGATCAAGACATAAAGTGAATTGATTTGGATTAATAATTCTGTCTCAGCAAATCGATTCACTTTAGACAATCATTTGTGTTGTATCTTAATTCTAAGATGAATAGTGGACCCGTTGTCTTGACTTGTGTCTTTTAATGTACCAAGGGGTGACACCCACATCTTAATAGTGGTATGTATGCTGGTACGTTTGAGGCATGACTCCTGATAGTGTACACCTGTTATTCATCGATATGGAATCCATAACTCCTCTTTAGGAGTAATGATATCCTCTTATATGCGTTATCCTGTAATTGAAAACTAAAGCGCTCAACCATTTGGATACATAGGTGTAACCGAATGGTATACTGTCTTTGGATAGTAAGTTTTTCGATGGTGAGATAATGGAACGTAAGATAAAAATAATCGGGAAGGTAAGACAGAACTAGTCCTTAAGCTGATTATGGATTATCATATGGGGATACGATACACTATGATATGTCATGGAGACTTAGCTATACGAGCTTCATAATTCTATTTAGTTCGAGAGTGCAGCTCCAAGCTTTTAGTGGAGTAGCGTTGAAGTTGATAATTATGAAATGTATATCTGGGATATTGGGTTTCATAATTATCAGAAACTTGAACTATATAGGTCCATTTGGTCCCCTTTGCTAGCTCACAGCATCCTGTAACGACACGGCGTGCTTTTCCAATAATTGGTAACTTATGTCAAATTTTATTAGATGAGTTGAAATTTGGAAGAATCAAATAATTCATGTCTATTTATCGGTTGAATTAATTTTGTGATAAAAATTAATTCAAGATAAATTTATTGAATTATAAGGATTAGATAATTCTTGTCTGTTTATCGGTTGATTTAATTTTGGATAAATTAGGTCAAGATAAACTTGTAGAATTATTGGGAATTGATTTATTTTTTTTAGAGATTATCTAGATAAAGTTGTTTTGATCAGATAACTTATCTATTGGGTTATTTGAATTAAAACTGAGACTTTATCCTATAGAATCTCGGGTGAAAAATAAAAGATTCACGAGATTTTTATTCAACAGTTCGGCCTGCCTATTGACGTGTTTGGCCTGCAGATGGGGCCTGTCGATCAGGTGGTTTAGCCAGCCGATCAGCGAAGGATAAGATCACACATTTTCATGTGGATCTTATCATATATTGATTCAAACTTTCTTCTATTTTGAGTTTTTGAGACCTAATCTGATAAGGGCTGACCCCAGGACCAATCTCTATATAAAGGGAGTAAGTCTTAAGAGTTAACTTAGATCAATTGAGAGATTAAGAGTGATACTTTGCTAGTAAGAATCTGAAAACTCTCTGAGAGCTTTTGTTCACAAATTACGAACACTTGCTTTGGGTTCTCTCGATTGGTTGGAAGGAGAGTCACCTAGTGGGAGAGCTGTACGTATGAGCCCACACTCACTCCGGTCGTGGATAGAGAATAGCAAAGAAGACCAGTTGGTTGAGGCTCTTTTGGAACGCTACTACTCTTCACGTTTTACGAGGGTTCTTCAGCAATCAAAGGTTAGTAAGATCTGGTTAATTTATGCATATAGCATGTCAAGCTTGTGTTTTGGAAATTACTTTAATGTAAAATTTTTAAAATTCCGCTGTGTACTATTTTTTCCAACCCTAAACTAGGTCAAAGCCTCCTTGTAAGTCGAGAGGTCAGAACGACACTCTTAACTTATTTTATTTGTTTCACTTATCCTATTGTATATACGTAGTATGACTTATTACTATATAGCATCTCAAATCCATTAATCATAAATCATAAACATGTTTAACTAAAGGTGAGTAAGCAGTTTAATTTAATACAATATACCTCACTTGCTGCATATGACATAATTATAGCATAACAATACATTGCATGACTTAAACTAAACAAATCATACTCAATCATAACACAACATAGCATATCATAACATAAACTAATACAACATATCAAAACTTAACCTAATACAACAAATCATACGTGGCAAGATATAACATATTTCTGATCATACAATTGATAATTTTTTATGGAAACAAATACATATTTTATTTTGAAATTATTCATATTGTAGGGAAGATTCTAACTTACCTGGATTCCAAGCTAAGTGGATTTAGTTGTATCTCACTTGTTCTATGATCCAAGTATCCTCCTAAAGGGACCGTGGATGGCTACGAATAGTTCTTTTAGATTTTCAATAGCTGGAAAGTCAATTTAGTCTCTATTACTCGACCTGTCTTACCTCGATCTATGTGCAACGGTACCAGACAATTTTTAATACAGCAAAATTAGCTCAAGCAGAGGGCACCATTGTGTCCAAAATGTCGAAACAAGTTAGAATTCACCTGAATTAGCCTCCATATGCACAGCTCAAAATCAAATCAGTAAAGGCAATTCCAAGATTCCTATCACGTCTTTCCAATGAAGATACCATGCAATTGACTTGGGCATTTCAACAAGTAGAGTATTTTGAAGATTTTGGTATAGGCATTGTGTCTCACCATGCCTTAGAATGGTGGAGCTGAGTCTACCATTGCGGCACACAATGAAGGAGCTTGATCTTTGTCTTCTCGATGTGTAATCTTGAATTTTGAAGGAGGAAAAGCCTCGTCGCTAGGCTCTAAGCATTTCCCCTCAGTTGATTTAGGGCGAGGTAGTAGGGAACGACAAAATAGTTGCTCCCACGATGATAGTGGCAGCACTCTTTGAACTCTGACGAATGGTTGCAGAATTGTGTAATTGAGGGGGAATCATGCTCTATGTTGTCCTCTGATTCGAACCAAACCGGTAGTGACCTTCATCGTCGCCTATAATGGCGAGATTGACAATGGCACAATGGATAGAAACTGCCAACTTTGACGAGGGTTTTTCAACAAAAATCAATCACTATAGCTGGTATCATCTTATTCATCTTGTCGGTCTGAGTCTGCAGACACCAAGATCATGTCAATCGGTGGTCGGACAACAAAATAATTGTACTAGAGAGAAAGTGAGTTTTTGCCACTTTGAATGGCAATTGTATGCTGCTTCGGTGGAGTTATGGCTGGCACAACATATCATTGGACATCAGCTCATTGCGATCTATCCGATGGTGTAGGAGATGCCAAAAACTTACACCGAAATCTATACCAGAGTTGGAGGAGAGAAAGTAGAGAGAAAAGGAGAGAGAGTAGAGAGAGAAAGTGACTAATTTTGATTGGTTGAATTCCCCTCTTTTCTTGCACATGTATTTATGGACTCTATTCAGGTCTACATGATTAATCTGTGTCGTGGGTGGTTCAATCAAATTTTAATCCATATACTTTAAAATCTCTGTATACATAGCCGTATTTTTAAAATTGTAATATTCTTTGTCTTTTTAAAAATAAGTAAATAACTTCTAATTTTCTTATTGTACTATTGTCTTATTTAAAATATTCATACTGTCATAAAATTATTGTCATGAATTTATCCATACTTTATGGATTTCATGATTTTATTCAAAAATGAAAAACTTTGATACTTTTGTCTTTAAAATTGGTGACACTTTTGTCTTCAAAATCGATGATTTATTATTTTCATCATTTCTATTTATTTCTCTTGGGAATAATATTCTGTATTTAGAGTTTTAATCAAAATAATTTTTTGTAAATTTTAAAATTTTAAAATGCTAACTAATAATAAAAACATGTATTTTCCATTATAATTTTCTCAAATAAATATCTTATTTTTGTCTTAATAAAAACCATTTTCTTGTATCACTAAAACATATCATATTCTATTTATTTCATAAAAATAGTGATTATAATTTATTAAATATTTTCATAATTTAAATTGATTATCTAAAAGTCAATTTAGATCAAATTCAAAACTTAGCATAATTCATGCTTTATGGGTATAACTATTGTTTATAACAAAAAATTTGTTTATGGGTCCATATCCAAATTTTGGATACTTTTGAACTTTCCTTAATCACAATATGGATTTATAAATAATCTTTTATGATCTTAGGTTGCCTTAGATGCCTGTGAAATGCTTGTGCACTCTATCAATGCTTTTATTATTATTATTATTATTATTATTATAAAGTTTACATAATTTACTAATGTGTATAAATAACTATTTGTGTACATATATGATATTGCAAATTCTCGAATTCCCAACAATCCTTATGGCTCAAAAATTCTTTTCATCCCATGTGATTTTTCCTCAAAATTGAGGTTGATCTTGCATTCTTGAACTTTATGCTCACCATTTCTGAATTATGGTGTTGAGTAATTGATCACTTTTAGTCTAGATTTTCTCTAACTAATCAGACATTATGTAGGAATTCCATATAATCATATTGAGTTAGAAATTTCTTTTTATTTATTAATCTCAATCAAATATCTTATATATTTTACCCATACATGAAATTATTGAATTATAAAAGCTTACTTTAATACACTAAATAATTATTTTTTAATTATCTAAGTGTACTATCATAACATCATATTTGCTTTATATTTCATACATAAAGCACATAAAATTATGCAATTAAAACATTACTTATTTCTAAAGTCTTATAGATATTAAGACTTGCAGAAATTTTACAATTATAAATCGTGATTACATCTTGATTTAGACTTTAAAATTTCTTAAGTATTACTGAGGGTTTCTAACCTTAAACTAAATTCTTACAATTTCTCTTAGCACTTGACGGTACTTAATGCCACCAAATTTAATCTAATTATAGAATCGTGAAATTTAGGTTGTAAATCTATGAATTTTAACCCATAAATAATTGTTCGCTTTTCTAAGTAAACCTTGTCTTAAAAATGTGAATTTTCAATAGTGTAATTGACAAGGTGTCTAACCTATTGGACATAAATTATACTCGGACTGTTAGGGATAGATTGACTTGTCCAAATTCAACCATTTACTTAAATCTTAGTGCTCTCTTATAAGCATTTTTCATAATTCTTATAGAACTCAGACTTATGGGTTCTAAACTTGTACTCTCTTACGAACTTAATGGCATAGTTATGAAAAAATTCTTAATTATTCATACTTATTAATTTTTGAATTTTTCTAGTCATTACATAGTCTTAGAAGATTTGATTAGAATGTGTAGGAAATAATAGGATTAAATGTTAGCTAATCAAGTCCTATATCTAGGGGTATTAAAAAAATTAGGGTCAAATTATAATTTTTTTTTAAAATTTGAGGGGTATAAATATAATTATAAAAATATTGTCAAATAAAATTGCATTTTGACCCCTTAATCTTACAAAATTATAATTTGACCTCAAATCTTATATGTATATTTTTTGCAATAGGTCCTTAAAATTTTGTCGCAATGCACAAATTTATTTAATCCCTTGCTAAGCAAGGGATAGCCTAATTCCTTTCTCAACATGAGCTGGATAAGAGATTATTCAATCTAGTAATTTAAATTTTTTCAACAAACAAAGTCTTAAAATTTAATCCAATCTAATCCTTCCTAACCTTGTGCATCAAATAGGCCCTTAAAGATTTGTGGTTGAGTCATGAGCCTAGTGATGTTCAAGTTCATCCTAATCATCACATAGTTGTCTTTGAAGAGAGTGAAGATATATAAAGCATTCATTCATATGTTCTCTACATATGAACACTCCATATGCATCATTAAATGACTAACAACAATTATAGAAACTTTATGACACTAAGATATATTACAAAGAGCAATAATTATATGAGTTATTAATACGGTGCAATACTATGAAGCCGTTTGCATTGTTTTCAAAATAGGTGAAAATGTTTTTGTTTTGGAAAATGAAAATTTTTTGAAAATGATGCTGAGACTGTTTCTAAAATTTTTGCCTCAAAAAACATACGAAAATATTTCCAAAAATTTTGAGAATGAAACCAAACAGGGCCTATATTTGTTATAATATCACAAAAAAATTACTTGAATATACTGCCCCAATCCCATTGTATGCTTTGATAGTGAAAGTGGATGGAGTGACCTTAGTGAGGGTTTGAAGGGAACATTGTTGGTGGCTAGTGCAGTTAGTGCTACACGGATTTCTTCGAGTGTAGAACAACAACAATTTCGACGTGGTTTATGAGGGGTGATGACAATGGTAGAACCAGCCTTTCACTTCAGCAGGGACGACATACATTATTTTTTATTTAAAAATAAATAGCATAAATATTATATCACAATCTTTTTCAAGAACTATTAGTGACATATTTAGAGTTTTATGCTATAAAAAATACCTTATTGGTTGGACTTTGTTATGAAATATTAGATTTTTATATAAAAAATTATGTTGAATTGGAACAGGAAAGCCTCATGCTCGGCCTTCGCTTTTTGTGGCTTCCTCCACCCACATCTCTATGTGCCCGCAGCACTTCCATATATTAACCTTATGAAGTCAGAAGCAATTTGACTGTCTTGCATATCTTTATTATTTTGACATGATTTTAGTTATATCTAGTATTTAGAAACATGCACTAACAATAAATAAAGATATCTTACCAAAGGTTTGATATATATATATATATATATATATATATATCTTGTATTTTAAGGATATAAAAATCCACTAACTTTAGCATATGGCAACTTTAACATAAGAAATGGCGTATGCATCAGAGAGTGTTTTGCACTCAATCATCAATATTTGACATTGGCATATGCTTGTAGCATTGTATTTATGATATTCTAAAAGTCAATGAGGGCATTTATGAAAATATTAAATCTCACTTGGGGCGTAATAAAAAGATATAAAATTTAAAGGTCAAATTTTAATTTTCAAAAAGTGCCGCCCCCTCTAGCTCCGCCACTGGGTGGTGATGGTGGGAATTGGGATTGAGAGGAGTTGTTTGGTAATAGCACCTCCCTTTCTTGTTGGGACTGTGTTTAGTAGAAGCACTTTTTTTTTTCTTCACCATTTACACCAGTTTTGGTAAGATATGATGTGTAAATTTCTCGCAACGTATCAAAATTTTAGCAGGGAGGCAGCAAAAGGGAACACAAATTAGGCACAATAATCTCAACTATGTCATTATCCAAATAGTTTATCTTACTAACGGCAACTCTTTTGCCTTAGAGAGTGTGCCAGAAAATCAAGGCTACAGAGTCGAGAACTTAATGCAGCTGACATCTGACCTTTGCTGAAAAGATAATACCATTAATGATGCTGCAGGGTCATAAATCTGCAATTCCAATTAAGTGTCTTTTACCAAAGAAAAAAAAAGAAATCAAAATAAATGTCTTCTACTGATTACATAAACTTAATGAAGCCTTCACCAGTCACCACCGTTATGGCTAATAAAAATGCCAAATTTATTGTTGCATTGAATAGATTATTGAATCAATGGGCCAATTTTGAATGGCGTGCCATGCATTAATATAATGCTACCTGCGTAAGTAAATGCATGATTCAGTATTCCATGACAATCAATAACTGATTTGTGGTTTTTCCAAGTAGAGCTGGAACCTATTAAGATGTCATATGTTGGCATCTAAATATATGATTTGTGCTCTTACCGCTCAGCCTCATCAGTGACAAAGTATATACCCTGAAAATTTTCAGTGAACTGTAAAAATTATAATTGGTAATGACTTGTATTCTTCATGCTCGACACAACAATATATGTACAAGATAATGGCCTGACTAGGAACAATACAAATAAAGGAAACTAGTAACTATCGTGCATAAAAGAAAATATGATATTCGCAATATGACCCAAGATTGCTGGGAATCAATCTATTGTCAACCACTAGCAAATATGGCAACTTCATTCACGGTTATATTATTGCCAACCACACAATCTCACGTAATCAAGGATCGTGATTTGCAATAGCCTCCCTCAAGCTGGTGTGCATGGCACAACATAGCTTGCACATGCGTGAAAAATAGGCCTCCCTTAAGCTTTTGGTCTAGTATCTTTAACTCCTATATCACAAAGAAGCTTCTGGAATTGAGCACTCCCAAGAGCCTGGGTGAAAATATCTGCTAACTGTTGAGTGGACGCAACATGGCTCAACTTGATTATCTTGAGTTGGACCTTTTCTTTGATGAAATGACAATCCAACTCTATATGCTTGGTTCTCTCATGGAACACAGGGTTGGTGGCAATATGTATAGCAGATTTGTTGTCATGTTGATTGGCTTGGGTACCTCCACAAAAATATCTTTAAGCAAGTGAATGAGCCAGATGATTTCTTTGGTAGTCTTTGCATGGCTCTGTATTCTGCTTCCGCAGACGACAATGAGAATGTTGGCTGCTTCTTGGAGCGCCATGTAAGTGGAGCTAACCCGAGAAACGTTATGAGACTAGTGACTGATCTTCGAGAGTTTGGGCATGTTGCCCAATTAGCATCACTATAGGCCTTCAATACTAAGTTGTTGTCGTTGGGGTAAAAAATCCATTGATCTGGTACCTTAGCCAAATAGTGAACTACTCTCTTTGCCATTTCCATGTGAGGCTTCCTTGGCTTCTGCATAAACTGACTTAGAAGATGAACAACATGTGTGATGTTGGGTCTAGTTAAGGTGAGGTACAATAGCCTCCCTACTACCCGTCGATAGACTTGAGCATCATCTAAAAGCTCACCATCTTCTATCGATAGACCATGATGTTAGGGAATAGGCGTTTTAATATGTTTGGCGTCTTCGAACCCAGTTTCGGCAACAATGTCTTGAGCATATTTCCCTGGACATAAGTGAAGGCCATCAACTGTTCTTATCACTTCTAGACCAAGGAAGTAATGGAGTGGTCCAAGGTTTTTGATTTGAAAACAACACTGCAAATAGTTTTTGAATTGCCTACATTTGGTATTCCCTACAATAATGAGGTCATCTACATATACTAGAACAACCAACTTACTGTCACCTTTGGATAGAGTGAAAAGTAAACTATCAGATATACTTTGCTTGAAACCATAGGTTAACAAAGCGTTAGAGAATTTACCGAACCATTGCCTTGAAGATTGTTTGAGTCCATAAAGGGATTTGTGCAATCTGCAAACAATTCCATTCTCTTGCTTTAGATAGCCTTTTGGAACTTTCTAGAACACTTCTTCGTCTAGGTCTCCATTTAGGAACGCATTATTAACATCTAATTGATGTAGTTCCCATCTCCTTGCGGCAGCAACTACGAGAAGACACTTGACTGTGGCAAATTTTGCTACTGGTGCAAATGTCTAGTTGTAATCGAGTCCTTCCACTTGGCTCTATCCTTTGGCGACAAGACGTGCCTTGTATCGCTCAATGGTCCCATCTGGATTGTATTTTATCTTATAGAACCACTTTGATCTGATGGCTCTTTTGCCTTGTGGAAGAGGGACTAAACTCTAAGTCCCATTATCTTGTAATGTATGCAACTCCTTGTTCATTGCCTCACACCACTTTGCATCTTATAAAGCTTCTTTAAAGGTCACGGGTTCAACGTAGGATATATCCACATCATGAGAAGTCTGTTGTGTTGAATATCACAAGTATGAATGGGACTATAGACACTACCTTGTGAAGTAGAAGCATGACCTGAGATAAGTGACTGTTGTGAGAAGGGCTGCCATCTTCGATAGAACAGTTCAGAACATAGTCTTGTAAATGCTTAGGTAATTTATGTTCTCTTGCTAGTCTGCTCGGTGCTTCTATAGCTTGCTGTTCAACTTGTTCTTCAGCATCATTTCCTTGATCAATGTGAGCATCGGTGAGCACATTTCAACCACATCATCACCCTCATTCAAGTCATCATCAAGAGGAAGGTTTCGTGGTTTCTCTAATGTCAAAGTATCTACTACCATGTCCTGGCTTCAATTTACTATATCATCCCGAAATGGAAAAGGTTCCTTACAGAACATAACATCATGAAACTCACTGATCTTCTTTGTATCAAGATCTGGAATTTTGTATCCTTTCTTAATATAGCCAAGAAAAATGCAACGTTTCGACCTTGATTCGAATTTATCGAGTGGCTTTGGCTTGTTGTGGGCATAACATAAGCAACCAAAGATGCGAAGATGATCATAAGATGGCTTCCATCCAAACAGTATTTCATAAGGTGATTTCCCTCCTAAGATTACCAACGGCATAATATTGATGAGATATGCGGTGGTCATTACACATTCCCCCCAATATCGTAGAGGAATGCTAGATTGAAACCTTAGTGCCCGTGCTACTTTAAGCAAATGTCTATGCTTCCTTTCAACTACCCCGTTTTGTTGCGGTGTGTGAGAACATGTAGTTTGGTGAAGTATGCCATGTTCTAATATGTATTTCTTGAAATCCGCTAAAACAAATTTTGGTGCGTTGTCTGAGCTGATGGTTTTGATTTGTTTCCCAAATTGAGTGTGCACCATTTTTGCAAAGTGTTCCAACATTTTTGGTGCTTCATTTTTGCTTTTCATCAAATAAAGCCAAGTTTCTCTTGAATAATCATCAACGAGAGTAAGAAAATAGGAATGCCCAGTGTGTGTCTTAATGTTGTAATGTCCTCAAGTATCAACATGTGCTAACTCAAAAATAATTCTTGATTTAGTATTACTGATTGAAAATGAACCTTGAACATGTTTTGCTCTATGACATACATCACATGGATTCATATCCTTATTGAATTTGAAATTAAAAACATTTTTCAAACTAGAAAATGATGCATGTCCTAATCTTTGATGTAGAATGTCGATCCTCTGACTCACTGCATTAGCTCATGCTTCATGATCAAAATCAAAATAGTAGAGCCCCCTTTTAGTCTACCCATCTCGGTTACCTTCTTGGAGGTAAAGTCCTACACAACACAATTAGTTGGGGTGAAGGCAACAGAGCAATTATAATCTCTTGTCAATTTACTAACAGCGATCAAATTGCAATGGAATTTAGGCAAGAATAAAACTTTCTATACTTTTATATTATTATTCAATTCTACTGTACCAACTAATTCAACTTTTGCATATTTTCCATCTAGGAGTGACACCTTTCTAAGTTTAGTTGGTTTTTCACCATTTTTAACAATGTTGCGTCCGATACAATGTGATCAGATGCCCCACTATCAATTATCCAAGTGTTTTGTGTGGTGTTACCAATGAAGTTCATGGTAGGTTGCTTTTTCTTTTGTAAGAAGAGATAAAAGTTGATCAATTTGCTTTTGTGTGAGACTAGTTTGTGCTTAAGTTGCCTCCTTTCCTTCAGTCATGGTTGCATACGCTGAAGATCTACCTTTTCTCTTGCCTTGCCAATTTGGCGGGTAACCGATGATCTCAAAACAAGTTTCTCTAGTGTGTCCCATCTTCTTGAAATGGTCACAATGTGACCTCTTGCTTGGCCTTTCCCTTTAGGTGAATCTACATTAGCCCTGAACGCGACTGGTTCGGTGATGAAAGGCCTTTCTATGGTAACTTCTTTGGATGCAAGTAGAGAATAAGCATTTGCTAGACTCGGCAAGGGGTCTTTGCAAAGCAGGTTCGATCTAACAACTCCATAAGCATCATTCAAGCCCATTAGCAATTGGTGTAGTTTCCCTTCTTTTTTCTCTTTTGCGGCGGTGCTGCAAGTAAACCCGCTACAACTAGATTTATATGGTTTGGAAAAGCTACCGAGTTGTTCCCATAAATTCTTCATCTTTGCATAGTACGCCAAAATTGTCATGTCTCCTTGACAACTGTTGTTAATCTCTCCCTTAATTTTTTGAATCATTGGTCCACTCCCTTATGAGAAACATTCCTCCAATTCTCTCCACTTGCCTTGTGTAGTGTCATGATAAATGACGCTATCATGCAATTCCTCATTTAAAGAATTTAAGATCCAAGACATTACCATTGAGTTGCATATGATCCAGTTCTCTTTATTAGGATCTCCTTTTGGCGGTTTTGGAAGTCTTCCAACCACGAAAACCATTTTGTGCTTCGACACCAGGGCATTGGTCACTGCTCTCCTCCATGTTAAATAATTCGTCCCCTTTAGTAGGTGTGTTACCAACTGCTCTCCAGGTCTATCTAAACTCTCCAGATGGTAATGAAGTGCGTTTGCTATGGCAGTTGTCTTCTTGGTGGTCATGGTGCTTTCCGCTGCTTGGCAGCTCATTTTTTCCTGCTCTGATACCATGAAAATTTTCAGTGAACTGTAAAAATTATAATTGGTAATGACTTGTATTCTTCATACTTGATACAATACTATATATAAAAGATAATTGCCAAACTAGGAAACAATACAAATAAAGGAAACTAGTAACTATCGTGCATAAAAGAAAATATGATCTTCGCAATATGACCCAAGATTGTTGGGAATCAATCTATTGTCAACCACTAGCAAAATATGGCAACTTCATGCACAGTTATATTATTGCCAACCACACAATCTCACGTAATCAGGGATCGTGATTTGCAATATACCTATTCAAGCATACAATTGAAATGGCCAAGGAAGACATTTATGCCAAGGATGGAACTACTGATTTTTGGAATAGACCAGCCATCAAGAAAGAAAGAAACAGGAACCTGGAAAGCATGTCATTGCATATTAGGTATGATTTTGTGTACTAAATTACTCTCTTTCTTTCCATGGGTTATACGTAGCTTTAGTTTTTGATTGTGTGATCAATGACATGACTTACTTCTATATTTACTCCTTAGGGCATACATTTCTAACAATCTCCCACTTGTACTAAGTGAGTAAATATGAAAAATCTCGTATCTCCATAGCTTCCACATGCCTCTCGAAGACTCTCCTAGTAAGTGTCTTTGTGAATGGATCAGCTAAATTGTCCTTTGACACAATTTTGCACACCATGACATGCCTGCCCTCGACGAAGTCCTTCATCACGTGATACTACTAATCAATATGCTTACACTTCTTGTGAAATATTGGTTCTTTAGCATTAGCTACCACCGCAATACTATCACGGTACTATGATACTGCCTTATGCATACCAGGAACTACCTCAAGATCCCCAAGGAACTTGCGGAGCTACACTGCTTCTTTCGAAGCATCACTAGCTGCCACATACTTGAACTCCATTGTTGAATCCGAAGTGCAATCCTGCTTTACACTTCTCCAACTAATGGCACCGCCGCCCAGAGTAAACACAAAACCTGAAGTCGATGTCCTAGAATCCAAACAGGATTAAAAATCTAAATCAGTATATCCTAGAGGAGTTAAGTCCTTACCTAAGTATACAAGCATATATCTTTGAGTCCTTCTCAAGTACTTGAAATATGCTTTGTCGCAACCCAGTGGTTAGGTCCTGGATTCACCTGAAATCGACTTACAATCCTGACCATATAACAAATATCCAGTCGTGTACAAAGCATGGCATACATGTGACTACCCATTACCGAAGCATAAGGCACCTTCTTCATGTATTCTCTTTCTTCCTCAAACTTTGGAGAGTCTTTCTTAGAAGAGTAATTCTAGACCTAGATGGTTGCCCACCTTTCTTCGAATCCTACATTGCAAACCTCCTGAGAATTTTATCTATGTATCCTGCTTGTGACAAAGCTATTATTTTGTTATTCCTATCTTGAAAAATCAGGATACCGAGAACAAAATTAGCCTCACCCAAGTCCTTCATGTCAAACTGCTTAGTCAATTGTAATTTGACCAATGACAATGCTCCAACGTCATTGCCAATTAGCAGAATGTCATCAACATAGAGCAATAAAAAAACCATCTTTCCATCCTTAATGTGCTTGTATACACATGGTTCATCCACATTTTGTGAGAACCCATAAGTCTTGATCACCTGATCAAATCTTATGTTCCAAGAACAAGAAGCCTGCTTAAGTCCATAAATTGACTTTAGCAGCTTACAAACCTTACCCCCTTGACCCTTTATCTTGAACCCGTCTAGTTGTTCCATATAAATGGACTCATCAAGATTGCCATTTAGAAAAGCCATCTTAACATCCATCTACCAAATCTCGTAATCGAGAGCGACAACTATGGACAAGAGAATCCGGATGGACTTAAACATGGCTATAGCGAAAAGGTTTCCTTGTAATCGATTCCTTCCTTTTGTGTGTAACACTTAACTACTAGTCTAGCCTTAAAGGTTTCGACCTTTCCATCTACTCCTCTTGTCCTCTTGTAGATCCACTCACGCCTTATGGGTTTCACCCCTTCGGGAAGATTTACAAACTCCCAGACCCAATTAGTCTCCATAGACTTCATCTCTATGTTCATGGCCTCTGTCCAGAGTTTCGAATCAACATCCTCTATAGCCTCTACGTAAGTATAAGGATCCCTGTTATGTTCATCTGGTTCACCAAGAAGGCCTCCCTATTGAACATATGCCTCTCGGGTTGACACCCGATCCTTCCACTACGCCAAAGCCCCTTAGGTTGTTGTTTGGGTTAGTTTGGTTTTTCTACACTGATCGGAATGGTTTCATTTAGAACCCTCAGAGTGATTGGATCACTCCTTAACTCCTCAAGCACCATTTTGCTTCGAGGCTTAAAGTCGCCCATGTAACTCTCCTCAAGGAAAGTTGCATTAGTTGAAACCATGACTTTATTTTCCTTTAGGTTATAAAAATAACCCCATTTAGTCCCTTTTGAATATCTTATAAATACGCAAACTTTCGAACGTGCTTCCAAATTATTTGCATCCTTAAACAGAACATGAGCCAGAAATCCCCATATGCGAATATGGTCTAAGGATGTCATCCTGCATGTACATAACTCGTGGGGAGCTTTATGGACCGATTTTGAAGGCACGTTGTTCAAAAGATAACATGCAGTTTGTAGTGCATGTCCCCAAAAGGATAAAGGCAATGATGAATAACTCATCATAGACCTGATCATGTCTAATAAAGTCTTATTTCTTCTGTCTACTATGCCATTCTGCTGCGGAGTGCCCTGCGCAATCAAATGGGATAAAATCTCATTCTCTAATAAGTGTCCTAAGAACTCATTAGAAAGGTACTCTCCACCTCGATCGGATTGAAGTGCCTTTATGGGTTTACCCAATTGCTTTTCCACTTCAACCTGAAACTCTATAAACTTGCCAAAAGTTTTGGTTTTGTGGTGCATCAGGTACACATACTCATATCTTGAGTAATCTTTAATAAAAGTGACGAAGTAGTCATACCTTCCTTGTGCCCGGATGTTCATCGGTCCGCAAACATTACTATGCACAAGTTCCAGAACCCCTTTAGCCCTATTGCCTTTAGACCCAAATGGTCTGTTGGTCATTTTATCCTCCAAACAAGATTTAAATTGAGGTATAGATTCCACCTTTAAGTGACTTAAAGGTCCATCCCTTACCAACCTTTGGATTCTATTCAGGTTAATATGACCAAGGCGTAAATGCCAAAGATAAGTCTTATTAGAGTAAGAAGTTTTAAGTCTTTTAGAGTTATTATCATTCATCTTAGTATTAAACAGTAAGTCCATCTTAGGTTTGATAAAATATAGATTATTTTGCATCCATCCAGAATAGATAAAAGATTTGTTTTTATGAATCACCTCTTTATTATTAAAAGAAACCAAATAGGAGTCTTTAAATAAACAAGCTACAGAAATTAAATTCCTCTTAAATTTAAGAACATAAAAACAATCTCACAAAATTAAATTTCTATAATTATCAAAATATAGATGGACTTCTCCTACTGTTTCTGCTATGACTAAGGATCCATTGCCCATCCGAAGCGTAAAGCCTTCATGAAGCAGACTTCTCATTTCTTCAAACCCCTATAGAGAAACACAAACATGATTAGTTGCACCAGAATCTATGACCCAAATGTCATTGGATTCCTCAACCAAACAAGTTTCTAAATACAGAAGATCACACCTACCTCCTTTGGAAAGGAAGTCCTTACAATGCTTCTTTATATGCCTGACCTTCCCGTAGAAGAAACACTTTAGCTTTTTTGGGTTCTTCTTCTTCTTCTTCTTGCTCTTGCTATTAGCAGGAACAGAAGACTTCCCATTTTTTGCCGTTGTTTCTTTCCATTCCTAGAGTTGGGATAGGAACCAGAAGCAACCACCAAATTGGCCTCTCCACCCGCAGGAGACTCCCTGATCAACAGTTCAAACTCTTGTAATTGTTTCATCAACTCCGTTAAGGTCATATCCCGTCTATTGCTCAAATTAAAAGTAGCTCTAAATAGAATAAATTCCTTTAATAGAGTCTCAAAGACCATAGTCATCTGAGTTTTAGCATCGATATCGGCTCTATTAGTTTATGCCTCAGCGAGGTAACCCATGAGCAACATCATGTGCTCATTTACAGATGTCCCCAGTCTCTACTTATAGTTCAAGAGTTTCTGAAGTGCCCCTTACCACTTAGTTAAGGCCTGGCCTCCAAACATGTCTTCTAGATTATCCAAGATCTGCTTAGTAGTCTCATAATCCTCTTGTTGAGCCTATAGCACATTGTTCATGCTGGCCATTATATAGCAGCGGGCCTAATTATTTGCATCTTTCCAACAATCATATGCTTGGAATTGATCGTTGGTGGAATCTGCCATAGGCTCGGGAGGACAAGGTATCGTCAGCATAAATTTCAGTTTCTTAAAGGAGAGGACGATATCCAGGTTCCGTTTCCAATCATTATAATTCCCTCTGGTTAATTGGTTTTAGTCAAGTAACGAAGATAAAGCATTTTTGGACATTTTTAATCTACAATAAAGAATCATACACCAAACATAAGCAAACATAGCATAATAGTTTAGTAAGATAACACAATCATGTAAAAACATACAAACTGTGTTTATGTGTCAAAACCTTGAAAATATCACAACCTTACAACGATAATTCCCAACTCATAATTCAACAAGCTCCTAGGGGAGTCATGCCAAATTCAATCAAAAACACAGATCCCCTCCTGATTAATATATGCCATCCAAGACCCGTATGATCCAGCATATATTAATAATTGTTTCTTTGGCCATTAATTTTATTAACAGAGCTCCTAGGGGAGGTTAATAATAAAATTAACATGTGTATAACCATCGTCTCAATATTTTATCCATGATTTATAATCACCACCTAGGGGTGTGTAATGATAAATCATGCTAAAATACCTTATCCTCTCAGAGATCCAATCTGGTACATGATAGAAATCCCTTTCTAGGGGTCAGGACCACCATGTGCTATCTATGGACTAATGATGGAGGCCTTAGGTCCTCTCTTTGAAAACCTTCTCCCACTCAATCTTTTTAAAATTAAGGTTATGTTTTAAAAGTCACGCATGAACAATTTTAATATGAGTGGTACTCCTTATTCTATATGGCATGTTATCAATATACATGGCAAATCATATTATAATGCAAACAAGCAAAGCAATTAGGTAAAGCTACAAGCAAAATAATAATAAATAACCATAATATTATGGTTCCATCCTAGATAATAGAAAACAAAGATTACAAGAGAATAATTGAAACATATTATCGATTCTTCATCCTTGAATCCTTAAGCTGTATCCTTCTTCATGTAATGCCCATCTTCAAGTCTTCAATCCCTTATGAATCGAATACTCCAAATTTTCAGTCATATCTAAATTTTAATGTTTCTCAGAATTGTCCCAAAAATAAAATTAAAACTACATCAAAAACTACACCTTTTCTAAAATAATTTTTTAGCTCTCTGTCGACAAGCCGATTTGGGTGATTAGCCTACCAGTCATGACCCACCGGCCTGCCCCTGTTCATGACTAATCGGCCTACCGAACTAGAAGTGTCGCCTGCTACCAGAGCCACCTAGTTTCTGCCCTGCTGACGGCCTATCGAACATTACATCCGGCCTGCCGATCTGTGACCATCGGCCTACCGAACTGGAGGGTTCGGTATGTCGACCGAGCAGAAACCACCCTTTTCAGAAAATACAGTTTCTAATGCAATTTATCAATTTCATTTTCAATAATTCAAAAACATAAAATTAAAGACTGAGGAAATACCTGGGAACGCCATCATCCATCTTTTAGATTTGTCTTTTTTGAATGGTTATTTAATTACAAAATTCTTACAAATTTAAAATTAAATAATAATTCCTAGACGGAGATGATAGTTGACTATTTAATTACATGAAAAACCTAGATATACATTTTAATCTCTAAGGAACCATAACCGGTATAAATTAATTAATTAATAATAATTAAATAATAATTTAATAAACCATAATTAATTAATAAGCATTCACCATATAATCCATGACAACATATAAGATTATATAGAAACCTAGAGTGCCAACTCTTTATAAAATTAAATTCAAGCATAGGAGAGATGAAGATCACATAATTTACATATATAGCATGATCACAAACTCGTAAATTTATGTAAAAACCATGGCTCTGATACTAATTCTTGTAAATAGTATGCAGCGAAATTTTAAAATTTTTTATATCAGAGTATTTTTCGAAACACTGTTTGACACACTATATGCACAAATTAACCAGATCTTACTAACCTTGTAAATCCTGAAAAGCTTCCTCAATTAGTGAAGAGAAGTAATGTTCTAGAATAACCTCAATCAACTGGCCTTCTTTGCTATTCTTTATCCATGATTGGAGTGAGTGTGAGCTCACACGTACAGCTCTTCCACCAAGTGACTCTCTTTCCAACCAATTGAAAAAACCCAAAGCTAGTATTCGTGATTTGTGAACAAGAGCTCTCAGGGAGTTTTTAGAATCTCACTAGCAGAGTTTCATTCTTAATCTCTCAATTGATCAGAATGATACAGAAACTCACTCTGCTTTTATTGAGGTTGGGTCTAGGAGTCAGTCCTTATCAGATAAGGCCTCAAAAGTTCTAATCAGAATCAAACCAGAAACAATATCTGATAAAAATCTACATGGAAATAGGTGATCCTTTTATCGCCGGTCGGTAGGCTAAACTGGTAGATCCGCCTGCTGAACCTCCTTAATCGACAAGCCGAACTTAAAGATCAGCCTGTCGAACCTTCGATAAAAGATCCCTGTGAATCATTATTTTCCACCTGAGATTCTTGGGATAGAGCCTCAGTTTTAATTCAAATAACCCAATAGAGAAGTTATCAGATTAAAACAATCATATCTAGATAATCTCTAGGAAAATAAATATTCCTGATAATTCAACAAGTTTCTCTTGAATTAATTCAAAATTAATCTAACCGATAAACAACCATGAATTATTTGATCTTGATAATTCAACAAGTTTATCTTGAATTAATTTTATTACAAAATTAATTCAACAAATAAACAGACATGAATTATCTGATTTTACTGAATTTCAGTTAATCTGATAAATCTGACATAAGTCACTAATTATTAGAAAAGCACGCCATATCTTTACAAGATTTTTGTTTGCTGGCAAAGGGGACCAACTAGACCTATATAGTTCAAGCTTTCGATAATTATGAAACCCAATATCCCAGATATACATTTCATAATTATCAACTCCAACGCTACTCCACTAAAAGCTTAGAGCTGCACTCTCAAACTACATAGAATTATGAAGCCCGTATAGCTAAGTCTCTAATGACATATTATAGTGTATCGTATCCCTATAGGATTATCCATAATCGGCTAAAGGACAAGTTCTATCTTACCTTCCCGATTATTTTTATCTTATGTTCCATTATCTCACCATTGGAAAACTTACCATCTAAAGACGGCATACCATTCGGTTACACCTATGTATCCAAATGGTTGAGTGCTCTAGTTTTCCAATTATAGGATAACGCATATAAGAGGATATCACTACTCCTAAAGAGGAGCTGTGGATTCCATATCTATGAATAACAAGACTACTCTATCTAGAGTCACGCCTCCAATGTACCGGCATGTGTACCACTATTAAAATCTGGGTGTCACCCTTTGGTACATCAAAAGATTCAAGTCAAGACAACGGGCCCACTATTCTTCTTCAGATTGAGATACAATAAAAATAATTGTCAAGAGTGAATCGATTTGCCGAGATAGAATTATTAATCCAAATCAATTCACTTTATGTCTTGATCCAACACATCGTCACTTAGGACAATGTGCCAATGTTTTTATTCATGGTGTCCACCTCCGATGGTCAAGACAAACCATCTTCCAATAGGGATATAGACAATATAACAATCTTTACATGAATAAAGTGCCCAACCTCGATTGCAAATCTTATGATTTAGATCGTCACCTTAAGAATCGTGTCTTCCACATAATCTGTCTATCATATGCCCAATTCTTAAAGGTTTAGACCGACAGTCTCAGACTTTTGTTTGCTTAACATACATTCAACAAATATGAATGTAAAGTGGACAAGATTTGGTATATAAATAATAAATAAATTCTTTAATGATAAAAATGCCTCCAAAAACGTATTATATTTTTACTCCTTAAGGCATACATGTCAACGGCTTCAACACCCAATTCTCTTCGATAGATTTCTTCACTTTAGGCTAACTCATGAACATTATTGAATTGTAATTTCCTATTCCTAGAAGAGTTACTAACTGCCGTCACCATGGCATTCCAACTTTTTGGTAATGAGGACAAGAGAATCACTACTTGAATTTCTTCGTCGAATTCAATTTCGATAGAACTCAGTTAGGTTATGATGGAATTGAGTTCATTGATATGATCAGCAACAGACACACCTTTCGATATTCTAAGTTGAACAACTTCCTCATCAAGTGAACTTTATTTGTCACTGACAACTTCTCGTATATACTTGAAAACGTCGCCATAAGACCAGTTGTGCTCTTCTCCTTTGCCATGTTAAAAGCAACATTGTGAGATAACATCAATCGAATTACACCTAGTGCTTGTCAATCGAGGAGAGCCCACTCCTCATCCTTCATATCTTGTGGTTTCTTGTCTGAGAGAGGCTGGTATAACTTTTTCTGATATAGATAATCTTCAATCTATATTTTTGAAAATCCAAAGTCTACACCATTGAATTTATCAATTTTAATCTTCCTTTTATCTACAGCCATTGCTCCTACTCAAATCTAGTTCCTCTAGATAGTTTTTTAAGTATTCCTATGAGCCAATGTCAATTAGAATAATGTTGTCAACAAGCCGGTATAGTTGAGAAAATTTTATTATTCATTGGTTTTTCTATTCACATGAATAGTGACTTTGCAGAAAACTGACAAAATAAGCTGTCACCATCACCAAGGCTCTAGTACCAGTTGTTGGGAATGAAGAAACAAATTCCCCAAGCAACCAAATTAATGGAGTAAAATAAAGTGGAAAAGAACACACAATATTTAGCGTGGTTCACCCTATTTACGCTACATCCATGGACTACTGCAGATTTTACTATGGGAAAAATATATAAGTGTTTACAACACTCAAAACCTCACAAACTCACAAACCCATAACCCAATTACACCTAAGAAAATTGCTCTCAATTTTCTCTCAAGCTTTTTATGTCAACCTTATTGTTTTCTCTCAAGGATAGGATTATAAGAATGAATAAAATGGCTGGTATTTATAGCTATAAGCCTTCTCTTCCTTTCACCTAATTTCACTCAAAATGCCAAATAAATTAGGGTTGTTAGGTACCACTATTTTTTACCACTTTGTTCAAATGTTGTAGGTAGCCACAGTTTGACGCTTGCCTCTTTTCTTGACAATCTAGAATGGTAGGCTGCTTACCATTCAATACATTGAAATAGCCATATTCCTATGAAATTTGGCATGATTATGTTTTATTTAATAGACAGCAAATAGTTGTTTCTTTTAACTGTATTCTTAGGAGCATTTATTTAAAAAGGTGAGACTAGTTCGTACAATATGTCACTAAAAATCAAACAAATTAAAGAGCTAAATGTGATTGAAAATAGGTGTAAAGTAGGGAAAACCCAACTATTGAAACAACATAATACTTTGTTATCTTTCAATTCATGTATTCTTAAAACTTTCCTGTGCATTTTTATTCTTTATGAGTTATTATTAGCTTGCTTATTTTCTAATTAAACCTTGGAATAGGATGCCTAAAACATGTATATAAGCTTCATCACGAAGTCTCAAGTGAATCCAAAAGTGTTATCTATAACCTTGAATACCATAAATTGGAACAATGAACTAGGTATACTTAAATTTTATCGGTGAACTCATCGATAACTAAAAAATACAGTATTTACATGTAAATACAAAAATTTACTTGTGTAATTGTCGATGGCTAGAAAATATAGTATTTACATGTGTTGATGGCTAATTTTGTACCAGGCCACCTCTGACAGCCCAAGCCCAACATCCTTGTACAATGACATCGACAGGCTTGCTTTGTGGACCCAAGCCACGCTTAGGGAACTATCGTGGGTCGTGGTTTAATAGGCCATGAGTAGTCAAATAGGCCTATTTGTTTTGGTTTGATTCACTTTCAAGTCCTGCTTAGGGAGATTTTAAAACTAATTAAACTAAACGAAATGGCTGATAAAGGAAAATAACTCAAAAGCCTCCCCTTTTGCCCTTTAAAACAGTCAAAAACTCTATTTTTACCTTAACATAGCCCAAGGAATCAAAATCCACGTCTAGAAACCATTTTTGTAATAAGAATGCGAAGAAACCCAACAACAAAGCAATGAATATACCTCTAGAGTGCCCAACACACCTCTAGAAGGGTCCCTTTTGTGTCAAGATAATCTTCATTCAAGTCGAAAGTCCATCATCAAAGGCTCCACGTGTGCCTCCATCATCAATTCTTGCTTGAAATTTTTAGGATTTTTTCGACGATGTGCCAGAAATTTCAAATGATGAAAATAGAGAGATCGGGTGCCAGAGGGGGAAGCATGCTTCTCAGACCTCTGGAAATAGATGATCAAACATAGTCAAATTACCTAGGAGCATTTGGAGCTACGAAGCAACCTTAAATGTATGCCGTTTTTGGCTAACCTAAAAATCAACCTCCAAAAGCACCTAACGCTGCTTGCTCCAGAGGGAAACAGAACTAGCACACGTGTCCAAGCATTTAAAGACCAGATTGAGAGCAAGTTGGTCACCTTCACTATAAATACTCCTTTTCCCCTTCCTCCAACACAAGATGATCAAAGGGACTTAAACCCATTTCCTCACTTCATTTTCATAGCTTCAAAAATCATCATCTTATTCCAAGTTTGCTTTCTTCAAACTTGGAAGATTTTCCACAAATTTTCCAAAAAACTTGTCATCTCCATTCGAGTCCCTTCTTCATCACCCAACCTATCTTCCCCAAACCTTATGAAATCATTACCAAAAACATTTAAAAGCCTTGTTGAACTTCGTCATCTATCTTTAGAGTTTTCAACAATCAAGCCTCGTCTACAATGGTCCAAACTTAATGACAGAGGCACCCGTGTTTGCCTCTTGAGCACATTTTTTCAAAAAATTCAAAGTCCTACAGAATCTCTCATATCACTTCTCTGACATGCAAATGTAGCACAGATCCCATGACGAAGACAATTTTGCCTCTACCCTTTGAAACCTTTCCTACATCAACTGTTTGCTACTCATCCCACTATCGCCGCTTATGGTAGTTCCTCCATTTGCTATATTTTTCATATTTTCTTGGTTTTTGTCGTAGGTCTCGTTTTGGTTGGTCGGCAACAGAGTGGGTCCTTCAAGCTATCTTTTTTGGTCCGATCTGAGCTTAACCACCCCCACAACCTATTGGAGGTTCTGCCAAGGTTATCTCACACAGACTCATTCTTTGCTCCAACCATGTCATCATCAACTCTAGCGAATCAGAGACCAACGTGTGTACTACCCTGACAAGTCATACCCTACGGATCTACTAAACCCCAACAACATGTAAATAAAATAATTTACTAGTAACCTCGTTGGACCATGAAAATACCGTATTTACATGTAAACACTGTATTTTTATGCAAATATAAATATTTACTAGAAATGGTGGTTGATATCATTGGCACCATTGATGCCACTGATGGCTAAGAAATATTGTATTTACATGTAAATATAGTATTTCTATGTAAATATAAAAACTTATCTATGACTTCATCGGTGGCTAGGAAATACAATATTTACATGGCTATGTTGTATTTTCCTATAAATACAAAAATTTACTAGCAATATCGTTGGACATCACCAGAGATGTCACCCACTACCATGAAATACTATAATTACATGAAAATACTAGTTGAAAGCCAAAACTCAAAACAAGACTATTCACTTATTTTTTCCCTTTTTTCTAGATCTTTTCCTTTTTTTGCACACTCTCTCCCCTTCTTTTTCTGCTGCTCTTCAATGGTGATTGCATGGTGGAGCATCTACTTGCTTTAACGATGATGAAACAAATGGAGGCCTTCGTTTTCAAATTTGGTAGCATCAAAAGAAGTAATCGAAACCAACGAAGTATTGCCATCCAAGGAGGAGATCGGGATTATCGGGAACTCAAATCATCTTCGTAGCACTTGCATCATTGTCTTTGTCTTCAGACAAGGAAGTTGGAAGTTCTATCTTTGTTACGAACTCGACGCGTGGAAGCACCGACGAGGATCTTGGATTGTTGAAACTAGAAGAGAGGAGATGAGAGAAAGAAAGAGGACTCAACATACGAATGGACTAAAATCACAACTTTGACCTCGACGGAGGTGATGTGGACTCCAAGCTCTTCGAACTTTGGCCATGGCGAAGAGATTAGAGGAGATAGAAAGAAGGGGGGTAGATGAAGGATAAAAGAAAAAATGAAAAAAAAAATAAATATAGGGTGTATTTAGGTTTATGTACTTATAAAATAGTAAACATGATCAAATATGCTATTTCTATTACTTTTTTAAAATGTTTGAAATTATTTAATATGCACCTAATAAAATCTGCTATCCGGTATAATTTCTCTTTCTTATTTTATTGTTTTTAGAGTAAAATTCTTAAATTTACATGGGTCAGGCCAATCAACGGTCCTTTTTTTATAGCTATAGCTAAGAGATCCAATCCATCCATTGGGTACCAATTCTTGATAATTAGAATACCCTTCATTCAAAATTATAATAGGTTAAAGCAAAATGAAAAGAGTATCGTTGTACTCTTCATATGGATGCTTGGTTAAAAGTGAAATCTCATTTCTCTAGTCATCAAAGCAATGATAGAGCCATAATAATTTTTTTCCAGTTAGGGTTTCATAAGAACATTAGATACAATACTTATTGACTCGAGACATGATAATACATTTTAATATTTAAATAGGGGTACAATAATAATTTTTTGTAACATAAAGGTACAAGTACAATGCAATATTTACCTATTGAGTTGGTGCACAATTATAAATTTTCTTGTAAAATAAAGGCACAAAATTTAAAAGATAGATAGAAAAATCAAATTGATTTTCAAATTAATTGGGACAAGAAAGAATGGATAGATATATATTCCTAAAATCCCTATCTCTGACCGTTGGAAGCTAGACAATTTGTTTTGTTTGCTTTTCTAAAAAAAAAAAAACAGTTCACGTATGAAATAAACTATTAAGTTTCAATTGATAAATAAATGTAGAATGTGTATAAATGCATTTGTACTAGGTCATTAATCCTAACAAAATAACACCATACACCAAAATGATTTTGCTTATGCAAAAAAAAAAAGTATTAATTAAGATCCCTGACTTGGAGGTTTTATTTTCTCTAAACTTTACTATTTTATGTCTCTATGGCCCTACATTATCAATTTGAATATAAAATATTGCTTACATTAAAGCAACCAAGTAAGCATAATAATCGCAATTAATATTCCCTCAACAAATAAGTAAATAAACTAATTGACAAAAAAATACAAATCAAAATCAAACCATTAACATGTCATTGCCAAATAAGTAATAAATAAATAAATATCAAATTCAAAAATGAATAAATAAGAGCATAAAATAAGATCAACAAGAAAAACTCTCTCTCCCTCAAGTCGAGTAAGGTTTCTCATATTTTGTCACCAATCCTTTAGCCCATGAGAAAGGAGGGTACAAATAAAGAAAATGGATTATTTTACAAAAATTAAATTAAGCAACTAACCTTTTTATCTAGTTATAATAAGTGTGACGGCCACATGGGATCGATCTGCTCGAAGTGTTCATATCAAAATTATATGATTTAATGCTGTATGAGAAATATGTGTCTTCTATCAATTTTGTTCATTTGATAGTAGGAATATATTTATATATGTATAAATGAGTTAACATAATGAATAACACAAAAAAAGAGAACAATTCTAAATTCAAGAGCTCATGATATGATCAAAACAAGGTTTTTTGGTAGGCTAGATTAGGGGCTAGGGCTGCGGCACATAAAACCAACACCGTCACACCACAAGAATTATAGACGAGCACTACAGCTTTGGAAATCAATGCTGCATTGCTACGTCGAGCTGATTTTGAAGTTTCCATGTTTTCACATAGATTTCAAGCTTTATTCTTACTCAAATTGATTTTCAACATATTTTGACCTATTATTTCAAATTTTAATCACCTAATATCTAGAAACCAACCTAAGAATGAATTTTTAAATTAATTTATATGATTTTTAGTTAAATATTAGGGTTTGTTCACCCACACCCTCTCATTCTATCATAAGCTTGTAAATATGTCTTTTAGCCACCAAATCCTTCACGTCTCTTCTATTTTTTGCCAAAGAAAAATTCTTTCCCTCTTCCCCTCTCAAAAAACATGTTCACAGTGTCCCCTCTTCACTCAAAATTTTCAAAGAAAGACTCTCTGATCTTTTTAATTTTCAAGGCTAAGAATTCATTACTCATATTCCTTTCTTTCAAGTCGTTGTAGAAGGAATTCTTCTCAGAGATTTTACCTACAAGCCTTCATTTTATTTAATGAAAATATAAGAATTTAAAGTATGGTTTAAAGGTTTTGATTATTATGAATTTTCATGATTGTATCTATAGTTTTTGTGAGAAACATGTTTAGAGAATAGTTCTATTGTGGTGTGAATGCATATACATGTTATGTGGTCATGAAATATAAATTATTTTATTATTATATTGCTTATGAAAGCAATGTTTTATGGTTGCAAATATTTATGTTTATATGATATGAGGAATTTGCATGAATATAAAACTTTTATCGATTGAATATGTTATGAATATCTAGGGTTTCAGTTGTCCAATAAAATTCCCAATAATGTTTTGAGTTCGTATGATTTTATTTCTCTGTGATTGTTAGATATACCATTTAGTTATATGATACAGTTGCCTGGAAGTTTTTATGAATTTTTATTATATTGTAAATGTTATGAGCCTTGAAATGAGTAAGGCTCACCGATTTCTTTATACTGATAGATTTGTATGTGCATCTTATAGGGTCCATTTTATTAGTCAACTAAACTTAATGATTCTGCAAAAATTTATGATCATTATTGATATGTTAACTAAGAGTGTGTAAATTTTAGTTTCGTATCATGTCTATATTTTGAGAAATAATTCATTGATCAACGAGTGCTCAATGTTTATTAATATCTACCCGATATGTTCTATAAAATTTGAAAGAAATAAATCATATTTTAAATTTGTTTTTCACGAATTCTTATTTTTGGAGTGTTTAGTTATATGTTAGCTATGTCACATAAAAATTTTCAAACCATATCATGTATATTTGATTTTATAAAAATATTTCATTGAAGGGTGTTCACTGTTTAGTATGTCTAAAGTTAATATTGCCTTTGAGTTTAAACAGGTGTTTTGAATTATTCTATTTTATTTGATGCTAAATTTTAGATATGTTATGTTATTATATGTCTATTATGTGTGGTAATTTTTATAAATTATTTTATTCATATTTTATTTAATCTAAAATTTTAAGTAGTAACTGCTCATTATCTGGTGTTTGCTAGTAGATTTTGTGGGAATGTTTGTGAGATTTATTGTAACTATCAAACGATATTTCTATGGCTAAAGAAAAATCTTAGATTCTATATATGTGCTAAATTTATTCATGTAAATTTTCATCCTCTAATTGTATGTGTAAAATATAAAACGGAGAGTCCTTGTACGTTAGTCAGTTTTTGTGACTGGTAGATTTGTTCGATTGATTTAAAAAAATTTAAAAATGTTTTACATTAGTATTTTCAAGAGAAGAAAACTTGAGTGATATTTTTATATGGTAGCTATGCTTTGAGGAAGTGTTATACTTCTATCATGCTTATAAGTTGAGATTAAATTCTTCAAGTATTTAAAGAAATCGTAAGTTATAATGTAAACTTATAAGCATGCCTATAAGTTGAGATTAAATTTTTATATAATTTTTTCTTTATATAATGTAAACTTATAAGCATGATATATTATATAGTTTAAAGTAAGTACACTTCTTTTTTAAATCAATCGAACAAATCTACCAGTCACAAAAACTGAGTTGAGATTAAATTCTTCACGTTTTAATGTGAAAGTTTTAAAAAAAAGATATATTATATAAAGAAATCGTGCTAATGCACTATTATGTTATGATAATGTTTTAATCATAAGCTTTATCAAGCGTATTGTTTTGTGGGAAAAAGAAGTGTACTTATGAGGCTTATACTTACTTAGTTTTATATTATATTGTAGATAAGGGTAAGAGTGAAGTTGAATAGAATAGAGGACAAGGATGGGTGTGTGTGCAAGAGTATTGGATTGAAAAGAGAATCATGTTATGAAAGGAATTTAAAACTCAAACAATATTTAAATTATTATGTTCTGTATTTTTTATTTTTTGAGACTTAGTTCTATTTATGATGTTTTCTTTTTGAGACTTAGTTCTATTTGTGATGTTTACTTTTGTTTTATGGTTATTATTGAATAAAAATTGTGTTTCTAGATTTTTAGTTTCTTAGTTTTATTTTATATAGACTACATTATGTTAGTTGTTTCTTCGTAACTTATCTTAGTATCGTGTTAGTATTTCATATGGAATCTATGAATATTTGAAACATCTACATGAGCTCATATTTTATTAAATGTTTTATGCTTGTAAACTAACTATTTCTACTAGTGGTCAGTTAGTTGAACTCCTTTGATGTTCCATCAGGTTAACCATGGAGGGAGAAGTAAATTTGGTAAGTCGTTTAAAAAAATAGATTTTCCTAAGATGATTGTTTGAGTGTTATTGATTCTTTTGAACTTCTTATCGGTAATTATTAAGTTTAACGATAAATAAAACGTTCTCTGTGACATTCCTAAGGGGGCATTATAGTGATAGCATCAGAGAGATTTTTGTTTCCAATACACATCGCCACATGTTAGTTTTAAATATTCCAAGTAAGTATAGAAATCATTAACCTTCTAATATATGGATGTTGAGATAGATTTTCTATGACTACATTATAATTATTTTACTAGTCAAAGTAACATAGACTTATGTTACTTGGAGTAAGAAGCAATCTTTGTCGCATTATTTATGTATAATGGAATAGTTGTAATCAAGAAGTTTGATGACAAGAGGTTAATTATGTGATTATATTATTTTTCTTAGAGAAAAAGTTTATGGAAGAGTGATGAATGATATGTAATGCAAAAGAAGTGCAATGATAGTTACGTATTTTTATTGAACAAGTTTAAGAATTTTACAGTGTTAATAAAGGGATTTTGTAAGATCACATGGAAGATCACTGCATTAAATTTTTGTTTTAAGTAAAAGATATTTTGAAAACTTGCATGTTATCAACGTGATTAACTACATGAATCTTTGAGGGTTAGTGAGGATTAAGGTCTAGTCTGTTGAATTGATAACTCCGTTTAGGAGAAATTATTTATGACAATATTTTAGCAAATTGAATGGTCCATAGCATGATATGATAAAGAGATCACAGATAGTAGTTTCTTTTATGGATGACCTTGGAATTAGTATAGATGTCAATGAGAAATAAAAAGAATAACAAAGCATTCTAGAATTATTAATGCAACAGATTAGAGATTAAATATGAGATTATTACTAATATTGTTATTGTTATTATTATTCAGGATGTTGGTTGAGAAAATTATGGAATGAAGTGATAGAGTAAGCCTAAAATTTGTATGGTGTTACATGATATTTCAAAAGCAATGTTTAATAGTTTGTTATGAGTTTTGGAGAAAAGAAAGTTAAGTTTCAAGTATTGCGTACTTTCAATGTTATAAACATGATTGGTTATTTAATGAATAAGGGGATGTGCTAGTATATTTGTTAAAGTGCGTGATTTTTTTATATCTAAAAGTTAAATATACATATTTTAGAATCATTTACAAATGTACAGTAATGAGTTTCTGAAGTACAATTCTCTTTGGCTTGTGATTAAAGACAAGTTCACATACATGATATGCAAGATATGAACCAAAAAGAGAATTAATTTTGCAATTAGATTTGTACTTGTATGAAGAATGATAGATAGAAAAACAAGGAGAGAATTCAAACTTTGCGTTTGATGTTGTTAGTTGGATATTTGATGACTCTAATTGGACATGATTTTGAATTGAATTTTCATATGAAAGGAAGTTAAGAAAGTGGACTAGAAATTTCTTTACATATTTATTACTATACATATTTTGAGGATGAAATCTTTAAAGGAGGGAAGGATGTGATACGTAAGATTCTTACGTAACATTTTTCATTTTCATATGCTAAGGAAGAACATATCAAGTCCATGTTCTTAAGCCCATAAAAGAAGAATAAAAAGTTTGAGGGAATAGAATATATAGAAATAACTTGATATATGTTTTTGGCTAAAAATGAAGACATTGTAGAATATATAGAAACAAGGAAATCACGTTAGTCAAAGTATTATAGTGTAATCACATTGTGTAGAAGGCTATGTGGAAGCGTGAGGATTATATGAGGGTAAGTATGTGCAATTATTTTGTTCCAATGATGACACTTATAAGGTGGAGAGAGTTGTAATACCCACCATTTTTCTTTAATGTCTAAACGAGAAATTTAACGAGTTGGTATAATAATAATCTTATTTTACAAATTTTAAGTTAAGTAACTAGCTTTTTTGTCTGGTTATGATACAAGTGACGACTACGCAGGATCGATGTGCTCAAAGTGCTCATGTCAAAATTATACTATTAAATGAAAAATGCAAATTCTATGAATTTTGATCATTTGATTGTAATAATATGCTTATATAGGTATAAATGAGTTAAAATAATGAAAATAGCAAAAAGAAAAAAAAAAGGGGGGGGAGGGGAGGAATCAATTATGAATTCGGGAGCTCAAGATATGATCAAAATAAGATTTTTAGTAGGCTAGATTAGGAGCTAGGGCCACAATGCCTAAAACTAGCACCCCAAAGCCACAATAATTTCAGGCCAGAGCCGTGGCATTGATTTGTAGTGCCATGTTGCGCTAATTTTGAAGTTTTCACTCATTTTCATGCGAATTTCTTGCTTTATACTTACCCAATTCAAGTTTAAAATATTTTGACCTACTATTTCAATTTCTAATTACCTAATATCAAAAACTAACCTAAGAATAAATTTTTAAACTAATATCGATAATTTTTAAGTTAAATATTTGGGTTTTCTTCACCCACACCCTCTCTTTCTATCATAAACCTATAAATATGTCTTTTAGCTACCAAAGCCTTCATGACTCTTTTATTTTCTAGTAAAGAAAAATTATCTCCCTCTTCTACTCTCAAAAAACACGTTCATAGTCTCCCTTCTTTACTCAAAATTTTCCAAGAAAGACTTTATCATCTCTCCAATCCTCGAAGCCAAGAATTTATTACTTATCTTCCTTTCATTCAAGCCATTGTAGAAGGAATTCTTCTCCAAGATTTTACATACAGGCCTTCATGTTTGTTTAGTGAAGATATAAGAATTTAAGGTATAGCTTACAATTTTTGATGATTATAAATTTTCATGATTGATTTGTATAGTTTTTATGAGAAACATGTTTAGACAATCGTTCTTCTGTGGTGTGACTGCATATACATGTTATGTTGTCATGACACATAAATTAATTTGTTATTACTTTGGTTATAAAAAAAATGTTTTATGTTTATATGATATGAGAATTTGCATGAATATAAGATTTTTGTTAATTGAATGTGTTATGAATATCTAGGGTTTCGGTTGTTCAGTAAAATTCTTGATAATTTCGAGTCCATATGATTTTATTTCCTTATGATTTTTCGACATGACATGTAGTTACATTTAAGGGTTGCCTAGAATTTTTTGTAAATTTTTATTAACATATTGTAAATGTTATGAGCCTTCAAAAGAGCACTGCTCGTGGATTTCTTTATGCTGACACATTTGTATACGCATCTTTTAGGGTCCATTTTATTAGTAAAGAAAAATCTAATGATTCTTTAAATATTTATTAATCATTGTTGATATGTTAACTAAGAGTGTGTGAATTTTTAGCTTCATATCATATCTATGTTTTGAGAAACAATTCGTTGATTATTAAATGTTTAGTGTCTATTAATGTTTGCCTGATATGTTCTATGAACTTTGAAAGATAAGAAATTATATTTTAAATCTGATTTTCATGATTTCTTATTTTAGAAGTGTTTATTTATGTTAACTATGTCATATAAAAATTTCAGAACCATATCATATATATTTGATTTTATAAAAATGTTTGATTGAAGGGTGTTCACTGTTTAGCATGTGTAAAGTTAATATTACCTCCGAATTCAAATGCATGTTTTCAATTATTCCAATTTATTTAATTCAAAATTTTGGATATGCTATGCTATTATATGTGGTAATTTTTGTAAATTATTTTATGGGATATTTTATTTAATCTAAAAGTCTAAATAATGGTTGCTCACTACCCAATGTTTGTTAATAGATTTTGTGGTAATGTTTATGAGATTTATTGAAATTATCTAATGACATTTCTATAGCTAGAGAAATATATAAGAATTGTGTATATCTGTTAACTTTATTCTTGCAAATTTCATCCTCTATATGTATGTGAATTGTAAGATGTAAAGGGGAGAGGCCTTGTCAGTCCGTCTATTTTTGTGAGTAATAGATTTGTTTTATTGATTTAGAAAATTTAAGAATGTATTTTAGATTAGTATTTTCAAGAGAAGAGAGGTTGAGTGATCTTTTATATGTTAATGATGTTATGGAAGAAGTGTTATACTTTATCATATCTAGAAGTGAGATTCAATTCCCTAAGTATTTAAAGGTTAAGTTTTCTACTTGTATGTCTATTGACTCTAAGTGCATGTTTATGACTTAAAGATGTTTTATTTCATTAAGAATGATGTGGAATGATGTACTATTATATTAAATGGTATTGTAAACATGAATAATTATTTTATGTATTATATTAATGATTGACATGGACGTTCCGAAAGGTGAGCACACCGAGAACTGTGGTTACGTTGCCCAACATATGATTTAGTAAGCTAGCAAGTCAAGTAAGTATATTCTCACATGCAACATGATAAAAGTTTCTGAAAAAAAGTGTTCTTTATAATGATTTCAAGTTTGTTTTAAAACTCTATTCTCATGAGAACTCTTATTGCAACAAGTATGTACAATGAATGTTTTATGATACAATTTATTAAAAGCTATGTATATGTATATATGTATCACATATTAAAAGCGTTACACACCCTATGTTTATGTTTTTCCACTAGGTGGACATATTACGTTTAGTTTGGGATTAGCTACTTCACTCCTCTCATACAACTATGTTTATGTTTATGGTGCAATGCTAGGGCCTTTAAATGTAAAATGAATAATCTTTAAATGTGTAAGGTTAAAGAAAGATATGTTATACAAAGAAAATCACGCTGATGCGCTATTATGTTATGATTATGTTTCACTACAAGCTTTATCAAACGCATTCTTTTGTGAGAAAAAGAAGTGTACTTACTAGGCTTATACTTACTTAGTTTTATATCATGTTGTAAATAAGGGTAAGAACCAAGTTGACTAAGATAGAGGACAAAGACGGGCATGTGTGTAAGTAGTATTGGTTGGAAACTAAATCACGTCATGAAAGGAATTTAAAATTCAAACAGTATTTAAATTATTATGTTTTTCACTTTCTTTGTTTTAGACATTTTTATTTGTGATGTTTTCTTTTTGAGACTTAGTTTTATTTGTGGTGTTTACTTTTGGTTTATAGTTATTATTGGATAAAAATTGTGTTTCTAGATTTGTAGTTTTTAGTTTTATTTTATATGGATTACACTATGTTATTTGTTTTATTGTAACTTATCCTCGTAAGGTATTAGTATTTCATATGGAATCTATAAATATTTGAAATGTCTATGTGAGTTCATATTTTGTTAAATGTTTTATGTTTGTAAACTAACTATCTCTATAGGATGTCATTAGCCGAATGTCTTTGGTGTTTCATCGGGCAAAAGAGGAAGAAGAAGTAAATCTGATAAGTGGTTTAATAAAAAATGAATGTTTTATGCTTGGAATTTGTCTAAGTGTTATTGATTGTTTTGAACTTCTTTTCAGTAATTATTAAGTTTAACAATAAACGAAATGTTCCCTATGACGTCCGTAAGGGGGCTCAACAGTTCTAAGTAAAAAAAAAAAAAGGAGGTTTATTGTTTTGTCCAGGAGGCATCGTGGCTAATGGGATCCAACGTGGATGGGATCTGCCTGAAGACAACATGATCAAAGGTTGGGAGTCTAAGATCTACGAGAACTAGATGGTGAAGGGGTTAGATGGGCTTGGATTGATGGGATCCACAACATAGAGAAACAAACATCGAAGAGAGAGGAAGAAGGCGCCAAGGAAGGTCCGTGTTGATGTGGTGGGCTTGGATCCAGGGATGGCAAGTGGTAGTTGTTGGGTTTGGTGCCCTAAAAGCTGTGACATTGTACATATTATTAATAAATAAATAAGGTGACATTTATTATTATTTTGGTTGCTTATATGTGTTATGAATACATTTATAAACATCGAGAAAATTCTATGATTATTTATGTGACTATAAATTTAGCATATAAGTGTTATATGCTTAGGGATAAAATTTATAGATAATAATCTAAATAGTCTGTAATAATTAATTAAAGTTTGGGATCTTTAATTAAATATTACAAGTACGGTCCAATCTCATTTAAAATGAAATAGTCATTATTAGGGCTATTAATGTAGAGACATTGGATTGAAGGTACTTTATATAATGAGATTATATAGGACTAGACCGGATAAATTATGAATCTCTAATAATCATCCGTTACAAATAGAGTATTCAAATTTATCACTATGATGATCATATATTTGACAGTCTTAATCTTGAGTATTTATTAGACTCTTATTTATGACATTATGTTTTTTGACTTACTTGGTAAGATTTGTCTAAGCACAGATCATAACTTAGCATCTTGGAAACAAACGTAATAAATGGCTGGGAATAATATTATACAGATAAGGAATCCATTCCTTCTTTACGGAAGTTAGAAAAATAGTTCTCTTGAGTGATAATTTAAGGTTTGAACAGTAGAGCACTCGTTCATAATAAGATTATGAATTAACTGTTCATTAGAGAATTATTGAAACTCAAGAATAAAGATGTAATAAGAGAGGTGAATGGATATTGAACATAGCTCTTATTATGAACTATTTATGGAGGACTGACTTATATGTAAGGATTATATCAATGGACTACTTAATTTTCTTTGAGTAATATTACTATAATCTCAAGAGTTCAATTTCAGGTTTTTAGTGGAATAACACTGAAACTAATAAATTTGGCACATTAATCAAATAGTTTAATTAATTATCAAATTTATTGGTGCTTGGATTATAGGTCCATAGGTCTCCAATACCACCTATGTATCACTATATTGGATTTATGCATGAATGAATTATTCATATTTAGTTTAGAATTATTGAATTCTGAATTAATTATTTCACACTTGAATTATTAATGTGACACAAAAAAATATTCTTTGTGACACATAATGTAATGTGATAAATGTTGTCACATTTAACTGAGTATTAGTTAATTAATTAATTGATTAATTTTAAAATCTATTCTTAAATTAATATGATTTATTTTTTAATTTAGATTTAGATATATATATATATATATGGTTTTGAATCAAATCTTATTTATATATAAAATTTTATAATATATTAATATATATATATGTATATATTAAAATAAACAAAAACGTTTACGTTATGTAATATAATATATACATATATATATATATATATATATATATATAAAACGAATCAGATAACTGATTCGAAAAAAAAAGAAAGAAAGGAAGCCAATTCGCTTACGGAAACGTAAACATTCATACATATATATATATATGTATTAATAAAAGAAGTTGATTCGGTTAATATATAAAAAAATAGGGGAAAGGAAAAGTAAAATATATCCTTTTTTTATATACTTGATATGGTGGTTTTTTTAAAATTTAAAATTAATTAAAAAATTACTAATGGCTTATATATAAAAAGGGAGAAAAAATAGTTATCTTACAAGGTTTTTCATTCACGTAACTTTTGTAAAATACTTAGAGAGAAAAACTGAGAGTTTTTCTAAAAAAAAAAAAGGTCTGTTATCTCATGTGTTGAGCATATAGAAGATTCAGAAAAGTATGAGGAAAATTTATTCTTGCAGTTTGATGCCCACTCGTCTTTCCATTGGTGTGGAGGCCTAGATTTAAAGATCGTGGTGTCAAAGAGTAAAGCTAGAATATCTTGATAGTCTTCAAAAGATTAGTAAAATTCTCAAAGTTTTCTATTATTAATTAAAATTATATATCTATTCCCGTTGAACAAAGTTTTCAAAAAAATTTTGTTTGTCATCAATCTGTTCTTTCTACTCTTTTCGCTGCGTTTCATATTTTGATTCCAACAGTAGCAAGTTAGAGGTGCGCTTAACGGTGGTTGGCAGGGGTTTAGTATGGTGTTTAGCTGCCAGATCTAGAAAAGAATCTTGGTGCCATCACAAGTCTGGCCGTGTCGTTGATTGTCAGGAGACAGTTATGTGGAAGAGGCAATGGGATCTCTTTTGCGATGGTGTTATCTCAACTTGTTTGTTAAGTTTCTGCTTTTGTTTCTATAGACTAAAAGTTACAAGACTCTTGTCGCATCAATATTGTGTCACGTTTGTACGCATGAGCACTTTCAATGTAATATAAGAGGTGGTCTTTATACCTTTAAATTTATTTTTTATGTTACATCTGTTTATTATTGGCTGGTATAGTGTTGATGTCCAATTATTTAATTATAAGTTGTCTGTATCTTCAGCGAGGAAAGTATGATTTCAGTGAGCTAGTCTTTTCAATCAACTGTAGTAGGTATTTGAAACGAGCCTGTGTAGTAATCTATTCGAGTAGGCTTTTCTCTTTTGCATGTCAACATTTGAAATTTAACTTCGTACTCTATTCGTTTTTATTAATAGATCTAGTCAATACGGTCAGATTCTTTTGAAATTAGAGGTCACATGTAACTATATCTGTTCTTGTTTTAGTTTCATTAAAGTTACCCTTTAAAAATAAATAAAAAAATAAATATGTGGCTCAAAAAAATTTACACATTAAGATTCTAGCTTACCAATCTTGAATCACTTAATATAAACAAAACGATGCAACATTTTGTAAATGACTATGTTTATTCAAATTTGATCAGTACCACGTCACTAACCTTTTTACGGTCACCCATTTGTAAATTACGTTTGTGTTTTGATATCACACTTCTTTTTATATTTTTTTCACACAACCTTTACTTATTTACTCCATCTCTCTCCGACAACATTATCATCATTTATCATGAATAAAAAGACCAATACCTTATTAATATAATATTATACAAGAACAATACATCATGAAGTACGTGAAAGTCAATCTTACCCTTCCAAAACTAGTCACAACTGGTTCTCTTCTCCAATTTGCTGCACATATGGCAAAACCTTTTTTGTTGAATCACACTCCATAGGGAGTAAAAGTACAACTACAGAAAAAGTCCGAATTTAATATATATATATATATAACAATAATTTAACATAATTTGACACAATTTTCATTTAGAATATTTAAATTTTTTGATCCAGTGTTTTGAGAATTTACTTTGAGACAAGAAATTTTAAAAAAAAAAGTCCTTGGACATCGCATATGTTTTATCAAAACACAGGTTTTTTACTATCGGTCTTCATGAATTCTACCATCATCCCCTGTGATCTTAATTTTATGTTTAAATTCTCTATTTTGATAAATTTTAGTAAAAATTACGGCGCAAAAAAAAAAAAAGAAAATACTAAAACTATGAATAAAAGAACAAATCTTACAAGAAAAGAGAAGAAGAAATGAAAGGGAAATTTAGGGCCGGTTACTAATAAAGTCTTTTTTTAGATTAATTACATTTCAAAAAAGATCATGTAAATTAGCTTCTCCTAGTAATTTAAAAGTACTTCTAGCAACAACCCTCCATAGCTGATTGGTTAAAAACGTGAGAGAAAAATGTGTTTTTTTCATTGGAAGGCTTCCCAAAGGCAAGACAAGAATGAAATCAATGGCTTGGAGGACAACTTAGGGGTGTGGTAATAATCAAAAGATGCATTGCTTGAGTTATTAAAGAATATTTTCTAAAGCTCTTCTCCACAAGCCGCCCATGTGCTGTGAACATCTCTCGGATTATAGACCTGGTGGATCCTTGTATTCCTCGTGAAATCAATGAAAATTTACTTCGGCCTTTCATGGGCACTGAAGTCCGCGAGGCTCCTTTTGGTATAAATGGCAACAAAGCGCCAGGACCTGATGGGTTTCATGTCGCTTTTTTCCGATGGAACTGGGATCTAGTGAAGCAAGATGTGGTGCATGCGTGTTTAAAAATTCTGAATAGGACAAAACCTATTGACGAGTGGAATTTTAGTCATGTTTGTCTAATTCCAAAGGTGAATTCTCCAAGGAGGGTAGCCGGTTTCGACCTTTTAGCTTATGTAATGTCATTTATAAAGTAGTCACCACTTCTATAGCTAATAGGTTCAAATTGGCGTTGGGAATGTGAAAATCTCCTTTCCAAAACGCATTTGTTCTGGGGAAATTAATAACAGATAATGCAATTGTAGCTTTTGCATCGCTACATGCTTTCAGGAGGAAAAGCAATGGAAAGAAAGGATGGTTTGCTCTCAAACTTGATATGAACAAAGCATACAACCATGTGGAGTTTATTTTCTATAGAAGGTGATCGAAAAAGTAAGATCCACAAGGCCATAGATTTCTGTAACTATGAAGTGCGCCTCTATGGCCACTTTCACCTTTTTGGTTAATGGGGTCCTATTTGGAGAAGTTACAGCTCAAATAGGCGTGCATCAAAGTTGTCCTCTCTCGTCTTACTTATTCTTGATATGTGCTGAAGGTCTTTTTGTGATGATTTAGGGGCTAGAAAGGGTAGGTAATATCACAAGGTTTGCTGGTACACTTGTCAATCTCAAGCCACTTGTTCTTTGTTGCTGACAGCCTTGCCTTTTCAGAGCAAATATGACCGAATGCACTAATGTTAAATCTTTACTCCAATACTACGGACAAGCTATGGGTCAATGATCAATTTCCAAAAATCAGCCATTACATTTATTGCTAATGTGGTTGATACTTTAAAGACCTAAATTTTAAATATCTTTGGCATTGGATTATGAATCTTGAATCTTGAAGGAATGAACGAGCACTAGGACAATGAACAGAGTAGAAATGAAGCAGTTTTCTCATTCATGTGTAACAGAATATAGCTTCAGCTTATTTACCCAAGTGCTGATTGTAGTAAAAGGAAGCTAATTAATTACATCAGAAAACTAACCGATTACTAATGGAAAACCAAAAGAAAGAAACTGTACAGCTCAACAACTAAGTAACTAATCTGAATAACTAAATAAGTAACTAACTAACTAGCAATACATACTGTAAAACTCCCTCTCAAGATGGATTGTAAATGTCTTTTACAGCCATCTTGGATGGTAAAGGAAATAACGATGAAGTAGGCAAAGCCTTTGTGAATACACCTGCAAGTTGGTTTTGAGATCTGATTGGAAGCAATTTGATAGAACCAGCTGTGACCTTTTCCCGAGCAAAATGACAATCAATTTCGATGTGTTGGTGCGTTCATGAAACGTGGGGTTGGAAGCAATATGTATGGCTACTTGATTATGCTAGAAAATAAGAGTTGGTAAACACTGAGAAATGCAAAAGCCATGTAGTAGCTATTGTAGCCATACAAGTTCACTAGTTGTTGCTGCTAAGGCTTGATATTTGGCTTCAGTAGAGGATCGAGATGCGATGGACTACTTCTTAGCTTTCCATGATACTAGAGAATCACCTAAAAAAATGCAAAAACCTATGGTTGATTTTCTAGAATTTGGAAATGAACCCCAGCTAGTGTCAGAGAAGGCTTTTAGTTGAATGGAAGAGGAGGCTGAGAAGAAAAGGCCTTGGCTAGGATGGCTCTTGAGATACCGAAGGAGATGAAGAACAGCTTGCAAATGTTGAAGGCAAGGCTTCGCTAAAAATTGACTTAGCTTGTGTACAGCATAAGTAACGTTAAGTCTAGAAAGAGTTAGATATAAAAGGCGACCAATAAGTCGTCTATATTGAGAAACATCAGACAAGAGTTCATTATCATTTTCATTAAGTTTCAGGTTGGGATCCATAGGAACAGTTCCTGGTTTGGATGCAAGAAAACTAGTGTCTTTCAAAAGTTAGAGAATGCAGTGATGCTGAGATAGAACTATACCTTTAGAAGATAGGGCAATCTTGAGGCCAAGGAAGTATTTCAATATTTCTAGGTCTTTCAGTTTAAATTTGTTGAAAAAATAATACGCAGCGGAAATTTAAAAATTTTTTATACCAGAGTATTTTTCAAAACACAAGTTTGATACGCTACATGAATAAATTAACAAGATCTTACAAACTTTGTTCGATGAAGAGATCCCACAATCGCTGAAGAGAAGGGCATTCCAGAAGGGCCTCAACCAACTAGTCTTCTTTGCTATTCTCTATCTACGACCGGTGTGTATAGGGGCACACTCGTATAGCTCTTCTTGGTGACTCTCCTTCCAGCTAATTGAGAAAACCCAGAACTAAGGTTCGTGATTTGTGAACAATAGCTCTCAAGGGAGTCTCAGAGACTCATAGACAGAGTGCTCACTCTAGATTTCTCAACTGTTTTAAACGACTTATGAGTCTCACTCCCTATTTATAAAGGTTGGGCCTAGGGGTTAGTCCTTTTCAAATAAGGCCTCAAAAATTCAAATCTGGATCAATATCTGATAAAGTCGTGTAAAAACACGTGATCAGAATATCGTTCGATCGGCAAGCCAATCTATCAATTCGGCCTACTGAACTTACACCATTGGTAGGTTCAACCTAAAGACCAGTCGGCCAAACTTACGATAAATGATCCCTACGAATCTTTATTTCCCACCCGAGATTCTTTGGATAAAGCCTCAGTTTTAATTCAAATAATCAAATAGAGAATACTAAATATTCTTGATAATTCAACAAGTTTATCTTGAATTAATTTACACAAAATTAATTCAACTGATAAATAGACATGAATTATCTGATCCTATCGAATTTCAGTCAATCTGATAATTTGACATAAGTCACCAATTTATTGAAAAAGCACGCCGTATCGTTACAGGATTTATTATAAGCTAGCAAACGGGACCTGATGGACCTATATAGTTCAAGCTCCTGATAATTATGAAATCTAATATCCCAAATATACATTTCATAATTATCAACTCGAACGTTACTCCATTAAAAGCTTAGAGCTGCACTCTCAAATTATATAGAATTACGAAGCCTGAATAGCTAAGTCTCTAAGACATATCATAATGTATTGTATACCTATATGGTTATCCATAATCAGCTTAAGGATAAATTTTGTCTTCCCTTCTCGATTATTTCTCTTGTGTTCCATTATCTCACCATTAGAAAACTTACCATCTAAAGACAGTATACCATTCGGTTACACCTATGTATCCATATGGTTGAGCGCTTTAGTTTTCCAATTATAGGATAACGCATAAAAGAGGATATCAACGACTCCTAAAGAGGAGCTATATATTCCATATTTATGAATAACAAGTCTACGCTATCAAGAGTCATGCCTACAACGAACGGGCATGCATACTGTTCACGCCCAAAAATGATGTTTATCTTTTTTATAAACGGCGAACGTATGTAGTATAGAAAAGATTGTCGTATCCACAGGGAGGTGAAAATTTGTAACTCAAGAGATTGTTAAAAATAAACATTAAAAAAGGCAAGCACTTTTTCAAGTCAAAGTTTAAAATGAAAGAAATATTTTTGTGGTTTTTATTTTATTTAATTCAAAATTTAAAGCATAAAATTAAAATGGTGAAGCTTTGAGAATCCCTTGTATGTTTTGCAACTGATATGAAATTTTAATTCTAATTAATAATTATCTAAAGCATTTGATTTATTATATCTTTTCTCATTAATTGCAAGCACATTTTACTAATTATATAGGTCAACCTAAATCGACAATATAGCAAGCCATAATGCAGTAAGGGTTTTCCTATAAAAACTAGCAAAATAATCATCTGTCACTAATGATTTGGTGCACTAATTATGAAAATTATAACCGTTGTCACTCAATTATAATTAACATAATTTTAAGATAGAAAAGATAATAACAAATCAAAATTAATATATTTTTATGGAATAAATTATTGCATTAATTTTGGCAGCACCTCGACTTATTAATTGGTTTAAGAATACACTATGCCATCATCTGTCTACAATAAATCAAGAATTACCAAGCATTTACTGTGCCAGTCTATGTCTATAATGCAGCAGAAACTCAACTTAATAAATGAGCATGACTTTAGTATTATTAATATTAATTATGCAACATAATTAAATTACATAAAAAAAGCATGACTGAATTTATGTAAAAATTGACAGCATAACAACAGTAACAATAATTATTGAAAACAAAAAGATATAATTTATTCTATAAAAATATAAGCATTACCACAAAAATATAAAGTTAAAACCCATACTAGAGTACTACGCATACAAGATCATCTCTCTGCCTCACCAGACTCTTTACACTAATTTAAGCATTATTTTATTATATATATATATATTTTTTACCTAAGAGATAAAAAAGGGGAAAAGAAAAAAAATAGGAGAAGGGGAAAGGGAGGCCCGAAGGCCTTGAGGTGTGATTTCTTCAAGGGGTAATGCAAGGCTATTTATAGCCTTGAAAAATTACTGTGTACCATATGTAATCTGTTAGACATGTATACTCTAAGGAGTAAAAATGTAATACGTTTTTAGAGATATTTTTATCAATAAAGAATTTATTCATTTATATATACCAAATATTGTCCTCTTTACGTTCATATTTGTTGAATGTATGATAAGCAAACAGTAGTCTGAGATTGTCAGTCTAAACCTTAAGAATTGGGCATATGATGGGATGATTATGCGATAGACACGATTCTTAAGGTGATGGTCTAAAACATATGATCCGCAATCGAGGGAATAAAGTTGGGCACTTTATTCAAGTAAAGATTGTTATGTTGTCTATATCCCTTTTGGGAGATGGTTTGTCTTGGCCATCAGAGTTGGACTCCGTGAATAGAAACATTGGCGCGTTGTCATAGTTGACGATGTGTTGGATTGGGACATAAAGTGAATTAATTTGGATTAATAATTCTGTCTTGGCAAATCGATTCACTTTAGACAATCATTTGTATTGTATCTTAATCCTGAGATGAATAATGGGCCCATTGTCTTGACTTGTGTCTTTTGATGTACCAATGGGTGACTCCCACATTTCTATAGTGGCATGAATGCCGGTACGTTGGAGGCATGACTCTTGATAGCGTAGACTTGTTATTCATAGATATGGAATCTATAGCTCCTCTTTAGGAGTAATGATATCCTCTTATATGCGTTGTCCTGTAATTGGAAAACTAGAGAGCTCAACCATTTGGATACATAGGTGTAACCGAATGATATACTATCTTTGGATGGTAAGTTTTCTAATGGTGAGACAATGGAACGTAAGATAAAAATAATCGAAAAGGTAAGACAGAACTTGTCCTTAAGCCGATTATGGATGATCATATGGGGATGCGATACACTATGATATGTCATGGAGACTTAGCTACACGAGCTTCGTAATTCTATAAAGTTCGATAGTACAGCTCCAAGCTTTTAGTGGAGTAGCGTTGGAGTTGATAATTGTGAAATGTATATCTAGGATATTGGGTTTCATAATTATCATGAGCTTGAACTTTATAGGTCCATTTTGGTCCCTTTTGCTAGCTCACAAAATCCTGTAACGACACAGCGTGCTTTTTCAATAATTGGTGACTTATGTCGGATTTATCAGATTAGTTTAAAATTTATAAGAATCAAATAATTCATGTCTATTTATCGGTTGAATTAATTATGTAAGAAAATTAGTTCAAGATGAACTTGTTGAATTATTGCGTTCGGGTAATTCTTGTCTGTTTATCGGTTGTTTTAATTTTGGACAATTAGATCAAGATAAACTTGTAGAATTTTTGTGAATTAATTTATTTTCTTAGAGATTATCTTGATAAAGTTTGTTTTGATCAGATATCTTTTCTATTGGGCTATTTGAATCAAAACTGAGACCTTATCCTTTAGAATCTCGGGTGGAAAATAAAAGATTCGCGGAGATTTTTTCTCGGCAGTTCGGCCTGTCGGATGACGTGTTTGGCCTGCCTATCAGAAAGTTCGGCCTGCCGACCGACGATAGTTAAGATTACACGTTTTCACGCGGATCTTATCAGATATTGATCCGAACTTGATTCATTTTTTATTTTTTGAGACCTAATCTGATATGGACTGACCCTAGGACCAATAGGTATAAAAAAGGAGTGAGTCTAATGATTTACTCAGAGATCAATTTGAGAGATTAAGAGTGATACTCTTCGAGTGAGCATCTGAAAACTCCCTGAGAGCTTTTTTTCACAAATCACGAACACTAGCTTTGGGTTCTCTTTGTTGGTTGGAAGGAGAGTCACCGGTGGAAGAGCTGTACGTGTGAGCCCACATTCACTCCGGTTGTGGATAGAGAATAGCAAAGAAGACCAGTTGGTTGAGGCTCTTCTGGAACGTTACTTCTCTACACAGGTCGCGGAGGTTCTTCGACACACTGAGGTTAGTAAGATCTGTTTAATTTATACATATAACATGTCAAACTTGTGTTTTGGAAAATACTCTGATGAAATTTTTTAAAATTCCGCTGCGCACTTTGTTTCCAACATAATCATCATTTTTTCCTATTGAAAGTTGACAAATTCGGATCATTTGATCCTTTTTCTCCTCCTTTTCTTCTTCGCGCTGGCCCTTCTTGAATGTGTGAGAATCTCGCTGAGATTCTGTGCTTTGCGACATGAGAAGGCACCAAACCGGGGTGATCTAGTTCTTTAATTTCACGATCCAATGGCTCCAAACACGTGTGGGAATGGCCCAAGTGGGACCAGTGGGACAACAATTTTGGACCGTCAGATTGGTCTTGGCCATCGCATCCAACGGATGGAAAAACAGCTGCATGTAGACTCACCCACACGCGAGCAGACACGGCCTGCGACTCCCCTACCTCGCCTGCAGCTTTGTCGGCGCGTGTGTTCTGATTTCGACACGCAGACTGCACTCTGAGATTCCGCTGATGCACAGGATGATGCGTTGACACGCGTCCCTCTCTTCGACAGCTGAGATCAATCTGTTAGTTGATCAGGCGGTCCTTGTTACGCCACGTGTCCCTTCAGATGAATCTGAATATTTTAAGGATTTTTTTATGCATTTGATGTCCGATTTTGTCCTTTTTGGTGTCGTTTTGCTCCGTTTTTCCTCCAGATTTCAAATCTAAAAATCACAAAAACACTAAAATTAATTATTTTACAAACATAATATTTACAAAAATATTAAAAATATTTATTTTACATTAAAACACACAAAAATAAATAAAAACTCCTAAAATTTCCAGTCTCTTACAATTTGGCACAAATATAATTTTTATGACTTGGAAATATTTTTAGAAATTACTAAAAATATAATAAGACATATTTAGAAACTTAAAACACACTATCAAACACTCTAAAACTTAAAATAAAATAACCGTATTGCTTTTACGGTTTTAACTATTTACAAACTAAACACACATTTAACACACCGAAATGACTCTAAAAATTACCAAAAATATTATTGAACATAAAAAAGCATACTAAAAATACATTTTTAAACATATTTACACACTAAGACATAAAAATACTTATTAATACAAAAATGATATTAATTAGAGGATTTAATAAGAAATAAAAACATAAATAAATGATTTAATCTTTAGAAAATGTACACTTTTACAGTCTCATCACACCCCCCAGCCAGCTGATTGCTAGTCCCTAGCAATTAAAGGGATAAAATTTTGAAATGAATTATTGAATATCTATATAATGAAAAATTATTTAACTATAATTTGACTTATCTAACTAGATAGACTAACAAAACCAAAATTTTATTTGAACAATTTATATGCTATTTAACAAAATGTATACAAACCAGACTTAGTGCAAAAAGGGATAATGCATAATTATGAAGTTTCAAAACTAAGAATAAAATTATTTTGATATCTTGCTTCAATTCACTCCTGCAAGCAACAACACTTCAAATTATTGATGAGAACAGAAGTAAAAACATAAAATAGAAATATTTACAAACTTTACATATGTGGATAGTGCAATGTCTGGCTTCCTTAAGCTTTCTCTATAACCCATTTAATGAGCTTTGAGTTAGTAACTCCCAAACCAGTTAGTCTAAGGTACTAGGTGTTGAAGCAACCCTTAGAACTTACTTACTCGAGCTAAAGAGGCTACGAAACCAAACTTATCCAACTTTATTCATTACACACTTTATTTATTTACAATTTTTTTTCTTTTTTTATATATATTTTTATTTTATTTTTATTTTTTTTATATATTTTTTTCTTTTAAATTTTGAAAATATTGCTGCCTTTAATTGTTCATCTTCACAAAATAACAAAACTCAAATATTCATAGCTTTGACTTACCACCAAAATTAAACATTACAGTGAGTGTGTGAAAAGAATGGGTTACAAACACTTAAAAAAATAAACATATAAAAATGTTAAATAAAAACAAAGTTTTGAAAGTGTATAAAATTAGATAATTCAAAGAACAGAAAAATGATATTACATTAATATGAAATTCAAAAATCAAAACAAAATAATAGCACATTAATTACTAAGAAACTAATATTTACAAAACTTTTTATTTTTATTTTTTTAATTTGATGACCCATACAAAAAATTAACACATAAAAATGAAAAATGCGCAAAAATCTATAGCAAAATAAAAAATATGGGCAAAAATCAAAAAAATTTGGCGCAACATTGAAGCACAAATCTCATATGCATAACTTTTATGCACAACTTTGAAGCACAATTTTGAAGTACAACTTTGAAGCACAACTTTCAAGCACAACCCTCTCCCCCCAACCTAAAATATATATTATCCTAAAAGAATAAAAATAGTGAGAGCAGCAAAAAATATTACCTGAATCAGCACAACTGCAGAGATGATCTGTAGCAAACCAAACTAAAAACTAACAAAAAACACACATTTTTTTGTTGAAATTTATTTGAAAATCCAAACCAATTGCATTTACAAAATTAAATTCATTAGAATGCGTCTCGAGAAAAAAAAACAATTTAACTCCTTAAGTCAGCCATTCTGAACAAATTTAATTAATAGCCTTCATATTAAATTTTCAAAACAAATCTCATTTTTTTTTAAATTTTGAAAGAAAATCAAAATAGCACACAACAACATACAAAAATATATTACAAAATATATTACAAAGAAGGGAAGGTAAAGATATGAAGGCTATTAATTAAATTTGAAGGTAAAGATATTACTTGAAAAGTGTTTTCCCATCTTTTTTTAGACTCCTGCTCTGATGGACAATCGTCAAAGAGCGGCTTCCTCCCATAGTAAGTGTCAAAAGACTCTACCTATGGGTCTTGTGTAAACATGCCCTCAAGATTGGCAAAATTTGAAACTTTTAAACTCATGCAACTTAGACACATTTTATATTCTTGGTAGGTCCTTAAAAACAATGCTAGAGACAGTGGAGGAGATGGTGGCCACATAGGATCTTGGTAAGAATGGTCTTTAGTGAACTCTTCTGGCAATTGAGGTTGAGAATTTAAGACTAAAGGTGATAATTGTTCCTATTCTACAACTAAGTCTTCATTCTCTTCCTCACATTCCTCTCTTAATAGTTGTTCCTCAAAATAGGTGGGTTCTAAAGTTTCTTCAATGATTGGAACAACTATTTCATCCTCACTCATAGAATTAAGACGATATTCAAGCCTATCCACTTCTATTCTTGCCATGGTTTCCATATATTTATCTACAGTTTCTTCCAATGTTTCTAAGGTTTCTTCCAGATTCACCCTATTTGGGTCACTATATGTTTCTTGCAGTTCAAAATTTGACTCCAAAATTTTGGGTTGAGTTTCAGGCCACAGTTCTGAAAAATTTGAATTGTTCTTCCAAATTAAATTGTTCCTAGAACTATTCAATCTCCAATAATCATATTCGGCCATATCTTCTAACATATAATAGGCTTCGTCAACAGATAATTGATAAAAAGCGGTGGTACCATCTCCTCTCTCTACCCAATCTCTTGTTTCAGGACTTAACCCATATATGAAATTTTCTAAAAGATAATCTTTAGAAAAATCATGGTGAGGATATTGATCTAGCAGGTCCTTAAATCTCCATCAAGCATTATAAAATGGCTCTAAGTGTTGTTGGGAAAAACTTAAAATGAAATGTTGATGAATTTCCCAAATCATTTTTTTTTTGTTTTTAATTTATTTTATTTTATTTTTTATTTTTTTGGATTTTTTTTTAAAGAAAAAAAATTTTCAAGCTAAATAATGCTCCATTAATTGGATTCCCAGATCGTTGGGGAGTCACAGTGGACACGCTTAAAATTTCCAACTTTCTTAGGCAAGGGTGTTAGCCTTATGGTCGTGAGATTGAATCCCAACGGTGGCCTTTTTGACAGAATACAACAAATTTTACAACTACCCAAACTTGTAAAACAAAAGACGGGATGCAAAGCTTTTCTTTATCCAAAACGAATAAACTAGTGAGTGAAAAGCATCCGTCCGTTTTTTTTTATTATTATTATTTTAATAATAAACACGCAAATTAAAAATGCAAATAATTAAAATAATATTTATAAAGGATAGGGATAGATCACTTACCTGTTTTCCTGTTTAATTTAGCAATCTGACACAGCAACGACACCTCCCCGACAACGGTGCTAAATTTTTGTTCACGCCCAAAAATGATGTTTATCTTCTTTATAAACGGTGGATGTATGTAGTATAAAAAAGATTGTCGTATCTATAGGGAGGTGAAAATTTGTAACTCGAGAGATTGTTAAAAATAAACATTCAAAAAGGCAAGCACTTTTTCAAGTCAAAGTTTAAAATGAAAGAAATATTTTTGTGGTTTTTATTTTATTTAATTCAAAATTTAAAACATAAAATTAAAACGGTGAAGCTTTGAGAATCCCTTGTATGTTTTGCAACTGATATGGAATTTTAATTCTAACTAATAATTATCTAAACCATTTGATTTATTATATCTTTTCTCATTAATTGCAAGCACATTTTACTAGTTATATAGGTCAACCTAAATCGACAATATAGCAAGCCATAATGCAGTAAGGGTTTTCCTATAAAAACTAGCAAAATAATCATTTGTCACTAACGATTTGGTGCACTAATTATTAAAATTATAACCGTTGTCACTCAATTATAATTAACATAATTTTAAGATAGAAAAGATAATAACAAATCAAAATTAATATATTTTTATGGAATAAATTATTGCGTTAATTTCGACAGCACCTCGACTTATTAATTGGTTTAAGAATACACTATGCCATCCTCTGTCTACAATAAATCAAGAATTACCACGCATTTACTATGTCAGTCTATGTCTATAATGCAGCAGAAACTCAACTTAATAAATGAGCATGACTTTAGTATTATTAATATTAATTATACGACACAATTAAATTACATAAAAAAAGCATGACTGAATTTATGTAAAAATTGGCAGCATAACAACAGTAACAATAATTATTAAAAACATAAAGATATAATTTATTCCATAAAAATATAAGCATTACCACATAAATATAGAGTTAAAACCCATACCAGAGTACTACGCATACAAGATCATCTCTCTGCCTCACTAGACTCTTTACACTAATTTAAGCATTATTTTATTTTATATATATATATATTTTTTTACCTAAGAGATAAAAAAGGGGAAAAGAAAAAAAATAGAAGAAGGGGAAAGGGAGGCTCGAAGGCCTTGAGGTGTGATTTCTTCAAGGGGCAATGCAAGGCTATTACTGTGTACCATATGTAATCATCATTTTTTCCTGTTGAAAGTTGATAAATTCGGATCATTTGATCCTTTTTCTCCTCCTTTTCTTCTTCGCGCTGGCCCTTCTTGAATGCATGAGAATCTCGCTGAGATTCTGTGCTTTGCGGCATGAGAAGGCACCAAACTGGGGTGATCTAGACCTTTAATTTCACGATCCAATGGCTCCAAACACGCATGGGAATGGCCCAAGTGGGACCAGTGGGACAACAATTTTGGACCGTCAGATTGGTCTTGGCCATTGCATCCAACGGATGGAAAAACAGCTGCACGTGGACTCACCCACACGCGAGCAGACACGGCCTGCGACTCCCCTGCCTCACCTGCAGTTTTACACGCGCCAATCAGATTTCGACACGTGGACTGCACTCTGAGATTTCGCTGACGTACCGGATGACGCGTTGACACGCGTCCCTCTCTTCGACGGCTGAGATCAATTTGTCAGTTGATCCAGCGGTCCTTGTTACGCCACGTGTCCCTTCAGATGAATCCGAATATTTTAAGGATTTTTTTATGCATTTGATGTCCGATTTTGTCCGTTTTGGTGTCGTTTTGCTCCGTTTTTCCTCCATATTTCAAATCTAAAAATCACAAAAACACTAAAATTAATTATTTTACAAACATAATATTTACAAAAATATTAAAAATATTTATTTTACATTAAAACACACAAAAATAAATAAAAACTCTTAAAATTTCCAGTCTCTTACGGTTTGGCACAGATATAATTTTTATGACTTGAAAATATTTTTAGAAATTACTAAAAATATAATAAGACATATTTACAAACTTAAAACACACTATCAAACACTCTAAAACTCAAAATAAAATAACCGCATTGCTTTTACGGTTTTAACTATTTACAAACTAAACGCACATTTAACACACCAAAATGACTCTAAAAATTTCCAAAAAATATTATTTAACATAAAAAAACATACTAAAAATAAATTTTTAAACATATTTACACACTAAGACACAAAAATACTTATTAATACAAAAATCCTATTAATTAGAGGATTTAATGAGAAATAAAAGCATAAATAAATGATTTAAGCTTTAGAAAATGTACACTTTTACAGTCTCATCACATACGAACATAAAATGTGAATATCATCCTTTGGTATATTAAAAGACATAAGTCAAGATAACGGGCCCATTATTCATCTTAGAATCAAGATACAACACTTGTGATTGTCTAAAGTGAATTGATTTGTTGAGATAGAATTATTAATCCAAATCAATTAAACTTTATGTCCTGATCCAATTCATCGTCACCTATGACAATGTACCAATGTTTCTATTCGTGGAGTCTACCTTCGATGGTTAAGACAAACCATCTCCCATTAGGGATATAGACAAATAACAATCTTTACATTAATAAAGCACCTACTTTTATTCCTTTAATTGTGGATCTTATGATTTAGAGCATCACCTTCAAAATTATGTCTTTTGCATAATCTGTCCATCATATGCCTAATTCTAAAGGCTTAGACTAACAATCTTAGACTTTTTGTTTGCTTATCATACATTCAACAAATATGAACATAAAGAGGACAACAATTTGGTATATAAATACTAAATAAACTCTTTATTGATAAAAATGTCTCCAAAAACATATTACATTTTTACTCCTTAGGGCATACATGTCTAACATGCTCCCACTTGTACTCAGTGAGTAAATATGACAAATCTTGTATCCTCATAGCTTCCACATGCCTTTCGAAAACTCTCGCAATTAGTGTCTTCATGAATGGATCAACTAAATTGTCCTCGAATGCGATTTTGCAAACAACGACATGCCCGCCCTCTACAAAGTCCTTTATCACATGATACTTCTGATCAATATGCTTATTCTTCTTGTGAAATCTAGGTTCCTTAGCATTAGCTACCACTATACTGTTATCACAATATAATGATACCGCCTCATCTATACTAGGAACTACCTCAAAATCCTCAAGAAACTTAGGGAGCCACATTGTTTCTTTCGAAGAATCACTGGCTGCCACATACTGGGCCTACGTCATTGAATCCAAAGTGCAATCTTGTTTCACACTTCTCCAAGCAATGGCACTGCCACCTAGAGTAAACACAAAACCAGAAGTCGATCTCTTCGAATCCAGACAAGATCAAAAATCTAAGTTAATGTATCTTAGAGAAATCAAATCCTCACCCGAATACACAAGCATATACCCTCGAGTCCTTCTTAGGTACTTGAAAATATGCTTGACCGCAAGCCAGTGGTTCGGTCCCGGATCCGCCTAAAATTGACTTACAATCTTGACCGCATAACAAATATCTGGTCATATGCAAAGCATGACATACATGAGACTACCTATTGCCGAAGCATAAGACACCTTCTTCATGTATTCTTTTTATTCATCATACTTTGGCGAGTCTTTCTTAGAAAGAGTAATTCCAGACCTAGATGGTTGCTCACCTTTCTTAGAATCTTCCATTGCAAACCTCTTGAGAATTTTGTCTATGTAGCCCGTCGGGACAAAGCTATCATTATGTTCTTCCTATCTCGAAAGATCTGGATACTGAGAACAAAATTAGCCTCACCTATGTCCTTCATGTCAAACTGCTTGGTTAACCATAATTTGACCGATGACAACGCCCAACGTTATTGCCAATTAGCAAAATATCATCTACATAAAGCAGTAGAAAAACCATCTTCCCATCCTTAATGTGTTTGTAAACACATGGTTTGTCCACATTTTGTGCAAACCCATAAGTATTGATCACTTGATCAAATCTTATGTTCCAAGGATGAGAAGCCTACTTAAGTTCATCAATTGACTTTAATAGCTTACAAACCTTACCCTCTTGACCCTTAGCCTTGAACCCATCTGGCTACTCCATATATATGGACTTGTCAAGATAGCTATTCAGAAAGGCCGTCTTGACATCCATCTGTCAAATCTCGTTATTGGGAGTGGTAGCTATGGACAAGAGAATGCGGATGGACTTAAGCATGGCTATAGGCAAAAAAGTTTCCTTGTAATCGATTCCTTCCTTTTGCGTATATCCCTTAGCTACCAGTCTAGCCTTATAGGTTTCAACCTTTTCATCTACTCCTCTCTTCCTTTTTTGGATCCACTTACACCCTATGCCCCTTTAGAAAGATCCACACGCTCCTAGACCCGATTAGTCTCCATAGACTTCATCTCTGTGTTCATGGCCTCTGTCCAGAGTTTCAAATCAGCATCCTCTATAGCCTTTGCATAAGTATAAGGATCCCTATCATGTTTATCCAGTTCAGCCAAAAAGGCCTCACCATTGAACATATACCTCTCAGGTTGACGCTCGATCCTCCTACTACACCAAAGCCTCTTAGGTTGTTGTTTGGGTTTGGTTAGTTTTTCTATACTGATTGAAATGGTTTCATTCAAAACCCCCGGAGTGATAGGATCACTCACCAACTCCTCGAGCACCATTTTGCTTCAAGGCTTAAAGTCGTCCATGTAACTTTCGTCAAGAAAAGTTGCATTAGTTTAAACCATGACTTTATTTTCCTTTGGGTTATAGAAATAACCCCCTTTAGTTCTTTTTGGATATCCTACAAACACGCAAATTGCTGAACGTGCTTCCAACTTCCTTGCTTCCTTAAACAAGACATAAGCCGGATATCCCCATACGCGAATATGGTTTAAGGATGTCTTTTTCCCCATCCACAACTCGTGAAGAGTTTTAGGAATCGATTTTGAAGGCACGTTATTCAAAAGATAACATGTGGTTTGTAGTACATATCCCCAAAAGGACAAAAGCAATGATGAATAAGTCATCATAGACCTAACCATGTCCAATAAAGTCCTATTCCTTCTCTCAGCCATGCCATTTTGCTACGGTGTGCCTGGCACAATCAAATAAGATAAATCTCATTCTCTAATAAGTGTTCTAAGAACTCATCAGAAATGAATTCTCTACCTTGATCGGATTGAAATGCCTTCATGGGTCCACCCAATTACTTTTTCACTTCAGCCTAAAACTGCTTGAACTTGTCATAAGTTTCACTTTTGTGGTGCATTAGGTACATATACCAAAACCTTGAGTAATCGTCAATAAAAGTGATGAAATACTCATACCCTACTCATGCCCGGATGTTCATAGGTCTACAAACATCGTTATGCACAAGTTCCAGAACCCCTTCAACCCTATTGCCCTTGACCTAAATGGTCTTTTGGTCGTTTTACCCTCCAAACAAGATTCACATTATGCTATAGATTCCACCCTTAAGTAACTTAAAGGTCCATCCCTTACCAACCTTTGAATCCTATTCAAGTTAATATGATCTAGTTGCAAATGCCAAAGATAAGTCTTATAAGAGTGAGAAGGTTTAAGTCTTTTAGAGTTATTATCATTAATCTTAGCATTAAGCAATAAGTCCATCGTAGGTTTGATAAAATATAGATTATTTTGCATCCATCCAAAACAAATAAAAGATCTGTTTTTACGAATCACTATTTTATTATTAAAGGAATTTAAATAGGATTCTTTAAATAAACAAGCTATAGAAAATTAAATTCCTTTTAAGTTTAGGAACATAAAAAACAATCTCGTAAAATTAAATTCCTATAATTATCAAAATACAGATGGTATCTCCTATTGCTTCAACTAAGACCAATGATCCATCGCTCATCTAAAACATAAAGTCTTCACGAAGCAGACTTCTTGTTTCTTTGAACCCCTATAGAGAAACACAAACATGATAAGTTGCTTTAGAATCTATGACCCAAGTGTCCCTGGATCCCTTAACCAAACAAGTTTCAACAACCAGAAGATCACACCTACCTCCTCGAGAGAGAAAGTCCTTGCAATTCTTGTTTATGTGCTCGATCTTCCTGCAAAAAAAGCACTTGAGTTTGTTCAGGTTCTTCTTTTTCTTCTTCTTGTTCTTGCCATTTGCCGGAACAGAAGACTTTCCATTCTTGGCCTGTTGCTTCTTTCCATTCCCTGGATTAGGATAGGAACTAGAAGCAGCCTCCAAGTTGGCCTCTCCACCAGTAGGAGATTTCTTGATCAGAAGTTCAAACTCTTGTAATTGCTTCATCAACTTAGTTAAGGTCATATCCAGTCTATTGCTTAAATTAAATGTAGCTCTAAATAGAATAAATTCCTTAGGCAGAGTCTCAAAGACCATAGTCATCTGTGTTTCGGCAAAAATGCCAGCTCCATTGGTTTAAGCCTCAGCGAGGTAACCCATGACCAACATCATATGCTGCTTTAGAGATGTCCCCAGCCTTTGTTTATAGTTTAGAGGTTTTCAAAGTATCCCTTGCTGATTTTTTAGAGCCTAGCTTCTAGATTATCCAAGATCTACTTAGCAATCTCATAATCTTCATGTTGAGCTTGTAACATGTTATTCATGCTAGCCATAACATAGTAGTGGGCCTAATCATTAGCATCTTTTCAGTGATCATATGCTTCGATTTGCTCATTAGTGGAATCTCCCAGAGGCTTGGGAGGACACAGAGTCGTCAGCACAAAATTTTTGTTTCTCAAATGACAAGATGATGTTTAGGTTCCATTTCCAATCATTATAGTTCCCAACGGTTAATTGATTTTTATCAAGTATTGATGATAAAGCGTTTCTAGACAATTTTAATCTACAACAAAGAATCATATACCAAACATAAGCAAATATAACATAATACCAAATAATTTGTAATATAACACAATCATGTAGAACATACAAATGTGTTTATATGTCAAAACCTTGAAAAAAATCACAACCTTACAACGATATTTTCCAACTCATAATTCAACAAGCAGCCTAGGGGAGACTTGCCAAATTCAGTTAGTAACGCGGATCCCTTCTTGATTAATATATGCCATCCAAGACCTGTTTGATCCAACAAATATTAATAATCGTTTCTTTGACCATTAATTTTATTAACAAAGCTTCTAGGGGAGGTTAATAATAAAATTAACAAGTGTGTAGAACCATCGTTTTAATATTTTATCCATGATTTGTAATCACCACCTAGGGGTGTGCAACAATAAATCATACTAAAATACTTTATCCTCTGGGAGATCTAACTCGATACATAATGAAGTCCCTTCCTAGGGGTCGCAACCACCATATACCACCTATAGATTAACGATAGAGGTTGTAGGTTCTCTCTTCAAAAACCTTCTCCCACTCAATCATTTGAAATCAAGGTTTTATTTTAAAAGACATGCATGAACAATTTTAAATGAGTAGCACTCCCTATTCTAGATGACATGTTATCAATATATATGGCAAATCATATTATAATGCAGAAAAACAAAAGAATCATGTAAAGCCACAAGAAAAATAATAATAATACAGTAATATTATGCTCCCACCCTAGAGAATAAAAAATAACGATTATAAGAGATAAATCGAAACATATTATCGATTCTTCATCCTTGATCTTCAAATTATATCCTTCTTCGTGTAATGTCCATCTTCAAATCTTTAATCTCGCACAGATCGAATACTCCATATTTTTGGTCATATCCAAATTTAATGTTTCTTAGAATTGTCCCAAAAGCATCAAAAATGTATAAAAAAATACCTTTTGTAAAAAAATTATAGCTCTCTGCTAACATGCCGATCAGTACAATCGACCTACTGGTCATGACCCTTTGGCCTGTCAATCTCTTTAGGTCGGCCTGTTGGTCATGACAGATCAGCCTGTCGAACTTAAAAGTTTGGCCTACCGTCAAAGCCGTCAGAATTTTGCCCCTTAGACGGCCTACTGAACCCGAGGTCAGGCCTGTTGGCCTGCGAGCATCGGTCCATCGAACCCAAGGGTTTGGCCTGCCGACTGAGCAAAAATCACATTTTTCAGAAAATACAATTTTATGTAGTTTTTTAATCTTATTTTCAATAATTCAAAAACATAAAAATTTAAAAACTTAGGAAATATATGTGGAATGCTATCATCCATCTTCTAGATCCATCTTCTTTGAACAATTATTCAATTATAAAATTCTTACAAATTTAAAATGAAATAATAATTCCTAGACAATAATGAGAGACTGCCATCTAATTACATGAAAAACTTAGATACAAATTCTAACCTCTAAGGAACCATAACCGGCACAAATTAATTAGTTAATTAATAATTAAATAATAATTTAATCAACCATAATTAATTAATAAAGATTCACCATATAATCCATGACAACAAAAATATATAGAAACCCTAGAGCGTCAACTCTCTAAAAAATTAAATTCAAGCATAGGAGAGATCAAGATCACATAATTTATTCATATAGCATGATCACAAACTCGTAAATTTATGTAAAAACCTTGGCTTTGATACCAATTGTCAAAAAAATAGCATACAGTAGAAATTTTAAAATTTTTTATACTAGAGTATTTTTTTAAATACAAGTTTGACACCCTATATGCATAAATTAACTAGATCATACTAACCTTGTTCGATGAAGAGAAGGGCGCTCTAGAAGGGCCTCAACCAATTGGCCTTCTTTATTATTCTCTATCCATGACTGGTGTGTGTGTGGGACACTCGTACAGCTCTTCCTAGTGACTCTCCTTCTAACCAATTGAGAAAACCTAGAACTAAAGTTTGTGATTTGTGACTAGTAGCTCTCAGGGGAGTTTCAAAGACTCACAGACGAGTGCTCACTCTAGATTTCTCAATTGATCTAAATAACTTATAAGTCTCACCCCTATTTATAGATGTTGGGCCCAGGAGTCAGTCCTTATCAGATAAGGCCTCAAAAATTTGAATTTGGATCAATATCTGATAAAATTGCATAAAAACATGTAATCAAATTATCGTTCAATAGGCAGGTCGATCTGCCAGTTTGACCTGCCAAATTTACTCCATCGATAGGTCGAACCTAAAGACTGGCCGCCGAACTTACGATAAATGATCCCTGTGAATCTTTATTTTCCACCTGAGATTCTTTAGATAAAGCCTAGTTTTAATTCAAATAATCCAACAGAGAAATTATCTGATTAAAACAACAATATTTAGATAATCTCTAGAAAAATAAATGTTCTTGATAATTCAACATGTTTATCTTGAATTAATTTGCTCAAAATTAATTCAACTGATAGATAGATATGAATTATCTGATCCTAACAAATTTTAACTAATCTGATAATTTAACATAAGTGACCAATTTATTGGAAAAGTACGCCGTATTGTTACAGGATTTATTATAAGCTAGCAAAGGGGACCACCTGATAGACCTATATAGTTCAAGCTATCGATAATCATGAAACCCAATATCCAAAATATACATTTCAGAATTATCAACTCTAACGCTACTCCACTAAAAGCTTGGAGCTGCACTCTCGAACTATATAGAATTACAAAGCACGTATAGCTTAGTCTCCATGACATGTCATAGTGTATCGTATCCCCATAGGATTATCCATAATCGACTTAATGATAAATTCTGTCTTACCTTCCAGATTATTTTTCTCTTGCATTCCATTATCTCACCATCTAGAAAACTTACCATCTAAAGACAGTATACCATTCGGTTACACCTATGTATCTAAATGGTTGAGCGCTTTAGTTTTTCAATTATAGGATAACACATGTAAGAGGATATCAACGACTCTTAAAAGGGAGCTATGGATTCCATATCTATGAATAACAAGTCTACGCTATCAAGAGTCATGCCTCCAAGGTACCAGCATGCATACCAACATGAAGTGTTGATGTGACCTTTTGGTACATTAAAAGACATAAGTCAAGATAACGGGTCCCTTATTCATCTGAGGATTATACAACACATATGATTATCTAAAGTGAATTGATTTGCTGAATAGAATTATTAATCTAAATAAGTTACACTTTATGTCTTGATCTGACACATTGTCACCTATGAGAATGTACCAATGTTTCTACTCATAGATTCCACCTTCGATGGTCAAGACAAACCATTTTACATTAGGAATATAGAAAACATAACAATCTTTACATGAATATAGCACCCAACTTTATTCCCTCGATTGCGGATCTTATGATTTAGACTATCACCTTTAGAATTATGTCTTCCCCATAATCTGTCCATCATATACCTAATTATAAAGGCTTAGACTGGCAGTCTTAGACCTTTTGTTTGCTTGTCATACATTCAACAAATATGAACGTAAAGAGGACAACAATTTGGTATATGAATAATAAATAAACTCTTTATTGATAAAAATGTCTCCAAAATATATTACATTTTTACTCCTTAGGGCATATATGTCTAACAAAATTGACTATGAAGAAGAGCTTTAACAGAATTAATGACCTACATGGAAGGGCCTGTGATGATAATATCTTCAAAATAGACTAATAAAGCAACAAATGATGAGCCTTTACCTTTTGTAAACAAGGAATAGTCGGATTTTGATTGACTAAAGCCAAATTGGATTATAGATTTTGAAAACTTTGCATACCCTTGTCTTAAATAGTCTTGAAGCCTATTTAAGACCATTTATTGACTTTTGAAGTTTGCAAACAAATCTCTTTGTATGATCAAAAGACTCCCCTAAATGTTATAGCCTAAAGGGAGGTCCATGTACACTTCCTCAAAAAGGTCTCCATTAAGAAAGGCATTATTAAAATCCATTTGGATCAAATTCCAAGAATTTATAGAAGCAAAGGCTAATAGAATCTTCATTGTAACCAGTTTTGCAACTAGTGAGAATTTGTCTAAGAAATCCACCCTTCCTATTGAGTATAGCCTTTGGCAACTAACTGGGCTTTATGTCGATCAACAGTCCCATCAAGCTTGAATTTAAGCTTGAAAATCCATTTGTAACCTATGGTATGTTTCCCTTGAGGCAGAGAAACCACAAAGCAAGTGTTATTGGCCTCTATAGCATCCAACTTAGCTTTCATAGCCTCTCTCCATTGTGGATATTTTACTACCTGGTGATAAAATTGAGGTTCATATTGAGAGGAAACATTTAATATGTAGTTTTTGTATGAAGGTGAGAGAGATTGGTAGGATAAGTGTTTGGTTAACGGACATGGGATTGGTGATATTGATTGTTATAATAAGAAGTTACAATGAAACTCCTATAAATAAGAAGGTGGTTTACGAGGTCTAGAAAATCTTCTTGGTGGAATAGCAGGTGGTTCTAGAGGGTACTATGATGAGACAAGCTGGTAAAGGCTGAAGGATTTGAGGAATTAGTAGATGGAATGTCCAGACTTGGAGTGGGAAGAACTAAATCTAGGAAAAAATCAATTAATGAATCTTCAGATACCACAGAATGAAAGGGAAATACTTGTTCATGAAAAATGACATCTCTGGAGACACATATTTGCTTGGTTTGAATATTAAGCAATTTGTATCTTTTTATTCCTGTAGGATAGCCAATGAAAACACAAGGCCTAGCTTGAGGTTCAAACCTGGTGCGATAAGTTGATAGTGTAGAGGCAAAAGCCAAACAACCAAACACCCTAAAGTATGAATAAGTTGCATGAGTATAAGAGTTTATATGGTGTCCTATTGTGATAAGAGGAAAAGGAGTTTGATTAATCAAGAAGGTAGCAGTAAGAATGCATTCACTCCAATATTGAATAGGAATTCTAGATTGAAAATATATAGCTCAAGCAACATTTAATAAATGTTGGTGTTTTCTTTCAACCATTGAATTTTGGTTAGTGTTTCCACACAAGAAAATTGATGAAAAACACCCTTTTCTTTAAAGAATCGATCAAATGCCAACTCCCTAGCATTATCAGATTTGAAGACTTTAATTTTGCAATCAAATTGAGTAGAAATCATTAAAAAAAAAATGGAAGAACCACTGCTACATTAGATTTCTATCTGAGTAAGTATACCCAAGTAAAACGAGTGTAGTCATTAACCAATGTAAGAAAATATCTATGGCCTGAATGTGTAGTTACATGATAAAGTCCCCAAATATCTGCATGAATCAAGTCAAATGGTGACTGTGACATATGATTGTGAGATATAAAAGGAAGTCTTCTCTGCTTAGCTAGAGGACAGATATAACAAGGTTTCGAGTTGTCAAGTCTTAGGCCCTTATAGCACAATTGATCTTTCAATACTTCTAGCCTTCTTGGTTACAGGTGATCAAGTCAATTATGCCATGTTTGAACAGAGACATTATTACCAACATGTAAAACCTTTAAAAAGCCTACATCAAGGATGTATAGATTGTCCAACTTGTCACCCCTGCCAATCATCTTCTTGGAACTGACTTCTTGAATCATAAAATGATTAGGAAAAAAGCCAACAATGAGATGAGAATTTTTTGTTAAGGCACTCACAGAAAGGAGATTAAACTTGAATTGTAGGACATATAAAACATCCTTAAGAATTAAGGTTGGACTTAATTCCACATCACCATTGAAGTAGATTGGAATATTCATGTGGTTTGGTAAAGTGACAAAAGAATTCTTCACTAGATTCATGAACAAAAATACTTTAGCATTTAAACATATATGTTTAGAGGCCCCTGAGTCAACAATCCAAAATTGTTGACATGAAAATATAGGACTAAAAGTCACTGGAAAAGAAGTGCCCATAGCATATAAAGTTGCTGCAGTGTCCTACTATTCAGCATTCTTAGTCATGGCATCTAAGTGACTTAAAAGCATATTTATAAGTTGTTGACACTGGTTAGGATTAAGAGTGGAGATAGAATTCTCAGCATTACCATGATCCTTGTTGTGTTGTTCTTCATAATCAAGTTGATTAGCGACTTGATTCACAGTTGCATATGATTGTTGTTTGAATGAGAACCTTTTTGACGTGTTTGAAATCCAGGAGGTATATTTGAATTTTGTAGCATTTCTCAATGGTGTCTCTATGAAAATTACAGTGTGTAAAAAAAATTCTATCCTTCCTTTGACTTTTATAACTCCATATAGCGGAATTTTGAATATGAGAGGTACCTCCATAATGTTTGGAATTGTCAGTTTTAATTGCAAATGCCAAATTATTGGAAGAATCACCACTGATTTGAACACCTATTTTCCTCTATCTCTCTTTTTGAGAAATTAGTGAAAACACCTTATTTATAGGTGGAAGAGGGTCCATTAGTAGTAATTGACTCCTCACTTAAGCAAATGAATCATTTAAGCCCATAAGAAAGGCCATGACATACTCCATTTGTTAGTATGAATTAAGATTCTTTACACCACTGCATGTGCACTTGCCACATGTACAGGTGGGCCTAAAATTGCTTAACTCTTCCCATAGTGTCTTCAATTTTGTGAAGTAAACACCAATAGAGTTTTGATCCTGATTATGATTCTCAAGTTCACGACGCAACTGAAAAATTCTAGGTGCATTATTCTACTAAAATCGATCTTTAACATCATTTCAAATTTCATATGCATACTCAGAAAATATTATACTAGCAGAAATCTCCTTAGATGTAGAGTTCAAAATCTGGGAAATTATAACATTGTTATTCCAAATCCAAGAATTAAGGAGATTCAAGTCATTACCTTCAGGCCTTTTGATGGAACCATCAATAAACCCTAACTTGTTTTTTACTGACAGAGCAATGATCATGGCTCAGCTCCAAGAGGCATAGTTGTCTCCCGTGAACTGCTGTGAGACTAATGCAAGTCCTGGTCCATCTGAATGGTGAAGGAAGTAAGGGCTTGAAGGATCATCAATGGCGGTTTTGCCAATTGCAGCAACAGAGTTCCCAGAATTTGGAGATTCCATGGATGTCGAGGAAGAAATGTGAATCAACAAAGAGAGTAGATGAAGAAAAGACTCGAATCGAGAGAACGAACAGAAATCAGATTAAGATCAAGCAGCGAATGAATGCTCTAATACGATATTGGATTATGAATCTGAATCTTGAATCTTAAATCTTGAAGGAATGAACGAGCAGAAGGAAATGAACAAAGCAAAAATGAAGCAGTTTTCTCATTCATGTGTACCAAAATACAGCTTGGGCTCATATACCTGAGTGCTGAGTGTAGCAAAAGGAAGCTAATTAATTTACAACAGAAAACTAACTGATTACTAATGGAAAACCAAAAGAAAGAAACTATACAGCTCAACAACTAAGTAACTAACTAACTAACTAACTAACTAGCTAGCTAGTACATACTCTAAAATTTGGCCTTAATGAAGCTAATTCCTGTGGAAAGGCATTTGGGTTTGCCTGCAATAGTTGTAAGAAACAAAAAGCAAAATTTTCGGGGTCTATAAAACAGAAAATCTGTTAGAAACTTCAACAATGGAGACGCAAGCTTTTTTTCCCAAGGAAGGTGGAAGGTGTTAGTAAAAGTTATAGCCCTTGCTATCCCAATTACTCCAAGAGTATTTGTAAGCTTCCATCTACACTATGTGAAGAGAATAAAAAATTGATAGCATAGTTTTGGAGGGGAGGTGATTCATTAAAAAATTCCATGCATTGGAAGTCATGGGACTTGTTACATAATAAAGTAAGAAGGGGAACTTGGCTTCTATGAGCTGAGTCTGTTCAACCAGGCGATGTTGTTTACACAAATTTGGCTGATCAGAATCCAAACTCACTAGTAGCTCATGTATTAAAGGGCAGATATTTTTTTTTGACGAACTTGCTGCGAGGTGGGAGTAACCTGTTGTTTGTGTGGCACAGTTTGTTGTGGGCCTATGACTTTATTGAACTCGGCACTTGTTGGCGAGTTTATGATGGACACAAGATAAAGGCTTTGAAGCTAATGAGACCTCACTATTATAAGTCCATTACACCATTTCGGCCCAAAATCAAAACTAGTTTTTTTCAAATCTCATTGTTAATGATTAGGATGATTTTCCTACCCAGAATTGGGATGTTCATGAATCCAGTTTGCTAAATTTGAATGTGGAGCTTACTAGAACTATTCCACTATGGAGGTTTCGTAATGAGGATCGCTTATTATGGCACTGTGACAGTATAGGCAATTATTCCGTTAAATCTGGCTATTTTGCAGCAATCCAGACTTGTAGATCGCTAGAGTCCTTAGAGGGGTGTGCAAATCAGAGTTGGTGGAAGTTTCTTTAGCACTTAAATATACCCCACCAACCTCTATCCCAAAAATGGCAAATCTGCTCTGCTCAGTCCGCTTGTCCATAGTTAGCTGATAACCTGATTTAACGAAAAACTGCTCTTTTGAGTCAAAGTGCCACACCCGTTCATCACTATACGACCTTTGATTAAGTGGGGATGCTAAAAATCAGCTCATGATCTATCGGCAAAAAAAATTACGAATGAAATCCCTATTTTATTGCCTGTTGAAAATAAAGTTTTCAACCATCCAATCCCTCATATTTTCACTTGCTAAAGTAATAGGATAGAACGTGCTCAGTCAGGGAATCCATGAGTTACTGAAGATTCTTGTATTACAACTAGAACCAATACGCCATTGGATTCCCTTTCTGAGAAGAGAACCCCAAAGGAGGATTCTCCAAGTGAAAGAGGGATTACTACCCACATTTGCATCTAAAATGGTTGGTTATGAAATATTTGGCTTTAAATCTCGGGCCACCAATTACAGAGGATTCTTAAGGGTCCGCCAAATTTGCTTCGCAAGGAAGGCTTGGTTAAAAGCACTCGTATCTCCAAATCCCATACCACTCTCTAGTTTGGACATACGAACCTGCTCCCACCTCATCCAATGAATCTTCTTATCTGTCTTATTACCCTCACCTCCTACTAGAATCTCGAGGTGAGTATCTGAACCTCCTCACAAAGAGTTTGAATCCAAAATACACTCATAGTATATGTGGCAGTTGCTTAGGCCATAGCCTTCATTAGCAATTCCCAACTAGCCACAGAATAAAAGCTTTCCCCGCCATAACTAGAGCTTATACAACACACAATCTTTAATCGCCATGAAAGTAGCTTCTTGTTTTTCCCTACAAAGGAGGGGAGCCTTGAATATCTATCATGGGAGATGCCACCCGTTGACAACCTAAGGCATGTTTGGATGCTACCCTAGAACTCCTCTGAGACATTGGGACTAAAGGAAATTTTGGATTTGGCAAAATTAATCACTTGACTTGAGCCTTTGGCATAAGTGTTGAGTACCTCCACAATGGCCACAGTCGCCTCCTGACATGCTCTACAAAAAATGATCAAGTCATCGGCAAAAAGGATATGGCTTACCTTTAGGGCCCTTTGTGCCTTAGCTATCGCAGAAATCCCGTCTAAACACTCTTCTCTCCGAAGTAGAGCTAATAGTCCCTCCACATAAATGAGGAATAAATATGGCAATATTAGGCAACCCTTATGGACACCCTGTATTGGCTTCACCAGTCCCTAGGGGGAGCCATCTACAACAAAAGAAAGCCTGGATGAAGTCTCACAATCCATAACAAGCCTCTTAAAGCGAGATCTAGTGGCCAACCGGTCCATCATCCTATCTAAAAAAGATCACTTAATATCCTTAAACCTTGCTCATATACAACTTTAATCCTATCATACCATCCCCCGTCCCCATGTCTTCTGTCTAATGGAATGTAGTGCTTCACAATAAACAAAGACATTATCTATGATAAGTCGACTGGGAGCAAAAGCAATTTGTTTCGGAGAAATAATATAGGAGTACCAGCTAAAACCTATTCGCCTAAACTTATGAGATGATCTTGTCAGACACATTACAAAGGCTAATGGGCTGGAAATCAGTGACTAACTAGGATTCTCAATTTTTAGAATAAGAACCACAATAGTAGAATTTAAAGGCTCCACGGAGGCATGATCATTAACTACCTTCAAACACACATTGGCTAAATTAGAGCCAATTATTTCCCAGTTTTTTGGAAAAACATTGCATGAAATCCATCTAGTCTGGGGGATTTAGTGGGCCCCATATTGGACAAAACCTTCCGTGCTTCCTCAACACTAAATGACTAATCCAGTGCCTGACTTAATTTAGCCGAAAGAGTGGAAACAACCACATCCATAAGTGCCAACAAGTCTTCAATATTAGGAGAGCTAGAAATAAAAACATCCTTGAAGTAGTGTTCAATGCAACCCACCACCTCATTTTCCTTTGTAATCCAACACCCATCATCAGCTCCAAACCCTAGATAAAGTTCTTTTTGCATCTTTGCCAAGCTTTCTGATTAAAAAAAAAATTTGGTGTTCTTATCACCTCCACATAACCACTCTACCCTTAATCATTGGCACCAATAGTAATCCTCAAGTGCTAAATACCTGTCATTCTTTGCTAATAGACTCTGAAGTTGACTTCACTGCGCCCCCCATCACCATCCTAAATAGTATCAATCTTCTCTTGGATCTCATAGACTTTTTGAGGGATGCAGCCAAGCTTAGCAGAACTCCACTCCTTTAGGTTATTGGCACACTTACGAATACACCTTGAGAAATGAAGACCATCCCCATCAACTACCTCACCACCCTAAGGACTCCGTAGGGTTTCCTTAAACCCTACATCTGACAACCAATGTAGCTCAAAATGGAATCTTTGTTTTTTCTTAGGTGCTCTCCCTCCCCACCTTCTATCACAAAGAAGCTCCATCTAAATGGCTCTATGATCCGAGCCAAAAAACTGAGGTTGTGGACACCATAGTCAGGAAAAGAATTGATCCAATCGTCGCTACCCAACATCCAATCCAACCATTCCCAAATAAAGTCCCTATCTTCTTGACCATTCTCCCAAGCAAACTTAGAGTCATCTAAGCCTAAATTAGACAAAGAGTAGTCCTCCACTGTGTCACGAACTTGGTGCATACTAGTCTAAAACTGATCACAACCATCCTCTTTCTCTGAGAGATAAAACACTTCATAAAAATCCCTTGCAACTACCCAAGGTAGATCAAACAACTATTTTAGCCGAGAGAGAAGTATCCAAGTGTCTATTCTTTCGCTCCTCACTTGATAGCCATAGAAACCAGTGGATCTCCACCAAACACTATTGCTAAATCTGACCAAACTATCAATATAAAAGCATGAATAGACCTTCACATGAAGCTCAATCTCCTCATTCCAAACAAGCATGAGCCCCCCACTCCTACCAATGCAGTTGACATAAATTCTATAATCAAATCCCAAATGCCTCCTTACAAACTTCGCCAGGACCAATCTAGTATCCATAAAAAAGACTAGATTGAGGGAAGTTTCTTGAATGACAATCTAGAGGTTATCGATTGCACAAGGGTTCCCCAAACCTTAAACATCCCAAGTCACGACACTAATAGCATCTGGTAAAGTTGCTTTGCAACCTCTACCAATATCGCAAAGTTTGTAACATCACCAAGCACAATATGTTTCCTACTAAAGCCTCCATCCCCCATCAACTCTTCACTACTCAAGAATTCCTTTCTTCTTCTGCCATTTTCTTATTCTCATCCAATTCCAAATGCCCCGTGTTTGGCGTGTGCTCGGCATAGTCCCCGAGGAACATCTTCTTAGTGGATTGGCAACTGTCCTCGATAGAAGAAACCAGAAAGGCAATCTTGACCCCCAAAACTCGACTTGTCCTCTGAGGTGCTGTACAGGGCCCCTGTTGGCCGCAACGTAAGTTCTCGCCTCCTCTGAAAAGATACATACTCGAGTCGGATTGTTAGAGCCTACAAATAGACAGCCACTATCATAAGAAGCCAACAAATGGTCGTTTCCGCCATCAGATGAAGGCTGATCTGCAAGAAGAGACCGTGACACATGTCACCTACCTTTTGACAAGCCTTGATATGACACACTGGTCATGTACAAAACCCATCTAACGCCCGGCTCAAGTGATAACCTATAAATAAAGAGCATTTACTGCAACTCAAGGCCAACGTGCTCTTTCCTAACTAACTAGCTCTTGTTCTCTGCCATACAGCGCCTGCCTTGAGCGTCAGATAGCTTTTTTCTGTCACCACTTCAGTGTCCCCGCTTTACCTCCAAAGCGTCCATTCTCTTATCGCAGGTACATCTAAGTAGGCCGAGGCGAATAGGGAAGAGCCGTCCAAGCACCGTGTGCCACCGCACGTGTTGTTGATCCACTGTCATCCACTAATAAGCATCAACAGCCCGCACATCCATCTCTCTTGGATTTCCTATTATGGGGCCTCCGCCAACGGCCCAAAGTACTATCCCGTCATCCAGTATTAGCAGTGAAGATAAAATCCCCCTCAACCCATGAAACCATATTTTTTTAGGATTGATTCGACCTGGGAACTTTGTCTTCTATAAAAAAAAAAAAAAAAGTGTGTAAATCAATTTTTACCTCCTCAATTCCTTTTACGAATTCTGTTTTTCATGGATGAATAGTACCATGAAAAGTTGGTGGAGAAATCAGTGGCACATTAATACCAAGACCCGGGCCCACACTTTTTTCCATGTCATCAGCATAAGCCTAAATGGAAAAAACATTAATCTTTCCCTTTGAATCCGCACTAAGTCCCAGGAACTATTAGAAAAATCCAAATTAACTAAATCCTAGTCTTTCTGATCACTCGGATTTGACCATCCCATATTAGCAGTTTTAAAATTAAATAAGTGGTAACTTACCTGAATGATACTCCTTCCCATTATCCTAAGGACTTGGCAAAGAATCTTGATCTCTACTGGTCCTTCCCTTAATGCTGAAATCTCTGTTCGATTCAAACGAGTCCACCTGACAGCCACTACTTACAGTCATTTCCTCCTGGCGAGAATCTCTAAGCCTAACACCACTGTTATCTAGCCTTGGGGCCTTCATCTAACTCCCATAAGGTAACGAGTTAATATTCAAAACCTTTGCAATCCCATCTACTGAACACTCCTTGTAGTCATGACCAAGTCTACATAAGCATAGCAGATGTCTGGAAGCTTTTCATATTTTAAGTTTGTTCACACCAGTTGGCCCCGATTTCTAAGTTGCACACGAGCCCTTCGTCGCAGAGGCTTCATAATATTAAGATTAACCCAAACAAGAATCAACTACCCTACGCACTGGCCATTTTGATGTTGGAAAATAATATGCAATGGAATTTTAAAAATTTTAAATCAGAGTATTTTTCAAAACACAAGTTTGACATGCTAAGTACATAAATTAATGAAAGATCTTACTAACCTCTCTTGCGAATCAAAAAGCCACAGCAATCTATGAAGGAAAGAACGTTCTAGAAGAGCCTCAACTAACTAGTCTTCTTTGTTATTCTCTATCCATGATCGGAGTTTGGATGGTTACACATCATATAGTTTTTCCTCTGGTGACTCTCCTTCTAACCACTTGAGAAGACCTAGAGCTAAGGTTCTTGATGCTAAACAATAGCTCTTAGGAAGTTTTAGAGTTTTTCTCACTAAAGTATTAACTCTATGCTTCTCAAATAATCTAAATAACAAAGAAAACTCACCCTCTATTTATAGTGTTAGAAAACGAATACACAGTGGAATTTTAAAATTTTAAATTCGAGTATTTTCTAAAACATAAGTTAGACATGCTATGTACATAAATTAATGATAGATCTTACTAACCTCTTTTATGAGTCGAAAAGCAACAACAATCAGTGAAGAAAAGAACTTCCTATAAGAGCTCAACTAGCTGGTCTTTTTTGATATTCTCTATTCATGATTGGAGTGTGGGTGATCACATGTCATAGAACTCTTCCTTAGGTGACCCTCTTTCCAACCACTTGAGAAGACCTAGAGCTAAGATTCTTAATGTTGAACAATTGCTCTTACGGAGTTTCAAAGTTTCTCAAACTAGAGTACTCATTCTATGCTTCTTAACTGATCTAAATAATTGAGAAAACTCACCCCTTATTTATAGTGGTTGAATCAAGGGTTAATTCCTATCAAATAAGGCCTCAAAATTCAAATATGTATCAACTTTTGATGAAAAATGCATCTAAATGCGTATACAATTATCGAAGGATCGGCAGGCAAAACTAGGAGATCGGCCTGCCAAACTTACACAATCAGTAGGCCAAACTAACGCATTGGCCTGCCGAACTTGCGTAATCAAGATTTACGAGAATATCTTATTTTCAACCTGAGATTCCATGATTTGATTTTCCCTGATCAAATTTTTGAACTCCTGTAACTACTTTATCAGCTCAGTCAAGGTCACATCCTGTCTATTGCTCAAATTATGTGAAGCTCTAAAAGCGATGAACTCCTTAGATAGAGTCTCAAAGGCCATAGTCATCTGTAACTCAGCATTGATATCAGCTCCATGGGTTTGAGCCTCAGTAAGGTAACCCATGACCAACATCATATACTCCATAGGAGTTCCTAGTCTTTGTTTGTAGTTTAAGAGTTTCCAAAAAGCCCTTGCCGTTTTGTTAAGGCTTGGCCTCCAAACATGCCTTCAAGATTATCCAAGATCTGCTTTGCAGTCTCATAATCTTTATATTGAGCCTACATCACGTTAGTCATGCTAGCCATAATATAACAACGGGCCTGATCATTAGCATATTTCTAGTGATTATACACTTGGATTTGCTCATTAGTGGATTCCCTGGTAGGTTCGAAGGACACGGTGTTGTCAGCACAAATTTCAATTTCTCAAAGGAAAAGACGATATTCAGGTACCTTTTTCAATCATTGTAATTCTCGCCAGTTACTTGGTTTTTATCGAGTATCGGTGATAAAGAGTTTTTAAACATTTTAATCTACAATAAAGATTCATATACCAAATATAAGCAAACATTTCATATTAATTTAGTAAGATAACGCAAACAAGTAAACATATAATTGTGTTTATGTGTCAAAACCTTGAAAAAATCACAACTTTACAACGATAATTTCCAACTCAGAATTCAACAAGTTGCCTAGGGGAGACTTACTTGATTAAATTAGGAACACGAATCCCTTCTAATTAATATATCTACCCAAGACCCATCTGATCCAGCATATATTAATAATCATTTTCTTTAGCCATTAATCTCATTAACAGAGCTCCTAGGGAAGGTCAATAATAAAATTAACCTTGAGTGTATAACCATCGTTTCAACTATTTTATCCATGATTTACAATAGCCACCTAGGGCTATACAATGATAAATCATGCTAAAATAAATTATCCCTTTGGAGATCCAACCCAGTGCATGATGAAATCCCTTCCTTGAGGTCCGAACCACCATGTGCTATCTATGGACCAACGATAGAGACCGTAGGTCTTCTCTTCAAAAACCTTCTCCCACTCAATATTTTGAAAGTCAAGGTTTTATGTTAACATGCATGAACAATTTTTTAATGAGCGGCATTCCCTATTCAGCTGTAAGCAAAGGAAAGCAAAATAAGCAAAGCATATTATAAACATACATGCAAATCATATTATAAGCAAAGCATATGAACAATTTAAGCAAAGCATATTATAAGCAAAGCATATGAACAATTTATCAACATACATGCAAATCATATTATAATGCAGATAAGCAAAGCAACATGCAAAACCACAAGCAAAATAATAATAAATAAACAGCTGTAATATCATAATTCCATCCTAGAGAAAAGAAAAGAGAGATTACAAAAGATCAAATGAAACATATTATCGATTCTTCATCTTGTATCTTCAAGTTGTATCATTCTTCATGTTTCATCCATCTTTAATTCTTCAATCCCTTAGAGATCAAATGTTTTATTTTTTTGATCATCATAAAATTTCATGTTTCTCAAAATTATCTCAAAAATAAAATCAAAACTACACCAAAAAAATGCATCTTTTTTGGAAAAATTATGCTCTCTACCAGCCTACCGATCAAAATGTTTGGCTTGTTGGTTTGACCATCGACCTACTGAACCTAAGGGTTTGGCACGCCGCCAAAGCTGACAGAATTTTGCCCTGTGGATGGCCTGTTGAATTGGAAGTTAGCCCCCCAGTATGCGAACATCAACTTGGTGAACCTAAGAGTTTGGCCTACCGACCGAGCAGAATTCATTTTTTTTAAAAATAGTTTTTAAGCAGTTTTTCAATCTTATTTTCAACAATTTAAAAACATAAAAATTTTAGAAACTTAGGAAAAACATTGGAACTCCATAATCTTCTGGATTTATCTTCACTTCAAATGATTATTTAATTACAAAATTTTATAAATTTAAAATTAAAATAATAATTCCTAGACAGTGATGATAAACCACTATCTAATTTCATGAAAAACTTAAATACACAATCTAATCTCTAAGGAACCATCACAGGCACAAATTCATTAATTAATAAATAATTAAATAATAATTTAATCAACTATAATTAATTAATAAACATGCACCATATAATCTCATGATAACATTTAATTATATAGAAACCTTAGAGTACCAACTCTCTAGAAAATTAAATTCAAGCATAGAAGAGAATAAGATCATATAATCTATATATATAGCATGATCACAAACTTGTAAATTTACATAAAACCACTAGCTCTGATATCAATTGTTGGAAAATGAGTATGTAGCAAAATTTTAAAATTTTAAATCAGAGTATTTTCTAAAATACAAGTTAGACATGCTATATACATAAATTAATAATAGATCTTATTAACATCTTTTATGAGTTGAAAAGCACCAGCAATCAGTTAAGAGAAGAACGTCCTAGAAAGGCCTCAACTAACTAGTCCTCTTTGCTGTTCTATATCCACGATTGAAGTGTAGGTGGTCACACGTCGTACAGCTCTTCCTCAGGTGAATCTTCTTCCAACCACTTCAGAAGACCAAGAGCTAAGGTTCTTGATGTTGAACAATAGCTCTTAGGGAGTTTTAGAGTTTCTTAAACTAGAGTACTTACTCTATGCTTCTCAACTGATCTAAATAACTAAGAAAACTCACATCCTGTTTATAGTGGTCGAATATAGGGTTAATTCCTATCAAATAAGGCCTCAAATTTTGAATTTGAATCAATTTCTAATTAAAAATGCGTCTAAAATGCGTATATAGATTATCGCACGATCGACAAGTCAAACTAAGAATCAGCCTGCCGAACTTACTCCATCGGCAGGCCGAGGCTGAACTAATGCATCAGCCTACCGAACTTGTGATATTCTAGATCCACGAGAATATCTTATTTTTCACCCAAAATTCTTAGATAAAACCTCAGTTTTAATTCAAATAACCCAATAGAAAAGTTATTTGATCAAAACGGTCATATTTGGATAATCTCATGAAAAATAAAATATTATCCAAATAATTCAATACATTTATCTTTAATTAATTCACAAAAATTAATTCAACCAATAAACTAACATAAATCATTAAACTTGATCTTATCGAATTTCAGTCATTCTAATAATTTAACATAAGTCACCAATATGTAGGAAAAGAATGTCGTATCGTTACAGGATTTATTATGAGCTAACAAATGGGACCCGATAGACATATATAGTTCAAGCACCTATAATTATAAAATACAATATCCCATATACATATTTTATAATTATCAACTCTAACGCTACTCCACTAAAAGCTTAAAGCTGCACTCTCGAACTATGTAAAATTACGAAACTTCAATAAGCTAACCGTTTGTGGCATATCATAATGTGTCATATCCCCATAGGATATTCATAATCGGCTAAAGGATAAATTCTGTTTTACCATCCCAATTATTTTTATCTTATGTTCCATTATCACACCATTGGAATATTTACTATCCATAGATAGTATACCATTTGGTTACACCTATGTAAATAATGGTTGAGCGCTCCAATCTTCTAATTACAGGATAACGCATATAAGAGAATATCATTAACTCTACAAAAAGAGCTATGGATTCCAAATCTATAAACAATGAGTCTACATGAATCAAGAGTCATGTCTCCAACATACTACTATGCGTACCATCATTAAGTTAGGATGTCGCCTTTTGATATATCAAAAGACATAAATTAAGAATACGGGCCCATTAGTCATTTTAGGATTAAGATACAATACATATGATTGTCTAGAGTGAATTGATTTGCACAAACGGAATTATTAACCAAATCAATTCAACTTTTATGTCCTGATCCAATATATCGTCACCTCTAACAATGCACCAATGTTTCTACTCGCCGAGTCCCACTCCGATGACCAAGACAAGCCATCTCCTATTAGGGATGTAGACAACATAACCATCTTAACATGAATAAAGCACCCAACTTTATTTCCTCGATTGCAGATCTAATGATTTAGACCATCACCTTTAAGATTCATGTCTTCAATATAATTTGTCCATCACATGCATGATTCTTAAAGGTTTAGATCAATAGTCTTAGACTTTTGTTTGCTTGTCAAACATTCAACAGATATGAACATAAAGAGGACATCGTTCAATATATGAATAATAAATAAACTCTTTATTGATAAAATGTCTCCAAAAGCATATTACAACATTTTACTCCTTAGGGCATTATGTCTAATAAATAGTGGTCAGACCTGAGGTTAATCAAACTCAAATTAGGCCTCAAAATTTGAGTTTGGATCAACTTTAGAGTAAAAATGCATGAAATATAGTCTAACTCTAAGTGCCACAATCGACCGCCCTATGTGTATCGTGGTTGATCGCATGGTCATGATCCTAGAATTCGAATCAAATTCAAACTCCTCAAGTTGATCTGATTGATCTAATCTCAACCAAATAGATAAATCCTATCTTATTTGACACAAGTATCCTTTATGGAGCCTCAATTTTAATTCAAATAACCTAATACAAAAGTTATTTGATTAAAATAATCATATACAAATAAACCCATACAAATAAAAAATTATCCAAATAATTCAACATGTTTATCTTGAATTAATTCTTAAAATTAATTCAACCGATAAACTAAAATGAATTATTAAATCCAATCAACTCAAATTTTAATCAATCTGATAATTTAATATAAGTCATTAACATATAAGAAAAACATACCGTATCGTTACAAGATTTATTATGAGCTAGCAAAGAGGACCCGATGGACATATATAGTTCAAGCTCCAATAATCATAAAATACAATATCCTGGATACATATTTTACAATTATTAACTCTAACACTACTCTACTAAAAGCTTAGAGCTGCTCTCTCAAACTATATAAAATTACAAAGTTCCAACAAGCTAATTGTGTATGACATATCATAATATGTCACATTCCCATAAAATATTCACAATCAGCTTAAGGATAAATTTTGTTTTATCTTCCTGATTATTTCTATCTTACGTGCCATTATCACACCATTGGAATACTTACTATCTATAGATAGTATACCATTCGGTTACATCAATGTATCCAAATAGTTGAGTGCTTCAGTCTTTCAATTACAAGATAATGTATATAAGAGAATATCATTAACTCTACAAAAGAGCTATGGATTCCATATCTATGAATAACAAGTCTATGTGAATCAAGGATCATGCCTCCAACATACCGGTATGTGTGCCATCATTAAGTCAAGAAGTCATTCTTTGGTATATCAAAAGACATAAGTCAAGAATACAGGTGCATTAGTCATTTCAGGATTAAGACACAACACGTATAATTGTCTAAAGTGAATTGATTTGAACAAACAGAATTATTAATCAAATCAATTCATCTTTTTATCCTAATCCAATTCATCATCACCTATGACAATGCAATTGTGGAGTCCTACTCCGATGACTAAAACAAGCCATCTCCCATTATGGTTGTAGACAACATAACAATCTTAACATGAATAAAGCACCTAATTTTATTCCTTCAATTGCAAATCTTATCATCTAGGCTATCGCCTTTAAGAATCAAGGCCTCCCCATAATCTGTCTATCATATACACGATTCTTAAAGGTTTAGATTGACAGTCTCAAACTTTTGTTTACTTATCAGACATTCAACAGAAATGATTATAAAGAGGACAACATTTGGTATATGAATAATAAATTAAGTCTTTATTGATAAAATGTCTCTAAAAACATATTATAATATTTTACTTCTTAGGGCACTACGTCTAACAATCTCCCGCTTGCACTAAATGAGTAAATATAACATATCTCGTATCACCATAGCTTCTACATACTTATTGAAAAATCTTTGTCGTTAGTGTCTTTGTGAAAGGATCAGCTAAATTGTCCTCATATGTGATGTTGCATACTGCAACATGCCCTGCCTTAGTGAAGTCCTTTATCACATGATACTTCTGTTGAATATGCTTATTCTTCTTATGAAATCTTGGTTCTTTAGTATTAGTTATCGCTGCAGTGTTATTACAATACAGTGATACTACCTTATCCGTATGAGGAACTACCTTAAAATCCTCAAGGCACTTGTGGAGTCACGCTGCTTCTTTCAAAGCATCACTAGCTGCCACATACTTAGCCTTTATTGTTGAATCTAAAGTGTAATCTTGCTTGACACTTCTCCAAACAATGGCACCTCCACCTAGCATAAACACAAAACCAGAAGTTGATCTTCTCGAATCTAGATAGGATTGACAATTTGAATCAGTGTATCATAGAGGTGTTAGATCCTCACCTGAATACACTAGCATATAACTTCTAGACCTTCTCAAGTACTTAAAAATATGCTTGACCGTAGTCTAGTGGTTCAATTCTAGATCCAACCGAAATTGACTTACTATCCCGACCGTATAACAAATATCCGGTCATGTGCAAAGCATCGCATACATGAGATTGCCCACTACCAAAGCATAAGGCACCTTTTTCATGTATTTTCTTTCTTCATTAGACTTTGGAGAGTCTTTCCTAGAAAGAGTAATTTTAGAACTAGATGGTTGCCCATCTTTCTTGAAATTCAGCATTGCATATTTCTTGAGAATTTTATCTATGTATCTCGCTTGGGACAAAGATATCATTTTGTTCTTCCTATCTCGAAAGATCTGGATGTTGGATATGTATGCCCTAAGGAGTAAAAATGTAATACGTTTTTGGAGACATTTTTATCAATAAAGAATTTGTTCATTTATATATATCAAATATTGTCCTCTTTACGTTCATATTTGTTGAATGTATGTTAAGCAAACAGTAGTCTGAGACTGTCAGTCTAAACCTTTAAGAATTAGGCATATGATGGACTGATTATGTGGAAGACACGATTGTTAAGGTGACGGTCTAAAACATATGATCCGCAATCGAGAGAATAAAGTTAGACGCTTTATTCATGTAAAGATTGTTATGTTATCTATATCCCTTTAGGGAGATGGTCTATCTTGACCATCGGAGTTGGACTCCGTGAATAGAAACATTAGCACGTTGTCATAGGTGACGATGTGTTGGATTGGGACACAAAGTGAATTGATTTGGATTAATAATTCTGTCTTAGAAAATTGATACACTTTAGACAGTCATTTGTATTGTATCTTAATCTTGAGATGGATAGTGGGCCCGTTGTCTCGACTTGTGTCTTTTGATGTACCAAATGGTGATTCTCACATCCCAATAGTGGTATGCATGCCGGTACATTGGAGGCATAACTCTTGATAGCGTAGACTTGTTATTCATAGATATGGAATCCATAGCTCCTCTTTAGGAGTAATGATATCCTCTTATATGTGTTATCCTATAATTGGAAAACTGGAGCGCTCAACCATTTGGATACATAGGTGTAACCGAATGGTATACTATCTTTAGATGGTAAGTTTTCTAATGGTGAGATAATGGAACGTAAGATAAAAATAATCGGGAAGGTAAGACAGAACTTGTCCTTAAGCCGATTATGGATTATCATATAGGGATACGATACACTTTGATATGTCATGGAGACTTAGCTACACGAGCTTCGTAATTCAATATTGTTCGAGAGTGCAGCTCCAAGCTTTTACTGGAGTAGCGTTGGAGTTGACTAATTGTGAAATGTATATCTGGGATATTGGGTTTCATAATTATCGATGAGCTTGAACTTTATAGGTCCATTTTGGTCCCCTTTGCTAGCTCACAAAGTCCTGTAACGACACGGCGTGCTTTTTCAATAATTGGTGACTTATGTCGGATTTATCAGATTGGTTTAAAATTTGTAAGAATCAAATAATTCATGTCTGTTTATTCGGTTGAATTAAGTTTGTAAGAAATTAGTTCAAGATAAACTTGTTGAATTATTGTGATCAGATAATTCTTGTCTGTTTATCGGTTGATTTTAATTTTGGATAAATTAGAATCAAGATAAACTTGTAGAATTATTGTAAATTGATTTATTTTCTTAGAGATTATCTTGATAAAGTTTGTTTTGATCAGATAACTTCTCTATTGGGTTATTTGAATCAAAATTGAGACTTTATCCTATAGAATCTCGAGTGAAAAATAAAAGATTCACGGGTATATTTACGCGGCAGTTCGGCCTGCCGATCTACATGTTCGGCCTGCCAATGGGGCCTGTTTGGCCTCCCGATCAGCAATCGATAAGATTACGCATTTTGACGCAGATCTTATCAGATATTGATCCAAACTTGATTCTGTTTCAAGTTTTTGAGACCTAATCTGATAAGGACTGACCCTAGGGCCAATCGCTATATAAAAGGAGTAAGTCTCATGAGTTACTCAGATCAATTGAGAGATTAAGAGTGATACTCTTTTGGTGAGCATCTGAAAACTCCCTAAGAGCTTTTGTTCACAAATCACGAACACTGTCTTTGGGTTCTCTTGATTGGTTGGAAGGAGAGTCACCGGTGGAAGAGCTATATGTGTGAGCCCACACTCACTCCAATCGTAGATAGAGAATAACAAAGAAGACCAGTTGGTTGAGGCTCTTCTGGAACATTATTTCTCTTCACGGGTCGTGGACGTTCTTCGGTACATATAGGTTAGTAAGATCTGTTTAATTTATACATATAGCATGTCAAACTTGTGTTTTGGAAAAATACTCTGATATATAAAATTTTTAAAATTTCGCTGCGCACTGTTTTTCCAACAATTGGTATCAGAGACAAGGTTTTTACATAAATTTATAAGTTTGTGATCATACTTTATGTATAAATTTTGTGATTTTAATCTCTCATGTGCTTGAATTAAATTTTATAGAGAGTTGACACTCTAGGTTTCTATAAATTATGTATGTTGTCATGGATTATGTGGTGAATGTTTATTAATTAATTATGGTTGCTTAAATCCTTGTTTAATTATTTATTAATTAATTAATTTATACCGGTTCGGTTCCTTAGAGGTTAGAATGTGTATCTAGGTTTTTTATGTAAATAGATGGCGGACTATCATCTCCGTCTAGGAATTATTATTTATTTTAAATTTGTAATTAAATAATTATCCAAAGAAGACGGATCTAGAAGAATGATGATGGCGCTCCCAGGTATTTCCTGTGTCTTTAATTTTTATGTTTTTGAATTGTTAAAAATAAAATTGATGAATTGCATTAAAATTGTATTTTCTGGAATGAGAGATTTCTGCTCGGTCGGCATGCCAGACATCCCAGTTCGACAGGCCGATGGTCACATACCGGCAGGCCATACGTGTGGTCCGGCAGGCCGTCAGTGGGGCAGAAATAGGTTGGTTCTGCCGGCAGGCCGAACTTTCATGGGTCGGCAGGCTGATCTTTTAGATCGACAGGCCGATGAAGCATGACCAGCAGGCCAATCACCTAGATCGGCCTACCGACTGAGAGCTGAAAAATTTTCAAAGAAGGTGCAATTTTTACAGTGCAGTTTTAATTTTATTTTTGAGACGATTCTGAGAAACATTAAATTTGGATATGATCAGAAATATGAAGCATTTGATTCGTACGGGATTGAAGACTTGAAGATAGGAATTATGTGAAGAAGGATACAACTTGAGGATTCAAGGATGAAGAATCGATTTATGTCTCGATTATTCTCTTGTAATCTTAGTTTTCTATTCTCTAGGATGGAGCCATAATATTACGATTATTATTATTTTGCTTGTAGCTTTGCTTGATTGCTTTGCTTGTCTGCATTATAATATGATTTGCCATGTATATTGATAACATGTCATATAGAATAGGAAGTGCCGCTCATATTAAAATTGTTCATGCATAATTTTAAAATAAAACCTTGACTTCAAAAGATTGAGTGGGAGAAGGTTTTCGAAGAGAGAACCTAAGACCTCCATCGTCGGTCCATAGGAAGAACATGGTGGTCCCGACCCATAGGAAGGGATTTCTATCATGTACCAGATTTGATCTCTGAGAGGATAAGGTATTTTAGCATGATTTATGGTTGCACACCCCTAGGTGGTGATTATAAATCATGGATAAAATATGGAAATGATGGTTATATACTAACGTTAATTTTATTATTAACACTCCACTAGGAGCTCTATTAATAAAATTAATGGCCAAAGAAACGATTATTAATATATGTTGGATCATACGGGTCTTGGATGGCATATATTAATCAAGAGGGGATCCGTGTTCCTGATTGAATTTGGCATGACTCCCCTAGAAGCTTGTTGAATTCTGAGTTAGGAATTTTCGTTGTAAGGTTGTGATATTTTCAAGGTTTTGACACATAAATATATTTGTATGATTTTACATGATTGTGTTATCTTACTAAATTATTATGATATGTTTGCTTATGTTTGGTATATGATTCTTTATTGTAGATTAAAAATGTCTAAAAATGTTTTATCATCGATACTTGACAAAAACCAATTAACCAGTAAGAATTATAACGATTGGAAACGGAACCTGGATATCGTCCTGTCCTTTGAGAAACTGAAGTATGTACTAACAACCCCCTGTCCTCCCGAGCCTACGGGAGACTCATCTAATGAGCAATTCCAAGCGTATGACCGCTGGAAAGATGCTAATGATCAGGCGCGCTGCTATGTTATGGCCAGCATGAATAATGTGCTACAGGCTCAATATCAGGATTATGAGACTACGAAGCAGATCTTGGATAATCTTGAGGATATGTTTGGAGGCCAGGCCATAACAAAGTGGCAAGGAGCACTTCAGAAACTCTTAAACTATAGACAGAGGCCGGGGACATCTGTAAAAGAGCACATGATGTTGGTCATAGGTTACCTCGCTGAGGCTCAAACCAATGGAGCCGACATCGATGTTGAAACTCAGATGACTATGGTCTTTGAGACTCTGTCTAAGGAATTTATTCCATTTAGAGCTACTTTTAATTTAAGCAATAGATGGGATATGACCTTAACAGAACTGATGAAACAGTTACAGGAGTTCGAACTGCTGATCAGGGAGTCTCCTGCTAGTGGTGAGGCCAACATGGTAGCTGCTTCTGGTTCCAATCTTAACTCAGGGAATGGAAAGAAGCAACAAGCCAAGAACGGGAAGCCTTCTATTCCTGCTGCTACCAAGAGCAAGAAGAAGAAGAAGAAGAACCCAAAGAAGCTTAAGTGCTTCTTCTGTGAAAAGGTCGGGCATATCAAGAAGCATTGCAAGGGCTTCCTTTCCAAAGGAGGTAGGTGTGATCTTCTATATTTAGAAACTTGTTTGGTTGAGGAATCCAGTGACATCTGGGTCATAGATTCTGGTGCAATTAATCATGTTTGTGTTTCTCTACAGGGATTCAAAGAAACGAGAAGTCTGCTACATGAAGACTTCACGCTTCGGATGGGCGATGGATCCTTGGTCTTAGCGGAAGCAGTAGGAGACGTCCATCTTTACTTTGATAACTATAGGAATTTAATTTTGCAAGATTGTTTTTATGTTCCTAAATTTAAAAGGAATTTAATTTCTGTATCTTGTTTATTTAAAGACTCCTACGTGGTATCTTTTAATGAAAAAGTGGTGATTCGTAAAAACAAATCTTTTATCTGTTCTGGATGGATGCAAAATAATCTATATTTTATTAAACCTAAGATGGACTTATTGCTTAATGTTGAGATAAATGATAATGACTCAAAAAGTCTTAAAACTTCTCACTCTAACAAGACTTATCTTTCGCATTTGCGCCTTGGTCATATTAACCTGAATAAAATTCAAAGGTTGGTAAGGGATGGACCTTTAAGTCACTTAAAGGTGGAATCTATACCTCAATGTGAATCTTGTTTTGAAGGTAAAATGACTAAAAGACCATTTGGGTCTAGGAGCAATAAGGCCGAAGGGGTTCTAGAACTTGTGCATAGTGATGTTTGCGGACCAATGAACATCCGGGCATGAGAAGGGTATGAGTACTTCATCACTTTTATTAACGATTACTCAAGATATGGGTATCTATGCCTGATGCACCACAAAAGCGAAACTTTTGACATGTTTAGGGAGTTTTGGGCTGAAGTAGAAAAGCAATTGGGTAGACCCATAAAGGCACTTCGATCCGATCGAGGTGGAGAATACCTTTCTGATGAGTTCTTGGGACACTCGCTAGAGAATGGGATTTTATCCCATTTGACTGCGCTGGGCACTTCGCAGCAGAATGGAGTAGCTGAGAGAAGAAATAGGACTTTGTTGGACATGGTCAGGTCCATGATGAGTTATTCATCATTACCTTTATCCTTTTAGGGATATGCACTACAAACTACATGTTATCTTTTGAACAATGTGCCTTCAAAATCGGTCCCTAAAACTCCTCACGGGTTGTGGACAAGAAGGAAGACATTCTTAAACCATATTCGCATATGGGGATATCCGGCTCATGTCCTGTTTAAGGATCTGAATAAGTTAGAAGCACGTTCAGAAGTTTGCTTGTTTATAGGATATCCAAAAGGGACTAAAGGGGGTTATTTTTATAACCCGAAGGAAAATAAAGTCGTGGTTTCTACTAATACAACTTTCCTTGAGGAGAGTTACATGGACGACTTTAAACCTCGAAGCAAAGTGGTGGTTGAGGAGTTAAGGAGTGATCAAATCACTCTGCATGTTCCGAATGAAACCGTTTCGATCAGTGTAGTAAAACCAAACAAACTTGAACAACAATCTCAGGGGCTTTAGCGTAGTGGGAGGATCGGGCGTCAACCTGAGAGGTATCTGTTCAATGGGGAGGTCTTCTTGGCTGCACCGGATAACATGATAGGGATCCTTATACTTACGCAGAAGCTATGGAGGATGTTGATTCAAAACTCTGGACAGAGGCCATAAACATAGAGATGAAGTCTATGGAGACTAATCAGGTCTGGGAGATTGTGGATCTTCCCGAAGGGGTAAAACCCATAGGGTGTAAGTGGATCTACAAGAGGAAAAGAGGAGTGGATGGAAAGGTCGAAACCTTTAAGGCTAAACTGGTAGCTAAGGGTTATACGCAAAAGAAAGGAATCGATTATGAGGAAACCTTTCGCCTGTAGCCATGCTTAAGTCCATCCGGATTCTCTTATCCATAGCTGCCGCTCTCAGCTATGAGATTTGGCAGATGGATGTCAAGACGGCTTTTCTAAATGGCTATCTTGAAGAGTCTATTTATATGGAATAGCCAGACGGGTTCAAGGTCACGGGTCAGGAGGGTAAGGTTTATAAGCTGCTAAAGTCAATTTATGGACTTAAGCAGGCTTCTCGTTTTTGGAACATAAGATTTGATCAGGTGATCAAGACTTATGGGTTCTTGTTGGAAACAAAGTGCGCAGCGGAATTTTAAAAATTTTTCATCAGAGTATTTTCCAAAACACAAGTTTGACATGTTATATGTATAAATTAGATAGATCTTACTAACCTCAGTGTGCCGAAGAACCTCCGCAACCTGTGTAGAGAAGTAACGTTCCAGAAGAGCCTCAACCAACTGGTCTTCTTTGCTATTCTCTATCCACAACCGGAGTGAGTGTGGGCTCACACGTACAGCTCTTCCACCGGTGACTCTCCTTCCAACCAATAGAGAGAACCCAAAGCTAGTGTTCGTGATTTGTGAACAAAAGCTCTCAGGGAGTTTTCAGATGCTCACTAGAAGAGTATCACTCTTAATCTCTCGACTGATCTGAGTAAATCATGAGACTCACTCCCTTTTTATACCTATTGGTCCTGGGGTCAGTCCATATCAGATTAGGTCTCAAAAACTCGAAACAGAATTAAGTTCAGATCAATATCTGATAAGATACGCGTGAAAACGCCTAATCTTATCTCCACCGATTGGCAGGCCAAACATTCTGATTGACAGGCCGAACACGTCATCGGGCAGGCCGAACTCCTGAGAAAAAATCTCCACGAATCTTTTATTTTCCACCCGAGATTCTAAAGGATAAAGTCTCAGTTTTGATTCAAATAACCCAATAGAGAAGTTATCTGATCAAAACAAACTTTATCAAGATAATCTCTAAGAAAATAAATCAATTCACAATAATTCTACAAGTTTATCTTGTTGTAATTTGTCCAAAATTAAAACAACCGATAAACAGACAAGAATTATCTGATCGCAATAATTCAACAAGTTTATCTTGAACTAATTTCTTACAAAATTAATTCAACCGATAAACAGACATGAATGATTTGATTCTTACAAATTTTAAACCAATCTGATAAATCCGACATAAGTCACCAATTATTGAAAAAACACGCCGTGTCGTTACAGGACTTTGTGAGCTAGCAAAGGGGACCAAAATGGACCTATAAAGTTCAAGCTCATGATAATTATGAAACCCAATATCCCAGATATACATTTCACAATTATCAACTCCAACGATACTCCACTAAAAGCTTGGAGCTGCACTCTCAAACTTTATAGAATTACGAAGCTCGTGTAGCTAAGTCTCCATGACATATCATAGTGTATCGTATCCCCATATGATAATCCATAATCGACTTAAGGACAAGTTCTGTTTTACCTTCACGATTATTTTTATCTTACATTCCATTGTCTCACCATTAGAAAACTTACCATCCAAAGATAGTATACCATTCGGTTACACCTATGTATCCAAATGGTTGAGCGCTCCAGTTTTCTAATTACAGGACAACGCATATAAGAGGATATCATTACTCCTAAAGAGGAGCTATGGATTCCATATCTATGAATAACAAGTCTACGCTATCAAGAGTCATGCCTCCAACGTACCGGCATGCATACAACTATAGAGATGTGGGAGTCACCCATTGGTACATCAAAAGACACAAGTCGAGACAACAGGCCCACTATTCATCTTAGGATTAAGATACAATACAAATGACTGTGCAAAGTGAATCGATTTGCCAAGACAGAATTATTAATCCAAATCAATTCACTTTATGTCCCGATCCAACACATCGTCACCTATGACAACGTGCCAATGTTTCTATTCACGGAGTCCAACTCCAACTCCAACGGCCAAGAAAAACCATCTCCCAAAAGGGATATAGACAACATAACAATCTTTACATGAATAAAGCGCCCAACTTTGTTCCCTCGATTGCGGATCATATGTTTTAGACCAGCACCGTAAGAATCGTGTCTTCCGCATAATCATCCCATCATATGCACAATTCTTAAGGTTTAGACTGACAGTCTCAGACTACTGTTTGCTTATCATACATTCAACAAATATGAATGTAAAGAGGGCAAGATTTGGTATATATAAATGAATAAATTCTTTATTGATAAAAATGTCTCCAAAAACGTATTACATTTTTACTTCTTAGGGCATACATGTCTAACAATCTCCCACTTGCACTAAGTGAGTAAATACAGCAAATTTCGCATCCCCAAAGCTTCCACATGCCTCTCGAAGACTCTCCTAGTAAGTGTCTTCGTAATTGGATCAGCTAAATTGTCCTCTGATGCTATCTTGCACACCGTGACATGCCCGCCCTCAACGAAGTCCTTTATCACATGATACTTCCAATCAATATGCTTACTCTTCTTGTGAAATCTTGGTTCCTTAGCATTAGCTACCGCCACACTGTTATCACAGTACAGTGATACCGCCTTATCCATACCAGGAACCACCTCAAGATCCCCAAGGAACTTGCGGAGCTACACTGCTTCTTTTGAAGCATCACTAGCTGCCGCATACTCGGCCTCCATCTTTGAATCCGAAGTGCAATCTTGCTTCGCACTTCTCCAACTGATGGCACCGCCACCCAGAGTAAACACAAACCCCGAAGTCGATTTCCTAGAATCCAGACAGGATTGAAAATCCGAATCAGTGTATCCTAGAGGAGTCAAGTCCTCACCCGAATACACAAGCATATACCCTCGAGTCCTTCTCAGGTACTTGAAAATATGCTTTACTGCAACCCAATGGTTCAGTCCTGGATCCGCCTAAAATCGACTTACAATCCCGACCGCATAGCTAATATCTGGTCGTGTGCAAAGCATGGCATACATGAGACTACCCACTGCCGAAGCATAAGGCACCTTCTTCATGTATTCTCTTTCTTCATAAGACTTTGGAGATTCTTTCTTAGAAAGAGTAATTCCAGACCTAGATGGTTGCCCACCTTTCTTGGAATCCTGCATTGCAAACCTCCTAAGAATTTTATCTATGTAGCCGGCCTGTGACAAAGCTATCATTTTGTTCTTCCTATCTCGAAAGATCTGGATACCGAGAACAAAATTAGCCTCACCCAAGTCCTTCATGTCAAACTGCTTGGTCAACCATAATTTGACCGATGACAACGCCCTAACGTCATTGCCAATTAGCAGAATGTCATCTACATAGAGCAGTAGAAAAACCACCTTCCTATCCTTTATGTGTTTGTAAAAACATGGTTCATCCACATTTTGTGAGAGCCCATAAGTCTTGATCACTTAATCAAATCTTATGTTCCAAGAACGAGAAGCCTGCTTAAGTCCATAAATAGACTTTAGCAGCTCACAAACCTTACCCTCTTGACCCGCGACCTTGAACCTATCTGGTTGTTCCATATAAATGGACTCATCAAGATAGCCATTCAGAAAAGCTGTCTTGACATCCATCTGCCAAAATCTCGTAATTGAGAGTGGCAGCTATGGACAAGAGAATCCGGATGGACTTAAGCATGGCTACAGGCGAAAAGGTTTCCTCATAATCGATTCCTTCCTTTTGCTTATAACCCTTAGCTACCAGTCTAGCCTTAAAGGTTTTGACCTTTCCATCCACTCCTCTTTTCCTCTTGTAGATCCACTTACACCCTATGGGTTTTACCCCTTCGGGAAGATCCACAAGCTCCCAGACCTGATTAGTCTCCATAGACTTCATCTCTATGTTCATGGCCTCTGTCCAAAGTCTTGAATGAACATCCTCCATAGCTTCTGCATAAGTATAAGGATCCCTGTCATGTTCATCCGGTTCAGCCAAAAAGACCTCCCCATTGAACATATACCTCTCAGGTTGACGCCTGATCCTCCCACTACGCCGAAGCCCCTGAGGTTGTTGTTCAGGTTTGTTTGGTTTTTCTACATCGATCAGAATGGTTTCGTTCGGAACCTTCGGAGTGAACGAATCACCCCTTAACTCTTCAAGCACCACTTTGCATCGAGGTTTAAAGTCGTCCATGTAACTTTCCTCAAGGAAAGTTGCATTAGTTGAAACCACGACTTTATTTTCCTTTGGGTTATAAAAATAACCCCCTTTAGTCCCTTTTGGATATCCTACAAACACGCAAACTTCCGAATGTGCTTCCAATTTATTCAGATCCTTAAATAGGACATGAGCTGGACATCCCCATATTCGAATATGGTTTAAAGATGTCTTCCGTCTTGTCCACAACTCGTGAGGAGTTTTTGGGACCGATTTTGAAGGCACATTGTTCAAAAGATAACATGCGGTTTGTAGTGCGTATCCCTAAAAGGATAAAGGCAATGATGAATAACTCATCATGGTCTGAATCATGTCTAACAAAGTCCTATTCCTTCTCTCCGCTACGTCATTCTGCTGTGGAGTGCCTGGCGCAGTCAAATGGGATAAAATCCCATTCTCTAACAAGTGTCCCAAGAACTCATCAGAAAGGTATTCCCCACCTCGATCAGATCGAAGTGCCTTTATGGGTCTACCCAATTGCTTTTCTACTTCAGCCTGAAACTCCCTGAACTTATCATAAGTTTCGCTTTTGTGGTGCATTAGGTACATATACCCATATCTTGAGTAATCGTCAATAAAAGTGACGAAGTACTCATACCCTCCTCGTGCCCGGATGTTCATCGGTCCGCAAACATCACTATGCACAAGTTCTAGAACCCCTTCGGCCCTATTGCCCTTAGACCCGTATGGTCTTTTGGTCATTTTACCCTCCAAACAAGATTCACATTGAGGTATAGATTCCACCTTTAAGTGACTTAAAGGTCCATCCCTTACCAACCTTTGAATCCTATTCAGGTTAATATGGACAAGGCGCAAATGCCAAAGATAAGTCTTATTAGAGTGAGAAGTTTTAAGTCTGTTTGAGTTATTATCATTTATCTCAGCATTAAGCAATAAGTCCATCTTAGGTTTGATAAAATATAGATTATTTTGCATCCATCTAGAACAGATAAAAGATTTATTTTTACGAATCACCACTTTTTCATTAAGAGATACCACGTAGGAGTCTTTAAATAAAGAAGATACAGAAATTAAATTCGTTTTAAATTTAGGAACATAAAATCAATCTCGTAAAATTAAATTCCTATAATTATCAAAATAAAGATGGACATCTCTCACTGCTTCCGCTGAGACCAAGGATCCATCGCCCGTCTGAAGCGTTAAGTCTTCACATAGTAGACTTCTCATTTCTATGAATCCCTGTAGAGAAACACAAACATGATTAGTTGCACCGAAATCTATGACCCAGATGTCACTGGATTCCTCAACCAAAAAAGTTTCTAAATATAGAAGATCACACCTACCTCCCTTGGAAAGGAAGTCCTTGCAATGCTTCTTTATATGCCCGACCTTACCACAGAAGAAGCACTTAAGCTTCTTTGGGTTCTTCTTCTTCTTCTTCTTGCTCTTGGTAGCAGTAAGAAGAGAAGACTTCCCACTCTTGGCCCGTTGCTTCTTTCCATTCCCAGAGTTAGGATTGAAACCAGAAGCAACTACCATGTTGGCCTCTCCACCAACAGGAGACTCCCTGATCAGCAGTTCAAACTCCTGTAACTGTTTCATTAGTTCTGTCAAGGTCATATCCTGTCTATTACTTAAATTAAAAGTAGCCCGAAATGGAATAAATTCCTTAGACAGAGTCTCAAAGACCATAGTCATCTGAGTTTCAGCATCGATGTCGGCTCCATTGGTTTGAGCCTCAGCGAGGTAACCCATGACCAACATCATGTGCTCCTTTACAGATGTCCCCGGTCTCTGTCTACAGTTTAAGAGTTTTCGAAGTGTCCCTTGCTGCTTCGTTATGGCCTAGCCTCCGAACATATCCTCAAGATTATCCAAGATCTGCTTCGCAGTCTCATAATCCTGATGTTGAGCCTGCAGCACGTTGTTCTTGCTTGCCATAACATAGTAGTGGGCCTGATCATTAGCATCTTTCCAGCGATCATACGCTTGGAATTGCTCATTACTTGAGTCTCCCATAGGCTCGGGAGGACAAGGGGTTGTCAGTACATATTTCAGTTTCTCAAAGGATAGGACGATGTCTAGGTTTCGTTTCTAATCATTATAGTCCTCACCGGTTAATTGGTTTTTGTCAAGTATAGATGATAAAGCGTTTTTAGACATTTTCAATCTACAATAAAGAATCATACACCAAGCATAAGCAAACATATATAATAATTTCGTAAGATAACACAATCATGTAAAATCATACAAATGTGTTTGTGTTAAAACCTTGAAAATATCACAACCTTACAACGATAATTCCCAACTCAGAATTCAACAAGCTCCTAGGGGAGTCATGCCAAATTCAATCAAGAACACGGATCCCCTCCTGATTAATATATGCCATCCAGGCCCCGCATGATCCAGCATATACTAATAATCGTTTCTTTGGCCATTAATTTTATTAACAGAGCTCCTAGGGGAGGTTAATAATAAAATTAACGTGAGTGTAAAACCACCGTTTCAATATTTTATCCATGATTTATAATCACCACCTAGGGGTGTGCAACCATAAATCATACTAAAATACGTTATCTTTTCAGAGATCCAATCTGGTACATGATAGAAATCCCTTCCTAGGGGTCGGGACGACCATGTTCTTCCTATGGACCAACGATGGAGGCCTTAGGTCATCTCTTCGAAAACCTTCTCCCACTCAATCTTTTGAAGTCAATGTTTTATTTTAAAATTATGCTTGAACAATTTTAATATGAGCGGCACTCCCTATCCTATATGACATGTTATCAATATACATGGTAAATCATATTATAATGCAGACAAGCAAGGCAATCAAGCAAAGCTATAAGCAAAATAATAATAACCGTAATATTATGGTTCCACCCTAGAGAATAGAAAACTAAGATTACAAGAGAATAATCAAGACATATTTCGATTCTTCATCCTTGAATCCTCAAGCTGTATCCTTCTTCATGTAATATCCATCTTCAAGTCTTCAATCCCGTATGAATCGAATACTTCATATTTCCGGTCATATCTAAATTTAATGTTTCTCAGAATCGTCCCAAAAATAAAATTAAAACTGCACCTAGAAAAATTGCACCTTTTTTGGACACCCAGCAGCTCTCGGTCGGCAGGCCGATCACCCAGATCGGCCTGCCGATCATGAAGGTTTGGCCTGTCGAACATGAAGGTTCGGCCTGCAGGCAGAGCACCAAAATTTCTGCCCCACTGTTGGCCTGCCGGACCACACGTCTGGCCTGCCGATCTATGACCTTCGGCCTGCCGAACTGTGAGGTCCGGCATGCCGACCGAGCAGAAAAAAACCCTAAATCCAGAAAATAGAATTTTAATGCAATTCATCAATTTTATTTTCAACAATTCAAAAACATAAAATTAGAGACTCAGGAAATACCTGGAGGCGCCATCATCAATCTTCAAGATTCGACTTCTCGTTCCGTCTTCTCCGAATAATTATTTAATTACAAAATTCTTACAAATTAAAAATTAAATAACAATTCCTAGACGGAGATGATAGTCCACCATCTAATTACATGAAAAACCTAGATACACATTCTAACCTCTAAGGAACCATAACCGGTATTAATTAATTAATAAATAATTAAACAATAATTTAATCAACCATAATTAATTAATAAACATTCACCATATAATCCATGACAACATATATATTATATAGAAACCTAGAGTGCCATCTCTCTATAAAATTCAATTTAAGCATAGGAGAGATTAAGATCACAAAATTTATGCATAGAACATGATCACAAACTTGCAAATTTATGTAAAAACCTCGGCTCTGATGCCAATTGTTGGAAACAAAGTGCGTAGCGGAATTTTAAAAAATTTTCATCAGAGTATTTTCCAAAACACAAGTTTGACATGTTATATGTATAAATTAGACAGATCTTACTAACCTCAGTCTGCCGAAGAACCTCCGCAACCTACGTAGAGAAGTAACGTTCTAGAAGAGCCTCAACCAACTGGTCTTCTTTGCTATTCTCCATCCACAACCGGAGTGAGTGTGGGCTCACACGTACAGCTCTTCCACCGGCGACTCTCCTTCCAACCAATAGAGAGAACCCAAAGCTAGTGTTCGTGATTTGTGAACAAAAGCTCTTAAGGAGTTTTCAGATGCTCACTAGAAGAGAATCACTCTTAAGCTCTCGACTGATTTGAGTAAATCAAGAGACTCACTCCCTTTTTATACATATTGGTCCTAGGGTCAGTCCATATCAGATTAGGTCTCAAAAACTCGAAACAGAATCAAGTTCAGATCAATATCTGATAAGATCCGCGTGAAAACGCCTAATCTTATCCCCGCTGATCGGCAGGCCGAACACGTCATCCGACAGGCCGAACATGTCATTCGGCAGGTCGAACTCCTGAGAAAAAATCTTCGCGAATCTTTTATTTTTCACCTGAGATTCTAAAGGATAAAGTCTCAGTTTTGATTCAAATAACCTAACAGAGAATTTATCTAATCAAAACAAACTTTATCAAGATAATCTCTAAGAAAATAAATCAATTCACAATAATTCTACAAGTTTATCTTGTTCTAATTTGTCCAAAATTAAAACAACCGATAAACAGACAAGAATTATCTGATCACAATAATTCAACAAGTTTATCTTGAACTAATTTCTTACAAACTTAATTCAACCGATAAACAGACATTAATTATTTGATTCTTACAAATGTTAAACCAATCTGATAAAATCATACATAAGTCACCAATTATTGGAAAAACACGCCGTGTCGTTACAGGACTTTGTGAGCTAGCAAAGGGGACCAAAATGGACCTATAAAGGTCAAGCTCATGATAATTATGAAACCCAATATCCCAGATATACATTTCACAATTATCAACTCCAACGCTACTCCAGTAAAAGCTTGGAGCTGCACTCTCGAACTTTATAGAATTACGAAGCTCGTGTAGCTAAGTCTCCATGACATATCATAGTGTATCGTATCCCCATATGATAATCCATAATCAGCTTAAGGACAAGTTCTGTCTTACCTTCCCGATTATTTTTATCTTACGTTCCATTGTCTCACCATTAGAAAACTTACCATCCAAAGATAGTATACCATTCGGTTACACCTATGTATCCAAATGGCTGAGCGCTCCAGTTTTTCAATTACAGGACAACACATATAAGAGGATATCATTACTCCTAAAGAGGAGCTATGGATTCCATATCTATGAATAACAAGTCTACGCTATCAAGAGTCATGCCTCCAACGTACTGGCATGCATACCACTATAGAGATGTGGGAGTCACCCATTGGTACATCAAAAGACACAAGTTGAGACAACGGGCCCACTATTCATCTCAGGATTAAGATACAATACAAATGACTGTCTAAAGTGAATCGATTTGCCAAGACAGAATTATTAATCCAAATCAATTCACTTTATGTCCCGATCCAACACATCGTCACCTATGACAACGTGCCAATGTTTCTATTCACAGAGTCCAACTCCGATGGCCAAGACAAACCATCTCCCAAAAGGGATATAGACAACATAACAATCTTTACATGAATAAAGTGCCCAACTTTATTCCCTCGATTACGGATCATATGTTTTAGACCGTCACCTTAAGAATCGTGTCTTCCGCATAATCATCCCATCATATGCACAATTCTTAAGGTTTAGACTGACAGTCTCAGACTACTGTTTGCTTATCATACATTCAACAAATATGAACGTAAAGAGGACAAGATTTGGTATATATAAATGAATAAATTCTTTATTGATAAAAATGTCTCCAAAAATGTATTACATTTTTACTCCTTAGGGCATACATGTCTAACAATTCTCGCAAAATGTGGATGAACCATGTTTTTATAAACACATAAAGGATGGAAATGTGGTTTTTCTACTACTCTATGTAGATGACGTTCTGTTAATTGGCAATAACGTTGGGGCATTGTCATCGGTCAAATTATGGTTGACCAAGTAGTTTGACATGAAGGACTTGGGTGAGGCTAATTTTGTTCTCGGTATCCAGATCTTTCAGGATAGAAAGAACAAAATGATAGCTTTGTCACAAGCTAGCTACATAGATAAAATTCTCAGGAGGTTTGCAATGCAGGATTCCAAGAAAGGTGGGCAACCATTTAGGTCTGGAATTACTCTTTTCAAGAAAGACTCTCCAAAGTCTTATGAAGAAAGAGAATACATGAAGAAGGTGCCTTATGCTTCAGCAGTGGGTAGTCTCATTTATGCCATGCTTTGCACTCGATCGGATATTAGCTATGCTGTCAGGATTGTAAGTCGATTTCAGGCGGATCCAGGACCGAACCACTAGGTTGCGGTAAAGCATATTTTCAAGTACCTGCAAATGATTCGAGGGTATATGCCAGTATATTCAGGTGAGGACCTAATTCCTCTAGGATATACTGATTCGGATTTTCAATCCTGTCTGGATTCTAGGAAATCGACTTCGGGGTTTGTGTTTACTTTGGGTGGCGGTGCCATCAGTTGGAGAAGTGAGAAGCAAGATTGCACTTTGGATTCAATGATGGAGGTCGAGTATGTGGCAGCTAATGATGCTTCGAAAGAAGCAGTGTGACTCTGCAAGTTCCTTGGGGATCTTGAGGTTGTTCAAGGCATGGATAAGGCGGTATCACAGTACTGTGATAACAGTGCGGCGGTAGCTAATGCTAAGGAACCGAGATTTCACAAGAAGAGTAAACATATTGATCGGAAGTATCATGTGATAAAGGACTTCGTTGAGGGCGGGCATGTCACAGTATGCAAGATCGTGTCAGAGGACAATTTAGCTGATCCTTTTACGAAGACACTTACAGGGGGAGTCTTCGAGAAATATGTGGAAGCTATGGGGATGCGATATTTGTTGTATTTACTCACTTAGTGCAAGTGAGAGATCGTTGGATATGTATGCACTAAGGAGTAAAAATGTAATATGTTTTTAGAGACATTTTTATCAATAAACAATTTGTTCATTTATATATATCAAATATTGTCCTCTTTACGTTCATATTTGTTGAATGTATGTTAAGCAAACAGTAATCTGAGACTGTCTGTCTGAACCTTTAAGAATTGGGCATATGATGGACTGATTATGTAGAAGACACGATTGTTAAGGTGACGGTCTAAAACATATGATCCGTAATCGAGGGAATAAAGTTGAGCGCTTTATTCATGTAAAGATTGTTATGTTGTCTATATCCCTTTAGGGAGATGGTTTGTCTTGACCATCAGAGTTGGACTCCGTGAATAGAAACATTAGCACGTTGTCATAGGTGACGATGTGTTGGATCGGGACACAAAGTGAATTGATTTGGATTAATAATTTTGTCTTGGCAAATCGATTCAATTTAGGTAATCATTTGTATTGTATCTTAATCCTGAGATGGATAGTGGGCCCGTTGTCTCGACTTGTGTCTTTTGATGTACCAAAGGGTGATTCCTACATCTCAATAGTGGTATGCATGCCGGTACATTGGAGGCATGACTCTTGATAGCGTAGACTTGTTATTCATAGATATGGAATCCATAGCTCCTCTTTAGGAGTAATGATATCCTCTTATATGCATTATCCTGTAATTGGAAAACTGGAGCGCTCAACCATTTGGATACATAGGTGTAACCAAATGGTATACTATCTTTAGATGGTAAGTTTTTTAATGGTGAGATAATGGAACGTAAGATAAAAATAATCGGGAAGGTAAGACAGAACTTGTCCTTAAGCCGATTATGGATTATCTTCTGGGGATACGATACACTTTGATATGTCATGGAGACTTAGCTATATGGGCTTCGTAATTCTATAAAGTTCGAGAGTGCAGCTCCAAGCTTTTAGTGGAGTAGCATTGGAGTTGATAATTGTGAAATGTATATCTAGGATATTGGGTTTCATAATTATCGAGAGCTTGAACTTTATAGGTCCATTTTGGTCCCCTTTGCTAGCTCACAAAATCCTGTAACGATACGGCGTGCTTTTTTAATAATTGATGACTTACGTCGGATTTATCGGATTGGTTTAAAATATAAAAGAATCAAATAATTCATGTCTGTTTATTGGTTAAATTAATTTTGTAATAAAATTAATTTATGATAAACTTGTTGAATTATGGGGATCGGATAATTCTTATCTGTTTATCGGTTGATTTAATTGGATAAATTAAATCAAGATAAACTTGTAGAATTATTGTGAATTGATTTATTTTCTTAGAGATTATCTTGATAAAGTTTGTTTTGATCAGATAACTTCTCTATTGGGTTATTTGAATCAAAACTAAGACTTTATCCTATAGAATCTTGGGTGGAAAAATAAAAGATTCACGCATATATTTACGCGACAGTTCGGCCTGTCGATCTACGTGCTCGGCCTGCCGATGGGGCCTGTTTGGCCTGTCGATCAGGCTGTTCGACCTATCGATCAGTGAGAGATAAGATTACACATTTTCACATAGATCTTATTAGATATTGATCTGAACTTGATTCTGTTTCGAGTTTTTGAGACCTAATCTGATAAGGACTAACCCTAGGACCAATCGCTATATAAATGGAGTAAGTCTCATGAGTTGCTCAGATCAATGGAGAGATTAAGAGTGATACTCTTCTGGTGAGCATCTGAAAACTCCCTAAGAGCTTTTGTTCACAAATCACGAACACTAGCTTTGGGTTCTCTTGATTGGTTGGAAGGAGAGTCACCGGTGGAAGAGTTGTACGTGTGAGCCCACACTCACTCTGATCGTGGATAGAGAATAGCAAAGAAGACCAGTTGGTTGAGGCTCTTTTGGAACGTTATTTCTCTTCACGGGTCGTGGAAGTTCTTCGGTACATAAAGGTTAGTAAGATCTATTTAATTTATATATATAGCATGTCAAACTTGTGTTTTGGAAAAATACTCTAATATATAAAATTTTTAAAATTCTGCTGCGCACCGTTTTTCCAACACTGGATACTTAGAACATAATAGCTTCACCCAAGTCCTTCATGTGAAACTACATGCTCAATCATAGATTGGCTAATGACAATGCCCTAACATCATTGCCAATAAGCAGAATGTCATCCATATAGAGTAGTAGAAAAACCATATTCCCATCCTTAATGTGTTTGTCGACACATGGTACGTCTATGTTTTGATCGAACTCATAAGTCTTGATCACTTGATCAAATCTTATGTTCTACTAATGGGAAGCTTGCTTAAGTCTATAGATTGACTTTAGTAGTTTACAAATCATGCCCTCTTGACCCTTAGCCTTGAACCCATCTAGTTGTACCATATATAAACACTCATCAAGATAGCCATTTAGAAAGCCATCTTGACATCAATTTGTCAAATCTCGTAGTTAAGAGTGGCAGCTATGGACAAGAGAATACAGATGGACTTAAGCATGGCTACAAGCAACAAGGTTTCCTTGTAATCAATTCTTTTGTTTTGCGTGTATCTCTTAGCTACCAGTCTAGCCTTGTAGGTTTCAACTTTCACATCTCCTCCTCTCTTTCTCTTGTAAATCTACATACACCCTATGGGTTTTACCCCTTCGAGAAGATCCACAAGTTCCTAGACTTGATTAGTCTCCATAGTCTCAATATTAGTGTAAGGATCCCTGTTATGTTCAATCGGTTTAGCCAAGTAGGCTTCACCCTTGAATATATACCTTTCTGGTTGACCCCTGATCTTCCTTCTACGCCGAAGCCCTTTTAGTTGTTGTTCGGTTAGTTTTTCTACATTGATTGGATTGGTTTCAACCGGAACTCCCAGAATGATCAAATTGTTGGAAAAATAGTACGCAGCGGAATTTTAAAAATTTTATATTAGAGTATTTTCCAAAACACAAGTTTGACATGCTATATGTATAAATTAACTAGATCTTACTAACCTTTGAATGCCGAAGAACTTTCATAATCTGTGAAGAGAAGTAATGTTCTAGAAGAGCCTCAACCAATGGTCTTCTTTGCTATTCTTTATACACGATCGGAGTGAGTGTGGGCTCACACGTACAGCTCTTCCTCTAGGTGACTCTCCTTCCAACCAATTGAGAGAACCCAAAGCTAAAGTTTGAGATTTGTGAACAAGAGCTCTCAAGGAGTTTCAGATTCTCACCAGCAGAGTATTACTCTTAATCTCTTAATTGATCTAAATAACTTATCTGACTTACTCCCTATTTATAGAGGTTGGGTCTAGGGTCAGTCCTTATCAGATTATGTCTCAAAAATTCAAATTAGAATCAAATTCGGATGAATATCTGATAAAATCCGCATAAACACGCGTAATCTTTTTTCCGCACATCGACAGGCCGAATTTGAGGATCGGCATGCCAAACTACCAAAAAAAGATCTCAGCGAATCTTTTATTTTTCACCCGAGATTTTATAGGATAAAGTCTCAGTTTTAATTCAACTAACCCAATAGATAAGTTATCTAATTAAAACAATTTTATCTAGATAATCTCTAGGAAAATAAATGAATTCCTAATAATTTTACACGTTTACCTTGATTTAATTTATTCAAAATTAAATGAACCGATAAACAGACAAGAATTATCCGATCCTAATAATTCAACAAGTTTTTCTTGAATTAATTTTGTCACAAAATTAATTCAACCGATAAACAAACATAAATTATTTGATTCTTCCGAATTTCAACCAATCAAATAAATTTGACATAAGCCACCAATTATTGGAAAGCACGCCGTATCATTATAAGATTTTGTGAGCTAGTAAATGGGACCAAATGGGCCTATATAGTTCATGTCAGAACCCGCCTTTTTCGGGCTGTGATAAACCTTTTTCTTACTCACTTATAGGCAAAAATTTAGGAATTTTTTTTTCTTTTAAATAAATACTTTACATCTACAGGTCTAACAATTTTCGAAATACAAAGATATACTTGTATTTACAAAACCACCTTTTCTTTGCAATATAGTTTATCAAACATTACTTCCAAAATATCTTAAAATACAATACAACAGAAACATACTATGGCGGAATCCATGCTCAGTCTGCACACTAATCATCCCTCTGCTAGCTCATTAATAGAATTACTCTGACCTTTTCATCGAAATACCTACAGCATGAAATACTTAATGAGCTTACGTCCAGTAAGTCTCATATAACCCACATGCACATTCATTAAAATGCATGATCTCATTATGCTTTCTTATAATCCTTCCTTATCATTATTATTTCTTATCTTTAACTAGGGCCTATGTATTTGTATCATTGCACACTTAGGTCTACGTAACACCATGACCATACTGTAATCCTTAAACTCCCCTTGAGTCAAGAGTCGGTACGACACTTTTCTTAACTCCTGGTGATTTGTTTACCAATTCACTTATTATGGTTATCGTACCATGCATGAAGTGATGATCACATGTTATACATAACATAAATGCTCTTGTACGATATAGTACACACAGGTACATACTTTATATATACACTGATACACATTAATATATGCATAGGTATATAGCATAATGTACTCACAGGTACTTAACATAATATACACACAGGTACACATCATCACATACACTCAGGTACATGTCATAATATATACTCAGGTATATGTCATAATATATACTTAGGTACATGTCATAATATACACTCAGATATATATTCTATATACTCACAAGTATACACCATCATATTTATAAATACTCATGCCATTGCATACACACAAGTATAAACCTTGACATACACACAGGTATACATATACACATTTCGCACTCTATGCCTACAATTTCATACTATAGGTGGGGTGGGTACTTATTTGATTCGAATGCCGGGCAACTCAACCTCGATTTCCTTTCTCCTAGACTCCTAGGATCCTGTTCGCGAATTACAAAGCCATTAGCGAAATTCCACTGTTTCGATACAAAGCATCCATTAATTAATGAACTGAGTTGCATCACTATATACAACTCTAAGAACCACTGGTTTTATTATTTCTATCTAACTCTATCCTATCGTTTCTAACGAAGGGCGGGAACCTTTCTAACCATTCTTTTTCTATTTGAAACGTTTCGGAGCGGTTCGGGCTATTAGGACAAAAATGACGATTTTGCCCTCCGTGGGTCCACTAACCTACCCGAGCTCGATTTTGCTATTCTTACGAAAGTAACCACATACTAATTTTAAAATAATACCCTAGTGGGTCAGATCTCCTTATTTCTCATTTATGCCCCATTTCTATAAAACTTTACGGTTTAGTCCCTAAACTAAAAATTTTGACGATTTTGTACTTGGGATTAAAATTTATCTCTTTATATCAAAATGTTCTATTTTTCAAAAGGAACATTTTTACTCAAGATACCATTCCTTAAATCATTTTGAAAAATGATGTTTTTGCCATTTTAATATTTTTTCACTTTTAACAAATTCTTCAAAAATTAATATCTCATAAAAGGTTAAGATTTTCGACTAACTGTCCCCAATGCCTAACAGTTTTGTCGAGATCTACAACTTTTATGTTTTAACTTTTCTCAAAATCTCACTGTACAGGGATGTTTTGGGCATTTTTCAAATCTGTCGAGGGAAAACTTTTTCTTTCAATTTAGTACTTAGGGTATTTTTGTAAAAACCCATTTTGAAACTGTAAATCTACCCCTACATAGACAGGTCCAACCTTTGTTTGAATCATTCCCATGTCCAAAGATCATTTTTGAAAAAACTACTCTAAAATTGCAACAATAACACTTCTTACATAAAATACCACTTTTCAACATTTAAACCTTAATTTTACCATATCAACATACCATACATCAAGTATCCATGATATTCCACCAAATATAAGCTCAAGACCCGTGCACTTCAAAAGGGAAAAAAATCAAAGCAAAAATCACAATTTTTTTTAAACTTACCTCAAATAGCACTTTTTGATTTCTAGCTTTCCAAAGCACTTAAAACTCCTTCTTAAACACTATTTTTCTTGCAAAAACACCATAGATTAGCTCCCTTTCTTTGCCCCCAAGAAAAACCTTAAAAACCCTTAAAAAGTTTAGGTTTTTACCTTAAAACTTGTAAAATTTCCTTGAATCTTGCCTCTTGAACTTAAGTGGGGTTGTTTTTGCAAAGTTTTGGGCTTGAGAAATTTTTGAGAGCATTCTCTAATGGCTGCCGAAACTAGAGGAAGAAGAAGGAAAAGATTTTTGAATAAAATCACATTAAATGCTTCCTTATCTCTCTTTGGTGACTCATGGTAATCCATGGGTATACCCCTAGGTGGCACAAGATAATTGGGCCACCTTTCTACACATATGGCCCAATAGAAAACCAAGGAGTGTCCACTTTGTGGAGTTAAAAATTTATACTGTGTAATTTTTTACCATACAGTATTTTTCTAATACTGCAGTGGTCAAATCAGTGCCATCTCATATCCTTAGACTGTGTCAACTATTTTCCTTACCTTCGGTTCACTTTTAGAGGCCAAACGTAACTTTTTCCATATCTGTATTTTTATCTTCATTTTCACTTAGCAGTATACTTATACTGCATCGGCCTCTTCTTACACTGGATTAGGTCTCGGTGGACTCTATATCATATTTGTATTCTAAGTACCCCATGTATTTGTATCAATATTTTACAATTAATTGTGATATAAAATTCATTTTATGGATATTATTTACAAATTTTTGAGTAATTAAACTCATAAAATCTGTATTAGAAATATCCAACATTACATCACATTATAGTGAAATTTCCATTTAATACGGCTTATTATTTATATTATCGTAATTTTATAAAAATTACAATTTTTAGAGGTAAACATACCATTAGAGGTAATTTTATATTATCGTATCCCCATAGGACTATTCATAATCGCTTAAGGACAAGTTTTGTCTTACCTTCCTAATTATTTTTATCTTACGTTCCATTATCTCACCATCGGAAAACATACCATCCAAAGACAGTATACCATTCGGTTACACCTATGCATCCAAATAGTTGAGCGCTCAAGTTTTTCAATTACAGGATAATGCATATAAGAGAATATTACTACTCCTAAAGAGGAGCTATGGATTCCATATCTATGAATAACATGTCTACGCTACCAAGAGTTATGCCTCCAACGTACCGGCATGCATACCACTATTAAGATGTGGATGTCACCCTTTGGTATATCAAAAGACACAAGTCAAGACAACGGGCCCACTATTCATCTCAGGATTAAGATACAATACAAATGATTGTCTAAAGTGAATCGCTTTGCTGAGACAAAATTATTAATCTAAATCAATTCACTTTATGTCCCGATCTAACACATCGTCACCCATGACAACGTGTCAATGTTTCTATTCATGGAGTCCATGTCCGATGGTCAAGACAAACCATCTCCCAATAGGGATATAGACAACATAACAATCTTTACATGATAAAGCGCCTAACTTTATTCCCTCAATTGCAGATCTTATGATTTAGACTGTCACCTTAAGAATTGTGTCTTCCGGATAATCTGTCCATCATATGCCTAATTCTTAAAGGTTTAGACCGACAGTCTCAGACTATAGTTTGTTTAACATACATTCAACAAATATAAATGTAAACAGGACAAGATTTGGTATATTAATAATGAATAAATTCTTTATTGATAAAAATGTCTCCAAAAACATATTATATTTTTACACCTTAGGGCATTCATGTCTAACAATCTCCCACTTGCACTAAGTGAGTAAATATGACAAATCTTACATACCCATAGCTTCCACATGCCTCTCGAAGACTCTCCCAGTAATTGTCTCCGTAAATGGATCAACTAAATTGTCCTCTGACGCGATCTTGCACACCGTGACATGCCCGTGTTGGAAACAAGGTGCGCAGCGGAATTTTAAAAATTTTTCATCAGAGTATTTTCCAAAATACAAGTATGACATGTTATATGTATAAATTAAACAGATCTTACTAACCTCAGTGTGCCGAAGAACCTCCGCGACCTGTGTAGAGAAGTAACGTTCCAGAAGAGCCTCAACCAACTGGTCTTCTTTGCTATTCTCTATCCACAACCGGAGTGAGTGTGGGCTCACACGTACAGCTCTTCCACCGGTGACTCTCATTCCAACCAATAGAGAGAACCCAAAGCTAGTGTTCGTAATTTGTGAACAAAAGCTCTCAGGGAGTTTTCAGATGCTCACTAGAAGAGTATCACTCTTAATCTCTCAAATTGATCTGAGTAAATCATTAGACTCACTCCCTTTTTATACCTATTGGTCCTTGGGGTCAGTCCATATCAGATTAGGTCTCAAAAATCGAAACAGAATCAAGTTCGGATCAATATCTGATAAGATACGCGTGAAAAACGCGTAATCTTAGTTGTCGCGGTCGGCATGCCGAACTGTGAGATAGGCAGGCCGAACTGGCCAGTTCGGCAGGCCGAACACGTCATCCGGCATGCCGAACTGCCGAGAAAAAATCTCCGCGAATCTTTTATTTTCCACCCGAGATTCTAAAGGATAAAGTCTCAGTTTTGATTCAAATAGCCCAATAGAAAAGATATCTGATCAAAACAAACTTTATCAAGATAATCTCTAAGAAAATAAATCAATTCACAATAATTCTACAAGTTTATCTTGTTCTAATTGTCCAAAATTAAAACAACCGATAAACAGACAAGAATTATCCGAACGCCATAATTCAACAAGTTCATCTTGAACTAATTTCTTACATAATTAATTCAACCGATAAACAAACATGAATTATTTGATTCTTATAAATTTTAAACCAATATGATAAATCCGACATAAGTCACCAATTATTGGAAAAGCACGCCGTGTCGTTACAGGATTTTGTGAGCTAGCAAAGGGGACCAAAATGGACCTATAAAGTTCAAGCTCATGATAATTATGAAACCCAATATCCCAGATATACATTTCACAATTATCAACTCCAACGCTACTCCACTAAAAGCTTGGAGCTGCACTCTCGAACTTTATAGAATTACGAAGCTCGTGTAGCTAAGTCTCCATGACATATCATAGTGTATCGCATCCCCATATGATCATCCATAATCGGCTTAAGGACAAGTTCTGTCTTACCTTCCCGATTATTTTTATCTTACGTTCCATTGTCTCACCATTAGAAAACTTACCATCTAAAGATAGTATACCATTCGGTTACACCTATGTATCCAAACGGTTGAGCGCTCCAGTTTTCCAATTACAGGACAACGCATATAAGAGGATATCATTACTCCTTAAGAGGAGCTATGGATTCCATATCTATGAATAACAAGTCTACGCTACCAAGAGTCATGCCTCCAACGTACCGGCATGCATGCCACTATAGAGATGTGGGAGTCACCCATTGGTACATCAAAAGACACAAGTCGAGACAACGGGCCCATTATTCATCTCAGGATTAAGATACAATACAAATGATTGTCTAAAGTGAATCGATTTGCCAAGACAGAATTATTAATCCAAATCAATTCACTTTATGTCCCGATCCAACACATCGTCACCTATGACAACGCGCCAATGTTTCTATTCACGGAGTCCAACTCCGATGGCCAAGACAAACCATCTCCCTAAAGGGATATAGACAACATAACAATCTTTACATGAATAAAGCGCCCAACTTTATTCCCTCGATTGCGGATCATATATTTTAGACCATCACCTTAAGAGTCGTGTCTACCGCATAATCATCCCATCATATGCCCAACTCTTAAGATTTAGACTGACAGTCTCAGACTACTGTTTGCTTATCATACATTCAACAAATATGAACGTAAAGAGGACAATATTTGGTATATATAAATGAATAAATTCTTTATTGATAAAAAATGTCTCCAAAAACGTATTACATTTTTACTCCTTAGAGCATACATGTCTAACAATCTCCCACTTGCACTAAGTGAGTAAATACTGCAAATTTCGCATCCCCATAGCTTCCACATGCCTTTCGAAGACTCTCCCAGAAAGTGTCTTCGTAAATGGATCAGCTAAATTGTCCTCTGACGCGATCTTGCACACCGTGACATGCCCGCTCTCAACGAAGTCCTTTATCACATGATACTTCCGATTAATATGCTTACTCTTCTTGTGAAATCTTGGTTCCTTAGCATTAGCTACCGCCGCACTGTTATCACAGTACAGTGATACCGCTTTATCCATACCAGGAACTACCTCAAGATCCCCAAGGAACTTGCGGAGCCACACTGCTTCTTTCGAAGCATCACTAGCCGCCACATACTCGGCCTCCATCGTTGAATCCGAAGTGCAATCTTGCTTCGCACTTCTCCAACTGATGGCACCGCCACCCAGAGTAAACACAAACCCCGATGTCGATTTCCTAGAATCCAGGCAGGATTGAAAATCCGAATCAGTGTATCCTAGAGGAGTTAAATCCTCACCCAAATACACAAGCATATACCTTCGAGTCCTTCTCAGGTACTTGAAAATATGCTTTACCGCAACCCAATGGTTTGGTCTTGGATCCACCTGAAATAGACTCACAATCCCGACCGCATAGCTAATATCCGGTCGAGTACAAAGCATGGCATACATGAGACTACCCACTGCCGAAGCATAAGGTACCTTCTTCATGTATTCTCTTTCTTCATAAGACTTTGGAGAGTCTTTCTTAGAAAGAGTAATTCCCGACCTAGATGGTTGCCCACCTTTCTTGGAATCCTGCATTGCAAACTTCCTGAGAATTTTATCTATGTAGCTGGCCTGTGACAAAGCTATCATTTTGTTCTTCTTATCCCGAAAGATCTGGATACCGAGAACAAAATTAGCCTCACCCAAGTCCTTCATGTCAAACTGCTTGGTCAACCATAATTTGACCGATGACAACGCCCCAACGTCATTGCCAATTAGCAGAATGTCATCTACATAGAGTAGTAGAAAAACCACCTTCCCATCCTTAATGTGTTTGTAAGCACATGGTTCATCCACATTTTGTGAGAACCCATAAGTCTTGATCACTTGATCAAATCTTATGTTCCAAGAACGAGAAGCCTGCTTAAGTCCATAAATAGACTTTAGCAACTTACAAACCTTACCCTCTTGACCCGTGACCTTGAACCCGTCTGGTTGTTCCATATAAATGGACTCATCAAGATAGCCATTCAGAAAAGCCGTCTTGACATCCATCTGCCAAATCTCGTAGTCGAGAGCGGCACCTATGGACAAGAGTATCCGGATGGACTTAAGCATGGCTACAGGCGAAAAGGTTTCCTCATAATCGATTCCTTCCTTTTGCGTATAACCCTTAGCTACCAGTCTAGCCTTAAAGGTTTCGACCTTTCCATCCACTCCTCTTTTCCTCTTGTAGATCCACTTACTCCCTATGGGTTTTATCCCTTCGGGAAGATCCACAAGCTCCCAGACCCGATTAGTCTCCATAGACTTCATCTCAATGTTCATGGCCTCTGTCCAGAGTCTTGAATCAACATCCTCCATAGCTTCTGCGTAAGTATAAGGATCTCTGTCATGTTCATCCGGTTCAGCCAAAAAGACCTCCCCATTGAACATATACCTCTCAGGTTGACGCCCGATCCTCCCACTACGCCGAAGCCCCTGAGGTTGTTGTTCAGGTTTGTTTGGTTTTTCTACACCGATCGGAATGGTTTCGTTCGGAACCTCCGGAGTAAACGGATTATCCCTCAACTCCTCAAGCACCACTTTGCTTTGAGGTTTAAAGTCGTTCATGTAACTCTCCTCAAGGAAAGTTGCATTAGTTGAAACCACGACTTTATTTTCCTTTGGGTTATAAAAATAACCCCCTTTAGTCCCTTTTGGATATCCTACAAACACGCAAACTTCTGAACGTGCTTCCAACTTATTCGGATCCTTAAACAGGACATGAGCTGGACATCCCCATATGCGAATATGGTTTAAGGATGTCTTCCGTCTTGTCCACAACTCGTGAGGAGTTTTAGGGACCGATTTTGAAGGCACATTGTTCAAAAGATAACATGCGGTTTGTAGTGCATATCCCCAAAAGGATAAAGGCAATGATGAATAACTCATCATGGACCGAATCATGTCCAACAAAGTCCTATTCCTTCTCTCTGCTACGCCATTCTGCTGCGGAGTACCCGGCGCAATCAAATGGGATAAAATCCCATTCTCTAACAAGTGTCCCAAGAACTCATCAGAAAGGTATTCCCCACCTCGATCAGATCGAAGTGCCTTTATGGGTCTACCCAATTGCTTTTCCACTTCAGCCCGAAACTCCCTGAACTTATCATAAGTTTCGCTTTTGTGGTGCATTAGGTACACATACCCATATCTTGAGTAATCGTCAATAAAAGTAACGAAGTACTCATACCCTCCTCGTGCCCGGATGTTCATCGGTCCGCAAACATCACTATGCACAAGTTCTAGAACCGCTTCGGCCCTATTGCCCTTAGACCCGTATGGTCTTTTGGTCATTTTACCCTCCAAACAAGACTCACATTGAGGTATAGATTCCACCTTTAAGTGACTTAAAGGTCCATCCCTTACCAACCTTTGAATCCTATTTAGGTTAATATGGCCAAGGCGCAAATGCCAAAGATAAGTCTTATTAGAGTGAGAAGTTTTAAGTCTTTTTGAGTCATTATCATTTATCTCAGCATTAAGCAATAGGTCCATCTTAGGTTTGATAAAATATAGATTATTTTGCATCCATCCAGAACAGATAAAAGATTTGTTTTTACGAATCACCACTTTTTCATTAAAAGATACCACGTAGGAGTCTTTAAATAAAGAAGATACAGAAATTAAATTCCTTTTAAATTTAGGAACATAAAAACAATCTCGCAAAATTAAACTCCTATAATTATCAAAATAAAGATGGACATCTCCCACTGCTTCCGCTGAGACCAAGGATCCATCGCCCATCCGAAGCGTTAAGTCTTCACGAAGTAGACTTCTCGTTTCTTTGAATCCCTGCAGAGAAACACAAACATGATTAGTTGCACCGGAATCTATGACCCAAATGTCACTGGATTCCTCAACCAAACAAGTTTCTAAATATAGAAGATCACACCTACCTCCCTTGGAAAGGAAGTCCTTGCAATGCTTCTTTATATGCCCGACCTTACCACAAAAGAAGCACTTAAGCTTCTTTGGGTTCTTCTTCTTCTTTTTGTTGCTCTTGGTAGCAATAGGAATAGAAGACTTCCCACTTTTGGCTCGTTGCTTCTTTCCATTCCCAGAGTTAGGATTGGAACCAGAAGCAGCTACCATATTGGCCTCTCCACCAGCAGGAGACTCCCTGATCAGCAGTTCAAACTCTTGTAACTGTTTCATCAGTTCTGTCAAGGTCATATCCCGCCTATTGCTTAGATTAAAAGTAGCTCTAAACGGAATAAATTCCTTAGACAGAGTCTCAAAGACCATAGTCATCTGAGTTTCAGCATCGATGTCGGCTCCATTGGTTTGAGCCTCAGCGAGGTAACCCATGACCAACATCATGTGCTCCTTTACAGATGTCCCCGGTCTCTGTCTACAGTTTAAGAGTTTCCGAAGCGCCCCTTGCCGCTTTGTTATGGCCTGGCCTCCAAACATGTCCTCAAGATTATCCAAGATCTGCTTCGCAGTCTCATAATCCTGATGTTGAGCCTGCAGCACCTTATTCATGCTAGCCATAACATAGCAGCGGGCCTGATCATTAGCATCTTTCCAGCGTTCGTACGCTTGGAATTGCTCATTACTTGAGTCTCCCGTAGGCTCGGGAGGACAAGGAGTTGTCAGAACATATTTCAGTTTCTCAAAGGAAAGGACGATGTCCAGGTTCCGTTTCCAATCATTATAGTTCTCACCGGTTAATTGGTTTTTGTCAAGTATCGATGATAAAGCATTTTTAGACATTTTCAATCTACAATAAAGAATCATATACCAAACATAAGCAAACATATATAATAATTTAGTAAGATAACACAATCATGTAAAATCATACAAATGTGTTTATGTGTCAAAACCTTGAAAATATCACAACCTTACAACGATAATTCCCAACTCAGAATTCAACAAGCTCCTAGGGGAGTCATGCCAAATTCAATCAAGAACACGGATCCCCTCCTGATTAATATATGCCATCCAGGACCCGTATGATCCAGCATATACTAATAATCATTTCTTTGGCCATTAATTTTATTAACAGAGCTCCTAGGGGAGGTTAATAATAAAATTAACGTGAGTGTATAACCACCGTTTTAATATTTTATCCATGATTTATAATCACCACCTAGGGGTGTGCAACCATAAATCATACTAAAATACCTTATCCTTTCAGAGATCCAATCTGGTACATGATAGAAATCCCTTCCTAGGGGTTGGGACCATCATGTTCTTCCTATGGACCAACGATGGAGGCCTTAGGTTCTCTCTTCGAAAACCTTCTCCCACTCAATCTTTTGAAGTCAAGGTTTTATTTTAAAATTATGCATGAACAATTTTAATATGAGCGGCACTCCCTATTCTATATGACATGTTATCAATATACATGGTTAATCATATTATAATGCAGACAAGCAAAGCAATCAAGCAAAGCTACAAGCATAATAATAATAACCGTAATATTATGGTTCCACCCTAGAGAATAGAAAAACTAAGATTACAAGAGAATAATCGAGACATGTATCGATTCTTCATCCTTGAATCCTCAAGCTGTATCCTTCTTCATGTAATATCCATCTTCAAGTCCTCAATCCCGTATGAATCGAACACTTCATATTTCCGGTCATATCCAAATTTAATGTTTCTCAGAATCGTCCCAAAAATAAAATTAAAACTGCACTGAAAAAATCGCACCTTTTCTGGACACCTGGCAGCTCTCGGTCGGCAGGCCGATCTGGGTGATCGGTCTACCGATCATGGTGGTTCGGCCTGCCGAACATGAAGGTTCGGCCTGCCGGCAGAGCACCAAAATTTCTGCCCCACTGTCGGCCTGCCGGACCGTACGTCCGGCCTGCCGATCTGTGACCATCGGCCTGCCGAACTGTGAGGTCCGGCATGCCGACCGAGCAGAAAACCCTCAATCTAGAAAATACAATTTTAATGCAATTCATCAATTTTATTTTTAACAATTCAAAAACATAAAATTAGAGACTCAGGAAATACCTAGAGGCGCCATCATCAATCTTTAAGTTCCGACTTCTCGTTCCGTCTTCTCCGAATAATTATTTAATTACAAAATTCTTACAAATTAAAAATTAAATGATAATTCCAAGACGGAGATGATAGTCCGCCATCTAATTACATGAAAAACCTAGATACACATTCTAACCTCTAAGGAACCATAACCGGTATTAATTAATTAATAAATAATTAAACAACAATTTAATCAACCATAATTAATTAATAAACATTCACCATATAATCCATGACAACATATATATTATATAGAAACCTAGAGTGCCATCTCTCTATAAAATTTAATTCAAGCATTGGAGAGATTAAGATCACAAAATTTATGCATATAACATGATCACAAACTTGCAAATTTATGTAAAAACCTCGGCTCTGATACCAATTGTTGGAAACAAAGTGCGCAGCGGAATTTTTAAAAAAATTTTCATCAGAGTATTTTCCAAAACACAAGTTTGACATGTTATATGTATAAATTAAACAGATCTTACTAACCTCAGTATGCCGAAGAACCTCCGCGACCTGTGTAGAGAAGTAACGTTCCAGAAGAGCCTCAACCAACTGGTCTTCTTTGCTATTCTCTATCCACAACCGGAGTGAGTGTGGGCTCACACGTACAGCTCTTCCACCGGTGACTCTCCTTCCAACCAATAGAGAGAACCCAAAGCTAGTGTTCGTAATTTGTGAACAAAAGCTCTCAGGGAGTTTTCAGATGCTCACTAGAAGAGTATCACTCTTAATCTCTCAAATTGATCTGAGTAAATCATTAGACTCACTCCCTTTTTATACCTATTGGTCCTTGGGGTCAGTCCATATCAGATTAGGTCTCAAAAATCGAAACAGAATCAAGTTCGGATCAATATCTGATAAGATACGCGTGAAAAACACGTAATCTTAGCTGTCGCGGTCGGCATGCCGAACTGTGAGATAGGCAGGCCGAACTGGCCAGTTCGGCAGGCCGAACACGTCATCCGGCATGCCGAACTGCCGAGAAAAAATCTCCGCGAATCTTTTATTTTCCACCCGAGATTCTAAAGGATAAAGTCTCAGTTTTGATTCAAATAGCCCAATAGAAAAGATATCTGATCAAAACAAACTTTATCAAGATAATCTCTAAGAAAATAAATCAATTCACAATAATTCTACAAGTTTATCTTGTTCTAATTGTCCAAAATTAAAACAACCGATAAACAGACAAGAATTATCCGAACGCCATAATTCAACAAGTTCATCTTGAACTAATTTCTTACATAATTAATTCAACCGATAAACAAACATGAATTATTTGATTCTTATAAATTTTAAACCAATATGATAAATCCGACATAAGTCACCAATTATTGGAAAAGCACGCCGTGTCGTTACAGGATTTTGTGAGCTAGCAAAGGGGACCAAAATGGACCTATAAAGTTCAAGCTCATGATAATTATGAAACCCAATATCCCAGATATACATTTCACAATTATCAACTCCAACGCTACTCCACTAAAAGCTTGGAGCTGCACTCTCGAACTTTATAGAATTACGAAGCTCGTGTAGCTAAGTCTCCATGACATATCATAGTGTATCGCATCCCCATATGACTATCCATAATCGGCTTAAGGACAAGTTCTGTCTTACCTTCCTAATTATTTTTATCTTACGTTCCATTATCTCACCATAGAAAACATTACCATCTAAAGACTAGTATACCATTCGGTTACACCTATGTATCCAAATAGTTGAGCGCTCCAGTTTTTCCAATTACAGGATAATGCATATAAGAGAATATTACTACTCCTTAAGAGGAGCTATGGATTCCATATCTATGAATAACAGGTCTACGCTACCAAGAGTCATGCCTCCAACGTATCGGCATGCATGCCACTATAGAGATGTGGAGTCACCCTTGGTACTATCAAAAGACACAAGTCAAGACAACGGGCCCACTTATTCATCTCAGGATTAAGATACAATACAAATGATTGTCTAAAGTGAATCGATTTGCCTAAGACAGAATTATTAATCCAAATCAATTCACTTTATGTCCCGATCTAACACATCGTCACCTATGACAACGCGCCAATGTTTCTATTCACGGAGTCCAACTCCGATGGCCAAGACAAACCATCTCCCTAAACGGATATAGACAACATAACAATCTTTACATGAATAAAGCGCCCAACTTTATTCCCTCGATTGCGGATCATATATTTTAGACCATCACCTTAAGAGTCGTGTCTACCGCATAATCATCCCATCATATGCCCAACTCTTAAGGTTTAGACTGACAGTCTCAGACTACTGTTTGCTTATCATACATTCAACAAATATGAACGTAAAGAGGACAATATTTGGTATATATAAATGAATAAACTCTTTATTGATAAAAAATGTCTCCAAAAACGTATTACATTTTTACTCCTTAGAGCATACATGTCTAACAGCCCGCCCTCAACGAAGTCTTTTATCACATGATACTTCTGATCAATATGCTTACTCTTCTTGTGAAATCTTGGTTCCTTAGCATTAGCTACCACCACACTATTATCACAGTATAGTGATTCTGCCTTATCCATACCAGAAACTACCTCAAGATCCCCAAGGAACTTGTGGAGCCATACTACTTCTTTCGAAGCATCACTAGCTGCCACATACTCAGCCTCCATCGTTGAATCTGAAGTGCAATCTTGGTTCACACTTCTCCAACTGATGGCACCGCCACGCAAAGTAAACACAAAATCTGAAGTCCATTTCCTAGAATCCAAACAGGATTGAAAATTCGAGTCAGTATATCCTAGAGGAGTCAAGTCCTCACCCGAATACACAAGCATATACCCTCGAGTCCTTCTCAGGTACTTGAAAATATGCTTTACTGCAACCCAATGGTTCGGTCTTGGATCTTCCTGAAATCGACTTACAATCCCGACCGCATAACAAATATCCGGTCTTATGCAAAGCATGGCATACATGAGACTACCTACTGCCGAAGCATAAGGCACCTTCTTCATGTATTCTCTTTCTTCTTCAGACTTTGGAGAGTCTTTCTTAGAAAGAGTAATTCCAGACCTAGATAGTTGCCCACCTTTCTTGGAATCTTGCATTGCATACCTCTTGAGAATTTTATCTATGTAGCTGGCCTAGGACAAAGCTATCATTTTGTTCTTCCTATCCCAAAAGATCTAGATATCGAGAACAAAATTAGCCTCACCCAAGTCCTTCATGTCAAACTACTTGGTCAACCATAATTTGATCGATGACAACGCCCCAATGTCATTGCCAATCAGCAGAATGTCATCTACATAGAGTAGTAGAAAAACCACCTTCCCATCCTAAATATGTTTGTAAATACATGGCTCATCCACATTTTGTGAGAAGCCATAAGTCTTGATCACCTGATCAAATCTTATGTTCCAAGAACGAGAAGCCTGCTTAAGTCTATAAATTGACTTTAGCAGCTTACAAACCTTACCCTCTTAACCTTTGACCTTGAACCCGTCTGGTTATTTCATATAAATAAACTCATCAAAATAGCCATTTAGAAAAGTCATCTTGACATCCATTTGTCAAATCTCGTAGTTTAGAACGGTAGCTATAGACAAGAGAATCCGAATGGACTTAAGCATGGCTACAGGCGAAAAGGTTTCCACATAATCGATTCCTTCTTTTTGCGTAAAACCCTTAACTACCAGTCTAGCCTTAAAGGTTTCGACCTTACCATCCACTCCTCTTTTTCTCTTGTAGATCCACTTTCACCCTATGGGTTTTACCCCTTAGGGAAGATCCACAAGCTCCTAGACCTGATTAGTCTCCATAGACTTCATCTTTGTGTTCATGGCCTCTGTCTAGAGTTTTGAATCAACATACTCCATAGCCTTTGTGTAAGTATAAGGATCCCTGTCATGTTCATCCCATTCAGCCAAGAAGACCTCCCCATTAAACATATACCTCTTAGGTGGACGCCCGATCCTCCCACTGCGCCAAAGCCCCTGAGGTTGTTGTTCAAGTTCGTTTGGCTTTTCTACACTGATCGGAATGGTTTCATTTGGAACCTCTGGAGTGATCAGATCACTCCTTAACTCCGCAAGCATCGCTTTGCTTCGAGGCTTAAAGTCGTCCATGTAACTCTCCTCAAGGAAAGTTGCATTAGTTGAAACCACGACTTTATTTTCCTTTGGGTCATAGAAATTACCCTCTTTAGTCCCTTGTGGATATCCTATAAATATGCAAACTTCCAAACGTGCTTCCAACTTATTTGCATCCTTAAACAGGACATGAGCCGGACATCCCCATATGTGAATATGGTTTAAGGATGTCTTCCTGCCCGTCCACAACTCATGAGGAATTTTAGGGACCGATTTTGAAGGAACATTGTTTAAAAGATAACATGCGGTTTGTAGTGCATATCCTCAAAAGGATAAAGGCTATGATGAATAACTTATTATAGACCTGACCATGTCCAGTAAAGTCCTATTCCTTCTCTCTGCTACGCCTCTCTGCTGTGGAGTGCCTAGCATAGTCAAATGGGATAAAATCCCATTCTCTAATAAGTGTCCCAAGAACTCATCAAAAAGGTATTCTCCACCTCAATCAGATCAAAGTGCCTTTATGGGCCTACACAATTGCTTTTCCACTTCAGCCTAAAACTCCCTGAACTTGTCTAAAGTTTCACTTTTGTGATGCATCAGGTACACATACCTATACCTTGAGTAATCGTCAATAAAAGTGACGAAGTACTCATACCCTCCTCGTGCCTGGATGTTCATTGGTCCGCAAACATCACTTTGCACAAGTTCTAGAACCCTTTCGGCCCTATTGCCCTTAGACCCGAATGGTCTTTTGGTCATTTTACCCTCCAAACAAGATTCACATTGAGGTATAGATTCCACCTTTAAGTGACTTAAAGGTCCATCCCTTACCAACCTTTGAATCCTATTCAGGTTAATATAACCAAGGCGCAAATGCCAAAAATAAGTCTTATTAGAGTGAGAAGTTTTAAGTCTTTTAGAGTTATTATCATTCATCTGAGCATTAAGCAGTCAGTGTATCTTAGGTTTGATAAAATATAGATTATTTTACATCCATCCAGAACAGGAAAAAGATTTGTTTTTACCACTTTATCATTAAAAGAAACAAAATAGGAGTCTTTAAATAAACAAGCTATAGAAATTAAATTCCTTTTAAATTTAGGAACATAAAAACAATCTCGCAAAATTAAATTTCTATAATTATCAAAATAAAGATGGACGTCTCCCACTACTTCCGTTAAGACCAAGGATCCAACGTCCATCCAAAGCGTTAAGTCTTCATGTAGCAGACTTCTCGTTTCTTTGAACCCCTACAGAGAAACACAAACATGATTAGTTGCGCTAGAATCTATAACCCAAATGTCACTGGATTCCTCAACCAAACAAGGTTATAAATACAGAAGATCACACCTACCTCCTTTGGATAGGAAGTCCTTGCAATGCTTCTTGCTGTGCTCAACCTTCCCGCAGAAAAAGCACTTAAGCTTCTTCGAGTTCTTCTTCTTCTTTTTCTTGCTCTTGGTGCTAACAGGAATAGAAGACTTCCCGTTCTTGGCCCGTTGCATCTTTCCATTCCCAGAGTTGGGATTGGAACCAGAAGCAGCTACTATGTTGGCCTCTCCACCCGCAGGAGACTCCCTGATCAACAGTTCAAACTCATGTAACTGTTTCATTAATTCTGTTAAGGTCATATCTTGCCTATTGCTTAAATTAAATGTAGTTCTAAACGGAATAAATTCCTTTGACAGAGTCTCAAAGACCATAGTCATCTGAGTTTCAACATCGATGTCGGCTCCATTGGTTTGAGCCTCAGCGAGGTAACCCATGACCAACATCATGTGCTCCTTTACAGATGTACCCGACCTCTGCTTACAGTTAAGAAGTTTTCGAAGCGCCCCTTGCCACTTTGTTATGGCCTGGCCTCCAAACATATTTTCAAGATTATCCAAGATTTACTTCGCAATCTCATAATCTTCATGTTGAGCCTGCAGCACGTTATTCATTCTGGCCATAACATAGTAGCGGGCCTGATCATTTACATCTTTTCAGCGATCGTATGCTTGGAATTGCTCATTGGTGGAATCTCCGGTAGGCTTAGGAGGACAAGGGGTTGTTAGCACAAATTTTAGTTTCTCACAAGAGATTACGATATTCAGGTTCCGTTTCCAATCATTATAATTCTCTCCGGTTAATAGGTTTTTATCAAGTATCAAAGATAAATCATTTTTAGACATTTTTAATCTGCAATAAAGAATCATATACCAAACATAAGCAAACATATAATAATAATTTAGTAAGATAACACAATCATGTAAAAACATACAAATGTGTTTATGTGTCAAAACCTTGAAAATGTCTCAACCTTACAACGATAATTCCCAACTCAGAATTCAACAAGCTCCTAGGGGAGTCATGCCAAATTTAGTCAGGAACACGGATCCCCTCCTAATTAATATATGTCATCCAGGACCTGTATGATCCAACATATATTAATAATCGTTTCTTTAGCCATTAATTTTATTAATAGAGCTCTTAGGGGAGGTTAATAATAAAGTTAACGTGAGTGTATAACCATCGTTTCAATATTTTATCCATGATTTATAATCACCACCTAGGGGTGTGCAACCATAAATCATGCTAAAATACCTTATCCTTTTAGAGATCGAATCTGGTACATGATAGAAATCCCTTCCTAGGGGTTGGGACCATCATGTTCTTCCTATGGACCAACGATGGAGGCCGTAGGTCTTCTCTTCAAAAACCTTCTCCCACTCAATCGTTTGAAATCAATGTTTTATTTTAAAAAACATGCATGAACAATTTTAATGTGAGCGGCACTCCTTACTCTATATGACATGTTATCAATATACATGAAAAATCATATTATAATACAGACAAGCAAAGCAATCAAGCAAAGCTACAAGCAAAATAATAATAATCGTAATATTATGGTTCCACCCTAGAGAATAGAAAACAATGATTACAAGAGAATAATCGAAACATATTATCGATTCTTCATTCTTGAATGCTTAAGTTGTATCCTTCTTTATGCATGTCCATCTTAGAGTCTTCAATCCCGTACGAATCGAATACTTCATATTTCTGGTCATATCCAAATTTAATGTTTCTTAGAATTGTCCCAAAAATAAAATTAAAATTGCATTGAAAAACTGCACTTTTTTTGAAAAATTTTTTAGCTCTCTGTCGGCAAGCCGATCTGGGTCATCGGCCTGCCGGTCATGACCCACCGGCCTTTGGATCTTCACGGATCGGCCTGTCGATTCATGACATATCGGCCTACCGCCAAAGCCACCTGATTTTGGCCCCGCTATTGGCCTACCGAACCTCATGTCTGGCCTATCGATCTGCGACCATCGGCCTACCGAACGGGAGGGTTCGGCATGCCAACCGAGCAGAAATCACTCGTTCCAGAAAATACAATTTTTAATGCAATTCATTAATTTTATTTTCAACAATTCAAAAACATAAAATTAGAGACTTCAAAAACGCCTGGAAGTGCCATCATCTATCTTCTAGATCTGCCTTCTAGATCTATCGTCTCCGAACGATTATTTAATTACAAAATTCTTAAAATTTAAATTTAAATAATAATTCTTAGACGGAGATGATAGTCCGCCATCTAATTACATGAAAAACCTAGATACATATTCTAACCTCTAAGGAACCATAACCGGTATAAATAAATTAATTAATTAATAATTAAATAACCATTTAATCAACCATAATTAATTAATAAACATTCACCACATAATCCAAGACAGCATAAAAGTATATAGAAACCTAGAGTGCCAACTCTCTATAAAATTAAATTCAAGCATAAGAGATATTAAGATCACAAAATTTATACATATAATATGATCACAAACTCATAAATTTATGTAAAAACTCTGGCTCTAATACCAATTGTTTAAAAAATAGTACGCAGCAAAATTTTTAAAATTTAATATCAGAGTATTTTTCAAAACACAAGTTTGACATGCTATATGCATAAATTAACCAGATCTTAATAACCTTTGAATGCTGAAGAACTTCCGTAATCTGTGAAGAGAAGTAACGTTCCAGAAGAGCCTCAACCAACTAGTCTTCTTCGCTATTCTCTATCCATGATTGGATTGAGTGTGGGCTCACACGTACAGCTCTTCCTACAGGTGACACTCCTTCCAACCAATTGAGAGAACCTAAAGTTAGAGTTTGAGATTTGTGAACAAGAGCTCTCAGGGAGTTTTAGATTCTCACCAGCAGAGTATCACTCTTAATCTCTCAATTGATCTGAATAACTTATGTGACTTACTCCCTATTTATAGAGGTTAGGTCTAGGGTCAATCCTTATCAGATTAGGTCTCAAAAATTCGAATCAGAATCCAATTTGGATGAATATCTGATAAAATTCACGTGAAAATGCGTAATCTTTTTTCCGCACATCGACAAGCAGAACTTGAGGATCAGCATGCCGAACTGTCGAAAAAAAAGATCTCAATGAATTTTTTATTTTTCACCTGAGATTCTATAAGATAAGGTCTCAGTTTTAATTCAAATAACCCAATAGAGAAGTTATCTAATTAAAACAACTTTATCTAAACAATCTCTAGGAAAATAAATGAATTCTAAATAATTCTACAAGTTTATCTTGATTTAATTGATTCAAAATTAAATCAACTAATAAACAGACAAGAATTATCCGATCCCAATAATTCAACAAGTTTATCTTGATTTAATTTTGTCACAAAATTAATTCAACCGATAAACAGACATGAATTATTTGATTCTTTCGAATTTCAACCAATCTAATAAATTTGACATAAGTCACCAATTATTGGAAAAGCACGTCGTATCGTTATAGGATTTTATGAGCTAGCAAAGGGGACCAAATGGACCTATATAGTTCAAGCTCCCGATAATTATGAAACCCAATATCCCAGATATACATTTCATAATTATCAACTCCAACGCTACTCCACTAAAAGCTTGGAGCTGCACTCTCAAACTATATAGAATTACGAAGCCCGTATAGCTAAGTCTCCATGACATATCATAGTGTATCGTATCCTCATAGGATTTTCCATAATCGACTTAAGGACATATTCTGTCTTACCTTCTCGATTATTTTTATCTTACGTTCCATTATCTCACCATCGAAAAACTTACCATCCAAAGACAGTATACCATTCGGTTACGCCTATGTATCCAAATGGTTGAGTGCTCTAGTTTTTCAATTACAGGATAACGTATATAAGAGGATATCATTGCTCCTAAAGAGGAGCTATGGATTCCATATCTATGAATAACAGGTCTACGCTACCAAGAGTCATGCCTTCAATGTACCAGCATGCATACCACTATTAAGATGTGGGTGTCACCCTTTGGTACATCAAAAGACACAAGTCAAGACAACAGGTCCACTATTCATCTCAGGATTAAGATACAATACAAATGATTGTCTAAAGTGAATCGATTTACCGAGATAAAATTATTAATCCAAATCAATTCACTTTATGTCTCGATCCAACACATCGTCACCCATGACAACGTGCCAATATTCTATTCATGGAGTCCACCTCTGATGGTCAAGACAAACCATCTCCCAATAGAGATATAGATAACATAATAATCTTTACATGAATAAAGCACCCAACTTTATTCCCTCAATTGCGGATCTTATGATTTAGACCGTCACCTTAAGAATCGTGTCTTTCGCATAATCAGTCTATCATATGCCTAATTCTTAAAGGTTTAGGCCGACAGTCTCAGACTATAGTTTGTTTACATACATTCAACAAATATGAATGTAAAGAGGACAAGATTTTGGTATATTAATAATGAATAAATTCTTTATTGATAAAAATGTCTTCAAAAACATATTACATTTTTACTCCTGAGGGCATTCATGTCTAACATGAATCACTCGTCAACTCCTGAAGCACCACTTTTCTTCAAGGCTTAAAGTCGTTGATGTTACTTTCCTCAAGGAATGTTGCATTTGTTGAAACTACGACTTTATTTTCTTTTGGGTTATAGAAATAACCCCCTTTAGTCCTTTTTGAATATCCTACAAACACACAAACTTCCCAACATGCTTCCAACTTGTTTGTTTCTTTGGCAAATATGGTTTAAGGAAGTCTTTCTACCTGTTCACAACTCATTAGGAGTTTTAGGAACAAATTTTGAAGGTTTAGACTAACCGTCTTAGAATTTTCTTTGTTTATTATACATTCAATATAAATGATCATAAAGAGGACAACATTTGGTATATAAATAATAAATTAACTATTTATTGATAAAATGTATCTAAAAATATTTTACAACATTTTACTCCTTGGGGTACTATGTCTAACATCTGATCCTTATGCACCATCATTGTTTCTCCAATAATGTCTCTAACCTTTCACCCATCTGTAGCAAGCGTCCTTCCAATGGGAGATTGTGAATTTGCACCCAAAATTTTATACAAGTAGAAATCTTCACTCTTAACAATATCTTGATATCCACGGGCTTCAACCCAAGCAAAGCCCTATCGAAACTCCATGGTTCTTATTTGAGTTCTCTATCCCAATCCTGCTCATAAGCAAAGGAAAAAATAAATGCCTCTAGCAACCTCATTGGACACAACCCTGTTCACACGCCAAATAGCAATCATAATAGACTTGAAATAGCGTTTATTATACGGTTTAGACGAAAGGAGTTTCCCCACTAATAGAATCATTCCGCATTTCATCACATTCCGACCCTCCTCAATAATAGAATCATCAATTCCGACTACATCCTCCTCCTCAACCTCAATGGAGAGATGTCTCCATCAATTAACAATGTCATCCATACAAGCAGCAAACACAAGAAAAGACTCACCAGAAACTCACACGAATATCACAATTGTCAACTTTCATAAACTCAAAGAATGGAGACCCTAGGAGAGATACGAGAGAGATATATGGACGGTTATTTAGTTGCTAATTTCATATCTCAAAAGAAATGAAAAATTAATTTAAATAGAGATATTGAATATTTAAAAGATTCCTTGGATTTTTAATTTTGAAATAAATTTGATTAGATTTTAATTGATTTTTTTCCTGGATTTGTAAAGGTTTTATCTTAAATTCGAAAAAATTACCTAATAAGAGTTTTTGACTAAGCCCTGAAGTCCTCAAGATTCTTAATTTTGAAATAAATTTGATTAGATGTTAATCGATTTTTTCCTGAAATTGAAATTTTTTTCTTAAATTGGTAAAAGTTATCTAATTAGAGTTTTTTTTTTTTAACAAAAGGAGAAAAGAATACAATTATTTTTGAGCAGGGCTCAAGTGACTAAAATATGATTGAAACGAAGGGGATTATAACCAACCAACCGCCTTTTAGCTTTTGACTCCCTGACGTCGCCAATTTCGGAGAGCAAAATGGGTTAAAACGAAAATGCGCATTAAACACAGACAAAAACAGTCAAAAAGTAAGCAAAAAATGGTCAACATCAAGCCAAAAAAAAAAACCGAAAAAAGGTGTATATTCATTTACGTTCTGTTTCGGCTTTTGCCATGCGCGGAGCAAGAACCGCGCTTAGCGACCTAATCTATCGAAGCAACAAATTAAAAAGACTTGTACTAGTCTACCACTACCACCGCCATTACCAAGCACCCTAATAAAACTCCATACTCCTTTCATTTTCCTCTTTTATCTATAATTTCTCAGAAGGTATTTATTTGTTTGTATATTTCTCAAAGTCTGGTACATGGCAAAACTCCATACTCTTTTTCATTTTCATCTTTTAATCAATAATTTCTCATGAAGTGTTTATTTGTTTCTATAATTCTCAAAGTCTATTTATTCATGATATCATTTGTTGTATTTCTCCGTGTCTCTCTTTCTGCTTCTAGGTTACATGCATTCTTTCTCTTTTCTCCCTTTTTATTCTTTTCTCTCTTTTTTTTCCTCTCTCTCAATAAAGGGTTGCGCATTATTTTCCGTCTAAAAGTGTACTGATTTCTGTTTTCTAACAGCCTGAAAAGTATTGATACAGAGAGAAAAAAAAAATGATCTTATTGAATGAGAAAAAAGTTCGATTGTTAGTTTATTTTCTTTTCCTCTCTCTCTCTTTTTTTTTTTTTTTAAGGTGGCCTTTAAAATATCTAGATACAGCAGAGGCGGTTGTTTGTGCGGTGTGTTTCTCCTTTTCTGTTCTTTGTTATTATTATAATGATTTTCGTCAAAAAAAGACAAAACGAAAGAATTAAATTGTTCTGTATATTATTTGATAACTTGTTGATATAATCATTGTCGTTATTAAAAAAAATAAAAAACTGTTGTTTATGATAATTCCCAGATTGACTTACGTGTGTGAAAACTCGATTCATACTCGGCCTTTCTCGTATTTGTTTTGAGAAATAAAACTCTGTGCATCAAGAACAAAAACCCCTTTTTCCTGTTTATTTTGGCCAATTTTAAAATGATACGGCTTGTTTTTATGTTTTATGTACCTTGCTCTGATTATTAAAGAATTAAAAAATTATGTTGGCTAATTAGAGTGTCGTCTCTTGTAGATTTTTCCCTCATGATTATTAATTTTCTATTGGTTTTTGAGGAATCTAAAAAATTGATTGAAACAACTTCAAACCAGGGGAATTGAATTATAATTGTTTTATATGTGGGTCCAAACGGCTGAGTCAAACCCATTTTCCATTATTTAAAAGCATTCAAGGCCAATTGAAATTTATAAATTTTTAAGCCATGCTCTTTGGCTCTTAGGGTTCTCTTCAAGTATTCAATTTTTGAGTCCTCTTTTAATCTTTTGAAAAGCAGTCTGCCAATATCATTCCTATATGAATATATGTTATAATTTATAAATGTCTGTATATTCTGCTAGCTCATCATTTGCTTGATGGGATAACTATTAACTATGTCCAGATTATATCTTCAACTATATTGAGTTGTCCACACGGGTGCCTCCTTTTGGCGCTATTTTCTATTTACTCTCACCTTGTTCAACTACCAAAAGCACTAGCAAAACAGTGGAACGGGTTCATAATCATTATGCTCATGACATTATAGTTGTGGGTTTGTGTTCATAATCAATTGATCCACGGGTATTGGTTGTAGGTGAGTTTTTGCTGAAAAGTGCTAAGCAAAACAAGGCTCCATAGCAAATAGCAGAACTGAAAAAGAACACACCATGGAAGAAGAAGATATTTACACAAAAGATGGGACTCTGGACATCAACAAAAACCCTGCTAATAAGAAAACGACCGGACATTGGAAAGCCTGCCGCTTTATTCTTGGTATGATCTTGTCTTTGTTTTCGCCTTTAAATTTTGTCTCAGCTAAGTCACTTTTGTCTATTAGATATCTGTTGTTACTAAATGTTTTTTTGGCAGGAAATGAGTGCTGTGAGAGGTTGGCATACTACGGGATGAGCACCAATCTGGTGAACTATCTTCAGAAACGGCTCAATATGGGAAATACTACTGCAGCAAATAATGTCACAAATTGGTCCGGAACCTGTTACATCACACCGTTAATCGGTGCCTTTCTCGCTGACGCATACTTGGGAAGATACTGGACAATCGCTAGTTTCTCAATCGTCTATGTCTTTGTAAGTTTCCTGCCAAAACCGCTTTCATATCATAATATCCAGCAATCCTTTCATTCGAAGTTATTCTAACATTCTTTCAAGCTTCTAGTTCTCTCAACTTTGAATTTTGACCTTTATTTCACCCCGAATTTGCTTACCTTTATCAGAAATCAAAATAATTCAGCGTACTAAACTAATGATTCTATCTGTGTATAACATGATGTTCTCCTCCAATATGCTTAACCATTTTGAAGCTGTTGAACTTTACCCGCAGGGGATGACTCTCTTGACCTTGTCTTCTGCCGTTCCTGGACTGAAGCCATCATGCGACAAGGCTGGTTGTCACCCAAAACCATCGCAGAGTGCCATCGCCTTTATAGCTCTCTATATGATCGCACTTGGTACTGGTGGTATCAAGCCATGTGTTTCATCTTTTGGTGCAGACCAATTTGACGAAACTGATGAGGAGGAGAGGAAGACAAAGAGTTCTTTCTTCAATTGGTTTTACTTTTCCATCAATGTTGGAGCGATGATTGCTTCATCGGTCCTAGTCTATATTCAGATGAAAGTGGGATGGGGTTTGGGATTTGGCATCCCTGCAGTTGCGATGGCCATTGCAGTTGTGTTTTTCTTCACTGGCAGTAGGTTGTACCGTCTTCAAAAACCTGGAGGAAGTCCCCTTACAAGGATCGCTCAGGTTATCGTTGCATCGTTCCGGAAATTCAAAGTACAAGTCCCCAAAGACAAGTCCCTCCTTTATGAGACTGCTGATGAGGAATGCAATATCCAAGGAAGCCGTAAGCTTGAGCACACAGGCAAGTTAACGTAAGTAAGTTATAGCCAATGGTTTTTCAATAACAGGTGACCATAACGTTCTTTTCTATACTAACTTTTATGCTCAGTATTAGTGCCGAAATCTGTTATACATGACTATTTATACAAGTTAAACATCAGGATTACTAATCAAATGAGACAACAAGATCGCTCAGGTAGATAGCAAATTGTTTTTAAATAGATAGATTAATGTTAAGTGCTTAGCAAATTCAGCTTGACTATAGGCTACCCTCTGGCCTTGACTTACCCTATAAAGTAAAAGTAAGTTCTCTTGTTTTAAACAACAAACGCTGTCAATAAAGAATCAACCAGCTAAGCGACCTCTTTTCTTGTATGGGAAAGCTATGTAATTCATTTTTATGAGCTCTTCTGATGCTCATTGTTGTCAATTTGCAGCTTCTTTGACAAGGCTGCTGTGCAAACCGAAAACGACCATATAAAGGGTGGGTCAGCAAGCCCATGGAGACTCTGCACAATTACTCAAGTCGAAGAGCTCAAATCTGTTATTAGGTTACTTCCAATATGGGCATCTGGGATAGTCTTCTCCACAGTTTACAGTCAAATGAGCACCATGTTTGTGTTGCAAGGGAACACATTGGACCAACACATGGGTCCACACTTTGAAATCCCATCCGCTTCTCTTTCTCTATTCGACACTCTTAGCGTTCTCTTCTGGGCTCCTGTGTATGACCAGATCATCGTCCCATGTGCAAAGAAGTTCACTGGTCGTGAACGGGGCTTCACTCAGCTACAAAGAATGGGAATAGGACTTGTCATTTCCATCATTGCCATGATATCTGCTGGGGTTTTGGAAGTTATCCGTCTAAGCATTGTCAGGAGTAACAACTATTACGACTTGAAGTACATTCCTATGTCAATATTCTGGCAAGTCCCGCAATACTTTCTCATAGGATGCGCTGAAGTTTTCACCTTCATCGGGCAATTGGAGTTCTTCTATGACCAAGCACCCGATGCCATGAGAAGCATGTGCTCCGCGCTCGCCCTCACAACTGTTGCATTAGGTAATTATTTGAGCACTGTGCTTGTTACTATTGTGACCACTGTGACTGCGAACAATGGAAGTCTTGGCTGGATTCCGGATAACTTGAACAGAGGCCATCTTGACTACTTCTACTGGCTCTTGGCAATTCTTAGTCTTCTCAACTTCTTTGCGTATCTCTGGATTGCCAAGTGCTATACTTACAAAAAGGTAGCCGGGCGTCCAGGCTGATGATACAAGACACCTGTTTTTAGTTACATTTACTATGGTGTTCTAATCCTTTATTTTTATGTAAAGATTTGATCGCTTTGTTGGATATGAATCTAGTTATTTGTTGATATTTTCTAGTATGCTTGTTTGTTTTAGTCAAGATTTTAAGGGTTTTTTTTTTAATTCTTTTTCATCATCGAGTTGGAATACAAGTAAAAATTTACATTGGCAGATTTGGCATGGTTGTGTTGTTATTCTTGCTGCTGTTACTTTTGTTGAGCTATTGTTGTGCTATGCTATTGTTGCGTTGTATTATGGAGTAGAAGTAGGATAGGCATTTGGTAGATTTTTTAAAAAGTTGATGTGATTACGATGGGCAAAATTTTAGATGTTTTGTAAACTATATATAAAATGGCTGTGTAGATATTTGATGATAAAAATAGACGTAGTTTACTGTACATATTTATAGTTTTAATTTCTAATTTTAATTTTAAGGTTAAAATTTGTAATATTTTTATATATACCCAAAAATATGATTTTAATATGGGTTAATAATATAACGATACCTCGTAGTTTCAATTATTTTTAATTTATCTATTTGCTTTTAAAAACTACAAATACATCCTTTAAATTTGAAAATTTGTTTCAATTTTATTCTTTCTAGGCTTTCTGGACAAAAAATATAGATAAGACAAACATACCTTTAATTAGACTGAATTTATTTTTGAAATATATGTTTTAATTTTTTAAATATTTTACTAAAAAATAAAACTTGAGATCTTTTTTTTAATGTGATATTTGTTTTAGGATTTTTAATATCTTTAAATCTATAAAATATTTTTTGTAATTGTTTAAGGGTGATTGTGTTATTCTGTCTAATTTTTACTGCACATAGGGATGGAATTTAAGTAAAATTTTCAAATTTAAAGGATGAATTTTTAGTTTCTGAAAACATAGGGACAAATTGAGTAGTAGTTAAGACTAGAATGTATAATTATATACTTAATCTATTTTTTAATATTATCCTTTAGAGAGAGAGAAATAATGCATTTTTATTACATTAAAAAGTGCTTCAAAACCAAAAAAATTACAATAAAAAAAATAAATTCTAAATGTTTGATCTATTAGCCTTATTTTAAAGCATTAAAAATTTTGGCAATTTTTATAAAATTTTAGTTTTTTTTCAAGCATTTTGTTGGGTGTCGCCATCAAAAGGGTAACAGTGGCGGTATCTATGCCACATATCGAATACCAACCAATAATTGAGGTGGTATTATCGATGGATACATACCAGTAGCCGGGCAGATATCGGATACGAAGCGGTAACTACGATGGATACTAGATAATGGTCAACGCTTTGAGGGTATAATATTTTTAAATGTAGTGTGATGATGTGGCATAGTATTTTTCATCATGTTTTAGGATCAGTCAATCCAAGCCTTAATTTTACAATAACACCCGCCTAACTTAATCACATTGCTAATGTATAATTAAGCTAAACGGCGTCGTATTCAATCCAAAACCAATGTAATTATTTAAGAGAATAGTGAGTAAATTTGAACTTTTAAAAGATCTTATAATTTACAAATAACTAGAGGTCTATGCTCAAAAAGATGGGTCGTCAATAAAAATATATACAATAATTTATGTCTCAAAATGAAACATTGCAAAAACATACTTATAACAATTCCATAGTAATTACAAATACCAAAATATGATATGTAAACAAAAGTGTGCCCATATAAGATCAGCAGTGTCCATATACGCAGAGTCACGAGAATGGAGAGCATGTCAGTTGACCTCTAAATCAACACTATGAGATGTACCCTCATCTACATCACAAGAACAACATGAGCTAATTCCCAGTAAGAAGAAACTATACAATTCAATGTAGTGGCATCATGTATGAATGATAACTCTAGTTTAGAGAGTTATTTGGCCACTTTTAATTAACAAAAATTACTATGTTCTTAAGAAAAATTACATGAAACATCCAACTTTTTCATAAAAGCATGCTTTTATTGATGTAGGTTGAAGAAAGAAAGAAAACAAAACAAAAGGGAGCAAGAGCACAAGAAATCCGAGACCGGACCTTATTGGCAGAGTTAAAGCGCCGCGGCGCCCAAAGAGCAGCGCCGCGGCGCCGGAGTGATACTGAACCATGATTTTTGGACGCAAAACAAGGGATTTGTTAACTTAAGAGTAGTATAAATAGAATAGTCTTGGGTAGCTAGGTTATCGGTTAATTTTGGAGAGCGTTGTTTATTTTTCTTAGGAGCCGTCAAGCATTCCGGAGTAAGAAGTGAGAGAATTGGTGACAGAATTTCTTGCTCTCTTAACTCTTGATGTTTGATTCAATTAAATTTTCAGATTTTATTTCTTTTTCAATTATGTTCTAATTTTCTTAGTTAGGGCTATGATGTAACCTAATCATGATGATGTGAATTTCATATTTATGCACCATAATTGATTTTATTCATGTGAGTTATGTGTTATTATGTTTAATGCTTTTAAATGATTAGCTATCATTTAAATGATCTGATGTGCATGTTCAAAACTGAGAAGGGAGAATTATGCAAATGCTTCATCTAACATATAACCATGAATTAAATATGGATAGAGATATACCATATTATTTGTGTGGCTTTATCTGGAAAGTTCATGAATCCTAATGCATTCTGATTTATTTAAATTCACATAGAGATATAGTGAGTTAATAAACTGAGTAGGTTTGCTATACCTAGAGATAGGATAGTAAATAATTTAGGAATTTCCGTCATCACATGTGTATTATTGATTGGGTTGCATAATTTTATGAAATTCATATCTAGTGATTATGGTGAAATCAAATGCCTTAACGCCTTGTCTTATTGAAGTATCTCTTGAAATTAATTGTAATTTTTATTCATAATTTAGTACTTTAGTTCAGTAGTTTATTCAATCACAACTTGATATGATTAACTAGATAAACCTTGGAGTTAATCCAACTTTAGTACTTAGTTAGATTATTATACAACAGTCCCTGTGAGACGATACTCTTACTCACTATTGTATTACTTCATCGATAACGTGCACTTGCGTTAGTGAATTTTACCAAACAAGTTTTTGGCGCCGTTGCCGGGTACTACTTGTTTAATACTAATTAATATTAATACCGGATAACTCTTGATTTAATCTAGTTTCTTTTATTTTGTTCATTTTTAGGAGTGCGTTGGTACATGAGAAGAACTAAACAAGGGGAACTTGTTAAGTTTGATCCAGAAATCGAGCGTACTTTCAAAAGACTGTTAAGAGAACAGAGAAATCACACTAAGAAAATGGCGGATGCAAGTGAAGCTGAAAACCCTCGCCGACTTTTGAGAGATTATGCAGCACCAACTGTTCAAGGTGCCACTTCAAGCATTAGGAGGCCGGCTATTCAAGTGAACAACTTTGAGATCAAGCCATCTCTCATCCAAATGATTCAACAATCGGTGCAATTTAGTGGGCTACCTTGTGATGATCCAGACGCCCACATTGATGCATTTCTCGAAATCTGTGACACTATTAAATTTAATGGAGTGTCCGATGATGCAGTTAGACTGAGATTGTTCTCATTCTCGCTGAGGGATAAAGCCAAGAATTGGCTCACATCTCTTCCTATAGGATCAATCACCACCTGGGATACTATGGCCTAAAAATTCCTCGGTAAGTTTTTCCCTCCAGTAAAATCTGCAAAAATGCGTAATGATATTACTAATCTCTTGCAGATGGACAATGAGTCGTCATACGAGGCATGGGAAAGATTCAAGGAGCTACTAAGGAGGTGCCCACATCATGGATTACCAGTCTAGATGCAGGTACAAACTTTTTACAATGGGTCTAGTGCAAGTATCCGGGCTACCATTGATGCAGCTGCAGGTGGGACATTAAATAATAAAACACCTGAGGAGGCTTTTGATCTAATAGAAGAGATGGCATCAAACAACTATCAGTGGCCTACTAAAAGGCTACAAACTAGGAGAACGGCAGGAGTTCATGAAGTGGATGCATTATCTGCACTCACAGCTCAGTTTGAAGCACTTAACAGAAAAATAGACCATATGAGTGCTTCAGCTATGAAAATTCAGAATGCCGTATATGAATTTTGTGGTGGAGGACATGCCAGCAATGAATGCCAGGTAGGTAACAATTTTGCTCAACCTTCTGAAAATGCTAATTTTGTTGGAAATTTTAACAGGTCACAAAATAATCCTTATTCCAACACTTACAACCCGGGGTGGCGGAATCATCCAAATTTTTCATGGAGCAATCAAAATGCCAACAAAAGGAAGCTGGAGGATTATGAAACAGTGAAATTGAATGAGGAATGTTCAGCCATTCTGCAGAATAAGTTGCCGCCTAAATTAAAAGATCCAGGGAGTTTTACCATTCCTTGTACTATTGGTGACTCTTATTTTGAAAAAGCATTATGTGATTTAGGGGCTAGTATCAATTTAATGCCTTTTTCTGTCTTTAAGAAATTAGGTTTGGGAGAGGTTAAAGCAACCACAGTGTCACTTCAACTTGCAAACCGAACAATTAAGCACCCAAGAGGTATTGTGGAAGATGTACTAGTAAAGGTTGACAAGTTTATTTTCCCTGCAGATTTCATTGTTCTAGAAATGGAGGAAGATCATGAGGTTCCGCTCATTTTAGGCCGTCCTTTTCTAGCGACTGGAAGAACCTTGATAGATGTGCAACAAGGAAAATTAATTCTCAGGGTTCAAGATGATCATGTCACCTTTAATGTGTTTGAAGCAATGAAATATCCCTCAACTGATGATTCTTGCTTTAGAATTGACACTATTGATAAACTGGTATCTAAGATTTTTCAGGAAGATGTTTTCAAGGATTCGCTTGTAGCTTGTCTAACCCAATCTACTGGTGCGGATGTTGAGAATGAGGAAATAAGGGAATATGTAGACTTTATGGAGGCAAATCCACCAATTCCGAGGCATAAGGCATTGCAACTTGAAGAAGTGGGACAATCCATCACAAGGCCTAAGCCGTCAATTGAAGAGCCTCCTATTCTTGAACTTAAACCCTTACCTTCTCATTTAAAATATGCATATTTAGATGGAAATTCCTCACTACCTGTAATTATTTCTTCTTCTTTGACAGATCTTATGGAGGAAAAACTGCTTAGGGTGTTAAGAGAGCACAAAGGCGCAATTGGATGGAAGATTGCAGACATCAAGGGAATAAGCCCCTCCATTTGCATGCACAAAATTCTTATGGAGGAGAAATACAAGCCCACCATTCAACCCTAAAGGCGTCTGAATCCAAAAATGCAAGAAGTGGTGAAAGCTGAGGTTATCAGACTATTAGATGCCGGGATCATCTATCCTATATCTGATAGTTCATGGGTAAGTCCAGTGCAAGTTGTGCCGAAGAAAGGAGGTATGACTATTCAAAAGAATGACAATAATGAGTTAATTCCAACTAGAACAGTTACTGGGTGGCGTGTTTGTATGGACTATAGAAAATTAAATGATGCCACTAGAAAAGATCATTTTCCTTTACCATTTATTGACCAAATGTTGGAAAGACTTGCAGGACATCAATTTTATTGTTTTCTAGATGGATATTCAGGGTATAATCAAATCCCTATTGCACCCGAGGATCAAGAAAAGACCACGTTCACTTGTCCCTATGGCACTTTTGCATATAGAAGGATGCCATTTGGTCTTTGTAATGCACCGGCAACTTTTCAGCGTTGTATGATGGCCATTTTTTCTGATATGGTTGAGAAATTCATTGAAATTTTCATGGATGACTTTTCTGTTTTTGGCACATCATTCGATTTATGCTTACATAATTTGGCATTGGTGTTACAAAGATCTGAGGAAACTAACCTTGTTTTGAATTGGGAAAAATGTCATTTTATGGTGCAGGAAGGGATTGTGCTTGGACACAAAATCTCAAAAGACGGTATAGAAGTTGATAGAGCCAAAGTGGAAGTTATTGCAAAATTGCCTCCACCCACATCTGTTAAACTTGTTCGCGGATTCTTGGGGCATGCTGGATTTTATAGGCGATTTATAAAAGATTTTTCAAAAATTGCTAGACCTTTGTCTAACTTCTTGGTTAAAGATGCCCCGTTTGTGTTTTCTAATGAATGCTTGCAGGCCTTTAACACTTTGAAAGAAAAGCTTGTGTCAGCACCTATCATGGCAGCGCCTGATTGGGATTTACCTTTTGAGCTCATGTATGATGCAAGTGATTCAGCAGTTGGAGCAGGCCAACGAAAGAACAAAATTTTTCAAACTATATATTACGCTAGTCGAACCTTGTCGGGAGCACAACTGAATTACACAACTACAGAAAAGGAACTTCTGGCGGCAGTTTTTGCTTTTGATAAATTTCGTTCTTATTTGATTGGTTCAAAAGTAGTTGTTTACTCTAATCATTCTGCTCTGAAATACTTACTTGAAAAGAAGGAATCCAAGCCCAGGTTAATCAGGTGGATATTGTTGCTTCAAGAGTTTGATTTGGAGATCAAGGATAAAAAGGGAACTGAGAACCTAGTTGCAGATCACTTATCCAGAATTCTCAATCATGATGAAGTGGGCAGCCCAATTCTGGAGGAATTCCCTGATGAGCAGGTATTCTCTATCAAATCCCCGCGAGTCCCCTGGTATGCTGATTTGGTAAATTTTTTAGCAAGTAATGTTCTACCCCCTAATTTGTCATATCAACAAAAGAAAAAATTCTTTTCTGATGTTAAACACTATTTTTGGGAAGACCCTTTCTTGTTTAAAATTTGCGCAGATCAGATGATAAGAAGATGTGTTTCTGAGGACGAAATGGTAAGCATTTTATAACTTTGTCATGATGGGGAGGCTGGTGGTCATTTTAGTGGTTCTAAAACTGCTGCTAAAGTATTACAATCAGGTTTCTATTGGCCCACACTTTTTAAAGATGCACACTTCTATGTAGCCTCATGCGATCGATGTCAAAGAATGGGAAATATTTCTAGGAAAAATGAGATGCCTTTAAACAACATTATTGTGTGTGAATTATTTGATGTTTGGGGTATTGATTTCATGGGACCATTTCCACCTTCATTTGGGAATGAATACATCTTAGTAGTCGTTGAGTACGTATCTAAGTGGGTAGAAGCAGCTGCTGTACCAACAAATAACACTAAGGTCGTAGTCAAATTTCTGAAAAAGAACATTTTTTCCCGATTTGGCACCCCTAGGGCAATCATAAGTGATCAAGGGTCGCATTTCAGTAGTAAGCAATTTGAGGCACTTTTGGGAAAATATGGGGTTACACATAAGGTGGCACTAGCATATCATCCTCAGACTAGTGGTCAAGTGGAGATTTCAAATAGGGAAATCAAGAGGATTTTGGAGAAGACAATAAATGCCTCTAGGAAGGATTGGTCTATTAAGTTAGATGATGCACTTTGGGCATATAGGACTGCATTCAAAACTCCCATCGGGATGTCCCCTTTCAGGCTAGTTTTTAGAAAAGCATGTCACCTGCCAGTGGAACTAGAACATAAGGCTTATTGGGCAACTAAATGTTTGAATTTTGATGAGCAGTTGACAGGTGAGGCTAGGTTGTTGCAACTAAATGAGCTGGATGAATTTCGGCTCGATGCTTATGAGAATGCAAAGCTTTACAAGGAGAAAACGAAAAGATGGCACGATAAGCACATTCTTAGAAAAGAATTTGCAGTTGGTCAACAGGTCTTGCTCTATAACTCTCGTCTTAAATTGTTTTAGGTAAGCTGAAATCTAGGTGGTCAGGACCATTTACAGTAACACAAGTCTTTCCATATGGAGCAATAGAGGTGGCACATGATACCAAAGGCAAATTTAAGGTCAATGGTCAGCGCTTGAAGCCCTACTTTGGAGGTAGAGTTAACAGGAATAAAACCACCATCGAATTACAAGCTCCTACCAAGTGACATTGAGACCGTCTGGCTGAAGACAATAAAGCAAGCGCTTCTTGGGAGGCAACCCAAGCATTTCCTTATTTATCATGTCAAAAATAAAAATAAAAATAAAAAAATAAAAAAATATAAATAATTTAGGTTATCTTTGTTTAACAATATCATTTTGTTTTGCAGGAGTTGAAATCAATAAGGGAAAAAATCGCTGGGTGAACTTGGGCAGAATCCAAGCGCCGCAGCCCTCAATTTAGAGCGCCACGGCGCTGTTGTGGATGAATGAAAATCTCGTTGGCAGAAGGAAAGCGCCGCGGCGCTATAACACCAGCGCCGCGGTGCCATGAAAAAAAAAAAAAAAAAAAGGGCAGAACGCTAGCGCCGCAGCGCTGGAATTCAAGCGCCGCGGCGCTGTGTGCGTGATTCCGAAAAAAAAAAAAAAGGGGGGCGGCTTTAAACCTAACATTCCACTTTCCTTTCCCTCATTCTCACCATTCACTTTCTCTCTCTAAACTAAACTCCTCTCTATCACTTCTTCTTCTCCTCCTTCTCTCTAGAAAACTTTGCCCTCTTCATCTTCCAACGTTGTGGCTGCCATCTCCTTTCGGTTCGTCTTTCTCTTCAAGTAAGTTGCCTCCTTTCCATATCTTTGAGTATTTTTTTTAATTTTTGTTATTTTTATTTTGTTTATTATTTCATATTTGTGTGATTTTTTTTTCTTTAATTTGCACTTATTAGGTTTTCTTTCATGATTATAGTTAGATTTTAATATAGGAGGTCTTTGGTAAGTGAAATTTTGACGGTGTTAGGTTTTAATCTTTAAGCGTGTGTGCCATTTAAAAAAAAAAAGGCTTCTAAACGCACATGAATTGTAGCTTCATCATCCACCCTATATACCCGGTTTGTGAGTGAGGCCGCGAGAAAAAGACATAACAATGCCATTGTTAAGAAAACTGTAGTACCGGAACGGGGTTTAGACTTTAGTGATGGTTTTTCTACAGTCTTTTTTAATATGGTTATGCAAAGGGGATGGAGCAAATTTCTTGAGCAACCCGAGGCGGCTGTAGTCCCACTTGTCCGGGAATTTTATGCCAATGTTCCAGAACACACTAACCTCCAGGTAAGTGTACGAGGTAAGATGGTTTGTTTTGATAAAACAACCATTAACAGGTATTATGGGCTTCGAAATATTGATAATGATGATTATTATGAATACCTCAGTGAACATTTGGATTTTGAGGAAGTTCTTGGCACCATAGCTACTGCAGGCACCACGTGGAAATTAACACGGGGAGGCGAAGCGGTGTCGTTTCCCTCCTCCGCGTTAAACAGGGAGTACAAAGCGTGGTTGTATTTTATTGCGTCGAAATTAATGCCTATAATGCATTTTTCTGATGTTACCAAGGACAGAGCTGCCTTGTTATTTGCTATTGTTATAGGTAAAACTATTGATGTGAGAAAAGAATCCAAGACGGTAAAACTATGCATCGACGCCGGAGTCCCATTCGACCAAGAGGAAGAATTATTACAACCCATGAAAATCATTAACAGAAAGGTCGTGGGAAGCTTCAGAGACCAAGAAGTACGCCCTCCGTTTCGGCAAGACACTAATGCCTCCGCCTCGAGCCAACCCCCTCAGCCCGAACAAGTCACTCCCATAGCTCAACCGCCTGCTGTACCTACCCTTGAGTTACCGATCAGTGATCACTTGCGTCGTTTGGAATTGGGCCTAGAATATAATATTGCCATGACACGGGCAATTGCTCGACACTTGGGCATGGATGAATCTCAACTCCCACCTCCACTGCATTTTCCTGATCACCCTGAGCCTTAATTTCACTTCCCATTTTTATTTCATTATTTCGGTTTTCTTTTCATCCTCAATTTCTTAAGGTTTTTGTTTTGTTTGTGTTCCTTGTTGTCCAGATCACTTCTCAGAGTTCCCATGGCTGCACAAGTCCAATTGGCCTCATTTGTTACTCAGGGGGTTTCCTTACCTTTTCTTCTTTATTTATACATTGAGGGCAATGCTCTATTTAGTTTGGGGGGGAAACAAAATTTTTTGTTTGTTAAAACTTGTGTTAACCCTTTTTGAAACTTGAAGTGATACATTCCTGCATTGATGAATCTGGATATGATTGAATCCTTTATTTGGATGTCTTAAAATTCGTAGGAGGTGTGAATTTTTGTCTAAACGTGTGATGGATTTGTTGTTTAATTCTAATTCTGAATTTATGATCTATTTCTTGAGCACAAAAATCCTGAATTTTTGAATTGTGTGTATGTCCATTGATGTTCACCCATGTTTTATAATTCATCTGATTTCCTCTCGAGGTGAAATCCTAGCCTACATCTGACTGAAAACATGATTTAGGCCATTTTTGGATCATTTGAGCCGTTCAAGCCAACCTTGGTTAAATATCCCTAGTCACCTTGTTGAGCCTTGATGCATTAACCGTTCTTTCTTTGTCACCCACATTTGTTAAACCAGCCAATCATTTTTACCTTGTCCCACATCCCGTAAACATGTTGATCTCTGAAGAAGGTAAGCGTATTTTGGGAGGTAGAATGGAGCAAGGGAATTGTTGAGTTGTCTCTTGAAGCATAGAAGTTTTTGAGCCTGACGTGGTATTAATTTTGCTATTTAAGGATCTTATTAGTTTTCATATGATTTTATTCAAAAAAAAAAAAAAAACACAACAACAACACAAAACCAAAAAAAAAAGAAAAAAGAAAAAAGAAAAAAAAAGGATGAAACAACAACAGTGAGTGACTAAGAAAATGAAAGAGCAAAATTGAGTGCAGTTGAGGGCGATGGAGTAAGTTTGGGGATAGGGTCTAAATTGGTCAGAAGTTGGATGGTTTGAAGATAAGGGTAAATGTTGATTTGTACAGTTGAAGTGGTTTAAGGGTATACAACCAAGAGTGATTCTAATTGGAGTCTGGAAATCAACATGGCAGGGGTGAATTGAGCCTAAAATTTACTTTTATCTTACCTCTAGCACAGCCTGACGTTACAAGCTTAATAAAGCCCTAATGATTTTAGTTGGATGACTAGTCTACATTAGTGGAGAAAGGAATGAAAGGTGAACCTATGAAACATGTTTCTTTGCACAACTCATCAAAGCTTCTCAGAGTAATGTGGATGTTACTGAACTGCATACAATTTGAAAAGAATGGATAACACACACACGGGTCATGAAATTAGAATTAGTCTTAAATAGCAAATCGATCTCACTGTTTGGATGGAATTTGTTCTTTTCTGTGAATTGTAAGATGGAAAAATTTTGGAGGACATCTTGAAGGATTTGTTGGTCCATGTTTGTGTTACTTCTTGATTTTGCTCGAGGACTAGCAAAAGTTAGTTTGGGGGGTTTTGATAACTCTAGTTTAGAGAGTTATTTGGCCACTTTTAATTAACAAATATTACTATGTTCTTAAGAAAAATTACATGAAACATCCAACTTTTTCATAAAAGCATGCTTTTATTGATGTAGGTTGAAGAAAGAAAGAAAACAAAACAAAAGGGAGCAAGAGCACAAGAAATCTGAGACTGGACCTTGTTGGCAGAGTTAAAGCGCCGCGGCGCCCAAAGAGCAGCGCCGCGGCGCCCAAAGGAAAGTATGAGCAGCGAGAAGGCAGGAACTCAGCGCCGCGGCGCTGGGAAAGGAGCGCCGCGGCGCTACGGCGGAAAAGAAGAAAAAACAGAAAAGAAGCGCCGCAGCGCTGGAAAAGAAGGGCCGCGGCGCCAGAGTGATACTGAACCATGATTTTTGGACGCAAAACAAGGGATTTGTTAACTTAAGAGTAGTATAAATAGAATAGTCTTGGGTAGCTAGGTTATCAGTTAATTTTGGAGAGCGTTGTTTATTTTTCTTAGGAGCCGTCAAGCATTCCGGAGTAAGAAGTGAGAGAATTGGTGACAGAATTTCTTGCTCTCTTAACTCTTGATGTTTGATTCAATTAAATTTTCAGATTTTATTTCTTTTTCAATTATGTTCTAATTTTCGTAGTTAGGGCTATGTTGTAACCTAATTATGATGATGTGAATTTCATATTTATGCACCATAATTGATTTTATTCATGTGAGTTATGTGTTATTATGTTTAATGCTTTTAAATGATTAGCTACCATTTAAATGATCTGATGTGCATGTTCAAAACTGAGAAGGGAGAATTATGCAAATGCTTCATCTAACATATAACCATGAATTAAATATGGATAGAGATATACCATATTATTTGTGTGGCTTTATCTGGAAAGTTCATGAATCCTAATGCATTCTGATTTATTTAAATTCACATAGAGATATAGTGAGTTAATAAACTGAGTAGGTTTGCTATACCTAGAGATAGGATAGAAAATAATCTAGGAATTTCCGTCATCATATGTGTATTATTGATTGGGTTGCATAATTTTATGAAATTCATATCTAGTGATTATGGTAAAATCAAATGCCTTAACGCCTTGTCTTATTGAAGTATCTCTTAAAATTAATTGCAATTTTTATTCTTAATTTAGTACTTTAGTTCAGTAGTTTATTCAATCACAACTTGATATGATTAACTAGATAAACCTTAGAGTTAATCCAACTTTAGTACTTAGTTAGATTATTATACAACAGTCCCTGTGAGACGACACTCTTACTCACTATTGTATTACTTGAACGATAACGTGCACTTGCGTTAGCGAATTTTACCGAACAATGAACTCATAAAATTTTCATCGTACTTGTCATATCATAAAAATGTTTAATGCATGCATAATTATATACACCATGAGTTGCTAGCCTAAGCCTATTAATTATAAAACATGCAAGCATCCTAATGAACTTTTACCAAGCAATAGTGTCTCAATTGACTGACACGCTCTTCATTCTCGTGACTATATTTATGGACAATGTTAACCTTACATTAGCATACTTTTGTTTAAATATCATATTTTGGTACTTGTAATTACTATGGAATCATTATAAGTATGGCTTGGGTAGCATTTCATTTTGAGATGTAAATTATTATGAATATTTTATTTTCAGTCCATCTTTTCAAGTGTAGACCCATAGTTGTTTGTAAATTATAAGATTTTTAAAATTTTTCTACTATTTTCCTAAATAATTACATTGATTAGAATACGACCCTCTAGCGTAATTATACACTAGGAGTGTGATTAAGTTAGGCAGGCTTACACTTCCACTCATAACTATGAATTTATAATGGGGTCTACTAATACTTTTTCCTAACCCAATTTCACAAGTTGTTTTGTTAGAGAAAATTAGAGGGAATGTTCCATTATGAACACTCCTTATTAACAATGTCCTCCCTTTTTGACTTTTCAAAATTGCCCATTTAAAGTTTATTATCTTTTAAATTATTTTATTAATTGACTTTTTTGTCCTTAGTTCAAAAACCAAATTAAAAATAAACCTAAGTCTTTTTTTAATTTTCTTTTACCCGATGATATTCTTTTTATTTTTCTCTCTTTCTCCTCTCCTTTTCCCTCCACTCCCTCTATATTTCCCCCTTTCCTTCTCTCTCTTCTTTGTTCTTTTCTCCTCTTTCTTGTGCTCTCTTTGTCCTCTCTCTATGCCCTCTCTCTTTATATGTGATCTCTTCTCTTTGCCTCTCCCTCTCTTTCTTTTCTGCCTCCAGCTCCACTTCACATCTAGGCTCTAAGGGTGATGACAGTTGTCATCGTTTACATTTCTGTCTCTATCGATAATTTCCAACTCCACTTGTCATCGTCTTTTATTGTGGACGCTATCATCATCTCCATCATTTGGTTTTGATGGTAAATCTGATCAGTCATCTCTATTGCAGAAAATGACAAGCAATCCTAGGCGGTAAGGTCGCGCTTTTCTCCTCTAAATGCTGTCGCCACTCTTCAGTGTAGATATGCTGCGAAGATGCAAAAATCCACAAAGATCCGATTATTGCCATTAGATCCATGACGATGACTAGTTTTGTGGGCAAGCGAGCTGATTCACAGTAGCATCACTCGCCATTGCTCCCTGTTGGCATGCTATCTCTCCACGCTCCCAGACAAAATTGTGTCGTCAGTGGTCTCTATTTGTTTTTGCACTCATCTCGACCATTGCTTTCTAGATCCGACCATTGGTATGTGAAGAAATAAGATAGATCCGGTCAGGTCTAAAATTTTGTCTATTTATTTTCACCTTCAACAACATTGTGAAAAGTTTAGTTTTTATGGACATTTATCATAATAAAATCTCATATCTGCTACAAAGAAAAGGTCATATATGACTAGTTTAAGAAGTATAGAGAAGAAGTATAATCTGGTTTTTTTTAAAGCATAGCAGGGCTGAGCATATGATATTATTCTAAAAAAAATGGTGGATGATTAATTACTTTTTATTTCTTTTTTTTAATTTGGTATTTTATTAAAAGGATAATTTGGTGTCTTGAGGTGAAGTTTTATGCATGTTGTATCATGAGTGAGTATTTTACTTACAAATCAAACATTTCTTGAGCTTAGATATTACGTAAATCTTCAAGCATTTGTGATATTTTGATGTTTTAGTGTTATGTTGTAGGAATTTAATAAAATAAGGATTTATGAATTTCACGGTATTAAAAACGAAGGTTGGAAGGCTCCCTTGGTATAGGCAACCTCAGTCCAGTACTGCAGCACCGAAAATAGGCGCTGCAGCATTTAGTGGAGCATGCAGTCGCGCGCTAGCTCAGAACATACGTGTAGGGGTGAGCAAGAACTGTGCGGCTGCGTATCCTTGGGGCACCCCACAGGGGTTATTTCATGTCGATTTCATTTTTTTGGGCAATCTTGGCCCCAAATTTTTTATCCAATGGATCAAATTTGATGTTGAATGATCCCCAGTCTCTTAAAAATCCCAAAGCCTCTATTTTCCAAGACACAGAATGAAAACCATAATGAGCAAGGGAGTAAACCATAGCATTTCCTTCCTTTGGTACACAAAAGCATTTCCAACTATTACAGTCAGACATAAGACTAATACTCTCTGTTATAAGCACACCTGTATCAGCTAATGAAGGCTTCGACTTAATTTCCTGGACCAACTAAAGCACATCAACTTCCACGTCTTGAATCTGCAGTTGACTGAGTAGAAGACCATCTTAGAGAGCAATACCTTCAGTAATGGAGGAAGAATATACACCAGTGACTTTTTTTGCTGAACAACCAATGACAATACCGGCTATATTTCTCAAAATCATAGCCACACCAATGTAGTTCATGGCAGCATAGATTGCAATGTTCGTGTTTTGTTTCAATGATCCAGTATTAGAAGTCGACCACTTTAAATCCTTTTGGATTGTTGGGTTAAGAAGAACTTCGTCCTATTCCAATGGACATGTTAATCTCCTGTTAGTCTGCCAGCCAACTCCAAAGTTTCATGCACAGACCAAGATTTACCTCCATGGACCATAGAATTCCTACTAACCAAATAGCCTAAGCTATAGCATAAAGGATCTCCAAATCCAAAATCAAGACCACATTGCTCAAGTTGATACAAAGATTCTCAAAATACCATGCAGAAACTAACTTCAACTTCAGCCATATTGCTGATGTGACCCAGACTTGTCATGCAAACTTGCAATCCCAAAAAGCATGCCACATACTCTCCTCAAAATCATTGTAGTGTTTACAAATGGGAGAGCATTTTATCCCCCACCTAGCAAGACCAACAAAACACAGTAGTATGCCATTCACAGCCCTCTAAATAAAATTTTGAATTGCATTAGGAACATTTAAATTCCACAATCTCACCCACCAACCTCTATTCCAAGGATGGCAAAATTCGCTCTGCTCAGTCCGCTTGTCCATAGTTAGCCAATAGCCTAATTCAAAGAAAAACTGCGCTTTTAAGTCAAATTGCCATACCTATTCATCACTATATGGCCTCTGAATAAGTGGGGATGCTAAAAATCAGCAATTGATCTGCCGACCGAAAAACATTACAAATGAAATCCCTATTTTATTGCATGTTGAAAATAAAGACTTCAACCATCCAATCCCTCATTTTTTCACTTGCTAGAGCAATAGGACGGAACAAGCTCGGTCAGGGAATCCACAGGTTAGTGAAGATTCTTATATTGCAACTGGAACCAACACGCCTTTGGATTCCCTTTTTGAGAAGTTTAGAACCCCAAAGGAGGATTCTCCTAGTGAAGGAGGGATTACTACCGACATTCACCTATAAAATAGATGGTTATGAAATATTTGGCTTTAAATCTCTAGCCACCAAAGACTGAGGATTCTTAAGGGTCTGCCAAATTTGCTTTGTAAGTAAGGCTTGATTAAAAACACTCGTATCTCTAAATCCCATACCACCCTCTAGTTTGGACCTACAAACCCACTTCCACCTTATCCAATGAATCCTCTTATCTGCCTCATTACGCTCACCTCCTACTAGAATCTCGAGATGAGTGACTGAACCTCCTCACAAAGAGTTTGAATCCAAAATACACTTATAGTGTACGTGGTAGTTGCTTAGGCCATTGCTTTAATCAGAAATTCCTAACCAGCCATAGAATAAAAGCTTCCTCTGCCATAACTAGAGCTTATGCAACACACAATCTTTAATCGCCATGAAAGTAGTTCTCTTGTTTTTTCCCACAAAAGAGGGGAGCCCTAAATACATATCATGGGAGATGCCATCCACTGATAACCCAAGGCATGTCAGGATGGTACCCTAGACCTCCTCTAAAACATTGGGACTAAAGGAAATTTTGGATTTGGAAAAATTAATCACTTGACTCAAGCCTTTGGCAAAAGTGTTGAGTACCTCCACAATGGCCACACTCGCCTCCTGACATGCTCCACTAAAAATGATAGAGTCATCAGCAAAAAGGAGATGGCTTACCTTTGGCACCCTTTATGCCTTAGCTATCCTAGAAATCCAGTCTAAACTAAACACTCCTCTCTGAAGTAGAATTGAGAGCCCCTCCACATAAATGAGGAATAAATATGGCAATATTGGGCAACCCTAACAGACACCCCGTCTCGAATTCAGTAGTCCCTTGGGGGAGCCATTTGTTAGACATGTACGCCCTAAGGAGTAAAAATGTAATATGTTTTTTGGAGACATTTTTATCAATAAAGAATTTATTCATTTATATATACCAAATCTTGTCATTTTTACGTTCATATTTATTGAATGTATGATAAGTAAACAATAGTCTGAGACAGTCAGTCTAAACCTTAAGAATATGGCATATGATGGACTGATTATGCGGAAGACACGATTCTTAAGGTGACGGTCTAAAACATATGATCCACAATCGAGGGAATAAAGTTGGGCACTTTATTCATGTAAAGATTGTTATGTTGTCTATATCCCCTTTGGGAGATGGTTTGTCTTGGCCATCGGAGTTGGACTCCGTGAATAGAAACATTGGCGCGTTATCATAGGTGACGATGTGTTGGATCGGGACATAAAATGAATTGATTTGGATTAATAATTCTGTCTTGGCAAATCGATCCACTTTAGACAATCACTTGTATTGTATCTTAATCCTGAGATGAATAGTGGGTCCGTTGTCTCGACTTGTTCTTTTGATGTGCCAACAGCTGACTCCCACATCTCAATAGTGGTATGCATGCCGGTACGTTAGAGGCATGACTCTTGATAGCATAGACTTGTTGTTCATAGATATGGAATCCATAGCTCCTCTTTAGAAGTAATGATATCCTCTTATATGCGTTATCCTGTAATTGGAAAACTGAAGCGCTCAACCATTTGGATACATAGGTGTAACCAAATGGTATACTATCTTTGGATGGTAAGTTTTCTAATGGTGAGACAATAGAACGTGAGATAAAAATAATTGGGAAGGTAAGACAGAACTTGTCCTTAAGCTGATTATGGATTATCATATGGGGATACGATACACTTTGATATGTCATGGAGACTTAGCTACACGAGCTTCGTAATTCTATAAAGTTCGAGAGTGCAGCTCCAAGCTTTTAGTGGAGTAACGTTGAAATTGATAATTGTGAAATATATATCTGGGATATTAGGTTTCATAATTATCATGAACTTGGACTTTATAGGTCCATTTTGGTCCCCTTTGCTAGCTCACAAAATCCTGTAACGACACGACATGCTTTTTCAATAATTGGTGACTTATGTCAGATTTATCGAATTGGTTTAAAATTTGTAAGAATCAAATAATTCATATCTATTTATTAGTTGAATTAATTTTGTAATAAAATTAATTTAAGATAAACTTGTTGAATTATTAGATCAGATAATTCTTGTCTGTTTATCGGTTGATTTAATTTTGGATAAATTAGATCAAGATAAACTTATAGAATTATTGTGAATTGATTTATTTTCTTAGAGATTATCTTGATAAAGTTTGTTTTGATCAGATATCTTCTCTATTGGGTTATTTGAATCAAAATTGAGACTTTATCCTTTAGAATCTCGGTTGGAAAATTAAAGATTCGCGGAGATTTTTTCTCGGGAGTTCGGCCTGCCGAATGACGTGGTCGGCCTGCCGAATGGGCTTGTTCGGCATGCCAATCAGCGGGAGATAAGATTACGTGTTTTCACGTGGATCTTATCAAATATTGATCCGAACTTGATTCTGTTTCAAGTTTTTGAGACCTAATCTGATAAGGACTGACCCCAAGACCAATGGCTATAAAAAGGGAGTGAGTCTCATGATTTACTCAGATCAATTGAGAGATTAAGAGTGATACTCTTCTAGTGAGCATCTGAAAACTCCCTGAGAGCTTTTGTTCACAAATCACAAACCCTAGCTTTGGGTTCTCTCTCTTGGTTGGAAGGAGAGTCACCGGTGGAAGAGCTGTACGTGTGAGCCCACACTCACTCCGATTGTGGATAGAGAATAGCAAGAAGACCAGTTGGTTGAGGCTCTTCTAGAACGTTACTTCTCTTCACAGGCTGCGGAGGTTCTTCACACAAAGGTTAGTAAGATCTGTATAATTTATACATATAACATGTCAAACTTGTGTTTTAGAAATTACTCTGATGAAAATTTTTAAAATTCTGCTGCGCATCGTGTTTCCAACAATTGGTATGAGAGCCATGATTTTTACATAAATTTATGAGTTTGTGATCATGTTATATGCATAAATTTTGTGATCTTTATCTATCCTATGCTTGAATTGAATTTTATAGAGAGATGGCACTCTAGGTTTCTATATAATATATATGTTGTCATAGATTATGTGGTGAATGTTTATTAATTAATTATGGTTGATTAAATTATTGTTTATTTATTTATTAATTAATTAATACCGGTTATGGTTCCTTAGAGGTTAGAATATGTATCTAGGTTTTTCATGTAATTAGATGGCAGACTATCATCTCCTTCTATGAATTGTTATTTGCAAGAATTTTGTAATTAAATGATTATTCGGAGAAGACGAAACGAGAAGTCAGATCTGAAAGAATGATGATGGCGCCCTCAGGTATTTCCTGAGTCTCTAATTTTATGTTTTTGAATTGTTGAAAATAAAATTGATAAATTGCATTAAAGTTGTATTTTCTGGAATAATTTTTCCTGCTCGGTCGGCATGTCGGACGTCACAGTTTGGCAGGCCGATGGTCACAGATCGACAGGCCAGACTGTGGTCTGACAGGCCGATAGTGAGGCAAAAATTTGGTAGCTCTACCGGCAGGCCGAACCTTCATGATCGGCAGGCCGATCACCCAAATCGGCCTGCCGACCGAGAGCTGCCAAGTGTCCAAAAAAGGTGCAATTTTTTAGATGTAGTTTTAATTCTATTTTTGAGACAATTCTGAGAAACATTGAATTTGGATATGACTAGAAATATGAAGTTTTTGATTCATAACGGGATTGAAGACTTAAAGATGGGTATTGCATGAAGAAGGATACAGCTTAAGGATTCAAGGATGAAGAATTGATAAATGTCTCGATTATTCTCTTGTAATCTTAGTTTTTTCTATTCTCTAGGGTGGAACCATAATATTACGGTTATTATTATTTTGCTTGTAGCTTTGCTTGATTGCTTTGCTTGTCTGCATTATAATATGATTTACCATGTATATTGATAACATGTCATATAGGATAGGGAGTGCCGCTCATATTAAAATTGTTCATGCATAATTTTAAAATAAAACCTTAGATTGAGTGCGAGAAGGTTTTCGAAGAGAGGACCTAAGGCCTCCATCGTTGGTCCATAGGAAGAACATGGTGGTCCCGACCCCTAGGAAGGGATTTCTATCATGTACCAGATTGGATCTCTGAAAGGATAAGGTATTTTAGTATGATTTATAGTTGCACACCCCTAGGTGGTGATTATAAATCATGGATAAAATATTAAAACGATGGTTATACACTCACGTTAATTTTATTATTAACCTCCCCTAGGAGCTCTGTTAATAAAATTAATGGCCAAAGAAACGATTATTAGTATATGCTAGATCATACGGGTCTTGGATGGCATATATTAATCAGGAGGGGATCCGTGTTCCTAATTGAATTTGGCATGACTCCCCTAGGAGCTTGTTGAATTCTGAGTTGGGAATTATCGTTGCAAGGTTGTGATATTTTCAAGGTTTTGACACATAAACACATTTGTATGATTTTACATGATTGTGTTATCTTACTAAATTATTATATATGTTTGCTTATGTTTGGTATATGATTCTTTATTGTAGATTGAAAATGTCTAAAAACGTTTTATCATCGATACTTTACAAAAACCAATTAACCGGTGAGAATTATAACGATTGGAAACGGAACCTGGACATCGTCCTATCCTTTGAGAAACTAAAATATGTACTGACAACCCCTTGTCCTCCCGAGCCTACGGGAGACTCAAGTAATAAACAATTCCAAGCGTACGATCGCTGGAAAGATGCTAATGATCAGGCCCGCTGCTATGTTATGGCTAACATGAACAACGTGCTGCAGGCTCAACATCAGGATTATGAGACTACAAAGTAGATCTTGAATAATCTTGAAGATATGTTCGGAGGCCAGGCCATAATAAAGCGGCAAGGGGCTCTTCGAAAACTCTTAAACTGTAGACAGAGACTGGGGACATATGTAAAGGAGCACATGATGTTGGTCATGGGTTACCTTGCTGAGGCTCAAACCAATGGAGCCGACATCGATGCTGAAACTCAGATGACTATGGTCTTTGAGACTCTGTCTAAGGAATTTATTTCGTTTAGAGCTACTTTTAATTTAAGTAATAGACGGGATATGACATTGACAAAACTGATGAAACAGTTACAGGAGTTCGAACTGCTGATCAGGGAGTCTCCTCCTGGTGGTGAGGCAAGCATGGTAGCTGCTTCTGGTTCCAATCCTAAATCTAGGAATGGAAAGAAGCAACGGGCTAAGAACGGGAAGTCTTCTATTCCTGCTACTACCAAGAGCAAGAAGAAGAAGAAGAAGAACCCAAAGAAGCTTAAGTGCTTCTTCTGTGGTAAGGTCGGGCATATAAAGAAGCATTGCAAGGACTTCCTTTTCAAGGGAGGTAGGTGTGATCTTCTATATTTAGAAACTTGTTTGGTTGAGGAATCCAGTGACATCTGGGTCATAGATTTCGGTGCAACTAATCATGTTTGTGTTTCTCTGTAGGGATTCAAAGAAACGAGAAGTCTACTACGTGAAGACTTAACGCTTCGGATGGGCGATGGATCCTTGGTCTCAGCGGAAGCAGTGGGAGATGTCCATCTTTACTTTGATAATTATAGCAATTTAATTTTGCGAGATTTTTTTTATGTTCCTAAATTTAAAAGGAATTTAATTTCTGTATCTTCTTTATTTAAAGATTCCTACATTGTATCTTTTAATGAAAAAGTAGTGATTCGTAAAAACAAATCTTTTATCTGTTCTGGATGGATGCAAAATAATCTATATTTTATCAAATCTAAGATGGACTTATTGCTTAATGCTGAGATAAATGATACTGATTCAAAAAGACTTAAAACTTTTCACTCTAATAAGACTTATCTTTGGCATTTGCACCTTGGCCAAATTAACCTGAATAGGATTCAAAGGTTGGTAAGGGATGGACCTTTAAGTCACTTAAAGGTGGAATCTATACCTCAATGTGAATCTTGTTTGGAGGGTAAAATGACCAAAAGAGCATACAGGTCTAACGGCAATAGGGCCGAAGGGGTTCTAGAACTTGTGCATAGTGATGTTTGCGGACCGATGAACATCCGGGCACGAGGAGGGTATGAGTACTTTGTCACTTTTATTGACGATTACTCAAGATATGGGTATGTGTACCTGATGTACCACAAAAGCGAAACTTATGATAAGTTCAGGGAGTTCCGGCTGAAGTGGAAAAGCAATTAGGTAGACCCATAAAGGCACTTCGATCTGATTGAGGTGGAGAATACCTTTCTGATGAGTTCTTGGGACACTTGTTAGAGAATGGGATTTTATCCCATTTGACTGCGCCAGGCACTCCGCAGCAGAATGGCATAGCGGAGAGAATGAATAGGACTTTGTTGGACATGATTAGGTCCATGATGAGTTATTCATCATTACCTTTATCCTTTTGGGGATATGCACTACAAACTGCATGTTATCTTTTGAACAATGTGCCTTCAAAATCGGTCCCTATAACTCCTTACGAGTTGTGGACGCGTAGGAAGACATCCTTAAACCATATTCGCATATGGGGATGTCCAGCTCATGTCCTGTTTAAGGATCCGAATAAGTTGGAAGCACATTCGGAAGTTTGCATGTTTGTAGGATATCCAAAAGGGACTAAAGGGGGTTATTTTTATAATCCAAAGGAAAATAAAGTCGTGGTTTCAACTAATGCAACTTTCTTGAGGAGAGTTACATGGACGACTTTAAACCTCGAAGCAAAGTGGTGCTTGAGGAGTTAAGGGGTGATCCGTTCACTCTAGAGGTTTCAAACGAAACCATTTCGATCGGTGTAGAAAAACCAAACAAACATGAACAACAATCTCAGGGGCTTCGGCGTAGTGGGAGGATCGGGCGTCAACCTAAGAGGTATATGTTCAATGGGGAAGTCTTTTTGGCTGAACCGGATGAACATGACAGTGATCCTTATACTTACGCAGAAGCTATGGAGGATGTTGATTCAAGACTCTAGACAGAGGCCATGAGCATAGAGATGAAGTGTATGGAGACTAATCGGGTCTGGGAGCTTATGGATCTTCCCAAAGGGGTAAAACCCATAGGGAGTAAGTGGATTTACAAGAGGAAAAGAGGAGTGGATGGAAAGGTCGAAACCTTTAAGGCTAGACTGGTAGCTAAGGGTTATACGCAAAAGGAATGAATCGATTATGGGGAAGCCTTTTCGCCTGTAGCCATCCTTAAGTCCATCCAGATTCTCTTATCCATGGCTGCCGCTCTTGACCATGAGATTTGGTAGATGGATGTCAAGACAGCTTTTTTGAATGGCTATCTTGATGAGTCCATTTATATGGAACAACCAGATGGGTTCAAGGTCGCGGGTCAAGAGGGTAAGGTTTGTAAGCTGCTGAAGTCAACTTATGGACTTAAGCAGGCTTCCCGTTCTTGGAACATAAGATTTGATCAAGTGATCAAGACTTATGGGTTCTCACAAAATGTGGATGAACCATGTGTTTACAAACACATTAAGAATGGGAAGGTGGATTTTCTACTGCTCTATGTGGATGACATTCTGCTAATTGGCAATGACGTTGGGGCATTGTCATCGGTCAAATTATGGTTGACCAAGCAGTTTGACATGAAGGACTTGGGTGAGGCTAATTTTGTTCTTGGTATCCAAATCTTTCAGGATAGGAAGAACAAAATGGTAGCTTTGTCACAGGCTGGCTACATAGATAAAATTCTCAGGAGGTTTGCAATGCAGAATTCCAAGAAAGGTGGGCAACCATCTAGGTCTGGAATTACTCTTTCTAAGAAAGACTCTCCAAAGTCTTATGAAGAAAGAGAATACATGAAGAAGCAGCCTTATGCTTTGGTAGTGGGTAGTCTCATGTATGCCATGCTTTGCACACAACCGGATATTAGCTATGCTGTCGGGATTGTAAGTCGATTTCAGGCGGATCCAGGACCGAACCATTTGGTTACGGTAAGGCATATTTTCAAGTACCTGAGAAGGACTCGAGGGTATATGCTTGTGTATTCAGGTGAGGACTTAACTCCTCTAGGATACACTGATTCAGATTTTTAATCTTGTCTGGATTCTAGGAAATCGACTTCAGGGTTTGTGTTTACTCTAGGGTGGCAGTGCCATTAGTTGGCGAAGTGCGAAGCAAGATTGCACTCCGGATTCAACAATGGAGGTCGCGTATGTGGCAGCTAGTGATGCTTCGAAAGAAGCAGTGTGGCTGCGCAAGTTCCTTGGGGATCTTGAGGTAGTACCTGATATGGATAAAGCAGTACCATTGCACTGTGATAATAGTGCGGCGGTAGCTAATGCTAAGGAACCAAGATTTCTCAAGAAGAGTAAGCATACTGATCGAAAGTATCATGTGAAAAAGGACTTCGTTGAGGGCGGGCATGTCACGGTGTACAAGATCGCGTCAGAGGACAATTTAGTTGATCCATTTACGAAGACACTTATTGGGAAAGTCTTCAAGAGGCATGTGGAAGCTATGGGGATGCGAAATTTGTTGCATTTACTCACTTAGTGCAAGTGGGAGATTGTTAGACATGTATGCCCTAAGGAGTAAAAATGTAATATGTTTTTTGGAGACATTTTTATCAATAAAAAATTTATTCATTTATATATACCAAATCTTGTCCTCTTTATGTTCATATTTGTTGAATGTATGATAAGCAAATAGTAGTCTGAGACAGTCAGTCTAAACCTTAAGAATAGGGCATATGATGGACTGATTATGTGGAATACACAATTCTTAAGGTGACGGTCTAAAACATATGATCCGCAATCGAGGGAATAAAGTTGGGCGCTTTATTCATGTAAAGATTGTTATGTTGTCTATATCCCCCTAGGGAGATGGTTTGTCTTGGCCATCAGAGTTGGACTCCATGAATAGAAACATTGGCGCGTTGTCATAGGTGACGATGTGTTGGATCGAGACATAAAGTGAATTGATTTGGATTAATAATTATGCCTTGGAAAATCGATCCACTTTAGACAATCACTTGTATTGTATCTTAATCCTGAGATGAATAGTGGGCCCGTTGTCTCGACTTGTGTCTTTTGATGTGCCAATGGCTGACTCCCACATCTCAATAGTGGTATGCATGTCGGTATGTTAGAGGCATGACTCTTGATAGCGTAGAATTGTTGTTCATAGATATGGAATCCATAGCTCCTCTTTAGGAGTAATGATATCCTCTTATATACGTTGTCCTGTAATTGGAAAACTGGAGCGCTCAACCATTTGGATACATAGGTGTAACCGAATGGTATACTATCTTTGGATGGTAAGTTTTCTAATGGTGAGACAATGGAACGTGAGATAAAAATAATCGGGAAGGTAAGACAGAACTTGTCCTTAAGCTGATTATGGATTATCATATGGGGATACGATACACTTTGATATGTCATGGAGACTTAGCTACACGAGCTTCGTAATTCTATAAAGTTCGAGAGTGCAGCTCCAAGCTTTTAGTGGAGTAGCATTGGAGTTGATAATTGTGAAATGTATATATGGGATATTGGGTTTCATAATTATCATGAGCTTGAACTTTATAGGTCCATTTTGGTCCCCTTTGCTAGCTCACAAAATCCTATAACGACACGGCATGCTTTTTCAATAATTGGTGACTTATGTCAGATTTATCGGATTGGTTTAAAATTTGTAAGAATTAAATAATTCATGTCTGTTTATTGGTTGAATTAATTTTGTAATAAAATTAATTTAAGATAAACTTGTTGAATTATTGGATCAGATAATTCTTGTCTGTTTATCGATTGATTTAATTTTGGATAAATTAGATCAAGATAAACTTGTAGAATTATTGTGAATTGATTTACTTTCTTAGAGATTATCTTGATAAAGTTTGTTGTGCTCAGATATCTTCTCTATTGCGTTATTTGAATCAAAATTGAGATTTTATCCTTTAGAATCTCAGGTGGAAAATAAAAGATTCGCGGAGATTTTTTCTCGGGAGTTCGGCCTGCCGAATGATGTGGTCAGGCTTGCCGATCAGGATGTTCGGCCTGCCGATCAGCGGGAGATAAGATTACGCGTTTTCACGCGGATCTTATCAGATATTGATCCGAACTTGATTCTGTTTCGAGTTTTTGAGACCTAATCTGATAAGGACTGACCCCAGGACCAATGGCTATAAAAAGGGAGTGAGTCTCGTGATTTACTCAGATCAATTGAGAGATTAAGAGTGATACTCTTCTAGTGAGCATCTGAAAACTCCCTGAGAGCTTTTGTTCACAAATCACGAACACTAGCTTTGGGTTCTCTCTCTTGGTTGGAAGGAGAGTCACCAGGTGGAAGAGCTGTACGTGTGAGCCCACACTCACTCCGGTTGTGGATAGAGAATAGCAAAGAAGACCAGTTGGTTGAGGCTCTTCTGAAACGTTACTTCTCTTCACAGGCTACGGAGGTTCTTCACACAAAGGTTAGTAAGATCTGTCTAATTTATACATATAACATGTCAAGCTTGTGTTTTAGAAATTACTCTGATGAAAATTTTTAAAATTCCGCTACGCATCGTGTTTCCAACACCATCTACAACAAAAGAAAGCCTGGATGAAGTCACACAATCCATAACAAGCCTCTAAAAGCGAGATGTAGTGGCAAACCAATCCATAATCTTATCTAAAAAAGGTCATTCAATACAGCCATAAGCCTTGCTCATATGCAACTTTAATCCTATTAGGCCATCCCCCATCCCCATATCTTCTGTCTAATGGAATGTAGTGCTCCACAATCAACAAAGACGTTATCCTTGATAAGCCGACCAGGAACAAAAGCAATTTGTTTTTGAGAAATAATGTGGGAGTACCCGCTAAAGCCTATTGCCAAAACTTATAAGATGATCTTGTAAGACACATTACAAAGGCTAATGGGCCAAAAATTAGCGACTTTCCTAGGATTCTTTATTTTCAAAATAAGAACCACAATAGTAGAATTTAAGTGCTCCACGGAGGCATGATCATCAAGTGCCTTTAAACAAACATTGGCTAAATTAGAGCCAATTATTTCGCAGTTTTCTGGAAAAACATTCCATGAAACCCATCTGGTTTGGAGGATTTAGTGGGCTCAATATTGAACAAAGCCTTCCTCACTTCCTCAACAATAAATGACTAATCTAGTGCCTAACTTAATTCAACCAAAAGAGTGGAATCAACCACATCCATAACTGCTAACAAGTCTTCAGTATTAGGTGAGCTAGAAATAAAAATATCATTGAAGTAGTGTTAAGTACAACCCACAACCTCATTTTCCTTTGTAATTCAATGCCCATCATCAGCCCTAAACCCTGGATAGAGTTCTTTTTGTGTCTCTATAAAGCTTTCTAATTAAAAAAAAAAACTTGGCGTTCTTATCACCTCCACACAACCACTTTACCCTTGATCATTGGCCCCAATAGTATTCCTCAAGTGCTAAATACCTGTCTTTTTTTGCTAATAGACTCTGAAGTTGACTTTACTGTGCCCTCGCTTGATACCATCCTAAATAACATCAATCTTGTCTTGGATCTCATAGACTTTTTAAGGGATGTAGCCAAGCTTAGGAGAGCTCCACCCTTTTAGGTTATTGGCACACTTATGAATACACTTTGAGAAACGGAGAACATCCCCATCAATTACCTCACTAGCCTAAGAACTCCGTAGGGTATCCTTAAACCCTACATCTGACAACCAGCGTAGCTCAAAATGGAATCTTCATTTTTCTTAAGCGCTTTTCCTCCCCACCTTCCAACACAAAGAAGCTCCATCTACATGGCTCTATGATTCAAGCCAAAAAACTGAGGTCGTGGACACCGTAGTCAGGAAAAGAATTGATCCAATCGTCACTACCCAATGTCCAATCTAACCATTCCCAAATAAAGTCCCCACCTTCTTGACCATTCTCCTAAGCAAATCCGGAGTCGTCTAAGCCCAAATCGGACAAAGAGTAGTCCTCCACTGTGTCACGAAATTGGTGCATATTAGTCTCAAACTGATCACAACCACCCTTCTTCTTTGAGAGAAAAAAATACCATAAAAATCCCTTGCAACCACCCAAGGTGGATCAAACAAATATTTTAGCCGAGAAAGAAGTGTCCAAGAGTCTATTCTTTCGCTCCTCACTAGATTGCCTTGGAAACCAGTGAATCTCTACCAAACACTATTGCTAAATCTGACCAAACTATTAATATAGAAGTGGAGTAGCTCTTCACACAAAGCTCAATGTACTCATTTAAAAGAAGCATAAGCCCCCCACTCCTACCAATACAGTTGACGTAAATACTATAATCAAATCCTAAATACGTCTTTACAGACTTCACCATAAACGAACACAATCTAGTCTCCATAACAAAGACTAGATTGAGAGAAGTTTCTTGAATGACAGTCTAGAGGTTATCGATTACACAAGGGTTCCCCAAACCTTGAACATTCCAAGTGACGATATTGATGGCATCTAGTGGAGTTGCTCTGCAACCTCCGCCAATATCGCGAAGTTTGTAACATCACCAAGCATGATATGTTTCCTACTAGAAGCTCCATCCCCCATCAACTCTTCACTGCTCAAGAATTCCTTTCTTTTTTCTGCCATTTTCTTGTTCTTATCCAATTCCAAAGGCCCCGCACGTCGATTTCTCTTGGATATCCCATTATAGGGCCCCCGCCTATGCCCTAAACTACTATCCTCTCATCCCGTATTAGCAGCGAAGATAAAATCCCTCTCAACCTAAGAAACCATATTTTTTTAGGATTAATTCGATGCAGAACTTTGTCTTCTTTAAAAAAAGTGTTCACCATTGAACATATAGAGTTGACGCTCGATCCTCCAGACCATTGAACATATACCTCTTAAGTTGACGCTCGATCTTTCTACTATACTGAAGTCTCTTAGGTTGTTGTTTAGGTTTAGTTGGTTTTTCTACATTGATTGAAATGATTTCATTCGAAACCCCCGGAGTGCTCGAATCACTTGCCAACTCCTCAAGCACCACTTTGCTTTAAGGCTTAAAGTCGTGCATATAACTTTATTCAAGAAAAGTTGCATTAGTTGAAACCATGACTTTATTTTCCTTTGGGTTATAGAAATAACCTCATTTAACACATAAACTTCCAAACGTGCTTACAACTTATTTACTTCCTTAAACAGGACATGAGCCGGACATCCTCGTATGTGAATATGGTTTAAGGATGTCTTTTTTCCCGTCCACAACTCGTGAGGAGTTTTAGGAACCGATTTTGATAGCACATTGTTCAAAAGATAACATGCGATTTGTAATGCATATCCCCAAAAGGATAAAGGCAATGATGAATAACTCATCATAGACCTGACCATGTCTAACAAAGTCCTATTCCTTTTCTCAACTACGTCATTCTGCTACGTAGTGGTCGGTGCAATCAAATGGGATAAAATCCTATTCTCTAATACATGTCCTAAGAACTCATCAAAAAGGTATTCTCCACCTCAATCAGATCGAAGTGCTTTTATAGGTCTATCCAATTGCTTTTCCGCTTTAGCCCAAAACTCCTTGAACTTGTCATATGACTTTTGTGATGCATTAGGTACATATACCTATACCTTTAGTAATCATCAACAAAAGTGATGAAGTACTCATACCCTCCTCTTGCCCAGATGTTCATAGGTCCGCAAACATCACTATGCACAAGTTCTAGAACCCTTTCAGCCTTCTTGGCCTTAGACCCAAATAGTCTTTTGGTCATTTTAGCCTCCAAACAAGATTCACATTGTGGTATAGATTCTACCTTTAATTGACTTAAAGGTCCATCCCTTACCAACCTTTGAATCCTATTTAAGTTAATATAACCTAGTCGCAAATACCAAAGATAAGTCTTATTAGAGTGAGAAGTTTTAAATCTTTTAGATTTATTATCTTTAACCACAGCGTTCAGCAGTAAGTCCATCTTAGGTTTGATAAAATATAGATTGTTTTGTATCCATCCATTACAGATAAAGATTTGCTTTTATGAATCACTACTTTATTATTAAAAGAAACTATATAAAAGTCTTTAAATAAACAAGCTACATAAATTAAATTCATTTTCAATTTAGGAACATAAAAACAATCTCGCAAAAATAAACTCCTATAATAATTAAAATAAAGATGGATGTCTCTCACTACTTCAGCCAACACTAAGGATCCATCGCTCATCCGAAGTATGAAGTCTTCATATAGTAAACTTCTCGTTTCTTTGAACTCCTATAGAGAAACACAAACATGATTAATTGCTCCGAAATCTATGACCCAAGTGTCATTGGATTCCTCAACCAAACAAGTTTCAATAACCAGAAGATTACACCCACCTCCTCAGGAAAGGAAGTCCTCGCAATTCTTCTTTATGTGTCCGACCTTGCGACAGAAAAAGCACTTGAGCTTTTTCGAGTTTTTTCTTTTTCTTCTTCTTGTTCTTGCCGTTTGCAGGAATAAAAGACTTCCCATTTTTGGCCTATTGCTTTTTTCCATTCCCAGGACTAGGATTATAACCAAAGGCAGCTACCAAGCTAGTCTCACCACTAGCAAGAGTCTCTCTGATCAGATTTTTGAACTCCTGTAACTACTTCATTAACTCAGTCAAGGTCATATCTTGTTTATTGCTCAAATTAATGTAGCTCTAAAAGGGATAAACTCCTTAGATAGAGTCTCAACCATAGTCATCTAAGTTTTAGCATTAATGTCAGCTCCATTGGTTTGAGCCTCAACGAGGTAACCCATGACAAACATCATATGCTCCTTTATAGATGTCCCCGATCTTTGTTTGCAGTTTAGAAGTTTCCGAAGAGCCCCTTGTCATTTTGTTAGGGCCTAGCCTCCAAACAGGTCTTCAAGATTATCCAAGATTTGCTTCGTAGTCTCATAATCTTTATGTTGAGCTTGTAGCACATTATTCATGTTGGTCATAACATAACAACGAGCCTGATCATTAACATCCTTTCAGCAAACATACACTTGGATTTGCTCATTGGTGGAATCTCCTGTAGGCTTGGGAGGATATGGAGTTGTCAGCACAAATTTTAGTTTCTCAAAGGGCAAGACGATGTTCAAGTTATGTTTTCAATCATTAAAATTCTCACGGGTTAATTGGTTTTTATCAAGTATCAATGATAAAGTATTTTTAGACATTTTTAATCTACAATAAAGAATCATATACTAAACATAAGCAAACATGCCAAAATAATTTAGTAAGATAATACAATCATGTAAAACATATAATGTATTTATGTGTCAAAACCTTGTAAATATCACAACCTTACAACGATAATTCCTAACTCAAAATTCAACAAAGTTGCCTAGGGGAGACTTGCCAAATTTAATTAGGAACACGAATCCCTTCCTGACTAATATATGCTATCTAGGACCAGTATGATCCAGCATATATTAATCATCGTTTCTTTGGCCATCAATTTTATTAACAGAGCTCCTAGGGGAGGTTAATAATAAAATTAACATGAGTGTGTAACCATCATTTCAATATTTTATCCATGATTCATAATCACCACCTAGGGGTGCACAACAATAAATCATGCTAAAATACCTTATTCTCTTGGGATCCAACTCGGTATATAATGAAGTCCTTTCCTAGGGGTCAGAACCACCATGGACAATTTTTAACGAGCGGCTCTCCCTATTTTATATGGCATTTTATCAGCATATAGGGCAAATCTATTATAATACAGACATGCAAAACCACAAGCAAAATAATAATAAATAGCTGTAATATTATGATTCCACTTTAGAGAAAAGAAATCAAAGATTATAAGAGATAAATCGAAACATATTATTGATTCTTCATCCTTGAATCTTCAATTGTATCCTTCTTCATGTCTTATCCATCTTTTAGTCTTTAATCACATATGGATCAAATACTTCATATTTTCGGTCATATCCAAATTTAATAATTCCCAGAATTATCTCAAAAATAAAATTAAAGCTACACTGAAAAACACACCTTTTTTTGAAAATTCACAGCTCTCTGTTGGTATGCCGATCTGTGCAATCAGCCTGCCGATCATGACCCTTCAATGTGCCGAACCTCACGGTCTAGCCTGCCGGTCATGACAGATCGACCTGTTGAACTTGAAAGTTTGACCTGCCGCTAGAGCCATCAGAATTCTACCCCACGGACAACATGTTGAACACGATGTCTGGCTTGCCGATCTATGACCATCGGCTTGCCGATCATGGGGTTTTGGCCTACCGACCAAGCAGAAATCATGTTTTCTAGAAAATACACTTTTATGCAATTTTTCAATTTTATTTTCAACAATTCAAAAACATAAAATTAGAGACTTAGGAAATACCTATAGAACGCTACCATCTATCTTTTAGATCTGTCTCTTAGATCCGTCTTCTCTGAATGATTATTTAATTACAAAATTCTTACAAATTTAAAATTAAATAACAATTCTTAGACGATTATGATAGACCGCCATCTAATTACATGAAAAATCTATATACACATTCTAACCTCTAAGGAACTATAACCTGCACAAATTAATTAATTAACTAATAATTAAATAATAATTTAATCAACCATGATTAATGATTAAACATTCACCAAATAATTCCATGACAACAAACAAATATATAGAAACCCTAGAGTACTAACTCTCTAAAAAAATTAAATTTAAGCAGAGGAGAGACCAAGATTGCAAAATTTATTCATATAGCATGATCACAAACTCGTAAATTTATGTTAAAAAATTGGCTCTGATACCAATTGTAGAAAAATAGTACGCAGCAAAAATTAAATTTTTTTATACAAAAGTATTTTTTAAAACACAAGTTTGACACACAATATGCATAAATTAACCAGATCTTACTAACCTTATTTGCTAAAGAACTCTTGCAATTGATGAAGATAAAGGCGTTCTCAAAGAGCCTCAACCAACTGGTCTTTTTTGCTATTCTCTATCCACAATCAGAGTGCACGTAGGCGCACATTTTACAGCTCTTCCTCAGTGACTCTCCTTAAGACCAATTGAAAAAACCTAGAACTAAGGTTCATGATTTGTGAACAATAGCTCTCAAGGAGTTTGAGAGACTCATAGAATAGAGTGCACTCTTGATCTCTTAATTGATCTAAATAACTTATGAGTCTCCCTCCCTATTTATAGAGGTTAGACCCAAGGGTTAGTCCTTATCAGATAAGGTCTTAAAAATTCAAATTTGGATTAATATATGATAAAATCGTGTAAGAATGCGTGATTAAATTATCGTTCGATCAATAGGTTGATCTAGCAAATCGGCCTACCGAACTTACTCCATCGGTGGGCCGAACCTAAAGGTCGACTTGCCAAACCTATGATAAATGAGCCCTGTAAATTTTTTATTTTCCACCCTAGATCTTAGGATAAAGCCTCAGTTTTTATTCAAATAACCCAATAGAGAAGTCATCTGATTAAAACAACAATATCTACATAATCTTTAGGAAAATAAATATTCTGAATAATTCAATAAGTTTATCTTGAATTAATTTTTTACAAAATTAATTCAACAAATAAACAGACATGAATTATCTAATACCATCAAATTTCAACCAATCTGATAATTTAACATAAATCACCAATTTATTCGAAAAGCATGCCGTATCGTTACAAATTTCTTATGAGCTAGTAAAAGGGACCTGATGGACCTGTATAGTTCAAACTCCTGATAATTATGAAACCCAATATCCTAGATATATATTTTATAATTATCAACTCTAATGCTATTCCACTAAAAGCTTAGAGTTGTACTCTTGAACTATATAGAATTACGAAGCCCGAATAGCTTAGTATCCATGACATATCATAATGTATCATATCCCTATATGATATCCATAGCTAGCTTAAGGATAAATTTTTGTCTTACCTTTTTAATTATTTTTCTCTTACATTCCATTATCTCACCATCGAAAAACTTACCATCCAAAGATGGTATACCATTCGGTTACACCTATGTATTCAAATGCTTGAGTGCTCCAGTCTTCCAATTATAGGATAACGCATATAAGAGGATATCATCGACTCCTAAAGAGAATCTATGAATTTCGTATCTATGAATAACAAGTCTACGCTATCAAGAGTCATGTCTCTAATGTACTAGTATATGTGCTATTATTAAATATAGATGTCACCCTTTGGTATATCAAAAGACATAAGTCAAGACAACAAGGCCACTATTCATCTTAGGATTAAGATACAACACATATGATTGTCTAAAGTGAATTGATTTGCTGAGACAGAATTATTAATCCAAATCAATTACACTTTATGCCCTGATCTAATACATCGTCACTTATGACAATGCACCAATGTTTCTATTCGTGGAGTCTACCTCTGATGGCCAAGACAAACTATCTTCCATTAAAGATATAGACAACATAACAATCTTTGCATGAATAAAGCGCCCAACTTTGTTTCCTCGATTGCGGATCTTAGGATTTTGACCATCACCTTTAAAATCATGTCTTTCCCATAATCTGTCCATCATATGCTTGATTCTAAAGGCTTAGACCAACAGTCTTAGACTTTTGTTTGCTTATCATACATTCAACAAATATAAACATAAAGAGGACAACAATTTGGTGTATGAATAATAAATAAAGTCTTTATTGATAAAAACGTCATACATGTCTAACAGTTTTCCCATCAATAGAATCATTCCACATTTCATCGCATTCTTGCCCTCTTCAATAATAGAATCGTCAATTCCAACTACATCCTCCTCCTCAACCTCAATGGAGAGATTTCTCCATCAACCACCAATGTCATCCATACTAGCAGCAAACATAAGAAAAGACTCACTATAAACTCACATGAATACGACAAATGCTGCCTTTCATAAACTCAATGAAGGGAAACCCTTGGAGAGATACAAGAGATATATGGATGGTTATTTACTTGCTAATTTTGTATCTTAAAAGAAAGGAAAAATTAACTTGAAAAAATATATTGACTAAGATTCGTTGGATTTTTAATTTTGAAATAAATTTCATTAGATTTTAATTGATTTTTTGCCTGAATTTGTTAAGGTTTTTCTTAAATTTTTGAAAAAGTTACTTAATAAGACTTTTCGACAAAGCTCTCCAAGATTCTTAATTTTGAAATAAATTTGATTAGGTTTTAATTGATTTTTTCCTGTATTTGAAAAGTTTTTTTTTCTTAAATTGTAAAAACTTAATCAATTTTTTTTTTTATACAAGGACATAGATTTTTAACCTATAATTAAAATAAAAAAATTTACAATCATTTAGCCTGTCTTTGCTATCACCTCGTAATAGTTTTTGCATAGCTGAAGTCCCCATTTCGGAGAGTGAAATAGGTTCAAACGAAAATGTGCATTAACACACAGGCAAAAATGGTCAAAAAGTAAGTATAAATAGTCAACATCAGCAAAAGTAAAAAACGAAAAAGGCGTACAGCCATTTACGTTCCGTTTCGGCTTTTGCCACGCGTGGAGCAAGAACCGGGCCTATTAACCAAATTTTTCGAAGCAACAAATTAGAAAGACTACTACTAGTCTACCGCTACTACCACCATTACCAACCACCCTATAAAACTCCATACTCTTTTTCATTTCCCTCTTTGATCCGTTACTTCTCATAAGGTATTTATTTGTTTCTATTTTTCGCAAAGCCTAATACCTAATAAGACCCCACTCTTTTTCATTTTCCTCTTTTAATCCATAATTTCTCATAAAGTATTCATTCGTTTCTATATTTCTCAAAGTCTATTTATTCATGATATCATTTGTTGTATTTCTCCGTCTCTCTTTCTGCTTCTAGGTTGCGTGCATTCTCTTTGCTAGAGGTCTTTTCTCTTTTCTCCTTTTTTTGATTCTTTTCTCTCTTTTTTTCTCTCTCAACAAAGGGTTGGGCAGTATTTTCCGTCTAAAAGTATATCTAATTTCTGTATTCTGGCAGCCTGAAAAGTATTGATATAGAGACCAAAAAAATTATATTAATGAATGAGAAAAAAGTTCGATTGTGAGTTTATTTTCTTTTCCTCTTTTTTTTTTTAAAGGTGGCCTTTAACATATATAGATACAGCAGAGGTGGTTGTTTGTGCAGTGTGTTATCCTTTTCTGTTCTTTGTTATTATTATAATGATTTTCGTCAAAAAAAGACAAAACGAAAGAATTAAACTATTCTGTATGTTATTTGATAATTTGTTGATATAATCATTGTCGTTATTAAAAATAAAAAATAAAAAAACTGTTGTTTATGATGATTCCCAGATTGACTTACGAGTGTGAAAACTCGATTCATACTCGGCCTTTCTCGCATTTGTTTTGAGAAATAAAACTCTGTGCATCAAGAATAAAAACTCTTTTTCGTTTTTATTTTGCCTAGTTTTAAGATGATATTTGACCTTCAAATAGCACTAGTACATTGCTCTGATTAGTATTGAAAAGCATATGGCTTGTTTTTATGTTTTGTTTATCTTGCTCTGATTATTAATGAATTAAAAAATTGTGTTGGCTAATTAGAATGGCGTTCCTTGTAGATTTTTCCCTCATGATTATTAGTTTTTTATTGGTTTTTGAGGGATCCGAAATTTTATTTGGGTCCCTGGTTGCTGACTGAAACAACTTCAAACCAGGGGAATTAAATTATAATTGCTTTATCCAAACGGCTCTGAGTCAAACCTATTTTCCATTATTAAAAAGCATTCAAGGCCAATTGAAATTTATTAATTTTAAGCCATGCTCTTTGCCGCTTATGGTTCGCTTCAAGTATGCAATTTTTGAGTCCTCTTTTTATCTTTTGAAAAGCAGTCTGCCAATATCATTGCTATTTGAATATATGCTATAATTTATAAATGTCTGTTTATTCTGCTAGCTAATCATTTGCTTGATGGGACAACTATTAACTATGTCCAGACTATATCTTCAACTATATTGAGTTGTCCATACAGGTGCCTATTTTTTGGCGCTATTTTCTATTTGCTCTTACCTTTTTCAACTACCAAAAGCACTAGCAAAAGAGTGGAACGGGTTCATAATCATTATACTGATGACCTTATAGTTGTGGGTTTGTGTTCATAATCAATTGATTCACGAGTATTGGTTGTAGGTGAGTTTTTACTGAAAAGTGCTAAGCAAAACAAGGCTCCATAGCAAATAGCAGAACTGAAAAAGAACACACCATGGAAGAAGACATTTACACAAAAGATGGGACTCTGGACATCAACAAAAACCCTGCCAATAAGAAGACGACCGGACATTGGAAAGCCTGCCGATTTATTCTTGGTATGATCTTGTCTTTGTTTTCGTCTTTAAATTTTGTCTTAGCTAAGTCACTTTCGTCTATTAGATATATGTTGTTACTAAATGTTTTTTTTTGGCAGGAAATGAGTGCTGTGAGAGGTTGGCATACTACGGGATGAGCACCAATCTGGTGAACTATCTTCAGAATCGTCTCAATATGGGAAATACTACTGCAGCCAATAATGTCACAAACTGGTCTGGAACCTGCTACATCACTCCGTTAATTGGTGCCTTTCTCGCTGATGCATACTTGGGAAGATACTGGACGATCGCTAGTTTCTCAATCGTCTATGTCTTTGTAAGTTTCGTACCAAGACCTCTTTCATATCATATTATCCAGCAATCCTTTCATTCGAAGTTATTCTAACATTCTTTCAAGTTTCTAGTTCTCTCAACTTTGAATTTTGACCTTTATTTCACCCTGAATTTGCTTACCTTTATGAGAAATCAAAATAATTCAGCGTATTAAACTAATGATTCTAACTCTATGTATAACAACATGTTTTCCTCCAATATGCTTAACCATTCTGAAGCTGTTGAACTTTATCCGCAGGGGATGACGCTCTTGACCTTGTCTTCTGCCGTTCCTGGACTGAAGCCATCATGCGACAAGGCTGTTTGTGACCCAAAGCCATCGCAGAATGCTGTCGCCTTTATAGCCCTATATATGATTGCACTTGGTACTGGTGGTATCAAGCCATGTGTTTCATCTTTTGGTGCAGACCAATTTGATGAAACTGATGAGGAGGAGAGGCGGACGAAAAGTTCCTTCTTCAATTGGTTTTACTTTTCCATCAATGTTGGAGCGATGATTGCTTCATCAGTCCTAGTCTATATTCAGATGAAAGTGGGATGGGGTTTGGGATTTGGCATCCCTGCAGTTGCAATGGCCATTGCAGTTGTGTTTTTCTTCACTGGCAGTAGGTTGTACCGTCTTCAAAAACCTGGAGGAAGTCCCCTTACAAGGATGGCTCAGGTTGTCGTTGCATCGTTCCGGAAATTCAAAGTACAAGTCCCCAAAGACAAGTCCCTCCTTTATGAGACTGCTGATGAGGAATGCAATATCCAAGGAAGCCGCAAGCTTGAGCACACAGACAAGTTAATGTAAGTATGTTATAGCCAATGGTTTTTTAATAACAGATGACCATAACATTCTTTTCTATACTAATTTTTATGCTTAGTGTTAGTGCCAAAATCTGTTATAAATGACTATTTATACAAGTTAAACATCAGGATTACTAATCAAATGAGACAAGAAGATCACTAAGGTAGATAGCAAATTGTTTTTAAATAGATAGATTAATTTTAAGTGCTTGGCAAATTCAGCTTGACTATAGGCTACGCGCTGGCCTTGACTTACCCTTTAAAGTAAAACTGAGTTCTCTTGTTTTAAACAACAAACACTGTCAACAAAGAATCAACCAGCTGAGCGACCTATTTTCTTGTATGGGAAAGCTATGTAATTCATTTTTATGAGCTCTTCTGATGCTCATTGTTGTCAATTTGCAGCTTCTTTGACAAGGCTGCTGTGCAAACCGAGAATGACCATATAAAGGGTGGGTCAGCAAGAGCATGGAGACTCTGCACAATTACTCAAGTCGAAGAGCTCAAATCTGTTATTAGGTTACTTCCAATATGGGCATCTGGGATAGTCTTCTCCACAGTTTACAGTCAAATGAGCACCATGTTTGTGTTGCAAGGGAACACATTGGACCAACACATGGGTCCACACTTTGAAATCCCATCCGCTTCTCTTTCTCTATTCGACACTCTTAGTGTCCTCTTCTGGGCTCCTGTGTATGACCGGATCATCGTCCCATATGCAAAGAAGTTCACGGGTCGTGAACGGGGCTTCACTCAGCTACAAAGAATGGGAATAGGACTTGTCATCTCCATCATTGCCATGGTATCTGCCGGGGTTTTGGAGGTTATTCGTCTAAGCATTGTGAGGAGTAACAACTATTATGACTTGAAGTACATTCCTATGTCAATATTCTGGCAAGTCCCACAATACTTTCTTATAGGATGCGCTGAAGTTTTTACCTTCATCGGGCAATTGGAGTTCTTCTATGACCAAGCACCCGACGCCATGAGAAGCATGTGCTCCGCCCTCTCCCTCACAACTGTTGCATTAGGCAATTATTTGAGCACTGTGCTTGTTACTGTTGTTACCACTGTGACTACAAAAAATGGAAGTCTTGGCTGGATTCCGGATAACTTGAACAGAGGCCATCTTGACTACTTCTACTGGCTCTTGGCAATTCTCAGTCTTCTCAACTTCTTTGCGTATCTCTGGATTGCCAAGTGCTATACTTACAAAAAGGTAGCCGGGCGTCCAGGCTGACGATACAAGACACCTCTATTAAGTTACATTTACTATGGTGTTCTAATCCTTTATTTTTGTTTAAAGATTTGATCGCTTTGTTGGATATGAATCAAGTTATTTGTTGATAGTTTCTAGTATGCTTGTTTGTTTTAGTCAAGATTTTAAGGGTTTTTTTTTAGTTCTTTTTCATCATCGAGTTGGAAGACAAATAAAAATTTACATTGGCAGATTTGGCATTGTTGTGTTGTTGTTCTTGCTGCTGTTACTTTTGTTGTGTTATTGTTGTGCTATGCTATTGTTGTGTTGTATTATGGAATATAAGTAGGATAGGTGTTCGGCAGATTTTTTAAAAAGTTGATGTGAATACAAGAAGCAAAATTCTAGATGTTTGGTAAACTATATATAAAATAGTTGTATAGATGTTTAATGATAAAAATAGACGTAGTTTACTATACATATTTATAGTTTTAATTTATAATTTTAATTTTAAGGTTAAAATTTGTAATATTTTTATATTAAAATACCCAAAAGTATGATTTTAATATGGGTTTATAACATAACAATATCTCATAGTTTCAATTATGTCTTAATTTATCCTTTTGTTTTTAAAAACTATAAATATATCCTTTGAGTTTGAAAATTTGTTTTAATTTTATCCCTTGCAAGCCTTTCCGATAAAAAATAGAGATAAGATAAACATATTCTTAATTAGACTGAATTTATTCCTAAAATATATTTTTAAATTTTACTAAAAAATAAAACTTAAGATCTTTTTTTTTAAAAAAAAATTGATATTATTTTTTAGGTTTTTTATGTTTTTAAATCTATAATTTATTTTGTGTAATTATTTAAGGATAGTTATGTTATTTTGCCTAATTTTTACTGCGCATAGGGATGGAACTTAAATAAATTTTTCAAATTAAAATGATGATTTTGTAGTTTCTAAAAACATAAGGACAAATTGAGAAGTAGTTAAGAGTAGACGGTATAATTATTTACTTAATCTATTTTTTAATATTATCCTTTAGAGAGAGAAGTGACACAACATTTATTATATTAAAAAGTGCTCCAAAGCAAAAAACAAAAAAATATTTACAATAATACAATAATAAAATAAATTCTAAATTTATTATCCATTAACCTTATTTCAAAACATTCAAAAGCTAATGGAAATGTTTCAATGAAATTTAGAATTTTATATACCATTTGTAACTTTTAAATAGATATTTAAATATATATATACACACACACACACTTAATTTGTTATGGAAAATATATAGACGTGTTATTATTAAGGTTAGTTTAAAAAGTCAACCCTTAATCTACTTCCAAAATAATGTTGTTAAAAGCAACTAGAAAAACTTCCAAAATAATGTTGTTAAAAGCAACTAGACAAACACATGGTTTATCAAACACTTTAATTCATTTGAGGTGGTTCTAGGTGGTTATAAAAACTAAAATTAGCCTTTTAAAACAATGTCAAACTGGCTCAATATCAAACTTTACTTTAGAGGTTTGAAGTTGTCATACTACATGCCACTTATTTCTTTATTTTTTTTTGGATTGATTTTTTCTATAGGCCTTAAAACTATTGCAAAAATTATAACAGTGGCATAATTTAAATCTTGGGTGTTGACCAAAATATCCATAGACTAGACCTAGATTTTTCTCTCTCTCTCTTTTTGTCTCTTTCTTCCCAAAAAACTTCCTTCCTTCTCCCTCTCACTTCCAAGCCGCCTCTTCTTCTCCCTTCCTCTCTCTTGATAACCTGCTTCATCCCTTCTCTTTCTTATCTAACAGCAATAACAGTCATCCTCTAGAAGTCGTTGTCGTCAGCGCTCTTTTCCTCTCTGACATTCTCTCTATATCCTTCACATGATCTCCTCTGTTTGCATGATCTTCTCCACTCGGTGCTCTCTTTCCACACTCTCTCCTCTGTTCAGCACTCTCTCCTTCTTCGGCATTCTCTCCCTCTCTTTTGTGTGATCTCCTCCAATCGACAATTTCACTCTCCTCTGTGTGATCTCCTCTAAAGATCCACTAATCCCAAAGAGCCGACCACCATAGTCGCAAAGCTCATCCACCATGCCCAAACAATTTGGAGATCTTAATCTACTACAAAATTTGGGATTTATTTTGATATTTGTTTCTTAAGGTTGGTTGGAGCATGGAAATATATAATATTTTGTTTGGTTTTTCACTTCATTTTTTAAAAAGTTTTGTTGTTGTTATTGCTAATCATAAATTATTTTTTTTTTGGCAATTTTCATAAAATTTTTATATTTTTTCAAGTATTTTGTAGGGTGCCAACATCGAAAGAGTAACAGCGGTGGTATGTATGCCAGATATTGAATACCAACTAAAAATTGAGGCTGTATTGTCGATGAATACCTATCGGTAACCATGCAGACATCAGATACAAGACGGTAACTACGATGGATACCAAATAATGGTCGATGCTTCAAGGGTATATTTGGTATTTTAAATGTAGTGTGATGATATGGTGTGGTATTTTTGTACTTTTTTTAGCATCAGTCAATCCAAGCCTTAATTTTATGATAGCACCTACCTAACTTAATCACATTACTAATGTATAATTAAGCTAAACGGTGTAATATTCAATCTAAAACCAATGAAATTCTTTAAGAAAATAGTGGACAAATTTGAACTTTTTAAAAATCTTATAATTTACAAACAACTATAGGTCTATACTCAAATAGATGGGCTGTCAATAAAATGTTTATTATAATTTACGTCTCAAAATAAAATGTTGCGCAAACCAACTTATAACAATCCCATAGTAATTACAAGTACCAAAATATGATATTTAAACAAAAGTTTTCCCATGTAAGATCAGCAGTGTCCATAAACTCGGAGTCACAAGAATGGATAGTGTGTCAGTTGACCTCCAAATCAACACTATAAGATGTACCCTCATCTGCATCACAAGAACAACATGAGCTAATTCCCAATAAAAAGACATTATACAATTCAATGTAGTGGTATCATGTATGGACTCATAAAATTTTCATCATACCTACCATATCATAAAAGCATTTAATGAATGCATAATTATGTACACCATGAGTCGCCTGCCCAAGCCTATTAATTATAAAGCATGCAAGCATACTACCGAACGTTTACCAAGCAATAGTGTCTCAATTGACTGACACACTCTCCGATCTTGTGACTATGTATATGGACAATGCTGACTTTATATGGGTACACTTTTGTTTAAATATCATATTTTGGTACTTGTAATTATTATGAAATTATTATAAGTATGGTTTAGGCAGCATTTCATTTTGAGATGAAAATTATTATGAATATTTTATTGTTAGTCTATCTTTTTAAGTATAGACCCATAGTTGTTTATAAATTACAAGATTTTTAAAAAGTTTAAATTTTCTCACTATTTTCTTAAATAATTATATTTATTCGAATATGACCCATCTAGCGTAATTATACACTAGCAGTGTGATTAAGTTAGGCAGGCTCACACTTCCACTCGTAAGTATGGAATGTCTCCTTATCAACACTCCTTATTAATAATATCCTCCTTTTTTTTTACTTTTCAAAGCTGCCAATTTAAAGTTTATTATCTTTTAAATTATTTTATTATTTTTTTTGTCCCTAGTTCAAAAACCAAATTAGAAACAAACCTTAAATTTTTTTTAATTTTCTTTGATCCGATGATATTCTTTTTAGTTCTCTCTCTTTCCCCTCTTTCTTTCCCTCCACTCCCTCTATCTCTCCCCCCTTTTCCTCTTTCTCCTCTTTGTTCTTTTCTCCTCTTTCTCGCGCTCTCTTTGTCCTCTCTTTATGCCATTTCTTTATGCCCACTCTCTTTCTCTACTATATCTCTTCTTTGCCTCCCCTCTCCCTCTCTTTCTTTTCTGCCTCCTTTCTCTCCTCTCTCTTCCTTCCATCATGGACTCTTCACACAGTTCCAATTTGCATCTAGGCTCTAACGATGACGACGATTGTCATCATTTGTGTCTCTATCTCCATCAATAGTTTTCAGCTCCACTTTGTCATCGTCTTCTACTGTGGACGCCATCATCATCTCCATCATCTAGTTTTTATGGAAAATCTAATCGGTCATCTCTGTCAAAAACATGGCAGAAAATCACAGGCGGTGAGATCACACTTTTCTCTTCGATCACAGTCGTCACTCTTCAGTGTAGATATGCTACGAAGAAGCAAAAATCCTCAAAGATCTAACCATTGCCATTAGATCCATGACGATAACTAGTTTCACAAGCAAGTGAGGTGATTCATAGTAGCATCATTTGCCATTGATCCCCATTGGCATGCTATCTCTCTACACTCCCTAACAAGATTGTGTCACCAGTGGTCTCAGTTTGTTTCTGCACTCATCTCGACCATTGCTTTCTAGATCCGACATTGGTATGTAAAGAAATAAAATAGATCCGATCTGGTCTAAAATTTTGTCTATTTATTTTCACCTTCAATAACATTGAGAAAATTTTGGTTTTTATGGACATTTATCATAATAAAATATCATATCTACTAAACAAAAAAGGTCATGTACGACTAGTTTGAGAAGTATAAGGAAGGAGTATAATCTGGTTTTTTTTTTTTTTGAAGCATAGCAGGGCTAAGGATATGATATTATTCTAAAAAATTGGTGGGTAATTAATGACTTTTTATTTCTTTTTTTCATCTAGTATTTTATTAAAAGGATAATTTGGTGTTTTGAGATGGAGTTTTATGCATGTTGCATGATGCATGAGTATTTTATTCACAAATTAAATATTTCTTAAGCTTAGATATTGTATATATTCTCAAACATTTGTGATATTTTGATGTTTTTGGTGTTATTTTTAAGGAATTTAATAAAATCAAAATTTATGGATTTCACGACATTAACTTAAAAGGCTCCCTTGGTATAGGCAACCTCAGCCTGGTGCTATAGCACCAAAAATGGGTATTGCAGCATTCAGTGGAGTGCATGGTGCCATGCTAGCTTAGAATACACGTGCAGGGCTAAGCAAGAGCTACGCGACCATGCATCCCTAGGGCAACCCATAGGGGTTATTTCGTGCTGATTTCATTTTTTTGGGTAATCTTGGCCCCAATTTTTTTATCCAATGGATCAAACTTGATGTTGAATAATCCCTAATCTCTTAAAACCCTAAAGCCTCAATTTTTCGAGGTGAGGAAGAATTGGGAAAAAGAAATTCATGAGTGAAAAGCTAAAATTCCAAGAGGAGAAAGTTTGAAGTTTAGGATTCTTGGAGTTAGATTCTTAGAGGATTCAAGGCTTAAAGTGCATTTCCACAAAGAGTTTCTTCCTCCATTCTCTCTCCATCCTAATCTTGATTGAATTTTGTATTTATAATTGTGTATTGAAATTTATATTTGTATAAATTTCATGAAGAGATTAGCAATGGCTTTATCTACGTTTGCTTAAATTTCCTATTCTAGGCTTGGTTTAGTTAGATTTGGATTATTTTGTTGATTATTCATGTAGTTACCATTTCAATTTCACTTGTGTTTCTCTATGTTTAATGCTTCTAGTTTATTTGATCAATAAATTAGTTGATACAATATTTGAATTTCAATACTCAGAAGAGATTAACTCATTTACTGTTACTTGGGAAACATAGGGTGTTTGGCAAAGTTATTTAGAACCAACTTTTTAGTTCAAAATACTGTAGCATATAAGAGCTTTAAACTGTAGCAACTTTTACCTTTTACTATAGTATGTGAGAGCTTTATACTATTCTTTAACCCAAAAAGTTAGTTCTAGCTAACTTAGCCAAACATCCTAATAGTCTATGTTGTTGTTGAGACCCGAAAGGACGGGGAACACATAGAAAATTGACTTGAGAGTCTTGGTTTTTATGAGGCTAGGAGGCGATCCATGCCTTGATAATCAAATTAAGGGTTGGGCTTAATGAATGTGTAATTAACGAAGTTACATATGGATATTAATTTGGGTATTTGTGCATAGAACCTCATTTGAAGCTTGGGAGTGGTAATGATGTGAACTTAGGGCCTTAAAGTAATGAATTAGATAGAATGAAGTTAATAATTGTGAAATAGGAAAAGCATTGGAAGAATTAAGCTAAATCAAGTTCCTAGATACATTGTCACATAGATTGTTCATATTGTAAATTATTTCTTTTTTGTTTTGTTTGATTAGTTTCATTAGATTTATTTTCTTTTTATTCATTTTCCTTTAAATTCCAATTGCCTAAATAAAGCTTGGTCATTGTAGTTGTGGTAATTAGCTAGTTTTTAGATTTTAGTGCTTGTAGGAGATGACAACACTTAACTCACCAATCCTATACTAAAACTTGATCCCATTGCCGTTGCGGGTTTATGCATGTTGCACTCTCAATATCTAAATTTTTATTGTTTCTTTGTCTTTGCTTCTTTTTTTTTTCGATGGATGTGGTTTTTTCCCATAGGAATTGTGTTTTTTGTTGAAAAATAAAATAAAATAATAATTTGGTAGATTTCGTTTTAGCATATATCAAATTTCATTATGAAAGTCTTGTCAGTGACTGATAATAGTTGGTATTTTTTTGTTGAAAATAAAAATAAGATAATCTAGTAGATGTACTCTGGCATTAATCAAATCCTATTATGGCAACCTTCGCCAGCGACCTGAGCTAATTATTATTTTTTGAATAAAAAATGAGAAAACTTGGTAGATTCTGCTCCATCTACCATGTTTCACTCTAGCACCTCAAGCTGGCAAGTGAAGGCAATTAGTTTTTTTTATTTTGAATAAAAAATGAGAAAACCTAGTAGAATATGCTCTGACATCTACCAGCTTCCACTTCAGTACCCCGAGTCGACAAGCAAAGACAATTGTTTTTTTTTGTTTGAGTAAAAAATAAGATAATCTTGTAGACTTTTCTAAGGTATCTACTAAGATCTACTCCAGCATCCCGTGTCGGCGACTAGAGGCGGTTGGTTTTTTGATAAAAAATGTAATAATCTGGTAGATTTTGCTCCAGAATCTACTAGGTTCCACTCCAGCACCTTGTACCAGCATCTACCAAGTTCCATTTCGGCACCTCGCTCCAGACATCGAAGGTAATTGATTATATTTTTTTATTTGAAAAAAAAACAAAATAATCTAGTAGATTCTACTCCGGTATCTACCTAGTTCTACTCTGGCATCTAGGTCGGTGACAGGAGGCTTTTTTTTTTTTAATAGAAAATAAGATAATCTAGTAGATTCCGCTCCAACATTTATCGAGTTCTACTCTGCCACCCCGCGCCGAGGTCCTAAGGCGGTTGGTTTGTTTCCTAAATAAAAAATGAGATAATTTGGTAGATTTTCCTCTAGAATCTACTAGGTTCTACTCTGGCACCTATGCCGACACCTACCAAGTTCCATTTTGGCACCCCGCTTTGGACATTGAAGGTGATTGATTATTTTTTTTTTATTTTAATTATGCACAGCATCTACCTAATTCTACTCCAGTATCCCGTGCTAGCGACTAGAGGTGATTCTTTTTTTGTTTTGAATAAAAAATGAGATAATCTAGTAGATTCTGCTCCAGCATCTATCAAGTTCCACTCTACCACCCCGCACCAAAGACCTAAGGCGGTTGGTTTTTTCCTTAAATAAAAAATGAGATAATCTGGTAGATTCTGCTCCAACATCTACCAAGTTCCACTCTGACACCCCATGTCAATTGACCAGAAGTAGTTGGTTTTTTTTATTTGAATAAAAAATGAGACAATCTTGTAGATTTCACTCCAACATCTACTAGATTCCACTTTGACACCCTTCATCGACGACCGAAGGTGGTTATTTTTCAATAAAAAAATGAGATAATTTGGTAGATTCTACTCTTGCATTTACATTGTTCCACTCTAGCATCCGCAGTAGCGACTAGAGGTGGTTGGTTTTTTGTTTTCAATAAAGAATAAGATAATCTGATAGATTCTACTGCAGTATCTATTAGGGTCCACTCTAACACCCCATGCTGGTGATCGAAAGCGGTTGCTTTTTCTTATTTGAATAAAAAACAAGATATTCTTTGTAGATTTTACTCTAACATCTACTAGGTTCCACTCTAGCACCCTATTGCTAGGGACTGGAGGTGGTTTTTTTTTTGTTTTGATTAAAAGATAAGATAATTTGATAAATTCTACTAAGGCATCTACTAGGTTCCACTTCGACGGCCTCCATTGACAACCAAAGAAATCTACCACATAAGGGAGTAAGAAAGAAGAGTAATTTAGACTTTTAATAAATCAACTTTTTCTAATTAGAGCAAGAAGGATTACTTAGGCTTTTAATAAATTACCTTTTTTAATTAAATGGGGCAATTTTGAAAAGAACACTTTAATGTAGCAGTTTTGAAAAGAGACTCCTTTAAAAGGGCATGTTTGTGCTCCCCTCTTTTTGCTATATATATTAGACATGTATGCCCTAAGGAGTAAAAATGTAACAAGTTTTTGAAGACATTTTTATCAATAAAGAATTTATTCATTGTTTATATGCCAAATCTTGTCCTCCTTACATTCATATTTGTTGAATGTATGTTAAGCAAACAATAATCTGAGACTGTTAGTCTAAACCTTTAAGAATTAGGTATACGATGGACAGATTATACGAAAGACACGATTCTTAAAGTGATAGTCTAAAACATAAGATTTGCAATCGAGGGAATAAAGTTGGGCACTTTATTCAGGTAAAGATTGTTATGTTGTCTATATCCCAAAAGGTGACACCCACATCTTCATAGTGGTATGCATGCCGGTATATTGGAGGCATGACTCTTGATAGCGTAGACCTATTATTCATAGATATGGAATCCATAGCTCCTCTTTAGGAGTAGTGATATTCTCTTATATACATTATCCTGTAATTAGAAAACTAGAGCGCTCAACCATTTAGATGCATAGGTGTAGCCGAATGGTATACTATCTTTAGATGGTAAGTTTTTCGATGATGAGATAATGGAACGTAAGATAAAAATTATCGAGAAAGTAAGACAGAACTTGTCCTTAAGCCGATTATGGATAATCATACGGGGATACGATACACTATGATATGTCATGGAGACTTAGCTATACGAGCTTCATAATTCTATGTAGTTCGAGAGTGCAACTCCAAGCTTTTAGTGGAGTAGCGTTGGAGTTGATAATAATAAAATGTATATATGGGATATTGGGTTTCGTAATTATTGAGAGCTTTAACTATATAGGTCCATTTGGTCCCCTTTGCTAACTCACAACATCTATAACGATACGGCATGCTTTTTTAATAATTGGTGACTTATGTCAGATTTAATTAAATTGGTTGAAATTTGAAATAATCAAATAATTCATTTCTATTTATCGGTTGAATTAATTTTGTGATAAAAATTAATTCAAGATAAACTTGTTGAATTATTGGGATCGGATGATTCTTGTCTATTTATCGGTTGATTTAATTTTGGATAAATTAGATTAAGATAAACTTGTAGAATTATTGAGAATTTATTTATTTTCTTAGAGATTATCTAGATAAAGTTGTTTTGATCAGATAACTTCTCTACTGGATTATTTGAATTAAAACTGAGACTTTATCCTATAGAATCTCAGGTGGAAAATAAAATATTCACAGAGATATTTATTCAGCAGTTTGACCTGCCGATCTACATGGTTGGCCTGCCGATGGGGCTGTTCGGCCTGCCGATCATATTGATTGGCCTGTCGATGACCAAATGATAAGATCACGCATTTGTACGCGGATCTTATCAGATATTGACCCAATTTTGATTCTGGTTTGAATTTTTGAGACCTAATCTGATAAGGACTGACCCTAGGACCAATCTCTATAAATAGGGAGTAAGTCTTAAGAGTTACAGAGATCAATTGAGAGATTAAGAGTGATATTCTGTTAGTGAGAATCTAAAAATTCCCTGAGAGCTTTTGTTCGCAAATCATGAACACTAGCTTTGGGTTCTCTCGATTGGTTGGAAGGAGAGTCACCTAGAGGAAGAGCTGTATGTGTGAGCCCACACTCACTCCGATCATGGATAGAGAATAGCAATGAAGACCAGTTGGTTGAGGCTCTTCTGGAACGTTACTTCTCTTCACGTTTTGTGAGGGTTATTCGGCACACAAAGGTTAGTAAGATTTGGTTAATTTATGCATATAGCATGTCAAACTTGTGTTTTGAAAAATACTCTGATGTAAAATTTTTAAAATTTCGTTGCGCAACGTTTTTTCAACAATTGGCATCAGAGCTGTGGTTTTTACATAAATTTATAAGTTTGTGATTATGTTATATGTATAAATTTTGTGATCTTAATCTCTTATATGCTTGAATTTAATTTTATAGAGAGTTGGCACTCTAGGTTTCTAATATAATTTTATATTGTCATGGATTATATGATAAATGTTTATTAATTAATTATGGTTGATTAAATCGTTATTTAATTTTTTATTAGTTAATTAATTTATACCAATTATGGTTCCTTAGAGGTTAGAATGTGTATCTAGGTTTTTCATGTAATTAGATGACGGACTATTATCTCCGTCTAGGAATTGTTATTTAATTTTAATTCTATAAGAATTTTGTAATTAAATAATTATTCGGAGAAGACAGATCTAGAAGAATGATGATGTAGCTCCTAGGTATTTCCTAAGTCTCTAATTTTATATTTTTGAATTGTTGAAAATAAAATTGATAGATTGCTTTAAAATTATATTTTCTAGAATGAAGATTTCTACTTGGTTGGCATGCCGAACCCACCAGTTTGGTAGGTCGATGGTCGTAAATCGGTAGGCCGGACATGAGGTTCGACAGTTCGACAGCGGGGTAGAAATCAGGTGGCTTTGGCGGCAGGCCGAACTTTCATAGATCGACAGGCCAATCTTCCTGATCAACAGGCCAATGGAGCCTGATCGAGATGCCGATCATCCAGATCGGCCTGCCGACCGAGAGCTGAAAAATTTCCAGAAAAGGTGCAGTTTTAATTTTATTTTTGGGACAATTCTAAGAAACATTAAATTTGGATATGACCAGAAATATGAAGTATTTGATTCATACAGGATTGAAGACTTTAAGATGGGTATTACATGAAGAAGGATACAACTTGAGGATTTAAGGATGAAGAATCAATAATATGTCTCGATTATTCTCTTGTAATCTTAGTTTTCTATTCTCTAGGGTGGAACCATAATACTACGGTTATCATTATTTTGTTGTAGTTTTGCTTGATTGCTTTGCTTGTCTGCATTATAATATGATTTGCCATGTATATTGATAACATGTCATATAGAATAAGGAGTGCCGCTCATATTAAAATTGTTCGTGTATATTCTTAAAATAAAACCTTGATTTCAAAAGATTGAGTGGGAGAAGGTTTTCGAAGAGAGAACCTAAGGCCTCCATCGTTGGTCCATAGGTAGAACAGGTGGTCCTGAACCCTAAGAAGGGATTTCTATTATGTACCAGATTGGATCTCTGAGAGGATAAGGTATTTTATCATGATTTATGGTTGCACACCCCTAGGTGGTGATTGTAAATCATGGATAAAATATTGAAACGATGGTTATACACTCACATTAATTTTATTATTAACCTCCCCTAGGAGCTCTGTTAACAAAATTATTGGCCAAAGTAACGATTATTAATATATGATGGATCATATGGGTCTTGGATGGTATATATTAATCGAGAGGGGATTCATGTTCTTGATTGAATTTGGCATGACTCCCCTAGGAGCTTGTTGAATTCTGAGTTGGGAATTATCATTGTAAGGTTGTGATATTTTTAAAGTTTTGACACATAAACACATTTGTATGTTTTTACATGATTGTGTTATCTTACTAAATTGTTATTATATGCTTGCTTATGTTTGGTATATGATTCTTTATTGTAGATTAAAAATGTCTAAAAACGCTTTTATCATTGATACTTGACAAAAACTATTAACTGGAGAGAATTATAATGATTGGAAACAAAACTTGGATATTGTCCTCTCCTTTGAGAAACTGAAATATGTACTGACAACCTTTTGTCCTCCTGAGCCTACAGGAGACTCAATTAATGAGCAATTCCAAGCGTATGATTGCTGGAAAGATACTAATGATCAGGCTCGCTGCTATGTTATGGCTAGCATGAATAACATGCTGCTGACTCAACATCATGATTATGAGACTGTGAAGCAGATCCTGGATAATCTTGAGGATATGTTTGGAGGCCAAGCCATAACAAAGCGGCAAGGGGCACTTCAAAAAATTCTTAACTATAGGCATAGACTGGGGACATCTGTAAAGGAGCATATGATGTTGGTCATGGGTTACCTCGTCGAGGCTCAAACCAATGGAGCCAACATCGATGTTAAACTCTGATGACTATGGTCTTTGAGACACTGTCTAAGAAATTTATTTCATTTAGAGCTACTTTTAATTTAAGCAATAGACGGGATATGACATTGACGGAATTAATGAAACAGTTACAGGAGTTCGAACTGCTGATTAGGGAGTCTCCTAGGGGTAGAGAGGCCAACATGGTAGCTGCTTCTGGTTCCAATCTCAACTCTGGGAATGGAAAGAAGCAACGGGCCAAGAACGGGAAGTCTTTTATTACAACTAGCACCAAGAGCAAGAAGAAGAAGAACCCGAAGAAGCTTAAGTGCTACTTCTATGGAAAGGTCGGGCATATTAAGAAGCATTGCAAAGACTTCCTTTCCAAGGGAGGTAGGTGTGATCTTCTATATTTAGAAACTTGTTTGGTTGAGGAATCCAGTGACATTTGGGTCATAGATTCCAATACAACTAATCATGTTTGTGTTTCTCTGCAGGGGTTCAAAGAAACGAGAAGTCTGCTACATGAATACTTCACACTTCGAATGGGAAATGGATCCTTAGTCTCAGCGAAAGCAGTGGGAGACGTCCATCTTTATTTTGATAATTATAGGAATTTATTTTTGCAAGATTGTTTTTATGTTCCTAAATTTAAAAGGAATTTAATTTCTATAGCTTGTTTATTTAAAGACTCCTATTTGATTTCTTTTAATGATAAAGTGGTGATTTGTAAAAACAAATCTTTTATCTGTTCTAGATGGAAGCAAAATAATCTATATTTTATCAAACCTAAGATGGACTTATTGCTTAATGCTGAGATGAATGATAATAACTCTAAAAGACTTAAAACTTCTCACTTTAATAAGACTTATCTTTGGCATTTGCGCCTTGGTCATATTAACCTGAATAGGATTCAAAGGTTGGTAAGGGATGGACCTTTCAGTCACTTAAAGGTGCAATCTATACTGTTAGACATGTATGCCCTAAGGAGTAAAATGTAATACATTTTTGGAGACATTTTTATCAATAAAGAATTTATTCATTTATATATACCAAATCTTGTCCTCTTTACGTTCATATTTGTTGCATGTATGATAAGCAAATAGTAGTCTGAGACTGTCAGTCTAAACCTTAAGCATTGGGTATATGATGGACTGATTATGCGGAAGACACGATTCTTAAGGTGATGGTTTAAAACATATGATCCGCAATCGAGGGAATAAAGTTGGGCGCTTTATTTATGTAATGATTGTTATGTTGTATATATCCCTTTTGGGAGTGGTTTGTCTTGACCATCAGAGTTGGAATCCGTGAAAAGAAACATTGGCACGTTGTCATAGGTGACGATGTGTTGGATCGGGACATAAAGTGAATTGATTTGGATTAATAATTCTGTCTTGGCAAATTGATTTACTTTAGACAGTCATTTGTATTGTATCTTAATCCTGAAATGAATAATGGGCCCGTTGTCTCGACTTATGTCTTTTGATGTACCAAAGAGTGACACCCACATCTCAATAGTGGTATGCATACCGGTACGTTGGAGGCATGACTCTTGATAGCGTAGACTTGTTATTCATAGATATGGAATCCATAACTCCTCTTCAGGAGTAATGATATACTCTTATATGCGTTGTCCTGTATTTGGAAAACTGGAGTGCTCAACCATTTGGATACATAGGTGTTACTGAATGGTATACTATCTTTAGATGGTAAGTTTTCTAATGGTGAGACAATGGAACGTAAGATAAAAATAATCAGGAAGGTAAGACAAAACTTGTCCTTAAGCCAATTATGGATGATCATATGGGGATACGATACACTATGATATGTCATAGAGACTTAGCTACACGAGCTTCGTAATTCTATAAAGTTCGAGAGTGCAGCTCCAAGGTTTAGTGGAGTAGCGTTGGAGTTGATAATTGTGAAATGTATATCTAGGATATTGGGTTTCATAATTATCATGAGCTTGAACTTTATAGGTCCATTTTAGGTCCCCTTTGCTAGCTCACAAAGTCCTATAACGACACGGCGTGCTTTTCCAATAATTGGTGACTTATGTCGGATTTATTAGATTGGTTTAAAATTTGTAAGAATCAAATAATTCATGTCTGTTTATCGGTAGAATTAATTTTGTAAGAAATTAGTTCAAGATAAACTTGTTGAATTATTGCGATCAGATAATTCATGTCTGTTTATCGGTTGTTTTAATTTTGGACAAATTAGAACAAGATAAACTTGAGAATTATTGTGAATTGATTTATTTTTTTAGAAATTATCTTGATAAAGTTTGTTTTGATCAGATAACTTCTCTATTGGGCTATTTGAATCAAAACTGAGACTTTATCCTTTAGAATCTCGGGTGAAAAATAAAAGATTTGCAGAGATTTTTTCTCAGGAGTTTGGCCTGTCGGATGACGTGTTCGGCCTGCCGATGGGGCCTGTTCGGCCTACCGATCAGCGAGAGATAAGATTACGCTTTTTCACGCAGATCTTATTAGATATTGATCCAAACTTGATTCTGTTTTCAGTTTTTGAGACCTAATCTGATATGGACTGACCCCAGGACCAATAGCTATAAAAAGGGAGTGAGTCTCATGATTTACTCAGATCAATTTGAGAGATTAAGAGTGATACTCTTCTAGTGAGCATCAAGAAACTCTCTGAGAGCTTTTGTTCACAAATCACGAACACTAGCTTTGGGTTCTCTCTATTGGTTGGAAGGAGAGTCACCGGTGGAAGAGCTGTATGTGTGAGCCCACACTCACTCCGGTTGTGGATAGAGAATAGCAAAGAAGACCAGTTGGTTGAGGCTCTTCTGGAGCGTTACTTCTCTACACAGGTTGCGGAGGTTCTTCGGCACACTGAGGTTAGTAAGATCTGTTTAATTTATACATATAACATGTCAAACTTGTGTTTTGGAAATTACTCTAATGAAAAATTTTTAAAATTCCGCTGCGTACTTTGTTTCCAACAATTGGTATCAGAGCCGAGGTTTTTACATAAATTTGCAAGTTTGTGATCATGTTATATGCATAAATTTTGTGATCTTAATCTCTCCTATGCTTGAATTGAATTTTATAGAGAGATGGCACTCTAGGTTTCTATATAATATATATGTTGTCATGTATTATGTGGTGAATGTTTATTAATTAATTATGGTTGATGAAATCGTTTGTTTGATTATTTATTAATTAATTAATTCATTCCGGTTATGGTTCCTTAGAGGTTAGAATGTGTATCTAAGTTTTTCATGTAATTAGATGGCGGACTATCATCTCCGTCTAGGAATTGTTATTTAATTTTTAATTTGTAAGAATTTTGTAATTAAATAAATATTCGGAGAAGACGGAACGAGAAGTCGGATCTTAAAGATTGATGATGGCGCCTACAGGTATTTCCTGAGTCTCTAATTTTATGTTTTTGAATTATTGAAAATAAAATTGATGAATTGCATTGAAATTGTATTTTTTGGAATGAGGGTTTTTTGCTCGGTCGGCATGCCAGGCCTCACTGTTCGGCAGGCCGAACGTCACAGATCGACAGGCTGGACGTGTGGTCCGGCAGGCCGACAGTGGGGCAAAAATTTTTGTGCTCTACCGGCAGGCCGAACTTTCAGTTCGGCAGGCCGAACCTTCATGATCGGCAGGCCGATCACCCAGATCGGCAGGCCGATCACCCAGATCGGCCTGCCGACCGAGAGCTGCCAAGTGTCCAGAAAAGGTGCAATTTTTTCGGTGCAGTTTTAATTTTATTTTTGGGACGATTCTAAGAAACATTAAATTTGGATATGACCAGAAATATGAAGTATTCGATTCATACGGATTGAAGACTTGAAGATAGATATTACATGAAGAAGGATACAGCTTGAGGATTCAAGGATGAAGAATCGATAAATGTCTCGATTATTCTCTTGTAATCTTAGTTTTCTATTCTCTAGGGTGGAACCATAATATTACGGTTATTATTATTTTGCTTGTAGCTTTGCTTGATTGCTTTGCTTGTCTGCATTATAATATGATTTACTATGTATATTGATAACATGTCATATAGAATAGGGAGTGCCGCTCATATTAAAATTGTTCATACATGATTCTAAAATAAAACCTTGACTTCAAAAGATTGAGTGGGAGAAGGTTTTCGAAGAGAGGACCTAAGGCCTCCATCGTTGGTCCATAGGAAGAACATGGTGGTCCTGACCCCTAGAAAGGGATTTCTATCATTTACCAGATTGGATCTCTGAAAGGATAAGGTATTTTAGTATGACTTGTGGTTGCACACCCCTAGGTGGTGATTATAAATCATGGATAAAATATGGAAATGGTGGTTATACACTAACGTTAATTTTATTATTAACCTCCCCTAGGAGCTCTGTTAATAAAATTAATGGCCAAAGAAACGATTATTAGTATATGTTGGATCATACGGGTCCTGGATGGCATATATTAATCAGGAGGGGATCCGTGTTTCTGATTGAATTTGAAATGACTCCCCTAGGAGCTTGTTGAATTCTGAGTTGGGAATTATCGTTGTAAGGGTGTGATATTTTCAAGGTTTTGACACATAAACACATTTGTATGATTTTACATGATTGTGTTATCTTACTAAATTATTATATATGTTTGCTTATGTTTGGTATATGATTCTTTATTGTAGATTGAAAATGTCTAAAAACACTTTATCATCGATACTTGACAAAAACCAATTAATCGGTGAGAATTATAACGATTGGAAACGAAACCTGGACATCGTCCTATCCTTTGAGAAACTAAAATATGTACTGACAACCCCTTGTCCTCCCGAGCCTACGAGAGACTCAAGTAATGAGCAATTCCAAGCATACGACCGCTGGAAAGATGCTAACGATCAGGCCCGCTGCTATGTTATGGCTAGCATGAACAACGTGCTGCAGGCTCAACATCAGGATTATGAGACTACGAAGCAGATCTTGGATAATCTTGAGGACATCTTTGGAGGCCAGGCCATAACAAAGCGGCAAGGGGCGCTTCGGAAACTCTTAAACTGTAGACAGAGACCGGGGACATCTGTAAAGGAGCACATGATGTTGGTCATGGGTTACCTCGCTGAGGCTCTAACCAATGGAGCCGACATCGATGCTGAAACTTAGATGACTATAGTCTTCGAGACTCTGTCTAAGGAATTTATTTCGTTTAAAGCTACTTTTAATTTAAGCAATAGACGGGATATGACCTTGACAGAACTGATGAAACAGTTACAGGAGTTTGAACTGCTGATCAGGGAGTCTCCTGCTGGTGGTAAGGCCAACATGGTAGATGCTTCTGGTTCCAATCCTAACTCTGGGAATGGAAAGAAGCAACAAGGCCAAGAATGAGAAGTCTTTTATTCCTGCTACTACCAAGAGCAAGAAGAAGAAGAAGAACCCAAAGAAACTTAAGTGCTTCCTCTGTGGTAAGGTCGGGCATATAAAGAAGCATTGCAAGGACTTTCTTTCCAAGGGAGGTAGGTATGATCTTCTATATTTAGAAACTTGTTTGGTTGAGGAATCCAGTGACATCTGGGTCATAGATTCCGGTGCAACTAATCATGTTTGTGTTTCTCTGTAGAAATTCAAAGAAACGAGAAGTCTGCTGTGTGAAGACTTAACGCTTTGGATGGGCGATGGATCCTTGGTCTCAGCGGAAGCAGTAGGAGATGTCCATCTTTATTTTGATAATTATAGGAATTTAATTTTGCGAGATTGTTTTTATGTTCCTAAATTTAAAAGGAATTTAATTTCTGTATCTTCTTTATTTAAAGACTCCTACGTGGTATCTTTTAATGAAAAAGTTGTGATTCATAAAAAAAAATCTTTTATCTGTTCTGGATGGATGCAAAATAATCTATATTTTATCAAACCTAAGATGGACTTATTGCTTAATGCTGAGATAAATGATAATGACTCAAAAAGACTTAAAACTTTTCACTCTAATAAGACTTATCTTTGGCATTTGCGCCTTGGCCATATTAACCTGAATAGGATTCAAAGGTTGGTAAGGGATGGACCTTTAAGTAACTTAAAGGTGGAATCTATACCCTAATGTGAGTCTTGTTTGGAGGGTAAAATGACCAAAAGACCATATAGGTCTAAGGGCAATAGAGCCGAAGGGGTTCTAGAACTTGTGCATAGTGATGTTTGCGGACCGATGAACATCCAGCCACGAGGAGGGTATGAGTACTTCGTCACTGTTATTGACGATTACTCAAGATATGGGTATGTATACCTAATGCACCACAAAAGCGAAACTTATGATAAGTTCAAGGAGTTTCGGGCTGAAGTGGAAAAGCAATTGGTAGACCCATAAAGACACTTCGATCTGATCGAGGTGGGGAATACCTTTTTGATGAGTTCTTGGGACACTTGTTAGAGAATGGGATATTATCTCATTTGACTGCGCCGAGCACTCCGCAGCAGAATGGCGTAGCGGAGAGAAGGAATAGGACTTTGTTGGACATAATTAGGTCTATGATGAGTTATTCATCATTGCCTTTATCCTTTTGGGGATATGCACTACAAACTGCATGTTATCTTTTGAACAATGTGCCTTCAAAATCGGTCCCTAAAACTCCTCACGAGTTATGGACAAGACGGAAGACATCCTTAAACCATATTCGCATATGGGGATGTCCGACTCATGTCCTGTTTAAGGATCCAAATAAGTTGGAAGCACGTTCAGAAGTTTGCATATTTGTAGGATATCCAAAAGGGACTAAAGGGGGTTATTTTTATAACCCAAAGGAAAATAAAGTCATGGTTTCAACTAATGCAACTTTCCTTGAGGAGAGTTGCAAAAATGACTTTAAACCTTGAAGCAAAGTGATGCTTGAGGAGTTAAGGGGTGATCCGTTCACTCTGGAGGTTTCGAATGAAACCATTCCGATCGGTGTAGAAAAACCAAACAAACTTGAACAACGACCTCAAGAGCTTCGGCGTAGTGGGAGGATCGGGCGTCAACCTGAGAGGTATATGTTCAATGGGGAGGTCTTTTTGGCTGAACCAGATGAACATGACAGGGATCCTTATACTTACGCAGAAGCCATGGAGGATGTTGATTCAAGACTCTGGACAGAGGCCATGAACATAGAGATGAAGTCCATGGAGACTAATCGGGTCTAGGAGCTTATGGATCTTCCCGAAGGGGTAAAACCCATAGGGTGTAAGTGGATCTACAAGAGGAAAAGAGGAGTGGATGGAAAGGTCGAAACCTTTAAGGCTAGACTGGTAGCTAAGGGTTATATGCAAAAGGAAGGAATCGATTATGAGGAAACCTTTTCGCCTGTAGCCATGCTTAAGTCCATCCGGATTCTCTTGTCCATAGCCGCCGCTCTCAACTACGAGATTTGGCAGATGGATGTCAAGATGGCTTTTCTGAATGGCTATCTTGATGAGTCTATTTATATGGAACAACCATACGGGTTCAAGGTCACGGGTCAAGAGGGTAAGGTTTGTAAGCTGCTAAAGTCTATTTATGGACTTAAGCAGGCTTCTCGTTCTTGGAACATAAGATTTGATCAAGTGATCAAGACTTATGGGTTCTCACAAAATGTGGATGAACCATGTGTTTACAAACACATTAAGGATGGGAAGGTGGTTTTTCTACAGCTCTATATAGATGACATTCTGCTAATTGGCAATGACATTGGGGCGTTGTCATCGGTCAAATTATGGTTAACCAAACAATTTGACATGAAGGACTTAGGTAAGGCTAATTTTATTCTCGGTATCCAGATCTTTCGAGATAGGAAGAACAAAATGATAGCTTTGTCTCAGGCCGGCTACATAGATAAAATTCTTATGAGGTTTGTAATGCGGGATTCCAAGAAAGGTGGGCAACCATCTAGGTCTGGAATTACTCTTTCTAAGAAAGACTCTCCAAAGTCTTATGAAGAAAGAGAATACATGAAGAAGGTGCCTTATGCTTCGACAGTGGGTAGTCTCATGTATGCCATGCTTTGCACTCGACCGGATATTAGCTATGCGGTCGGGATTGTAAGTCGATTTCAGGCGGATCTAGGACCGAACCATTAGGTTGCGATAAAGCATATTTTCAAGCACTTAAGAAGGGCTCAAGGGTATATGCTTGTGTATTCGGGTGAGGATTTAACTCCTCTAGGATACACTGATTCAGATTTTCAATCCTGTCCGGATTCTAGAAAATCGACTTCGGGGTTTGTGTTTACTCTGGGTGGCGGTGCCATCAGTTGGAGAAGTGCTAAGCAAGATTGCACTTCGGATTCAATGATGGAGGCCGAGTATGTGGCGGCTAGTGAGGCTTCGAAAGAAGCAGTGTGGCTCCGCAAGTTCCTCGGGGATCTTGAGGTAGTTCCTGGTATGGATAAAGCGGTATCACTGTACTGTGATAACAGTGCGGCGGTAGCTAATGCTAAGGAACCAAGATTTCACAAGAAGAGTAAGCGTATTGATCGGAAGTATCATGTGATAAAGGACTTCGTTGAGGGCGGGCATGTCACGGTATGCAAGATCGCGTCAGAGGACAATTTAGCTGATCCATTTACGAAGACACTTGCTGGGAGAGTCTTCGAGAGGCATGTGGCAGCTATGGGGATGCAAAATTTGTTGTATTTACTCACTTAGTGCAAGTGGGAGATTGTTAGACATGTATAACCTAAGGAGTAAAAATGTAATACGTTTTTGGAGACATTTTTATCAATAAAGAATTTATTCATTTATATATACCAAATCTTGTCCTCTTTATGTTCATATTTGTTGAATGTATGATAAGCAAATAGTAGTCTAAGACTATCAGTCTAAACCTTAAGAATTGGGCATATGATGGACTGATTATGCGGAAGACACGATTCTTAAGGTGACGGTCTAAAACATATGATCCGCAATTGGGGGAATAAAGTTGGGCACTTTATTCATGTAAAGATTGTTATGTTGTCTATATCCCTTTTGGGAGATAGTTTGTCTTGACCATCGAAGTTGGACTCCGTTAATAGAAACATGGGCATGTTATCATAGGTGACGATGTGTTGGATCGGGACATAAAGTGAATTGATTTGGATTAATAATTCTATCTCGGCAAATCGATTCACTTTAGACAGTCATTTGTATTGTATCTTAATCCTGAAATGAATAATGGGCCCGTTGTCTCGACTTGTGTCTTTTGATGTGCCAAAGGGTGACACCCACATCTCAATAGTGGTATGCATACCGGTACGTTGGAGGCATGACTCTTGATAGCGTAGACTTATTATTCATAGATATGGAATCCATAACTCCTCTTCAGGAGTAATGATATACTCTTATATGCGTTGTCCTGTAATTGGAAAACTGGAGCGCTCAACCATTTGGATACATAGGTGTAACCGAATGGTATACTATCTTTGGATGGTAAGTTTTCTAATGGTGAGACAATGGAACGTAAGATAAAAATAATCGGGAAGGTAAGACAGAACTTGTCCTTAAGCCGATTATGGATGATCATATGGGGATGCGATACACTATGATATGTCATGGAGACTTAGCTACACGAGCTTCGTAATTCTATAAAGTTCGAGAGTGCAACTCCAAGCTTTTAATGGAGTAGCGTTGGAGTTGATAATTATGAAATGTATTTCTGGGATATTGGGTTTCATAATTATCATAAGCGTGAACTTTATACGTCCATTTTGGTCCCCTTTGCTAGCTCACAAAGTCCTGTAACGACACGGCGTGCTTTTCCAATAATTGGTGACTTATGTCTGATTTATTAGATTGGTTTAAAATTTGTAAGAATCAAATAATTCATGTCTATTTATAGGTAGAATTAATTTTGTAAGAAATTAGTTCAAGATAAACTTGTTGAAGTATTGCGATCAGATAATTCTTGTCTGTTTATCGGTTGTTTTAATTTTGGACAAATTAGAACAAGATAAACTTGTAGAATTATTGTGAATTGATTTATTTTCTTAGAGATTATCTTGATAAAGTTTGTTTTGATCAGATAACTTCTCTATTGGGTTATTTGAATCAAAACTGAGACTTTATCCTTTAGAATCTCTGGTCGAAAATAAAAGATTCGCGGAGATTTTTTCTCGGGAGTTCGGCCTACCGATGGGGCCTATTCGGCCTGCTGATCAGGCTGTTCGGCCTGCCGATCAGTGAGATATAAGATTACACATTTTCACACGGATCTTATCAGATATGATCCAAACTTGATTCTGTTTCGAGTTTTTGAGACCTAATCTGATATGGACTGACCCCAGGACCAATAACTATAAAAAGGGAGTGAGTCTCATGATTTACTCAGATCAATTTGAGAGATTAAGAGTGATACTCTTCTACTGAGCATCAAGAAACTCCTTGAGAGCTTTTGTTTACAAATCACGAACACTAGCTTTGGGTTCTCTCTATTGATTGGAAGGAGAGTCACCGGTGGAAGAGCTGTACGTGTGAGCCCACACTCACTCCGGTTGTGGATGGAGAATAGCAAGGAAGACCAGTTGGTTGAGGCTCTTCTGGAACGTTACTTCTCTACACAGGTTGTGGAGGTTCTTCAGCACACTGAGGTTAGTAAGATCTGTTTAATTTATACATATAACACGTCAAACTTGTGTTTTGGAAATGACTCTAATGAAAAATTTTTAAAATTCCGCTGCGCACTTTGTTTCCAACATATACCTCAATGTGAATCTTGTTTGGAGGGTAAAATGACCAAAACACCATTCGGGTCTAAGGGCAATAGGGCTGAAGGGGTTCTAGCAATTGTGCATAGTGATGTTTGCGGACCGATGAACATCCGGGCATGAGGAGGGTATGAGTACATTGTCACTTTTATTGACGATTACTCAAGGTATGGGTATGTGTACCTGGTGCACCACAAAAGCCAAACTTTTGATAAGTTCAGGGAGTTTCGGGTTGAAGTGGAAAAGCATTTTGGTAGACCCATAAAGGCACTTCAATCCGATCGAGGTGGGAATACCTTTCTGATGAGTTCTTGGGACACTTATTAGAGAATGGGATTTTATCCCATTTTACTACGCCGGGCACTCCGTAGCAGAATGGCATGACGGAGAGAAGAAATAGGACTTTATTGGACATGATCAGGTCCATGATAAGTTATTTATCATTGCCTTTATCCTTTTGGGGATATGCACTACAAACCGCATGTTATCTTTTGAACAATGTGCCTTCAAAATCGGTCCCTAAAACTCCTCACGAGTTGTGGACGGGTAGGAAGACATCCTTAAACCATATTCGCATATGGGGATGTCCGGCTCATGTCTTGTTTAAGGATCCGAATAAGTTGGAAGTACGTTCAGAAGTTTGCATGTTTGTAGGATATTCAAAAAGGACTAAAGGGGGTTATTTTTACAACCCAAAGGAAAATAATGTCGTGGTTTCAACTAATACAACTTTCCTTGAGGAGAGTTACATAGACGACTTTAAACCTCGAAGCAAAGTTATGCTTAAGGAGTTAAGGAGTGATCCGATCACTCTGAATGAAACCAGTTCGATCAGTGTAGAAAAACCAAACGAATCTGAACAACAACCTAAGGGGCTTCAGCATACTGGGAGGATCGGGCGTCAACCTGAGAGGTATATGTTCAATGGGGAAGTCTTCTTGGCTGAACCGGATGAACATGATAGGGATCCTTATACTTACGCAGAGGCTATAGAGGATGTTAATTCAAAACTCTGGACAGAGGCCATGAACATAGAGATAAAGTCTATGGAGACTAATATGGTCTAGGAGCTTGTGGATCTTCCCGAAGGGGTAAAACCTATAGGGTGTAAGTGGATCTACAAGAGGAAAAGAGGAGTGGATGGAAAGGCCTAAACCTTTAAGGCTAGACTGGTAGCTAAGGGTTATACGCAAAAGGAAGGAATCGATTATGAGGAAACCTTTTTGCCTGTAGCCATGGTTAAGTCCATCCGGATTCTGTTATCCATAGCTGTTGTTCTCGACTGCAAGATTTGGCATATGGATGTCAAGATGGCTTTTCTGAATGGTTATCTTGATGAGTCTATTTATATGAAACAACTAGGTGGGTTCAAGGTCACGGGTCAAGAGGGTAAGGTTTGTAAGCTGCTAAAGTCAATTTATGGACTTAATCAGGCTTCTCATTCCTGGAACATAAGATTTGATAGGGTGATCAAGACTTATGGGTTCTCACAAAATGTGGATGAACCATGTGTTTACAAACACATAAAGAATGGGAATGTGGTTTTTCTACTGCTTTATGTAGATGACATTCTGCTAATTGACACTGACATTGGGGCATTGTCATCAGTCAAATTATGGTTGACTAAGCAGTTTGACATGAAGGACTTGGGAGAGGCTAACTTTGTTCTCGGTATTCAGATCTTTCAGGATAGGAAGAACAAAATGATAGCTTTGTCTCAGGCCAGCTACATAGATAAAATTCTCAGAAGGTTTGCAATGCAGGATTCCATGAAAGGTGGGCAACCATCTAAGTCTAGAATTACTCTTTCTAAGAAAGACTCTCCAAAGTCTTATGAAGAAAGAAAATACATGAAGAAGGTGCCTTATGCTTCGGCAGTGGGTAGTCTCATGTATGCCATGCTTTGCACACAACTGGATATTAGTTATGCGGTTGAGATTGCAAGTCGATTTCAGGCGGATCCAGGACTAAACCACTGGGTTGCGGTTAAGCACATTTTCAAGTATTTGAGAAGAACTCGAGGGTATATGCTTGTGTATTCGGGTGAGGACTTGACTCCTCTAGGATACATTGACTTAGATTTTCAATCCTGTCTGGATTCTAGGAAATCGACTTCAGGTTTTGTGTTTACTTTGGGCAGCGGTGCCATCAGTTGGAGAAGTGCCAAGCAAGATTGTATTTCGAATTCAACAATGGAGGCCGAGTATGTGACAGCTCGTGATGCTTCGAAAGACGCAGTGTGGCTCTGCAAGTTCCTTGGGGATCTTGAGGTAGTTCTTGGTATGGATAAGGCGGTATCGTTGTACTGTAATAACAGTGTGGCAGTAGCTAATGCTAAGGAACCAAGATTTCACAAGAAGAGTAAGCATATTGATCGGAAGTATCATATGATAAAGGACTTTATTGAGGGCGGGCATGTCATGGTGTGTAAGATCACTTCAGAGGACAATTTAGCTGATCCATTTACGAAGACACTTACTGGGAGAGTCTTCGAGAGGCATGTAGAAGCTATAAGGATGTGAGATTTGTTGTATTTACTCACTTAGTGCAAGTGGGAGATTATTAGACATGTATGCCCTAAGGAGTAAAAATGTAAAAGTTTTTGGAGACATTTTTATCAATAAAGAATTTATTCATTGTTTATATGCCAAATCTTGTCCTCTTTACATTCATATTTGTTGAATGTATGTTAAGCAAATAATAGTCTGAGACTGCCAGTCTAAACCTTTAAGAATTGGGCATATGATGGACAGATTATGCGGAAAACAAGATTCTTAAAGTGATGGTCTAAAACATAAGATCTGTAATCGAGGGAATAAAGTTGGGCTCTTTATTCATGTAAAGATTGTTATGTTGTCTATATCCTAATTAGGAGATGGTCTGATTTGGCCATCGAAGGTAGACTCTATGAATAGAAACATTGGCACGTTGTCGTAGGTGATGAAGTGTTGGATCGGGACATAAAGTGAATTGATTTGATTAATAATTCTGTCTAAGCAAATCGATTCACTTTAGACAATCATTTGTATTGTATCTTAATCTTGAGATGAATAGTGGACCCGTTGTCTTGACTTGTGTCTTTTGATGTACCAAAGGGTGACATCCACATCTTCATAGTGGTATGCATGCCAGTATGTTGGAGGCATGACTTTTGATAGCGTAGACCTAAATAAAATAGATATGGAATCCATAGCTCCTTTTTAGGAGTAGTGATATCCTCTTATATGTATTATCCTGTAATTAAAAAACTAGAGCACTCAACCATTTGGATACATAGGTGTAACCGAATGGTATACTGTCTTTAGATGGTAAGTTTTTGATGGTGAGATAATAGAACGTAAGATAAAAATAATCGGGAAGGTAAGACAGAACTTATCCTTAAACCGATTATGGATAATCATATGGGGATATAATACACTATGATATGTCATGGAGACTTAGCTATATGGGCTTCATAATTCTATGTAGTTCGAGAGTACAGATCCAAGCTTTTATTGAAGTAGCGTTGGAGTTGATAATTATGAAATGTATATATGGGAGATTGGGTTTCGTAATTATCGAAAGCTTTAACTATATAGGTCCATTTGGTTCCCTTTGCTACCTCACAACATCCTGTAACGATACGACGTGATTTTCCAATAATTGGTGACTTATGTCAGATTTAATTAGATTGGTTGAAATTTGAAAGAATCAAATAATTCATGTCTGTTTATCGGTTGAATTAATTTTGTAATAAAATTAATTCAAGATAAACTTGTTGAATTATTGGGATCGAATGATTCTTGTTTGTTTATCGGTTGATTTAATTTTGGATAAATTAGATCAAGATAAACTTGTAGAATTATTGGGAATTCATTTATTTTCTTAGAGATTATCTAGATAAAGTTGTTTTGATCAGATAACTTCTCTATTGGTTTCTTGAATTAAAACTGAGACTTTATCCTATAGAATCTCGGGTGGATAATAAAAGATTTATGGAGATATTTATTCAACAGTTCGGCCTATCGATCTACGTGTTCGGCCTGCCGATGAACGAAGGATAATATCACTTGTTTTTACACAGATCTTATCAGATATTGATCCGATTTTGATTCTGATTCGAATTTTTGAGATCTACTCTGATAAGGACTGACCCTAAGACCAACCTCTATAAATAGGGAGTAAGTCTTAAGAATTACAGAGATCAATTGAGAGATTAAGAGTGATACTTTGCTAGTAAGAATCTAAAAACTCCCTAAGAGCTTTTGTTCACAAATCACGAATGCTAGCTTTGGGTTCTCTCGATTGGTTGGAAGGAGAGTCACCTAGAGGAAGAGCTATACGTATGAGCCCACACTCACTCCAGCCGTGGATAGAGAATAACAAAGAAGACCAGTTGGTTGAGGCTCTTCCGGAACGTTACTTCTTTTTACGTTTTGCGAGAGTTCTTCGGCACACAAAGGTTAGTAAGATCTGGTTAATTTATACATATAGCATGTCAAACTTGTGTTTTAAAAAATACTCTGATGTAAAATTTTTAAAATTTCGCTGCGCAACGTTTTTCCAACAAAATATATATATATATATATATATATAAAAGAGCCAAACTCTCTTTTGATGTACTCTTATATACTTGCCAAGTGTTAGCCTCTCCATATTTTCCCCTTTTTTGTTTATTATTATTATTATTATTATTATTATTTGTTGTTGTTGCTGCTGTTGCTGTTGTTGTTATACTTTTTTTCTTGTTTGTTTTTTTTCCTTATTTCTTCTTTTTTGTTAGAGGCCCTTTTACAATCAAGTTGTTGCAAATTTAAAATGTGTTTTTTCCTCTTAATTTTCTCTCTATTAAACAATTATTTTGCTCGCATTATTTCAATAACAAATATAACATTGTGTTAATTGCATACTAACAACCAAATAAGACCTCAATTACTAAAAAAACTAGAAAAAATAATAAAAGGTAAATCAAAATTTTAATATAGGATAAAACTTATAAAATTACTCACATGGCACGTGACACACAACTAGCCCTACATAAAAGCTTCAAAAAGGCCAAATCATATCTTGTTTTTATACTTTTTAGCCCATTAGACTTCTAAATGGATTTACCTGAATATTTACTTTACTACCCGATGTCAAAAAGAAAAATTAGCTTTGGGATATTAGGGGAAAAAAACCAAAACAAATCTTGGGCTATGTGGTACCTCTGTCACCTTTCGTTCAATGATTCCTCTTTTCAACGAAGAATGAGAGAAATAGAAGATTTTTAAAACCTTCTGAAATAACAGAAGATTTTTAGATTGATTATAGTAAATAGCAACTTAGAATGTAAATAATTTTTTATTTTGTGAACTGTGTAAACAAGAATTATTTATACAAAAAAACTAAGGGGTAAAAAATTATTTTCATCTTAAATCTATTTATTGTATTAATAAGAATTATTTACATTGTTCATAAAGAGATAAGTAAATTATTGTCATCATAGATTTACCATTTACTGCAAATATTTTTAAAACTTGTTTTTTACAATGATTAGTTTTAAAAACATGTTATTTACTACAATTTTTGTAAAAAAAAGTAGAGAAAAATAGGTTTATCTTATTAATTAAACGCATGACACTTTGTTTCGTGCAGTTAGTTTCTTCTTTTTTCTAAAAGCTTGCAGGACCAATAACCAACATAATTTTTCTTTATTTAGTACTTGCGTTTAATCTTGGCAATATACAAATGCTAAATGTCAAAATTGCTTCATGTTAAACTTTGTAGTAAATTTGCAACAAAATTTAACATATAACAAATTTTGCATTAAAAATAGTATTGCATTGAAGAATTTTTTATACTTAAATGCTAAATTTACCATTAGTAAATTATTTTGGCATTGCATTTGAGATGTTTTTATACAATTTTGAATGACTTTTGCTTCTTTTTTTCCCTTTCATTGTTCAGAGAAAGTTTTACGTGTATAATATATGTTGGTTCTTTAGCCAACAAAAATTAAAAAAGAAAATTCATAAGGTGTTTGAAAACATTGTTAAAACAATAATTTTGCACTTTCAACCAATTTTTTATAGTATTTTTTTCACATATTATAATTCTAACTAGCTGTTATAATTATGTTTCCAAATGCCTTAAATAAGAGAGAGATGTTAACTTGTACATTTCTCTTTATTTTCTTTCTCTGCTCATCTCTGATAGACATGGAGAAGTTCACTCACAACACTCCGCCAGAGAAATTGTGGCGTAGGAACAGGATCAAAAGAATCCAAATCCTCGGGAAGGCCCAAAGTGATTACCTCCAGCAACAGGTTTACATAATTAAGAAAAACTGAAAAGAAAACAAAGCCGAAAAAAAGAAAAAAGAAAAACTGATAAGAAAGAAAAAGAGAGGCACACAAAACTGGGTCTGCTGTCCTAGTCCTTTGACATCTTTTTCTATCAAAACAAACAATATATTCCCTAACTTTTTTTTTTTATTTTAGTAAAACAAAGGCCATCAGAAATGGATAATGCCCAACGAATGAGAGGCTTAAAGGAGTTCCACCAAGCACAGATAATAGTTTTCTGTTCTTTCCCTTCGTCCCCTCCAAGCCCAACCCACCCCCAATATCTTCTTCAACATAAAAAAAGATAATATGATTGCACTTAAAGCCCTTCAAACCTCTCTCACTGCTAAAAAGATCAAATCTTTCCACACAACTAGACTATCCAACAGCAAAAAGAACTCAACTCTTTGTCTTTGCAAGTCCATTGACCCCGACTCCAAGGGAGGCTCTCCTGAAGGAGACACTCGGAAGCAAGAACTTCTTGCCCGCATAGCTCAGCTTCAAGCTCAGAAAGTCCGTCTCACAGACTACTTAGACGAAAGATCTGCGTATCTCACGCAATTTGCGGAAGAGGCTAATGCCGATTTTGACAAGATTGGAGAAGATGCGTTGAAAGAACTTGACGAGGCTGGTGACAGGGTCTGTTTATTTTCCTAGTCGTTACCATGAACAGGACTTTTCAATGCAACATAGATTTGTGATAACTAACTTGTTTATACATTTGTGGTTGAGCAGATAATGGAGAATATAAAGAGCCGTATGCAGGCGTTTGAGGAATCTTCAGAGCAGAACAGGCAAGAAATTGAGGAGAATGAAAACAAGCTGGCAAAGTTTGAAGACCAAATGGAAAAAGACAGAAACGAAGGCTTATTCTTCAAGAACCTGAGCCAGAAAACACCCGGAAAAAAAGTGTCTGCTAAGGAGGAAACCGAAAGGATTAAAAAGCTCGCAAAAGAGAGTGCGAGATCAAAAATCAGGAGAAACATTTACCTCGCTCTGATTGGTGTATTAGTCATTGCAATTGTTGATTCTTTCATCTCTTCTTCGTTGGATTGGCGAAAAGTCGCAGCTCTAGGGGCGATTTTGGTGGGGTTGATTTCTCAGGTCATCTATGAGCAGAATATTTTATCAGACACAAAAGAAACAGTAAAGGGTAAGAGAGAAGAAGAAAATAAGTGACATCCGTTCTTCAGTGTAGTGTGCGAGTATTTGCACCAGTGATTCCGAAGGAGTATAGCATGATAACATAGACCCAAGTAAAATCTAACGACTTGGGCTTGATACATCAAGCGAATAGCTTTCGCATCATCAGCTGGTCATGGTAATAGTATTAAAATCACCAAGACCTGTGGAAATGAGTTGCCATTCTGATGCTTGTCCAAGTTTTTCAATATCATGTTTATAGCTTGATAACAGTCGATCATGTATGTTTTAATATTTCTTTTGAACTTGAATAGACAAACTATGGAAAACAAACCTGCCTGATAGGGTTGATAGGCTTAAACTTTTTATGCCATGTCTGCACACAAGGAAGATAAAGCTAAGATAGAAAATTTTCAGGAAAAAGCAAATATTTGTGGATATTCACCAAAAAAAAAAAAATCATATTTGTGGATTGCTTTTTGTTTTATGATTTGAGAATACCTTAACTTTCAATTGCAAATCAATCTCTTGCCATGAGCTTGTAAAAGCATTTTAAGAAAACAAATATGCGCAACAAAATGGACATGACCCAGGTAACCTGACCCTGGTTGGTAGTCTGGATTCTGGGGGACTCCCTGCTTCACCAAATAAATAATATGGTGGATATTTGTTCAGGACACACAGAATAAAGAATCCAGCCTGCATCAGGAAACAACTTTTGCAATGACAACAAGAGACCGAGGAGAGAATAGAAAGAGAAAATCACATGCAACAGGAACAATGGGAGCGGAAAAGACGTCTCCTTTCTCACGACTTCCATGTAAATACACTAATACCTGTAATCTCTTTCAAAAGATGAGCACATCTTATTACATTTAGTAATTCTTTGGGGTGGATGGATACCAAACGTTATAATCCTCCAGTGAAACTACGAGCTTTAGTATCTTATAAACAATTTGCAGCATTTGTATTCCAACATATTTCGGGGTTACGAAGTGCCAAACTCCACAGAGAAGATAAAAAGAGATGTGGCCTCAGAAGCAACAAATGCAGATGATAAAATTCATCAAATGAAGCCACATGATACTAACTCATAAGCTACTTGCAAACACCACTTGATCAAGTCTTTAGCCCATTGTTGATTACCGCTCTAACAAGAATGTTCCATGTTATAACAGTCGGAAGAATTCCATGATTCGTAGCATCATTCAAAAAGCCAATGGCATCTGCCAATCTATTGCACGAGCAAAGCCCCTTGAGAGCGATATTATATGAAATGATATCAGGTCGTATCCCACATTTTAAAATACGAGCCCATATATGCAGTGCCTTATAACAGTCTCTAACTTTGAAAAAGCCCTCCATCAGAGTGTTGTGAGTCACAAGATTTGGAACACAATTCCACTGCCACATGTTCGACTGCCTCATGTGAAAATAGAGTTGCAAAGCATGTTCCACTTTGCCTGCAGAGCAAAGCCCATGGATTACAATGTTGTGCATTTTCACATCAGGCTTTAAACCCTTGTCAAGAACTTGCTGCCACAAGTTGAGAGCCATGTTGATTTTCTTGCCTTGACAAAGGCCATCTATCAACAAGCTATACGTGATCATATCTGGTTCCCACCCCTTTTCAAGCATTTCTTTCACGAAAAGATATGCATCACTAAATCTTTCTGCTTTGCATAAACCATTTATCAGGGTATTATAGGAGACAACTGTAGGAGAGCAACCCTTGTTGCTCATTTCCTGGAAAAAGTGAATTCCGGCTTCAAGTTTGGAAGCTCGGATGAATCCATCAATCATTGAATTGCAAACATGAGAGTTCAGTTTATGACCATGTTTGCCTATTTGACCTACTACTCTGGACGCTTCATCTAATCTCCCTTCTTTGCATAGCCCGTTAATCATTGAGGAATATGCAAAAATATCTAAATCAGCTCCTTGATTTTCTGCCTCTTTTAGTACAACTAAAGCCTTATTCAAATACCCATTTTTACACAACCCATCAATTAGTACACCATAAGTTGTAGAATTTGGAATACGACCTTTCTCAAGAAAGTCTTCCCAAACAGAAATAGCTTCATCCACCTTCTGATTCTCAAACAACCCTTTGAGCAATATGCTATAACTTAAAACATTTCGACAAGCACTTCTTCCCATATCATCCCACACCTTAAAGCACTCCCTGATCTTACCTGCTCGACAAAACCCATTAAGCATTGCATTATACGTAACAACATCAGGCAACACCTCACTCTCAACCATCTCTTTGTAAACTTGCTCAGCCGCGTCAACATTTTTAGCTTCACACAGTCCATGAATCAACGAGGAATAAGTAAACAAATCCAGCTCTCTTTCGTTCCTCTTCATCCTATTCCACATCTCAAAACTCTCATCAAACTTCCCACATTTGCACAAACCATTAATCATAACATTATAAGTTACAGAATTAGGATAAACATCAGACCCTTCCACCAACCTCTTCCAAATCTCCTTAGCCTTGTCCGAATCCCCTTTTCTCAAAAACCCATCAATCAAGATATTATAACACATTACGTCAGGAGTAACCCCTCTCTCAGGCATTTCATCAAACAAGTCCAAGGCACTCCACAACATCCCACTTTTAGCAAGCGCTTTAATCAAGGTACCATAAGTTAACACATCAGGCTTCAAACCTTCACTCCACATCCAATCCAACAACTTCTTGGCCTTCTCAAACTGCTGTTTCTTACACGAAACCTTGATCAAAACATTATAACTCTGCAAATTCGGCAAAACCTCACGAGACCCAGAAAAATACGCGAAGAATTCCTCGGCCCTGTCCCACTGGCTCGACTCAACGAAAGCATTGAGAAGAGAATTGTACGACCTTACCTCCCGTTTACATCCGAAAATTTCGTCCATTCGTTGGAAAACATCGAGTGCTTGATCAGGCATTGAGTTTTTCCCGTATGCCTTGATCGCTGCCAAGGCGACGTCTTCTGGGCACTTGCATTTCTGGGTCCGAATAAGCTCAACGACCCGACCCACGTGGGAGACGAGGTTCGGGTGGACCAGACGGCGAAGCACGTGGTGGAAGACGATGTGTGAGTGGGAGTAACCCGGGTGGCGACTCGCCGAGTAGAAGAGAGCGAGGGCTTTATGAGAGTTCTTCTCTGCCTTGAGGAGCTTCAGAAGTTGGTTCGGAGAGAGGGATTTGGAAAGTTCCACCATGGCAGATACGATGTAAAGCTTTCGGGTTTCTGCTTCTTCTTCTGATTAATCTCATTGTTACGGCATAGGTGATTTTGTCGGATGAAAATGTGGGGCGAGTTCGTGGAATCTGCACTTCTGGGCTGAACGCCTCCCTTTTTTAGAAAATATATGCCTCATTTTTTAAAATTATGCTTATTTATGACACTTTATTCATATTATGTGACAAATAAATATATATCATATTTATAAAAATAAATATTAAAATATAATATTTATTAAAATTTTTCTTCTTTTTAATGAGAACTAGTAGATTTGGCTCATGCAAATGCACACGCTATTTCAAATCACATTGCAAATTTTAGAATTAATTATATAATTATACCTCATATTTTAACTATTTTTTAATTTATCTTTCTGTTTTTAAAAGCTATAAAGGTATCTTTTAAATTTAAAAAGTTTTTTTCAATTTTATCCCAATAAATGGAAAAAAAATTATGAAAATGACATAATTACGTATAAATGGCTACAAAAAATATCTTATAGATTTAAAAACATAAAAACTCTTAAAACAAAGCATCAAAATTCAAAAAAAAAAAAAGATGTATAAGTTTTATGGTTTTTGAATAAAATATTTTTTAAAAATTTTTCTCAAAAAAAAATATATTTTAGATACAAATTTAGTCTAATTAAAGGTATCTTTATTTATCTCCATTTTTTTGTCCAAAAAAAGTATGCGAGGGATAAAATTGATTTTTCATATTTAAGAGATACATTTGTAATTTCTTAAAACTGATGGATGAGTTGAGAAATAATGAAAACTAGGAGGGTAGTTATGTAATTAATCTTAAATTTTATAGTGAAATGCATCATTTTGTAGTTGAATTTTGTAAGGAAACGTAAGTTGGAGAGAAGAAGATAATTATGCATCACATCTTACATTTATTAAAAAATTATTCACATGGAATATATACATATTTAAAAGAGTATTTATGAATAATGTCACCTTATTGAACAATAGATTGACTTTTGCCAGTTGTAAAAAAACTTTCACATTATATGCCACTCACAAAAATCAATACAAGATTAAAATTATGAAAATAACAAATGATTTGTGGCATTTTTTCAAAGAGTTTTTTCATGTGGCATATTTCAATGCATAGTTTGAAAAGACAACATATTTGTAGAACTCCCTATCTAAAATGCATATTCTATGCAAATTTATAATAAAGTACAAACATTTGTAGCTTAGAAAAGTTTATTTTTTCTACAAGATCAAATTGTGTCCTTTGACTTGGCACCTCAAAACATGTTGTTAACGACATATCTATACTGTGTGCTACCATAGTATTCAGACTTTGAAACTTCCAAATACATGAAAAACTCTTTTTTTATGACAATCTCGATACAATCTTCAAGTTCTTTTTAATGTCTTGTAATAAATAAATCGTCATAAATTATTTATTATATTATTTTAAGTTGAGAATAATTTATGATAAATAGTTTAAAAATATTAATGCGGGTTACCTTTAAATTAGTTGTAGTAGTTCTACTACTGAACAATTAAGATTTGTTCAGCATTTTCAATAAAGAATGTAGACGGTATTTCACCAGAAAAATTTTAAAGGTGCACATTAAACCAACATCTATAGTTGTAGGTAAATAATTGTTAGTCATTTAATGAGAATATGATGAGTTGCTTTTATATACTTATTTAGAATGCGTTTAGCTTGATATTTTGATGGTTTTTTAGAGTTTTTGTTATTTTTTTTGTGCTTTTCTAGTATTTATTTTTATTTATGTGAAAACGTATTTATTAGTGTATTTTCACTATATTAATATATTTTATTGTATTTTTAGTAATTTTTATAAAATGTTTTTAGTTGTTAAAAATTATATCTTCTATAGAACCGTTAAGGTCGGCAAATGTTTGAGCAATATTTGTGTTTTTGTGGTTTTATTAGTTTTATTTTGTTTTGTGCTAAAAAAAAGTACGTAAATATATTTTAATAATTTTAATAATTTTTGTTTTGTAAAATAATTAGTTTCTCTGGGTATTTTGCAAGGAATGTCAAAAACGGAGGAGAAAAGTGTATAGAAACTTCAAATATGGGGTCAAATTCGGAAATTGGAGCCAAAAAAAAAAAAAGAAACCGACTCCTCCTCGTACGTGTGCGTTGGCACCAATTCAGCCTCTTCTTCTCTTCAAAATTTGATGTGGGCCCACGCCATTTATTGAATCCAACTCGGTTTCCAGTCAGTGCATTTCAAGGCCTAAAATTTGAGCTCCTCTGTGCATTAAATAAAAAAAGAAGACAAAGCTATTTTGACAAATGGTGGACAGATTCTTCTTTTCATGCACGAGATTTGGGCTGAAATCTTTGCTTGTTTTGATGCCCACCACGCCACACTGCTCCGCATAATGCTACATTGAATGGACGATTTTATTGAAGGAAGTATAATGCTACAGTGAGATTGCATTTAGCTTCAATTCTTTATTGAAGAATGTAGTCCTATAGTAGCAAGGATGACAATTTTATCTACAAACTTATTTACCTGTAGGGGTCTTAAATGGGGCAAGAAAAACCAGTTTACAAACGGATTAATGGTATAACCCATCACAGGTTACGGGACGGGGACAAGTCCCCAACCTTATTTACCGTTTACCCGTCCCGTTTAATTTATGTTATATTTTTAAATTAAATATGTTACATATAATATGCTATAATATATATAATTTTAAGTATAATGTTATATTACATAATATCTATAAAATTTAAGAAAATAATTTTCTTTTATTTTTAACTTATAGTCATATATAGATATGTCAATCAATCAATTATTTATTTATTTATTTTATAATAAAAATAATTAATTGGGTAAATGGGGCATCATAAGTACTCCGAACCCATGACGGGAAAATCTATCCCAACACCTACCAATTTATGCATGTTGATGGGGCGGAGATGGGGCTTCTTTTTGTTCTCGGAATAGGTTGGCGAGAAGATTACCCCACCCCAAATCCGTCCCATTGCCATCTCTATATAGAAGCTACAAAAACCGTGCTTTGTAAAAGGAAGACATTCACACATCTAGAGAGCTTCTTTTTAAGCTCTCAATAAAAGAGTGCTTGAGCACTTAGTTTCCAAAGGAGCAATGCTCTGGAGGAAAAGAAAAAAAAAGTGAAAAAAGTAAAGAAAAGAAAAAACTAAAATTTTCTTTTAAGTTTTTTTATTAGTGTGAGAGTATTGTGAGCGTGGAAAAAGGACTCGCCAATTTCACTTGTAAAATATCCAGGTTTCTTCTAATTTTTTAATATTTATGCGTGTTGTTATTATTATCATGTTCTAATTTTATTTTTGTTAGGATTGTGATGTAGCTAGAATTTATGAATATTTTATTTAACTAAATTTTATTATTTTGTATATATTGATGTTGAGTATTTGCATTGAACTTAATGCCTCTAATTAACTGATCATTAGTTAGATAATAACATAAATTATAATGAAACCAAGTGAAGATTTGTAGTTTTGAAACACGTGTAGATTACCATAAATTGCATATGAGATAGAGATATACTTACATGAATTTTGTGTGGTTCACAACAAGAATTACCAAAGAACATAATAAACTTAGACATAATGACTTATGGTGTGTCTTTATACTTAAGTATTTTTTGTGTAACTCGAGAGAGAGCATTAATTATAATAGGGAATTCGATCATCAATATAGTAAGAGGATATCACAATAATATGTTTAATTAGATGGGATCAGATTAATTTCAGTGAGATCATAATTCCCAATATTTTTGGGATTTATTTATTTTCTACATTTTTCTATTAAAGTTTATTTTCATTTTCTTTTCTTTTATTTTTAAAATCCAAATTAATTGATCATTCAAATAATTCTAGAGTTTAAAAAATTTTAGTAATTAATAGAAATTAATGCAGTCCTAGTGGGACAATATCTATACTTTTGTTACATTTTATTACTTCAAACGATTACATGTACTTGTATATTCAAAATTTCACAATAGAATATATAAATATTTTCTTTAAGAAACAGTATAAAAATATAATTATGTAATTTTAAAATGAATGTTAAAATTACCTTGGAATTGCCCTATATTTTGATCACAATGTCTAAATAAAAATATTCAATTGAAAGCTGTTGACGTAGTTTTGTAACATTGCGAACAAGTCATATATACCAAATTCGTTGTTTGAAATTAAATATTGAAACTAATGCTTTTATCAACAAAGTTATTTGCTATTAAAAAGAAGTTATAAACAACTATATTAATCATTTCTTTTCTCATAATCATTTAAGTACTCTAGAAGGGCCCAAACTCTTCTTTACTTTTGTACTTCAACTAAAGGGTGCATTTGTCTTTTGACCTTAAAACGATTCAATTTTTGAATTCAAGTAAAGCTGTTTTGGCTGTAAAAATTATTAAATTCTAAGTAAACCCTTAATAGTATAGTTGTCTGATAACTGGACTATTTGATATAGTTATACCAATTAGAATTAAGTCTCATTGATTTTACACATCTATCTTTTAATAAAACATAAAGAGGTTGTTTGTTTTGAGTATTTTTGGTACCCAATGGATTTAAATTTAGATTTAAATATCAAGAATTCTTTGGATACGTATTTGTTTCTCCTAAAATCTAAAACCTTTGAGTATCAACAATCTAAGTTTTTAGAGTTCTGCTCCCATTTGAACTTTTGATACTCGAATATCTCTGCTACAGTAAACATTGAAATTCTCTCTCCTATATTTGAGGAAAAAAATCATAACTTCTTCATTTGATATCCAATTGAGATGTTTTTTCTTTCATTATGTTCCTAGCAAAAAGAGGAATAAATTAAGATCTATATTGTATTTTTTTAGGATCATTAACATTATAGATTTTATTGGATTTGTTAATAAACTAAAAACTATTTTCATTACCTCTTCAAACACAACTTGCAATTTTATTCTATACTTAGATTAAAACTTAAATGCACATCCAAACGTCAATTTGAATAACAATTCAAATCACTAACTCAAATTCTAATTCAAATCATACTAACTCAAATCAAATTACTAATTCAAATATATTTAGCAAACGAACCCCAATAACTGGGTTTTTTGAGACAGCTATAACAATATAGAATTTAGTTTCTTTCTTTTAATAAAATATAAAAATAAAAAAGTGAGCTCCAGTCAGGAAAAGAAGAAGAAAACTGAGTTTTAATTTTGGACTCTTCCTCTTCTGCTCCAATTTCTTCTAAGCTTCACCCTATTCTTCCAATTTTTAAGATCTTTGCTAGCTGGGCACAATTTTAGTATAGTGGATGGGGAATATGGAGGATTCCATTTAAGCAAGTAGACTATTCAGCTTTATTTTCTGCTTGTTCTTCTTCTTGGTGTTTGTTTCATATTAAATTCCCATTCTCCTGTCCTTCACTAAATTGGGCTTTTGTTTCATTTTATTTATTTGACGTCTTGTTCTTCGAGTTTTTTTTTAATGGTTGTTCTTCGTGGTTACATTCTTGTTCTTGGTTTTTTTTTTTTTTTTGGGTCTTGATTTTAGAGAGAAAACAGAGAGAGAACTCTGAAAAATATTGGTTATAGTAACTCTTAACATTAGTGTCTGTACAATTATTGCTTGCAATGCTTTGTTTAAAGAGCTTATGGTTGGTGTGTTTCTCTGATTTTGTCTTTCTTTATTTTTTTTCTGGCGAATTTGGGTTCCTTTTTATAATCGCCATCCCCAATTACTTCTCCTAGGATGATTTCTTTCAATCCTCTGTTTTAGTTCAAATTTTTGTTTTATTTATAATTTTTATTTTTTGTTCGAAATTTTGTTGATCATTTGATATAGATGATTTATAATTCTTGGATGATTAAAGCCCTCATTTGGGTTTTTGAGAAATCCTAGGCCATTGGAGAATTTTAGTTCTTTTGGTTATAAAAGATTTTGCATGTGATCTGACAAACCATTTTGAAGTATTTTTCTTTTATCAAAGCAGTGGTGAACATGTCCATTGGAATTGAAAGATGTCCATTGGTTTAAAGTTTTTCCTTCTTTGTCATTATTTGGGATAATAGGTGATGTGAACTGTTAAGATACAATTTGGTCTGGCCTAAATTGTCTAAAGGCCTAGAATGATAGCTCATTACTATGATTAGAGTGAGTTAAATAGAACAAAGTGACTCCTGTGTTCGACGTAAGAACAATCTATAGAAACTAAATTGAGGTTTCGATTGGATTGATCGGCTCGATCCTGTATGTAATATGTGTGTTTGGATTACATTCTGCCATTGGAAGTCACGTCCAAAACTGTTTCCCAAGTATTCATTCGATGGGATCGATTAGCATGAATTGATGGTTATCAGCACTTCTGACCATGAATTTAAATGTGGGGAGAGCATGATCTTTGTAGCTTGTCATGGACTGCGACGTGTCCCACTAGTGCAGTTACCTCCAACGCCATTACTCGACTCCGCCAGAGGGTTAGAAGTCATGACTCTCCTTGTTCTCTATATAAGGAGATATTGTCTTCATTGTAGAGACATAAAGAATACAAAATACAAAAACCCTACCAAATTTACTTCTCATTTTTATACTCTTGTAGTTTGTACTCTAAATTTCAACATAGTAAAGAACATTGGATGTAGCTCTCATTTAGAGAGTGAACCACTATAAAAACCTACATGTGGTATTTTCATTTTATTTTTCCAGCATCGTTATATTTTATTCGGTTTTAATCCATCAGTTGTTTTCTGTAATTCAATCTAACATATTTGCTTTGAAGCTAACAGATCCATATAACGGTGATCTGAGGGCCCAAATCCATTAAATAGAACATATTAAACTTGATTGACACATTTTATATTTGATTGTAGATCCGACGTCTACAGTTTGGTGCCCACCATGGGGCCTTTAGATTGCTAGTGCCAGGATCTTCTAGCTCAACCATAAATGGCTGACAACTCCGACAACTAACATGCACCAAAAATTCCAAGTGAAGGAACTGAAACAACTCATCAAGAGAATCAGCAAATGGAAGCCCTCACTGCTAAAGTGGAGGCATTGAAGAAAACTCTCTAGGAGCAAGCTACGCATTCTCAGGAGCACAACAGGAGATTAGAGCAGCTTAGCAGCGAGAACTCATCTCTGAGGAGCCAGTTTAGTTACCAGAACTCACAGATGGCCTCGTTGTCATATTATTACCCATACTATGGGTACTCGACATTCCTAGTAACAACGGTAGTACAGTGGCAATTTCAGACGCCATAGCCAGGTAGACAACAATCCTCCTACAGCCCCATTGGGAGGATGCAGCCGCTATAAACCCCCTTAACTCTAGCACCAGCAACAATGATCACGGCAACACCAAATGCCACAACATAAAACATAGCAACTCCTGCCACAACAACGACTACAACGATGGACACTCATCCAGAATTGAATCGATGAGATAGTGAAGAGAATGAATAGTTAAGAGAATGAAGAACAAGAAGAAACAGTCGAACCAACCGTTTGCTTTGAAGCCACTCTGACACCAACTTTGCTAACCCTTGAGTCCATTAAGTAGATGATGAAGGAGATGCTCGAACAAAACACGAAGCTTGTGGAAGAGAAGATCGATCAGAGAGTCTCAAAAGCAATGAGCAAGACCCTAGCATTCGATGACATCTTAAAAAACATTTGAGATACCCCATTCACAAGGAGGATTACTTTAGTCATCCCTCCAAAATATGGTAATCTTGTATTCGCTCACTTTGATAGAATGTTTGACCCTAAGGATCACTTATTGCAGTACAAAAATGTAGTCAGCACGATAAGTATCCCAAATTCAATTCTCGATGAGATAATGTGCATGTTGTTCGCGCAATCTCTTAAAGGCCCAGTGCTTTGATGGTTCAACAACCTGCCCATCGAATCGATTGATAGTTTCAAAGACTTGGCTGAATCATTCGTCAAAGCCTACTCTGTACACATTTAAACTGACAAGTCGACCAAAGACTTTTGGTTGGTCGTATAGAGCCCGGGTGAGTTGCTGTAGGCTTACATTAAGAGATTTAGCAAGGCACTCTTAGAGATTTTAGATTTAGAAGATGGAATAGCTCGAGAAGCACTGAAGAAAGGACTCTTGCATAAGTTGTCCTTCAAGAGTAGCATTTGCTCTAACTACCTACAGACCATCCAAGAAGCCTTGAACAAAGCGAAAAGATGGATCGATTTGGAGGAAGCAAACGAAGCGTGCAAGTGAGAACTCGCAAGAAGTAGAGATCAGAATAGGTGGAGCCAAAGACAACAAAGACTGCGATCAGATTGAAAAGGACAGACGAGGACACCACTAAAGAGGGAATGGAGCAGGAAAGACGACAAGTCACAGTTTGCGAACATACCTCATTTGCCACCAAAGTATACCTTGAGCATATCCTCGACGAAACTAATCACAGTTAGAAGGAAAAGACTATGTCAAATGGCCAAACAAGATGGCCCCGAGTCATTCACGCGACCTGATATGGGCACTTAATGGTGGACTATAAAGCCCTACAGTTTGAAATAGTAGAATTGCTTAAGAAAGGACATCTGAGGGAATACCTTTGTGACAGAGGGGGGAGAGTATATGGGCTCAATCGAGAGCGAGGAAGGCAGAAGGACCGTCAGGTTCAGGAAAAGACAGAATCACCACCACCTGTAAGGAAAGTAATCAGGGACTTTTGTAGAGGCTTTGTTTTTAGTGGTGATTCTGCTAATCAAATGAAGGCTCACCAGAGAAGAGCGCGTCAAGCGAGTACCAGTACTGTTAATGATGAATAGGGTGAGCACACAATTTCATTTAGAAATGACGAGGCATTCGAACTCAATAGTCCACATGATGATGCCTTAGTAATCAAACTGAACGTCGCGAACTACAGAGTTAGCAGAATATTAGTTGACAATAAAAGTTCTGCCAACATTTTGTTCCTCTCAATGCTAAAGGAGATGGAAATCAGGGAAGAAGAGATTGAGAAGTCAACAATAGCTTTAGTAGGATTCAACGGTGAGGCAAGCACAACCATTGGAAAGATAAAGCTTCCTGTCTACACCGTGGGGGAGAATAACACAATGAGTTTTCTCATTATAGATTTCCTCTTGGGGTACAATATCATCCTTGGGCGACCTTGGATACATGCAATGAGGGCAGTCCCATCTACCTACGACCAGCGGATCCGGTTCCTAACGAAGCGAGGAGTCAGGGAGATTCTTGGGAGTTAGGAAGCAGCAAGGAGCTGCTATGTTATGGCTATGAAGCAGAAGGCTACTTTATAGCAATTACAGTCGCAATCGATGAACGGATTGAGTAATCAAGATTATGCCAAATCAGTGTTGGAACAACTCGATGAAGTCTAAATCGATCTAAAAGATAATAATTGAATTGTGAAAATGGGGTCGCAACTCGAGGTCAAGGTAAAATCTAAAATAATTGATTTTTTGAAAACTAAGAATGATTGTTTCACATGGTCTCGTGCAAAATTGCTTGGAATTAATCCAAGCGTAATCTATCATCGACACAATGTCAATCCCAACCATTGACCTGTGCAGCAAAAGAGGAGGAGACTTGGAATCGAGCAAAACATCATTGCAAAAGATGAAGTAAGAAGATTGCTTGAAGTTGGGTTCATGCGTACTGTGCAATACCCAGTCTGGCTACAAATGTGGTAATTGTGAGAAAGAAGAACAGGAAGTGACGAATGTGCGTGGATTTCATGGACTTGAACAAAACTTGCCCAAAGGACATTACCCATTGCCTTATATCGATCGACTTATCGATGCAACAGCTGGCCATGAAGTCTTGAGCTTTCTCGATGCATTCTCTGGCTACAACCAAATCCTCCTGCATCCAGAAGACCAAGAGAAGACCGTTTTCATTATTGAGTAGGGGATTTTCTATTTCAAAGTTATGCCTTTTGGTTTGAAGAACACGGAAGCCACTTACTAGAGGCTGGTCAATATAATGTTTGAACAACAGATTAGCAAAAACATGGAAGTTTATATTCATGATATGTTGGTGACATCTTTGCAGGCCAACCTCCATGTTTAACACCTACAAGAATGCTTTGATGTCCTATAAAAGTACGGCATGAAGTTGAACCTAGAAAAGTGCACATTTAGAGTGGCAAGCGAAATGTTCTTGAGCTACCATGTTATAAAACGAGGAATCAAAGCAAACCCAGATCAAATCAAAGCTTTCTAGTTGATGTCATCTCTAACAAACAACGAGAGATCCAAAAACTCACCGAACGAGTCGCCACACTTAGTCGATTCATAGCTCGGTCATTAAATAAATGCCTTCTATTTTTCTAGCTGCTTAAAAAGAATACAAAATTTGACTGGAACGAACGATGTGAGGAAGCATTTCTGGAATTGAAGAAATACTTGTCCACACCACCGATCCTTTCGAAGCCCAAAGACAGAGAGCCACTCTTTTTATACTTGGCAGTTTTAGAAACCACTGTGAGTTCGACATTGGTTAGAAAAGAGGATGCGATTCAGAAGCCTGTCTTCTTCATCAGCCATGCTATGCTTGATGCTGAAACGAGGTATTCCATAGTTGAGAAGTTGGCCCTTGCACTAATCATGTCGACTCGAAAGTTCCAGCCATATTTCCAAGGTCATACAATTGTGGTACTATCATCGTACCCGATGCGAGCCATTTTAAATAAGCCTGATGTCTCAGGAAGGCTGACGAATGGGTCGTCGAGTTGACAGAGTTCAACATTGAGTACAGACTTCAAACAACATTGAAAGCTCAAGTGCTTGCAGATTTTGTAGCCGAGTTGACATACAAGCCAAATGTTGAGGGACTGAAGAAATGGATCTTGCAAGTTGATGGGTCCAACAATGAACAAGGATCAGGAGTAGGAGTGTTGTTTAAATCACCAATTGGCGAAGAGATCAAGCAGAGTTTTCGATTAGGGTTTAGAGCTATGAACAATGAAGCCAAGTACGAAGCAAGGATTGTCGACTTAAGGCTAGCTGCGACACTTGGAGCTACTAAGCTTGTTGTGGAAAGCGATTCCATACTAATTATTAATCAGATAACCGGCGACTACAAAGTACGTGATGAAAAAATGCTCTTTTACCTAAAACTGGTAAATAAGCTCAACTCCCAATTCGATCACTTCAAGGTGAAGCACATCCTGCGAAAACAAAAATCTCGAGAGCTCGCTAGTTTGGGATCTTTAGTCGAAGTTAATGAAAGAAGAATCATACCCTTGGAGTGCATCAACCAGCCCAGCATCGAATCAGTCGAACAAGCAAATTACATAGATCCAACGATTGGCAAACACCCATAGAAATGTATATACATGATTGATGGCTACCTAAAGACAAGTAGGTTGCAAGGAAGATCAAAGTTCAGGCCGCAAGGTATTGCCTAATCGATGAGAAGTTCTAAAGGTGTTCCTTCATTGGTCCTTATCTCCATTGCCTTGAGGAAGATGAAGTTGAGAAGGTTATCTAGGAAGTACATGAAGGCTCATGTGGCAACCACTCAGGTGGGAGATACTTGTGCAATAAAGTCAAAAGGCAAGATTTCTACTGGCGAACCATACAAAGTGATTACAAAAGCTTCACTAAGAAATGTGATAGTTGCCAAAACATGTGCCTACCATCGATCAACCCATTGAAGAGCTCTCCTTGGTTAGTTTTGTTGGAAAAATAGTATGCAGCAAAATTTTAAAATTTTTATATCAGAGTATTTTCCAAAACACAAGTTTGACATACTATATGCATAAATTAACTAGATCTTACTAACCTTTGTGTGCCGAAAAGCTCCTGCAATCAGTGAAGAGAACGTTCTAGAAGAGCCTCAACCAACTAGTCTTCTTTGCTATTCTCTATCCACGATTGGAGTGAGTGTGGGCTCACGCGTATAGCTCTTCCTCTAGGTGACTCTCCTTCCAACCAATTGAGAGAACCCAAAGCAAGTATTCGTGATTTGTGAACAAGAGCTCTCAGGGAGTTTTCAGATTCTCACCAGCAGAGTATCACTCTTAATCTATCAATAGATCTAAATAACTTATGTGACTTACTCCCTATTTATAGGGGTTGGGTCTACGGTCAGTACTTATCAGATTAGGTCTCAAAAATTCAAATCAGAATCAAATTCAGATCAATATCTGATAAGATCCACATAAAAACATGTGATCTTATCCTTCACTAATCAGCAGGCCGATCAGGATGATCAGCAGGCCGAACAGGCCCCATCGACAAGCCGAACTGTTGATTAAAATCTCAACAAATCTTTTATTTTCCACCCAAGATTCTATAGAATAAAGTCTCAGTTTTAATTCAAATAACCCAATAGAAATGTTATCTGATTAAAACAACTTTATCTAGATTATCTCTAGGAAAATAAATGAATTCCTAATAATTCTACAAGTTTATCTTGATCTAATTTATTCAAAATTAAATCAATCGATAAACAGACAAGAATTATCTAATCCCAATAATTCAACAAGTTTATCTTGAATTAATTTTATCATAAAATTAATTCAACCGATAAATAAACATGAATTATTTGATTCTTTCGAATTTCAACCAATCTAATAAATTTCACATAAGTGACCAATTGGTGGAAAGGCACGCCGTATCATTACAAGATGTTGTGAGCTAGCAAAGGGAACCAAATGGACCTATATAGTTCAAGCTTTTGATAATTATGAAACCCAATATCCTAGATATACATTTTATAATTATCAACTCCAACGTTACTCCACTAAAAGCTTGGAGCTGCACTCTCGAACTACATAGAATTACGAAGCCCGTATAGCTAAGTCTCTATGACATATCATAGCGTATCGTATCCCCATATGATTATCCATAATCGGCTTAAGGACAAGTTCTGTCTTACCTTCTCGATTATTTTTATCTTACGTTCTATTATCTCACCATCGGAAAACTTACCATCCAAAGACAGTATACCATTTGGTTACACCTATGTATCCAAATGGTTAAGCGCTTCAGTTTTTCAATTACAAGATAACGTACATAAGAGGATGTCAGTACTCCTAAAGAGGAGCTATGGATTCCATATCTATGAATAACAGGTCTACGCTATCTAGAGTCATGCCTCTAATGTACCGGCATGCATACCACTATTAAGATGTAGGTGTCACCTTTTAGTACATCAAAAGACGTAAGTCAAGACAACGGGCCCACTATTCATATCAGGATTAAGATATAATACAAATGATTGTCTAAAGTGAATCGATTTACCGAGACAAAATTATTAATCCAAATCAATTCACTTTATGCCCTAATCCAACACATTGTCACCTATGACAACGTGCCAATGTTTCTATTCACGGAGTCCACCTCCGATGGTTAAGACAAACCATCTCCCAATAGAGATATAGACAATATAACAATCTTTACATGAATAAAGCGCCTAACTTTATTCCTTTAATTGCGGATCTTATGATTTAGACCGTTACCTTAGGAATCGTGTCTTCCACATAATTTGTCCATCATATGCCCAATTCTTAAAGGTTTAGACCGGTAGTCCCAGACTATTGTTTGCGTAGCATATATTCAACAAATATGAACGTAAAGAGGACAAGGTTTAGTATATAAACAATAAATAAATTCTTTATTGATAAAAATGTCTCCAAAAACTTATTATATTTTTACTCCTTAGGACATACATGTCTAACAATCTCCCACTTGCACTAAGTGAGCAAATAAGACAAATCTCGCATCCCTATAGCTTCTACATGCCTCTCGAAGACTCTCCTAGTAAGTGTCTTCGTAAATGGATTAGCTAAATTGTCCTTTGATGTGATCTTGCACACTGTGACATGCCCGCCCTCAACGAAGTCCTTTATCACATGATACTTTCGATCAATATGTTTACTCTTCTTGTGAAATCTTGGTTCCTTAGCATTAGCTACTGCTGCACTGTTATCATAGTACAGTGATACCGCCTTATCCATACCAGGAACTACCTCAAGATCCCCAAAGAACTTGCGGAGCCACACTACTTCTTTTGAAGCATCACTAGCGCCACATACTCGGCCTCCATCATTGAATCCAAAGTGCAATCCTACCTCACACTTCTCCAACTGATGGCACTATCGCTCAGAGTAAACACAAAACCCAAAGTTGATTTCCTATAATCCAGACAGGATTGAAAATCTGGGTTAGTATATCCTAGAGGAGTAGAAAAACCACCTTCCTATACTTAATGTGTTTGTAAACACATGGCTCATCCACATTTTGTGAGAACCCATAAGTCTTGATTACCTAATCAAATCTTATGTTCTAAGAATGAGAAGCCTGCTTAAGTCCATAAATTGACTTTAGCAGCTTACAAACCTTACCCTCTTGACCCTTGACCTTGAACCCATCTGGTTGTGCCATATAAATAGACTCATCAAGATAGCCATTCAAAAAAACCGTCTTGACATCCATCTACTAAATCTTGTCATTGAAAGCGGCAGCTATGGACAAGAGAATCCAGATGGACTCAAGCATGGCTGTAGGCAAAAACGTTTCCTCATAATCGATTCCTTCCTTTTGCATATAACCCTTAGCTACCAGTCCAGCCTTAAAAGTTTCGATCTTTCCATCTACTATTCTTTTCCTCTTGTAGATCCACTTACACCCTATGGGTTTTACCCATTCGGAAAGATCAACAAGCTCCTAGACCTGATTAGTCTCCATAGACTTCATCTCAATGTTCATGGCCTCTGTCCAGAGTTTTGAATCAATATCCTCCATAGCTTCTGCGTAAGTATAAGGATCCCTATCATGTTCATCCGATTCAATCAAAAAGACCTCCCTATTGAACATATACCTCTCAGGTTGATGCCCGATCCTCCCACTACGCCGAAGCCCCTCAGGTTGTTGTTCAGGTTTGTTTGCTTTTTCCACACTGATCGGAACGGTTTCATTTCGAACCTCCGGAGTGATCGGATCACTCCTTAACTCCTTAAGCACAAATTTGCTTTGAGGTTTAAAGTCGTCCATCTAACTCTCCTTAAGGAAAGTTGCATTAGTTAAAACCACGACTTTATTTTCTATTGGGTTATAGAAATAACCCCCTTTAGTCCCTTTTGGATATCCTACAAACATGCAAACTTCCAAACGTGCTTTCAACTTATTTGCATCCTTAAACAGGACATGAGCCGGACATCCCCATATGCGAATATGGTTTAAGGATGTCTTCCTACCCGTCCATAACTCGTGAGGAGTTTTAGGGACCAAGTTTCAAGGCACATTGTTTAAAAGATAACATGCGGTTTGTAGTGCATATCCCCAAAAGGATAAAGGCAATGATGAATAACTCATCATGGACCTAACCTTATCCAATAAAGTCCTATTCCTTCTCTTTGCTACGCAATTCTACTGCGGAGTGCCCGACACAGTCAAATGGGATAAAATCTCATTCTCTAATAAGTGTCCCAAGAGCTCATCAGAAAGGTATTCTCCACCTCAATCGGATTGAAGTGCCTTTATGGGTCTACCCAATTGCTTTTCCACTTCAGCCCAAAATTCCCTAAACTTGTCAAAAGTTTCACTTTTGTGGTACATCAGGTACACATACCCATATTTTGAGTAATCGTCAATAAAAGTGACAAAGTACTCATACCCTCCTCGTGCCCGGATGTTCATCGGTCTACAAACATCACTATGCACAAGTTCTAGAACCCCTTTAGCCCTATTGCCCTTAGACCCAAATGGTCTTTTAGTCATTTTACCCTCTAAACAAGATTCACATTGAGGTATAGATTCCACCTTTAAGTGACTTAAAGGTCCATCCCTTACCAACCTTTGAATCCTATTCAGGTTAATATGACCAAGGCGCAAATGCCAAAGATAAGTCTTATTAGAGTGAGAATTTTTAAGTCTTTTAGAGTTATTATCATTCATGTCAGCATTGAGCAATAAGTCCATCTTAGGTTTGATAAAATATAGATTATTTTGCATCTATCTAGAGCAGATAAAAGATTTATTTTTATGAATCATCACTTTATCATTAAAAGAAACCAAATAGGAGTCTTTAAATAAACAAGCTACAGGAATTAAATTCCTTTTAAATTTAGGAACATAAAAAACAATCTTGCAAAAATAAATTCCTATAATTATCAAAATAAAGATGGATGTCTCCCACTGCTCTGCTGAGACCAAGGATCCATCGCCCATCCGAAGTGTGAAGTCTTCATGCAGCAGACTTCTCGTTTCTTTGTGTTAGACATGTATGCCCTAAGGAGTAAAAATGTAATACGTTTTTGGAAACATTTTTATCAATAAAGAATTTATTCATTTATATATAACAAATCTTTTTCTCTTTACGTTCATATTTGTTGAATGTATGATAAACAAACAGTAGTCTGAGACCGTCAATCTAAACCTTAAGAATTGGGCATATGATGGACTGATTATGCGAAAGACACGATTCTTAAGGTGATGGTCTAAAACATATGATCCGCAATCGAGGGAATAAAGTTGGGCACTTTATTCATGTAAAGATTGTTATGTTGTCTATATCCCTTTTGGGAGATGGTTTGTCTTGACCATCCAAGTTGGACTCCGTGAATAGAAACATTGGCACGTTGTCATAGGTGACGATGTGTTAGATCGGGACATAAAGTGAATTGATTTGGATTAATAATTCTGTCTCGGCAATTCGATTCACTTTAGACAATCATTTGTATTGTATCTTAATCCTGAGATGAATAGTGGGCCCGTTGTCTCGACTTGTGTTTTTTGATGTGCCAAAGGGTGACACCCACATCTCAATAATGGTATGCATGCTGGTACGTTGGAGGCATGACTCTTGATAGCATAGACTTGTTATTCATAGATATGGAATCCATAGCTCCTCTTTAGGAGTAATGATATCCTCTTATATGCGTTGTCATGTAATTGGAAAACTGGAGCGCTCAACCATTTGGATACATAGGTGTAACCAAATGGTATACTATCTTTGGATAGTAAGTTTTCTAATAGTGAGACAATGGAATGTAAGATAAAAATAATCGGGAAGGTAAGACAGAACTTATCCTTAAGCCGATTATGGATTTTCATATGGGGATACGATACACTATGATATGTCATAGAGACTTAGCTATACGAGCTTTGTAATTTTATAAAGTTCGAGAGTGCAGCTCCAAGCTTTTAGTGGAGTAGCGTTGGAGTTGATAATTGTGAAATGTATATCTAGGATATTGGATTTCATAATTATAATGAGCTTGAACTTTATAGGTCCATTTTGGTCCCCTTTGCTAGCTCACAAAGTCCTGTAACGACACGGCGTGCTTTTCCAATAATTAGTGACTTATGTCAGATTTATCAGATTGGTTTAAAATTTGGAAGAATTAAATAATTCATGTCTGTTTATCGGTTGAATTAATTTTGTAAGAAATTAGTTCAAGATAAACTTGTTGAATAATTGCGATCAGATAATTCTTGTCTGTTTATCGGTTGTTTTAATTTTGGACAAATTAGATCAAGATAAACTTGTAGAATTATTGTGAATTGATTTATTTTCTTAGAGATTATCTTGATAAAGTTTGTTTTGATCAGATAAATTTTCTATTGGGTTATTTGAATCAAAGCTAAGACTTTATCCTATAGAATCTCGGGTGGAAAATAAAAGATTCGTGGAGATTTTTTCGCTAGGATTTCAGCCTGTCGAATGACGTGTTCGGCCTGCCGATCAGGCTGTTTGGCCTACCGATTAGCGAGTGATAAGATTACGCGTTTTCACGCGGATCTTATTAGATATTGATCCAAACTTGATTCTGTTTTGAGTTTTTGAGACCTAATCTGATAAGGACTGACCCCAGGACCAATAGCTATATAAGGGAGTGAGTCTCATGATTTATTCAGATCAATTGAGAGATTAAGAGTGATACTCTTCTAGTGAGCATCTAAAAACTCCCTGAGAGCTTTTGTTCACAAATCACGAAAACTAGCTTTGGGTTCTCTCTATTGGTTGGAAGGAGAGTCACCGGTGGAAGAGCTGTACGTGTGAGCCCACACTCACTCTGGTTGTGGATAGAGAATAGCAAAGAAGACTAGTTGGTTAAGGCTCTTCTAGAACGTTACTTCTCTACACAGGTTACGGAGGTTCTTCGGCACACAAAGGTTAGTAAGATCTGTCTAATTTATACATAATAGCATGTCAAACTTGTGTTTTGGAAATTACTCTGATGGAAAAATTTTAAAATTCTGCTGCGCATTGTTTTTCCAACACTTTGAACCCCTACAGAGAAACACAAACATGATTAGTTGCACTAGAATCTATGACTCAAATGTCACTGGATTTCTTAACTAAAAAAGTTTCTAAATACAAAAGATCACACCTACCTCCTTTGAAAAGGAAGTCCTTGAAATGCTTCTTGATGTACCAAACCTTCCCATAGAAGAAGCACTTAAGCTTCTTCGGGTCTTCTTCTTCTTCTTCTTGCTCTTAGTGCTTGTAGGAATAGAAGACTTCCTGTTCTTGGCCTGTTGCTTCTTTCCATTCCTAGAGTTGTGATTGGAACCAGAAGCAGCTATCATATTGGCCTCTCCACCCACAGGAGACTCCCTGATTAGTAGTTCGAACTCCTATAACTGTTTCATTAATTCTGTCAAGGTCATATCTTGTCTATTGCTTGAATTAAATGTAGCTTTAAATGGAATAAATTCCTTCAATAGAGTCTCAAAGACCATAGTTATCTGAGTTTCAGCATCATGTTGGCTTCATTGTTTTAAACCTCAGTGAGGTAACCCATGACCAGCATCATGTGCTCCTTTACAGATGTCCCCGGTCTCTGCTTACAGTTAAGAAGTTTTTGAAGCGTCCCTTGCCGCTTTGTTTTGGCTTGGCCTCCAAACATATCCTCAAGAGTATCCAAGATCTGCTTTGTAGTCTCATAATCTTGATGTTGAGCCTGCAGCACGTTATTCATGCTAGCCATAACATAGCAGCGGGCCTGATCATTAGCATCTTTCTAGTGATCATATGCTTAGAATTGCTCATTAGTTGAGTCTCCCGTAGACTCGGGAGGACAAAAGGTTGTCAGCATATATTTCAGTTTCTCAAAGGAGAGGACGATATCTAGGTTCTGTTTCCAATCATTATAATTCTCTTCGGTTAATAGGTTTTTGTCAAGTATCAAAGATAAAGCATTTTTAGACATTTTTAATCTACAATAAAGAATCATATACGAAACATAAGCAAACATATAACAATAATTTAGTAAGATAACACAATCATGTAAAAAGTACAAATGTGTTTATGTGTCAAAACCTTAAAAATATCACAACCTTACAACGATAATTCCTAACTTAGAATTCAACAAGCTCCTAGGGGAGTTATGCCAAATTCAATCAAGAACACAGATCCCCTCTTGATTAATATATGCCATCCAGGACCCATATGATCCAACATATATTAATAATCGTTTCTTTAGCCATTAATTTTATTAACAGAGCTCCTAGGGGAGGTTAATAATAAAATTAACGTGAGTGTATAACCATCGTTTCAATATTTTATTCATGATTTATAATCACCACCTAGGGGTGTGCAACCAAAAATCATGCTAAAATGCTTTATCCTCTCAGAGATCCAATCTGGTATATGATAGAAATCCCTTCCTAGGGGTCAGGACCACCATGTTCTGCCTATGGACCAACAATGGAGGCTTTAGGTCCTCTCTTAGAAAACCTTCTCCCACTCAATCTTTCGAAATCAAGATTTTATTTTAAGAACATGCATGGACAATTTTAATATGAGCGGCACTCCCTATTCTATATGACATGTTATCAATACATGACAAATCATATTATAATGTAGACAAGCAAAGCTACATGCAAAATAATAAATAACTGTAATATTATGGTTCCACCCTAGAGAATAGAAATAAAAAATTATAAGAGAATAATCAAAACATATTATCGATTCTTTATCCTTGAATTCTCAGGTTGTATCTCTCATAATGTAATGTCCATCTTTAAAGTCATCAATCCTATATGAATCGAATACTTTATATTTCCGGTCATATCAAAATTTGATGTCTCTCAGAATTGTCCCAAAAATAAAATTAAACCTGCATTGAAAAAACTATACCTTTTTTGGAAAATTTTCAACTCTCGGTCGACAAGCCGATCACCTAGATCGGCCTACCAATCAAGAAGATAGGCCTGCCGACTCATGAAAGATTGGCTTGCCGAACCAAACGTTTGGCCTGCCGCCACAGCCTCCAAAATTTTGCCCCGTTATTGGCCTACGAAACCTCACGTCCGGCCTACCGATCTACATCCATCGGCCTACCAAACTGTGGGGTTCGGCATGCAGACCGAGCAGAAATCTCCCATTCCAAAAAATACAATTTTTAATGCAATTCATCAATTTTATTTTCAATAATTCAAAAATATAAAATTAGAGACTCAGGAAATACCTAGGAGCGCCATCTTCATTCTTCTAGATCCGCCTTCTAGATTCGTCTTCTCCGAATGATTATTTAATTACAAAATTCTTACAAATAAAAAAAAAATTCCTAGACGGAGGTGATTGTCCGCCATCTAGTTACATGAAAACCTAGATACACATTCTAACCTCTAAGAAACCATAACCGGCATAAATTAATTAATTAATAATTAATTAAATAACGATTTAATCAACCATAATTAATTAACGAACATTCACCACATAATCCATGACAACATATAAAATATATAAAAACCTAGAGTGCCAACTCTCTATAAAATTAAATTTAAGCATAGGAGAGATTAAGATCACAAAATTTATACATATAACATAATCACAAACTCGTAAATTTATGTAAAAACTATGGCTCTGATACCAATTGTTGAAAAAATAGTATGCAACAAAATTTTAAAAATTTTATATTAGAGTATTTTTCAAAATACAAGTTTGACATGCTATATGCATAAATTAACTAGATCTTATTACTAACGTTTGTGCCCCAAAAAGCTCCTACAATCAGTGAAGAAAAGTAACGTTTCAGAAGAGCCTCAACCAACTAGTCTTCTTTGCTATTCTCTATCCACAATCGGAGTAAGTGTGGGCTCACACGTACAGCTCTTCCTCTAGGTGACTCTCCTTCCAACCAATTGAGAGAACCCAAAGCAAGTGTTCATGATTTGTGAACAAGAGCTCCCAGGGAGTTTCTAGTTTCTCACCAACAGAGTATCACTCTTAATCTCTCAATTGATTTAAATAACTTATGTGACTTACTCCCTATTTATAGGGTTGGGTCTAGGGTCAATCCTTATCAGATTAGGTCTCAAAAATTTGAATCAGAATCAAATTTGGATCAATATCTAATAAGATCTGCGTAAAAATGCGTGATCTTATCCCTTGCTCATCGACAGGCCAATCAAGATGATCGGTAGGTTGAACATGCCCCATCGACAGGCCGAACTTGAGGATCAACATGCCGAACTACCGATTAAAATCTTAACGAATCTTTTATTTTCCACCCGAGCTTCTATAGGATAAAGTCTCAGTTTTAATTCAAATAACCCAATAGAAAGGTAATCTGATTAAAACAACTTTATCTAGATTATCTCTAGGAAAATAAATGAATTCCTAATAACTCTACAAGTTTATCTTGATCTAATTTGTTCAAAATTAAATCAACCGATAAACAGACAAGAATTATCTGATCCCAATAATTCAACAAGTTTATCTTGAATTAATTTTATCACAAAATTAATGCAACCAAAAAATAGACATGAATTATTTGATTCTTTCAAATTTCAACCAATCTAATAAATCTGACATAAGTCACCAATTGGTGGAAAAGCACGCCATATCATTATAGGATGTTGCGAGCTAGCAAAGGAGACCAAATGGACCTATATAGTTCAAGCTCTCGATAATTATGAAACCCAATATTCCAAATATACATTTCATAATTATCAACTCTAACGCTACTCTACTAAAAGCTTGAAGCTACACTCTCGAACTATATAGAATTATGAAGCCTGTATAGCTAAGTCTCTATGACATATCATAATGTATCGTATCCCTATATGATTATCCATAATCGGCTTAAGGACATGTGCTGTCTTACCTTCCTGATTATTTTTATCGTACGTTGTATTATCTCGCCATCGAAAAACTTACCATCTAAAGATAGTATATCATTCGGTTACACTTATGTATCCAAATGGTTGAGTGCTCTAGTTTTCCAGTTACAGGATAACGCATATAAGAGGATATCACTACTCCTAAAAAGAAGCTATGGATTTCATATCTATGAATAACAGGTCTACGCTATGTAGAGTCATGCCTCCAATATACTGGCATGCATACCACTATTAAGATATGGGTGTCACCCTTTGGTACATCAAAAGCCATAGGTCAAGACAACGGGCCCACTATTCATGTCAGGATTAAGATACTGTACAAATAATTGTATAAAGTGAATCAATTTGCCGAGCTAGAATTATTAATCTAAATCAATTCACTTTATGTCTCGATCCAACACATCGTCACCTATGACAGCATGCCAATGTTTCTATTCATCGAGTCCACCTCCTATGGTCAAGACAAATCATCTCCCAATAGGGATATAGTCAACACAACAATCTTTACATGAATAGAGCACCCAACTTTGTTCCCTCGATTGCGGATCTTACGATTTAGACCGTCACCTTAAGAATCGTGTCTTTCGCATAATCTGTCCATCATATGCCCAATTCTTAAAGGTTTAGACTGACAGTCTCAGGCTATTGTTTGCTTAACATATCTTCAACAAATATGAACGTAAAGAGGACAAGATTTGGTATATAAACAATAAATAAATTCTTTATTGATAAAAATGTCTCCAAAAACTTATTATATTTTTACTCCTTAGGGCATACATATCTAACAAGTTTGCCATATCCTTTTATGAAGTACTTGATGGACATTGTTGGACCATTCTCTCCTACCCCTGGACAAGTCAAGTACCTTTTTTTCCTCATAGATTATTTTTCCAAGTGGGTCGAATTTGAAGCTTTTGCAGATGTTAAAGAGTGAGAAGTCAAAAGAATCATATGGAGAAATATAATCTGTCATTTTGGAGTGCCAAGGGTGATCGTTACGGACAATGGGTCGCAATTTATTTTTGCTTCTTTTAAAAAGTTCTACCACAATTGGGATATTGTTTTGAGCTTCTCCAAGCCAAGATTCCCATAGGAGAATGGGCAAGTGGAAGCAACAAATAAGATGATCATGAAGAACCTCAAGAAGAAACTGAAGGCCATAAAAGGACGGTGGGTCAAGGAACTACCTATGGTGCTATGGGCTTAGTGAACAACTCTAAGACGGGCGACTGGCGAATCCCTGTTTTCCCTTGTGTATGGAACAGAAGTGGTCATCCTAGCTGAAGTAGTCACTTATGATCTTTGAGTTGACTATTCGCTCCTAAGTGAGGCAAAGAATGAAGAGATGATGTGGGACGCATTAGATCTGATAGAAAAGAAGAGGGATAATGCATTCTATCGCTTCGGATGTTACCAACAAGATTTTTCCATGTATTATAATCAGAAGGTGAAGGCTAGAAAGTTCAAGGAAGCTGAGCTTATACTCAGGAAGATCTTCCAGAATACAAAGGAAGCCTATGTTGGAAAATTGGCAGCCTATGTTGGAAAATTGGCAGCCAATTAGGAAGGACCTTTTTGAATTCAGGTTGTTGTTTAAGATACAGTCTACAAGTTGGAGAAACTTGATGGCTCAATCATAAGCAAAAGCTAGAATGCGCATCACCTGTGGAAGTACTACATTTAACTCAAACCATAATTCTCTCTGATTTTACATTTTTCTTGTTCGACTCGATGTAATTGAACTACATTCGGCTTGATCCCTACACGTGGGTATGTAGGAAGCTCGTGAATTATAAATGAGTACAGCCATTTTATTATCTTAAATGTTATTTCCCAAGTTTGCCGTCAAGTTTCATGATCAATGCATTCAAATTTAATTAAGTGCTACATCTCATGTCAGCCCTCGTTCAACTCGCCTGGAGTTTGATCTCAAATCGCCATCTTCATGGCTCAGCCTAAGCAATGGGCTCGATCCTGAATTGAGGTTTCGATTGGATTGATCGGCTCGATCCTGTATGTAATATGTATGTTGGGATTACATTCTGCCATTGGAAGTTACGTCTAGAACTGTTTCCCAAGTATTCATTCGATGGGATCAATTAGCACAAACTGACAGTTATCAGCACGTCTGACCATGAACTTAAACATGGGGAGAGCATGATCTTTGCAGCTTGTCATGGACCACCATGTGCCCCACTAGTGCGGTTACCTCCAATGCCATTACTCTACTCTGCTAAATGGTTAGAAGTCACGACTCTCCTTGTTCTCTATATAAGGAGATGTCGTCTTCATTGTAGAGACATGAAGAATACAATATACAGAAACTCCACCAAATTTACTTTTCATTTTTTTGCTTTTGTAATCTGTACTCGAAATTTCAACATAGTGAAGAACAGTGGAAGTATTTCTCATTCATAGAGTGAACAACTATAAAAATCTGCATCTGGTATTTTCATTTTATTTTTCCAGCATCGTTATATTTTATTCGGTTCTAATCTGTCAGTTGTTTTCTGTAATTCAGTCTAACATATTTGCTTTGAAGCTAACATATCCATATAATGGCGATTTAAGAGCCCAAATCCATTATACAAAACATATTAAACTTGGATTGACACATTTTATATTTGATTGTAGATCTGACGTCTACATGAACTCAACTGCAATTGGCTACAAGTTTTTTCTTTTCTTTTCTTTTTTTAACAGTAAGGTTCTTTGTGGCTTTTACAAATTGTTCAATTCCAAATGAAGAAACTGTTTCATCTGGTTGCTCAATTCTAGAAAATGTATATATTTTTTGTTTTATTTTGGTGGATGAAAGTATGTCTTCATGATTCTCATTTGTGATGAAGCTTGTATGAATGGACCCTCTGAAGCACCTATTCTCATTGATGTATGTTCGTAACATATGTTATTTTCAACATTGCAGTGTGTTGCTTCCTCGGTTTTTTCCCTTTTTTTTTCTTTTTTTTTTTTTCTATTTGTTTACTCTCATATATTTGTGGCTAAAAAGGTTTTGCTCTCCCTTATCTATCGCACCATCATCACCAAACCTTGGTCGTCGTCGCTGTCACACTTGTGTTGTTGCCATTGATCACAGCCAACACTTGAACTGTGAGAATCTGAGATTTATAGTTGTATCTTTTGGTCTTCTTCTTCTCATTTCAATTTGGTTGAGTTTCAGCCTCTTGTAATCATCATCAGAGATTCATATTTTTTTTTCCTTGTAATTTCTTTCTCGCTTACTTGTGACTTAAATCAATTTTTCTTTTGTACATATTATCTTCTGTTTGTGCCTCAACTATCTATTTCTTATGCTGGTGGAATCTATTTTCTAAGAAAGAGGTATCAGCATCTGACGTCAAATACATGGGGGCTCATTACCTTGAAAAGAGTTCAGAGTAAAGAGAATTGAGTGCGTCATGTATCGTGCCATTAGGAATCTGACAATTCATTCTTCTGGTCTATAATCAAGCTAAAACTTGGTCATATAAGATGAACTTTTTACATGTTATGATAGGGAAGAATAAATTCTAGATAATATTTGTTTACTTTGATTTTTCTTTCTTTGCTGGATGGCGGAAAAAAAAACTATCTTAGCATCAAACTTTAGTGGGTATGCGTTCTAATATTTTTACCATACTTGAATTATTTTCAACAAAGACACTACGCATGTGTGACTATGCCGTAGGCACTTTCCAAATCTAGTTGTTTAAAAAAATGAAAACAATGTATGGAATTTTGTAAATTTAAAAGTGTAGTCAGAAATTGCATTATCTGATAAAATCTGTATGGCATTTATATTGATAACAATTTCTAGTATAGGTAACGCCAGTCTTGATGAAGATGATGCATTTGAAGTCTATCTCTATTTCCTTGAGATAATTTTTATTATCAACCATGATTAAAATACAACTTTAATTATATTAACCAAATTTGTAACTCCTCGTTTCACGGCTTTTTGAGTTGATGAAGAAAGCACTTGATTGTTTGGTCGTTAAAGATGAGCCTTTATTATTATTATTATTATTATTATTATTATTTGCAAGTTGGAGTGATTTCAAAATATATTTTAGAGAATAATATATTAAAATATTTAACCACTATATAGATATGCTTTAATACTAACGCATACAATTATAAGTTCGTTTAATGATTTCTGAATTCATTGGTTGTAAATTGGTTCTACATTGATAATAATATCGGCTTGCATCTAAGAAATAATAAAACGATGATGTTTGTGTTAGAATCAATAATTAAAAAATGCCTAAAACAGATAATTAAAAATTTATTTCTTACTAATTATTAATTATATATTTTTCACGAATCTCTACTGCATTATATTTTGTATGAATTTTTTTGAGTGGCTTGATGTGAAATGCAATTCCATGATATCAATTATTTGAAAGAATTTAAGATAAATATGCATAGAAGTAATAAATGAAAGATTTAATAGCTAACTTCAAGACTCACTACAAGAAGAAGACGATTTAGAGATGACATTTGTCATCGCTAAAAGTCCAAAAGTCATCTCAAATAATGTCGTCGTAAAATATCGTCGCTAATAACTTGTAGCTAAAGACATTTAGCGACGACACTTTATTGTCGCTAAAATTAGCGACGACTAATTAGGAACAGAGTTTAAAATTTTTGAAAATTGTCTAAAATACAGCGACAACATTTGTAGTCGCTACAAGATTATAGCGACAAATGTCGTCGCTAAAGCATAGCGACGACAAATATCGTCGCCAAATCGACATATAGCAACGACAATTGTCATCGTGTAACATATTTTAGCGATGACAATTGTCGTCAGTGTTTGTTTTAATAACGTATATAGTGATGACAAATGTCATCGCCAAAGCGACGTATAGCAACGACAATCGTCGTCGCTGAACTATCTTTTAGCGACGACAATTGTTGTCAGTGTATGTTTTTTTAATAACATTCTTAAATTTCATCCCTGACCATGATAAACCTGCAAACAAATAACTACCAATTCACAAATACATTCATTTCATTTCTCATCATACTAATAACTAACAAAATTTGATATAAATAAAATAGGACTATATAGACAATACGTTTATATGTACATTAAGTCAACAAGTTTAAATCATAAAAGTAGAAACTAATCTCCTCAATTAGCGGTCTCATCATCATCATTGTTTTCTTCTTAAAGTGGATAGGAAGACATAACAGGTGGTGGTGGTGGTGGTGGTGGTGGTGGTGGAAGGGGAGGAGACATTGGTAAATCTAAATCCGGTAGTAAACGCTTGAATATTGCCGTCATTTGATCTTGATATTCAGTCATTTGATTTTGATATTGAGTTTGTTGCGTGTTATACCGAGATTGTTCCTCCATCCATTGTCGCACCTGTGGAGGGACTTGTGGCTGTGAACGAGCCTCCTCAAGAGTAGCTGCTGCAAGGATGTATTTTCTTAGCCTCAGGCCCACTCCTTTCCTATGCTCTCTGTGTGATCCAAACACATTCTCTGCTATCTCTTCTTCATTCACAAGATGTGTTGTCTGAGATGTGCCCAAACTAGAAGTAGAAGCAGATGCAGTAGCTTGGGTTTGTTGAGTATGCATCTGAAGCATTTCCTTCTGCACATTCCATTTAACAAAGTAAATTACAAAGTAAAGTACAATCAATCCAACTCAAAATTTCGTAAGTAAAACTTAATAAGTTATATGACTTACATATCTAGCCTCTGTAGCGTCATTAACCCATCTGCCATTAGAATATTGATGACACTGACGCCAATTTTTTAAAATTGAAAGCAACTCACCAGTCTCGGGATTTCTCTATAGAAGGAATAAAGTTGTGTTATAATTGTGTTAGAACAATACATATCTTAAAGGAAAAATGAAACATAGTTTAATACATTTTTATTTACTACCTTTTGATATCTCAAATTAGCATACGATTGTGTTCCATGACGACTTGGCTGCTTCACGTTTGCTCTGTTTCTTTTATTTGTAGCCAACCTTTTCTCTTACAAAGAGGAATTATTAAAATTATTATGTTATATTGATATATGTAATGATCATGAAAAATTGAGTTTATAACTGTAAACCTGAAAAGTTTTGCTGCAGAAGCGACCACAAGCAGCCTCTCAATCTACTTGTGTTCGTACATTGTTGGGACGTTGCTTCTTCACATTAACTACATTTTTGGCACCCCCCCAATTGCTTGAAGTATTCATGAAGGTCATTTTTCCATTCCTTATATCGATCTTGTGCATTATGATCTATTGATGCCCCGATATAGGAGTCAAATCAAAATAAAAAAGATCCTGTAATTTCGTTATAAATATCACTATAAATACAAGGTCGCTAAAATTATATATTATAAATAAAATACGTAATACTATTACCCGTGTTAGAGGTAAAATTTGATCCTTGTATACCGTTGGAACCTTCTTCCAATTATCATAATATGGAGGAATTTTGGATCATACCGCCTGACCTATACAATTACTTAAGCAGGTTGCGTTGTCCCCTAAGCCTCTATGTGTCTTACCTTTAGTGTCTAGGAATATCGAAAGTTTCCCTTTAGTAGCACCAACAATTTTGTGAACATCCTTATTTTTTGTGCGTCCACGAACCTTTTTAGCGGCGGTAGGCACTGAAAAATAAAACAAAAACAAGACAATGCAAAAGCGTTAGATTTTATATAAAAGTTATAATACATTTGATAGAAGACATATTATATTCAGTCGTATCTGACTCACAATCCACTGGAAGTCTTCTTGGCCCAGGTGGAGGTTCTGCACCCCTAGAAGATCCAGCACATGTAGCAACAGGCCCAGTCATCCAAATCACCTACTGATAACAAGTTAATAGTATTTATTAAAAAGAATAATTTTAAAAAAAGGAAGTTCATTGAGAACTAGTACTGATGGAAAAAAGTTAAATTTACAAGTACATTATTTGTCATCACTACTACTCTCGTTGTCGGTTTGTTCAAAACCAATATCATCATCTTCATCTTTATTCTCTATGCTTGTATCATCATCATACTCCAGTAAAGTATCATCCATCTCAAGGTTAACCTCAATGTCATCAGTTGCATGACCCACTTTGATTAATGTTGCATTCTCAACGGCATTAGGATCAACATCATTTCTTCTAAATGTTGTTGACTCCAAATTAGGTAGCTCAACTACCAGTTCAAAATTTGAATAAGCATCTTGTACCACCTCAACTGAACTAGAATCTTCATGTTCGATGTCAGGAAGATCTCACACATGTCAATGACCAAACTGTTGGACCATTTTCCAATTAAGGCCACTAAGTTGATCTTCAAGATAAAACACTTGTTTTGCTTGTGATGATAATATAAAGGGATCATCTTTATAAGCCTCAGCATTGACAAACACACTCATCAAGTTTTTATTATGTAAGATCCTTTTCTTTCTTGGATCAGCATCAAACCATTTACACCTAAACAACACAATCAAACAATCATTCACATATTGGAGCACCAATACATCTTCTAGCCGACCGTAATATGTGTTGTCATCAACACTGGTTACACAAACCCCACTGTTTTGTGTTTTTAGCTGAACATCACAATTGTTGCACACAAACTTGACCCCATTTACCACACAAGCGGAGTATGATAGTATAGTGTCATTAGGATCCAAATAGAGATGATTTTGCAATTTTAGCCCATTTTAGCCCATAGTGATTCAAAGAAAGTTTCATTTTTTAATGAAGTTCTAAATTTTTTTTTATAATCATTTCAATTTTATTAATAATATTCTATATATATAGACTAATATATATACTAATATATATAATATATATTAAATATTGGTTATTAGTTATTGGTTATTAGTTTACTCAACTCAAGAGTTGCTCAATGAATCTGTTGATTCGAAATTTTGAGATGGGTAAATGTCATAAATGATGAATTCATTTCTTACCTATGTTACTCTATTTTTGTTAGGACTGCCGTCTCTAATGAAATACAGAAACAAAGAAATTTCACGGTCGAACTACCAAAATAGAATGGGATAAAAATCAGAGACCTAAATGCTTCACTTTGTATTGAAAAGCTAGGTAATAGTTATTGTGAATCTAATTCATTGAAATTCCGTCCAGTAAAATAGAAGAATTATAAATCTCCAAAATAATAGATAGGAATATCGCAAATAGAGCCATGGCGATACCCATCAAAGGAGTAGTTCCCCACCCAGGAGCTACTTTACCATATTCTGAATTCAAGGGTTTCAATAAATTCCCTACACTAGTTCGTCTTGAACCAGATCTAGAACTACCCTCAACGGTTTGTGTAGCCATAAATCCTATTTTATATTCATTGAGATCTGTTGACTTTGTATACCATTCCGTTGTAAATAAATGATCTTAGCATAGATCCATTGTGGTCTTCAAACTATATAATAATGGAAACAGCAACGCTCGTTGCCATCTTTATATCTGGTTTACTTGTAAGTTTTACTGGGTACGCCTTATATACTGCTTTTGGGCAACCCTCTCAACAACTAAGAGATCCATTCATCAGTGGCCTCCAGTTAATGATTTTTTCATAAATGGTACACCTACGATGAGAAATTTATTATTGTTAGAACATCTTTAAATATGACTTTTCACCTAACAAGATAAAAATAAATTTTTACCTTTTTGTAAAACCACACCAGAAACTCATCAATCTGAATCTTATTCAAGTTTCTTCTACCAGTAATTTTAGGCTCACGCATGTGTTCCCTATACATGAAATGGGTCTCATAAAAGTTATGTTATATTACATACTAGAAAGTTAACAATTAAAGAGCTAAACTTACTCTATATATCTTCAGATTTCTGGGCAATTGTTTAAAATATACCACTATGCCTTCTTCCTTAATTGCTCATTTAAATGAGATGCTACAATCTTTCCCGTTGGTCGGCAATGTGATTGGAAGACTGATATGTTTTTGTTTGGAGAAAAATCACGATCAGGCAGGTTCCTTTCAGGCTGATTGAACTTAGTTTCAATACCATGAAAGTAACGTGAACAGAAAGTCAAAGCCTCATTCACAACATAAGCCTTTGCAATTGACCCTTTCGGTCGTGCTCGGTTTCTAACATACTGCTTAAGTGACCCAATATACCGCTCAAAGGGATACATCCACCTTGTATGAACAGGACCTCCTTGCATGGCTTCTTCTGGCAAATGCAAAGCCAAATGAACCATGATATCAAAAAATACAGGCAGGAATATTCTTTCCAACTTGCATAATATTATGACAATTTGGTCTTCAGCTTTCTCTAAATCAGATATCTTTAGGGTTCTGGAACAAATTTGTTGAAAGAAATAACAAAATTCAACAATTGTATCAGTGATCTCTTTTTTCAGAAATGGACAAATACTAACTGGTAATAGATGTTGCATGATCACGTGACAATTGTGTGATTTAAGTCTAGTGATTTTACCATCAGCATCGACATTCTTTTTCAAATTTGCCGCAAACCCATTAGGAAACTTTATGGATTTAATAAAGGCAACAAATTGTTTTCGTTCTATAGGATTTAATGTGTAGTTTGCATGAGGTTTCATCCATCGATCCCCATCCTTATAAAGATGCAATTCATTCCTTATTTTCATGTCGGCTAGATCCATTCTTGCCTTGTCTGTGTCCTTCGACTTCCCATCAATATTCAATATTGTGCCCAATAAACTATCACAGATGTTTTTCTCAATATGCATGACATCTAAGTTGTGCTTTAGCAACAAATCTGACCAATATTCCAATTCAAAAAATATACTCTTTTTCGTCCAGTTCAACTCGTAAGGTTCTCGATTACGTTTCTTCCCACCAAAATCAATGTGCTTGCCTAGTAGTCTACTTCGTACATGTTCTAACTGATTTAATATTTCAGCGGTAGACAAGCATGGAGGCAGGGGTCTTTTCTCTACCATACCATCAAATTGTTTGTCTCTCCTCATCCTATTTGAAGTTGGAAGGAATCGTTGATGGCCTATATAACACGTCTTACTCCTTAATCACTTAGAAGGAGCATGCATGTTGCATGTTGGACATGCATTGTATCCCTGACCACTCCAACAGGAAAAACTGCTTCGAGCAAGAAAATCATTGATAGTCCATAACAACACAGCACACGTCCTAAATGATGTATTAGCATAGGCATTATGAATTACCAATCCATGCTCCCAAAACTCTTTTAACTCATCTACAATTGGTCTAAAAAACACATCTATATCCTTTGCAGGAGCATTAGGGCCTAGAATCAACAAAGTCAACATCAAGTATGGTTCCTTTGTACAAAGCCATGGAGCTAGATTGTATGTTAACAAGATAACTGGCCATATACTATAAGGTTGACTCATATTTCTAAACGGACTAAACCCATCAGCCGCTAAACCCAAACGAACATTTCTTACTTCAGAAGCAAAATTAGGATACCGAAAATTAAATGCCTTCCATGCCTCTCCATCTACTGGATGTTGCAAAACTCCTTGCATAGATCGACCATTTACATGCCATCTCATATCTTTTGCAATATGTCTTGACGTATACAAATGCTTCAACTGATCCTTTAAAGGGAAATATCGTAATACTTTATGAGGCACTCTCTTCCCCTTCGTGTTCGAATTCACCCATTGACTCTCACCACATATAGGACAAGTGTTTCGATCAGCATATTCTTTCCAAAATAAAGCACAATCATACTTGCACACATGAATTGTCTCGTAACCTAAACCCAACTTGCGTAACTTCATCTTGGCCTCATAATGTGAAGCAAGAATATTGTTCCCTCCTGGTAATGCCTCCTTTAAAAGCTTTAGCAAATAGTTAAAAGATTTGTTGGTCCATCTGTGAAGCGCCTTTAAATGCATCAATTTTGCTAAAAAATCTAAAGATGAAAAGTTTTCGTATCCAGGATACAACTCTGCCTCAAGCTCAGCAAAAAGTTCTTCAAATTGCCCAAAATTGTGTTCTTCAGTTGGACTTGACTCTTTTGGTTTGACATGATTGATGGCCCCAACTACATCATCTAAGACGTTTCGCATCTCCTTAATAGATTGTTCATGTGTTTCATTACTATTATTGTTTGCATTATAAGATTCTCCATGGTATATCCACGTAGTATATGTTCGACTAAATCCTTTGTCAATTATACGAGCTTCAACTACTGGTAATGTTTGCATTGCTACATTCAAACAATTAATGCACGGATAACTAACTTTCCCATCCTCATTCATGTAGTTTTTTCCTCTTTCCAAAAATGCCATTGCACCATTCCAGTATTGGTCCAAAAGACGATCATTTTCAAAAATCCAACTCTTGTCAATCATCATCTTGGTGTTTTCAATCCTATTGTCAAATGTAATACTAACTCATTAATATGTAAAATTTTCTACTAAATAAATTTAGTTACATAATATTTGGCTACATAATACAAACTAAGTAAAATGCATGGCTATCAAAATCGGATGATCAAACATACTATAATTAATGCATTTCCCCGCTTGATATTTTATTTTATTTTTTATCTAGGTTATGCATCTTCTATTCCTTTCTTTTTATGATCTACCTAGTCTTATAATTACCGACCTATAATTACTCAAAAAGAAAAGCATTGCAATGAAAATATTATTTCTAAATCATAATAACTTCACACGATGAGAATTATAAAGTAACAACGCGTCAAATTTCTAATTGATATTACCTCAAATAAGTGATCCAAGAAGAAATGTGACAGAGAACCAGCTAACACCAACAACAAACACTGTCTCTTGGTAAGGGCGACCTGCTTGTCAAACACAAAGAAATCTTAAGCAATCATAGCACACATTTAGCATCCAAGGTCCAAAGATGCAAGCTTATAGGGGTGTTTGATTAAAGTAGATGTTAGCTTTTTTCTCTATAAAATTATAGGAATTGTGTATATGGTCTTGCTACTGATAGGAGTTGTGTTTAACTAACTCCTATATTAACTAACTTCTTTATAGGAATTGTGTTTGATTAAAGAAGACCATATATTCCAAATAAACAAAGAACGGCAATGTGAATGAATTGAACAATGTATTACTTACTAAAACAGGCTTGTTGCTGCATGGTTTAATTAATTCATTAATCTTTTGCTCACAAATGTCTTATGGATTATTCCTTTTAGAGGGTACCTTTGTCGACTGTTATCAACCTTAAATAGTCCAGGATTATAGAGTTGAGGGAGTTGTGATGCTTTCTAAGAGAAATTTGTGAAATTATTATAGGCTGCTCCATGCTTAAATTTGGGGTTATCTGGTTTGAGAACTATCTTAATGCATTATTATTTCCTTGTTAACATCAGTCAAAAACTTGTTTTGTTTTGTTCTCAGATTATGAAATTAGTAAATTTTGCTATTTTTAGTAAAAACCTTCATGTTTGTTTGTGTGTGTGTGTGTGTGTGTGTGTAGTTTGCGTTTTGCCTTCTGCCTCAATGTATGTCTTGAGTTGCTTAATTGAATACTACAGTGGCTCAGTACAAGAAAAAAGGGGAAAGAAAAATAAAAAAACTAGATACTGCTATACTCTTCTAATGAAAAGTTTTGTCACTATGGTTTTCTGGTTGAATAGGTTTTTATTGTGATTGTGATTATAATTTCTCTATGACTGCATGGAATTAATGACACTCAGATTGGTCTTGGTACTAAGGATTGGTAACATGGTCACCTCAAAGCAAAGTTTTCGGTGGCGCATGCTCAAATACATGTCAGTGTGTCCAACTTGTAGAAAGGTGCTAAAGGAAGGAAATAGGAGATACATCAAAAGAAAAAAAAAAAAAGGTAGCTTGTGGAGCTGATATAATGCTAATGAAGAAATTGGTTAATTTAAATTGTAGGAGTTAGTTAATATGTGTATAAGGTCTCCTCGTTTACTTGGAATTTATGGATATTCACTATAAAATTATAGGAATATCTTCTTTCACAATAAAGGCAAAGCTATGCCATAAATTATAGGAAATCTTCTTCTATTAATGTAGCCAAATTTGATAATACAAAGCCACAAATAAAAGTAAACTTCTTCTTTTCATTTGTCGAATGAATGCATAATGTGGTGTTATATATCTTTCATGCATTAATGTATAAATAGTAAAGCCAAAATAACACACACAAAAACAGAAAAAAAAAAAACTAAAAGTCACATGCATGACTTTAAATATACAACAAAGAAACTAAATTTTGAGGACCCTTGATGACAATGAATACAGAGTGCTATTCCTCTATAAGTTACTTTTTTTTGTCGCATCTCATACAACCAAAAGAAACAGTACTAGCTGAACTACATATTCAAGAGTTTTTGAAAAAAAATATGGCATATGCAATCGTTTTAAGTCATTGTGGCAAAATAAAACAAACAAATAAAAAATCCTAGCCTTTGCAACTGATCAATAATTGGTCCATATTGACCTCTTTCGTTTTCCTGTCAGCTTTTATATGGTTGTTAAGGGCCAAGTTCACTACTGAAAATCTTTATTTCATTCCAGAACAACAAACGAGTTCCAAACAGAACTAAGCAAACCACCTAAATGAAAGCATAAAGCTCCAACCAAGCAAAACTAGTAGTTTTAGTAAAAATAAATTTGGCTAAATGGTGATTAGAAGCATTTGCCTTCCTAGAGATGGTATATATTGTTTGAGACTTAATACCCATAACAAAAAAAAAAAAATTAAGACCCAAATTCAACAAAACAAATTCCAGTAGCAGCAGCAACAACAACAACAATGCATCACAAATTTGGGATCAACCACACATCCCCTCCATATTTATTAGATACAATTTCTAGACAGAAAATTTCTGAATAAATCAAGGTAGGAAACTATAACAAAAAAAAAAAACAAAAAATTACAAGGTCGGGTGGCAGACAGTGACGGCGACAATCTAGCGTGGCAAACAACAACAATCCGGCCAACGAATAGCACCGGCGGAGCTCGCAGGGATCACAATCTTGATCAGAAGTGTTTTTCCAAAAAAATTTCAAAGAGAGAAATGGCTGAGGATGTGAGAGAGCACTGAAGAGGGAGAGGGGAAGTAAAGAACAAGAGCCTGGATTGAGAAGTGGTGGAGGGGAAGTGTTGGTTGGGGAATTAGTACTGTCTTTCATCGATGACATGTGTCATCGCTAAATATTAACAATTCAAAATGACAACATATGATAAAAGTGAGCAGATTCAGCGACGACATTTATCGTCACTGACCTGCTAAAATATAAGCCTACCAAATTATGGCGGGTGTTTGGGAATTTTTGGTGTGGAAATTTTGGCTAATATATTCAATGGCGACGACAGTCATCACCAAATGTCCGAAATACTGGCACATATTTCAGGACAATTAGAGACGATATTGTTGTCGCCATGCACGAGATTTAGCGACGATAAATGTCATCTCTAAAAATTTCGTCGCTGAATTACAAAATTGTTGTAGTGACTTACAAAAATTGATTGTTGAGTTAATATATTTTTCTACATTAGCAAACTGTATAAAATTATGACAAAATTACATGCTATATCTCACTTTTAAAAATTATGTTTATTTATGCCTTACTTAGAAAAGTTTATGTTATACTATCATTAATATTACATGTTAAGTTATGTCATAAATGAATATATGTAACATTTATAGAAAGTAAATTTTAAAAGGGCATTTATAAAAGTTTCCATAAAATTGTAGACAGGATATTGCCTCACCTCTTCATTTTCAGCTTCTTCAACCAATGTACAAGTATTGATAACCCATTTATCTTATTAGTTAATTGGAATCAGTCTCGTAGGACCTACGGTTTAGTATTTTCTCTTTTCATTTAAAATAGATTTGAACTTGCCAAGAGATTTCATAAACTTATTTATTGCCATTTGGTTTAACCCCACGTATTTTTCCTTTCTTTTCTGATCTATAGTATTGCACATAAGCACAAAAAAGATGAGTAGCCTCCTTACCTTATGGCAGTGTTCACTTTAAAGTATGAAGTTTGTGATATACACTGGATCCAACTTTTAAACATCTCTAGTGTCAATATTGTTTGGTTATCGAAAGTCAGGGGATAAGGCAATTTTTTTAAATTAAACAGAATATGTTTTTCTTAATTGACTTTATTATGTCTCCTTATCTTTCTTTTTTTCTTTTTCTGAAACAATTAACTAGCTCACCTTTTTTTTTTCTTTTTAATCTTTTTTCTAACCGAACTTTCTATATTTCTTGCTTTGTTTAGTGCAAAAAGTGGAAGAATGATGAAGCTACATTAGCCTATGACTTCATATGAGACAATGACGTAAAATAAATGTGGAATAAATTAGGGAAATCAGTTTCCTGATTTTTAGGACCTGCATAATTTAAGTTTAGGATATTTTAGGTTGTTCCGATTATGTTATTTCCTTTTATTTAGGTAATTTAGTTTCTTAGTTAGTTGTGATTTTTTTAAGAAAGGAGTTGGTCATATAAATATTGTAATCTCTATTCAGGATACATAGAATAAAAAACTTCATTCTCAAATTCTACTTTAATAAAATAAAGGTATCTATCTCTAATTTATGTAAGGAAAAAGTAATTAAAAAACAGAAAGCATTAACATTGTTTATAATACATGTAATTGTACTTCAATTGAAAAAGACATGAATAACCTAATGCTAATAAGTTTTGGGTAAAGTAGAGCACTGTTCAATGATACATATTAGGGCAAAACTAGACCTTTTTAAACTCATATTTAATTGATTTTTTAGGTTGTATTTGTTGGAATGTAGTTGTATGGTTGTTTACATTTTTTTATCTCTATTTTTTTATTTCCTTCTCTGTGCATCTCATTATTGTTGTTGTTGTTGTTGTTGTTGTTAAACTTAGTCACAAATCCTCTGTCAACCTAAGAGGATTGTGTTCAATATGTGAGATGGATATATAGATAAAGATACAAGCGCTTACCTACAAGCAGTGCAGAATTGATGCCAATGTCTGCACTCTACAGTTATACACATATAGCAAAAGTTATGAAACACTTGTGGGCTAAACGCCTCCCTTTTTAATGGGAAAGTGAAGTAATGTCATGTTTAAGAATCTAATAATAATTATACCAAAGGTTTTTAGGAAGTGAAGCACAATAGGGATGAACATGCGAGCGGATTGACAGTTTTGAATGGGGCAGGTCAATTTTTTTTATTCGCAGATTGGCAGAAAGGAACACTGTAGGCCGTCCGTGGACGTGCGGGCAGGATGGGTAGGTCTTTTTCGTTGGTGTGGGTTGGGCTTCTACAGTCGGCCCAATGGGTTTTTTGGTACTCCTTTGCAAAAAATAAGGAAAAAAAAAACAAAAATTCATAAAAAACAATGAAAGTAAAGGCTTTTGTTGTTTTTTCTCTAATAAAAAAATCATTTTTCATATTCTATAGTATACCACACAGTTAAAAATGAGTAGAAATTAAAAAATACTTATTCCTTTGTAGAAATAATATGAGACAACACTTGGTCACTAATTTGTAAAATCTAAATAGTGAATCCAAAAAGAAAAGGTCTATATAATTTTTAACAAAGAGTTATTTTTTTAAAAAAATAAATTCAGAAAAAGAACAAATCCACATAAATTAAAGAAGAGTCTTATTTTATGACTTATGTCACAAAATCATAACAACCATCTTAGAGCTCACGTTTCTAATTTTAGAAGGGAAAATCTCAATAGTGGCTTGTTTTCTATTAAGGCATCTTAGTTAATATAAACCCATGTGTTTTAGAAGAAGAGAAATAATATTCTCATATATATATATATATATATATAGAAAAAAAGGTGTGTGGGTTGGGTTGAACCGGCCTTAAGAATTGCCAAACCGCCGCCTGGCTGCCAAGGTGTGTTGGCAAGCAGGATAATGACATGGACCCACCATTGGAGGGTGGGGGCGAAGCGGGTGCAAGTGGGTAGTGGGCGCGGGGCGATTTTTGTACAACCCTAGCTTTACAACATATTCAAAGAAATTATCATTTTAAACTAATCAAAAACTTAAAATACCCTTAATAGTTAGGCCTGATTTTTCTTTCCTTTTTTTTTTCTTTTCGTCTCTTTCTCTTTGCCGCCTCTCTCTCTGCCTACACAAATGATTGAGCACCAACTTCATCAAAGCATTGATGACAACGGGGACGTCTTCACAATGATAGTTGGCATTTGCAAGGCTCGAGGCATCGTGAGGTTCATATGGTGCAGGAGCGCAGACAAAGGCGGTGACTACGACTTCTCAACTTATCTTTCTTCCTCTTTTCTGCGTGGAGATGCTTGAGCACCGATGATCATCGAAGCTTTGCAACATGGAGGACGATTGTGATCTCTAAAAGAAGACAGTAGAGAACGAGTGATGATGTCAACCTCTTTTCCTATCTAGCATCAATGAATAGATTTGATTCTCATGAGGATGCCAACAAAGCTCTCGTTGCTGGTGACGACAAAGGATGAGTGACAACATCGACCTTGCTCTCCAACAAACAGAAACCAGTGGCATACGATTGATTTTTGGGGACAAGTTTATCATCCTACATAGGGGGATGGGAAAGACAACGGTACTTTGAGGATTTTTATATTTTTAGTTTTACATTCTGCTATTGATTTTCTTCACCTAAAATTATACTAAAAAATTTTATTCCCTCCTGCAAATGTGTTATTTCCTTCGTTCTCCTATTTTTAATAGGACACTTTTTTGTCACTTCAGGAATTAGAGTTCTCACTTTGATGCATGGCACTATGAATGGTATAAATTTGACTTATGAAGTTTCAATCTGTGATGCCAACAGTCCTCTTGTCTCCCAAATATTAAATTTTTGATAATCCAAAAAAGTGGGATCCATGTGATATGCAGGGTACAAGTTAAATCACAAAAAAGCCCCTTTTCACCTACAGAAAGGAAGATTCAAGATTTGAAAAAATCTTTCCACGTTTCAAATTTAGGTTAGTCATATCAATCTTAGTCTCAAACACAAGCAATTTAGGCAATTTTGTCTTCAATTCAATGACTTTTTATTTGTATGTCACGTACATCCTACGGGCATTGATCCTTAGGAATTTAACATTTGGGCAACATAAAAACTATTGGTGTCACAGAATGAAACTTTGGGGCTAAATTTGTACCATTTAGAGTACCATGGACTAAAGTGGGACACACTAATTTCATGAGGGCAAAATAGAAAATCTTTTCTATCTAAATGGAAAATAAAATTGATTTTAATCATAACTATTGATCTTTAGAGATAATGAGAGAGAGAAAAAGACTAAAAGACTAGCTGACCAAACAAAAAAAGTCTGCTTCTCTATCTCCAACCAAAAAAGCTCTGAAAAAGAAAACAAAAGCAATAAAAATTAACAAATTTTATTTAGAAGTGGTATTAGGTTAATATGTTAGCAGTCCTTTTAGCAAAAAATTACTTTTGTTGGCCCTAGATGACTTTGGATTTGAGATTTTACGTTACTGCCACAAATTGATGACTCTGAGTGACTTATGCCATGTAAAAAATGTTTTTACAAAGAATATCACATCATATTATTATTAGACATGTATGCCCTAAGGAGTAAAAATGTAATACGTTTTTGGAGACATTTTTATCAATAAAGAATTTATTCATTTATATATACCAAATCTTGTCCTCTTTACGTTCATATTTGTTGAATGTATGATAAGCAAACAGTAGTCTGAGACTGTCAGTCTAAGCCTTAAGAATTGGGCATATGATGGACTGATTATGCGGAAGACACGATTCTTAAGGTGACGGTCTAAAACATATGATCCGCAATCGAAGGAATAAAGTTGGGAACTTTATTCATGTAAAGGTTGGTATGTTGTCTATATCCCTTTTGAGAGATGGTTTGTCTTGACCATTGGAGTTGGACTCCGTGAATAGAAACATTGGCACGTTGTCATAGGTGACGATGTGTTGGATCAGGACATAAAGTGAATTGATTTAGATTAATAATTCTGTCTCGGCAAATCGATTCACTTTAGACAGTCATTTGTATTTTATCTTAATCTTGAGATGAATAGTGGGCACGTTGTCTCGACTTGTGTCTTTTGATGTGCCAAAGGGTGACACCCACATCTCAATAGTGCTATGCATACCGGTACGTTGGAGGCATGACTCTTGATAGCGTAGACTTGTTATTCATAGATATGAAATCCATAGCTCCTCTTTAGGAGTAATGATATCCTCTTATATGCGTTGTCTTGTAATTGAAAAACTGGAGCACTCAACCATTTGGATACATAGGTGTCACCGAATGGTATACTATCTTTGGATGGCAAGTTTTCTAATGGTGAGACAATGGAACGTAAGATAAAAATAATCAGGAAGGTAAGACAGAACTTGTCCTTAAGCCGATTATAGATGATCATATGGGGATGCGATACACTATAATATGTCATGGAGACTTAGCTACACGAGGTTCGTAATTCTATAAAGTTTGAGAGTGCAGCTCCAAGCTTTTAGTGGAGTAGCGTTGGAGTTGATAATTGTGAAATGTATATCTGGGATATTGGGTTTCATAATTATCATGAGCTTGAAATTTATAGGTCCATTTTGGTCCCCTTTCTTAGCTCACAAAGTCCTGTAACGACACGGCATGCTTTTCCAATAATTGGTGACTTATGTTAGATTTATCAGATTGGTTTAAAATTTGTAAGAATCAAATAATTAATGTCTGTTTATCGGTTGAATTAATTTTGTAAGAAATTAGTTCAAGATAAACTTGTTGAATTATTGCGATCAAATGATTCTTGTCTGTTTATCGGTTGTTTTAATTTTGGACAAATTAGAACAAGATAAACTTGTAGAATTATTGTGAATTGATTTATTTTCTTAGAGATTATCTTGATAAAGTTTGTTTTGATCAGATAACTTCTCTATTGGGTTATTTGAATCAAAACTGAGACTTTATCCTTTAGAATCTCGGGTGGAAAATAAAAGATTCGCGGAGATTTTTTCTCGGGAGTTCGGCCTACCGATGGAGCCTGTTCGGCCTGCCGATGGGGCCTGTTCGGCCTGTCGATCAGCGAGAGATAAGATTACGTGTTTTCACGCGGATCTTATCAGATATTGATCCGAACTTGATTCTGTTTCAAGTTTTTGAGGCCTAATCTGATATGGACTGACCCCCAAGACCAATAGCTATAAAAAGGGAGTGAGTCTCATGATTTACTCAAATCAATTTGAGAGATTAAGAGTGATACTCTTCTAGTGAGCATCTGAAAACTCCCTAAGAGCTTTTGTTCACAAATCACAAACACTAGCTTTGGGTTCTCTCTATTGGTTGGAAGGAGAGTCATCGATGGAAGAGCTGTACGTGTAAGCCCACACTCACTGTGGTTGTGGATAGAGAATAGCAAAGAAAACCAGTTGGTTGAGGCTCTTCTGGAACGTTACTTCTCTACACAGGTTGCGGAGGTTCTTCAGCATACTGAGGTTAGTAAGATCTGTCTAATTTATACATATAACATGTCAAACTTGTGTTTTGAAAATTACTCTGATGAAATTTTTTTAAAAAAATTCCGCTGCGCACTTTGTTTCCAACAATTGGTATCAGAGCTGAGGTTTTTACATAAATTTGCAAGTTTGTGATCATGTTATATGCATAAATTTTGTGATCTTAATCTATCCTATGCTTGAATTGAATTTTATAGGAAGATGGTACTCTAGGTTTCTATATAATATATATGTTGTCATGGATTATGTGGTGAATGTTTATTAATTAATTATGGTTGATTAAATTATTGTTTAATTATTTATTAATTAATTAATACCGGTTATGGTTCCTTAGAGGTTAGAATGTGTTTCTAGGTTTTTCATGTAATTAGATGGCAGACTATCATCTCCGTCTAGGAATTGTTATTTAATTTTTAATTTGTAAGAATTTTGTAATTAAATAATTATTCAGAGAAGACGGAACAAGAAGTCGGATCTTAAAGATTGATGATGGCACCTCCAGGTATTTCCTGAGTCTCTAATTTTATGTTTTTGAATTGTTGAAAATAAAATTGATGAATTGCATTAAAATTGTATTTTTTGGAATGAGGGTTTTCTGCTCGGTCGGCATGCCGGACCTCACAGTTCGGCAGGCCGAAGGTCACAGATCGGCAGGCTGGACGTGTGGTCCGACAGGCCGACAGTGGGGCAGAAATTTTTGGTGCTCTGTCGACAGGCCAAACTTTCAGGTCGGCAGGCCGAACCTTCATGATCGACAAACCGATCACCCAGATCGGCCTACCGACCGAGAGCTGCCAAGTGTCCAGAAAAGGTACAATTTTTCTGGTGTAGTTTTAATTTTATTTTTGGGATGATTCTGAAAAACATTAAATTTGGATATGACCGGAAATATGAAGTATTCGATTCATACGGGATTGAAGACTTGAAGATGGATATTACATGAAGAAGGACACAGCTTGAGGATTCAAGGATGAAGAATCGATAAATGTCTCGATTATTCTCTTGTAATCTTAGTTTTTTATTCTCTAGGATGGAACCATAATATTACGGTTATTATTATTTTGCTTGTAGTTTTGCTTGATTACTTTGCTTGTCTGTATTATAATATGATTTACCATGTATATAAATAACATGTCATATAGAATAAGGAGTGCCGCTCATATTAAAATTGTTCATGCATAATTTTAAAATAAAACCTTGACTTCAAAAGATTGAGTGGGAGAAGGTTTTCGAAGAGAGGACCAAAGGCCTCCATCGTTGGTCCATAGGAAGAACATGGTGGTCTCGAACCCTAGGAAGGGATTTTTATCATGTACCAGATTGGATCTCTAAACGGATAAGGTATTTTAGTATGATTTATGGTTGCACACCCCTAGGTGGTGATTATAAATCATGGATAAAATATTGAAATGGTGGTTATACACTCACGTTAATTTTATTATGAACCTCCCCTAGGAGCTCTATTAATAAAATTAATGGCCAAAGAAACGATTATTAGTATATGCTGGATTATACGGGTCCTGGATGGCATATATTAATCAGGAGGGGATCCGTGTTCCTGATTGAATTTGGCATGACTCCCCTAGGAGCTTGTTGAATTCTGAGTTGGGAATTATCGTTGTAAGGTTGTGATATTTTCAAGGTTTTGACACATAAACACATTTGTATGATTTTACATGATTGTGTTATCTTACTAAATTATTATATATGTTTGCTTATGTCTGGTATATGATTCTTTATTGTAGATTGAAAATGTCTAAAAACACTTTATCATCGATACTTGACAAAAACCAATTAACCGGTGAGAATTATAACGATTGAAAATGGAACCTGGACATCGTCCTATCCTTTGAGAAACTGAAATATGTACTGACAACCACTTGTCCTCCCGAGCCTACGGGAGACTCAAGTAATGAACAATTCCAAGCGTATGACCGCTGGAAAGATGCTAATGATCAGGCCCGCTGCTATGTTATGGCTAGCATGAACAACATGCTGCAAGCTCAACATCAGGATTATGAGACTGCGAAGCAGATCTTGGATAATCTTGAGGACATGTTTGGAGGCCAGGCCATAACAAAGCGGCAAGGGGCGCTTCAGAAACTCTTAAATTGTAGACAGAGACTGGGGACATCTGTAAAGGAACACATGATGTTGGTCATGGGTTACCTCGCTGAGGCTCAAACCAATGGAGCCGACATCGATGCTGAAACTCAGATGACTATGGTCTTTGAGACTCTGTCTATGGAATTTATTCCGTTTAGCTCTACTTTCAATTTAAGCAATAGACGGGATATGACCTTGACAGAACTGATGAAACAGTTACAGAAGTTTGAACTGCTGATCAGGGAGTCTCCTGCTGGTGGTGAGGCCAACATGGTAGCTACTTTTGGTTCCAATCCTAACTCTGGGAATGGAAAGAAGCGACGGGCCAAGAATGGGAAGTCTTCTATTCCTGCTACTACCAAGAGCAAGAAGAAGAAGAAGAAGAACCCAAAGAAGCTTAAGTGCTTCTTCTGTGGTAAGGTCGGGCATATAAAGAAGCATTGCAAGGACTTCCTTTCCAATGGAGGTAGGTGTGATCTTCTATATTTAGAAACTTGTTTGGTTAAGGAATCCAGTGACATCTGGGTCATAGATTTCGGTGCAACTCATCATGTTTGTGTTTCTTTGCAAGGATTCAAAGAAACGAGAAGTCTACTACGTGAAGACTTAACGCTTCGGATGGGCGATGGATCCTTGGTCTCAACGGAAGCAGTGGGAGATGTCCATCTTTACTTTGATAATTATAGGAATTTAATTTTGCGAGATTGTTTTTATGTTCCTAAATTTAAAAGGAATTTAATTTCTGTATCTTCTTTATTTAAAGACTCCTACGTGGTATCTTTTAATGAAAAAGTGGTGATTCGTAAAAATAAATCTTTTATCTGTTCTGGATTGATGCAAAATAATCTATATTTTATCAAACCTAAGATGGACTTATTGCTTAATGCTGAGATAAATGATAATGACTCAAAAAGACTTAAAACTGCTCACTCTAATAAGACTTATCTTTGGCATTTGTGCCTTGGCCATATTAACCTGAATAGGAATCAAAGGTTGGTAAGGGATGGACCTTTAAGTAACTTAAAGGTGGAATCTATACCTCAATGTGAGTCTTGTTTAGAGGGTAAAATGACCAAAAGACCATACGGGTCTAAGGGCAATAGGGCCGAAGGGGTTCTAGAACTTGTGCATAGTGATGTTTGCGGATCGATGAATATCCGGGCACGAGGAGGGTATGAGTATTTCATCACTATTATTGACGATTACTCAAGATATGGGTATGTGTACCTGATGCACCACAAAAGCGAAACTTATGATAAGTTCAGGGAGTTTCGGGCTGAAGTGGAAAAGCAATTGGGTAGACCTATAAAGGCACTTTGATCTGATCGAGGTGGGGAATACCTTTCTGATGTGTTCTTGAGACACTTGTTAGAGAATGGGATTTTATCCCATTTGATTACGCCGGGCACTCCGCAGCAGAATAGCGTAGCGAAGAGAAGGAATAGGACTTTGTTGGACATGATTAGGTCCATGATGAGTTATTCATCATTGCCTTTATCCTTTTGGGGATATGCACTACAAACCGCATGTTATCTTTTGAACAATGTGCCTTCAAAATCGGTCCCTAAAACTCCTCATGAGTTGTGGACAAGACGGAAGACATCCTTAAACCATATTCACATATAGGTATGTCCGGCTCATATCCTGTTTAAGAATCCGAATAAGTTGGAAGCACGTTTGGAAGTTTGCGTGTTTGGAGGATATCCAAAAGGGACTAAAGGGAGTTATTTTTATAACCCAAAGGAAAATAAAGTCGTGGTTTCAACTAATGCAACTTTCCTTGAGGAGAGTTACATGAACGACTTTAAACCTCGAAGCAAAGTGGTGCTTGAGGAGTTAAGGGGTGATCCGTTCACTCCGTAGGTTCCAAACGAAACCATTCCGATTGGTGTAGAAAAACCAAACAAACCTGAACAACGACCTCAGGGGCTTCGGCGTAGTGGGAGGATCGGGCATCAACCTGAGAGGTATATGTTCAATGAGGAGGTCTTCTTGGTTGAACCGGATGAACATGACAGGGATCCTTATACTTACGCAGAAGCCATGGAGGATGTTGATTCAAGACTCTGGATAGAGGCCATGAACATAGAGATGAAGTCTATGGAGACTAATCGGGTCTGGGAGCTTGTGGATCTTCCCAAAGGGGTAAAACCCACAGGGTGTAAGTGGATCTACAAGAGAAAAAGAGGAGTGGATGGAAAGGTCGAAACCTTTAAGGCTAGACTGGTAGCTAAGGGTTATACGCAAAAGGAAGGAATCGATTATGAGAAAACCTTTTCGCCTGTAGCCATGCTTAAGTCCATCCGGATTCTCTTGTCCATAGCTGCTACTCTCGACTACGAGATTTGGCAGATGGATGTCAAGACAGCTTTTCTGAAGGGCTATCTTGATGAGTCCATTTATATGGAACAACCAGACGGGTTCAAGGTCGCAGGTCAAGAGGGTAAGGTTTGTAAGCTGCTAAAGTCTATTTATGGACTTAAGCAGGCTTCTCGTTCTTGGAACATAAGATTTGATCAAGTGATCAAGACTTATGGGTTCTCACAAAATGTGGATGAACCATGTGTTTACAAACACATTAAGGATGGGAAGGTGGTTTTTCTACTGCTCTATGTTGATGACATTCTGCTACTTGACAATGACGTTGGGTCGTTGTCATCGGTCAAATTATGGTTGACCAAGCAGTTTGACATGAAGGACTTAGGTGAGACTAATTTTGTTCTCGGTATCCAGATCTTTCAGGATAGGAAGAAGAAAATGATAGCTTCGTCTCAGGCCGGCTACATAGATAAAATTCTCAAGAGGTTTGCAATGCAGGATTCCAAGAAAGGTGGGCAACCATCTAGGTCTGGAATTACTCTTTCTAAGAAACACTCTCCGAAGTCTTATGAAGAAAGAGAATACATGAAGAAGGTGCCTTATGCTTCGGCAGTGGGTAGTCTCATGTATGCCATGCTTTGCACACGACTGGATATTAGCTATGCGGTCGGGATTGTAAGTTGATTTCAGGCGGATCCAGGACCAAACCATTGGATTGCGGTGAAGCATATTTTCAAGTACCTAAGAAGGACTTGAGGGTATATGCTTGTGTATTCGGGTGAGGATTTAACTCCTCTAGGATACACTGATTCAGATTTTTAATCTTATCTGGATTCTAGGAAATTAACTTCGGGGTTTGTGTTTACTCTAGGTGGCGGTGCCATCAGTTGGAGAAGTGCAAAGCAAGATTGCACTTCGGATTCAACGATGGAGGCTGAGTATGTGGCAGCTAGTGATGCTTCAAAAGAAAGAGTGTGGCTCCACAAGTTCCTTGGGGATCTTGAGGTAGTTCCTGGTATGGATAAAGCGGTATCATTGTACTGTGATAACAGTGCGGCGGTAGCTAATGCTAAGGAACCAACATTTCACAAGAAGAGTAAGCATATTGATCAAAAGTATTATGTGATAAAGGACTTCGTTGAGGGCGGGCTTGTCACGGTTTGTAAGATCGCGTCAGAGGACAATTTAGCCGATCCATTTACAAATACACTTACTGGAAGAGTCTTCGAGAGGCATGTGGAAGCTATGGGGATGCGAAATTTGCTGTATTTACTCACTTAGTGCAAGTGGGAGATTGTTAGACATGTATGCCCTAAGGAGTAAAAATGTAATACGTTTTTGGATACATTTTTATCAATAAAGAATTTATTCATTTATATATACCAAATCTTGTCCTCTTTACGTTCATATTTGTTGAATGTATGATAAGCAAACAGTAGTCTGAGACTGTCAGTCTAAGGCTTAAGAATTTGGCATATGATGGACTAATTATGCGGAAGACATGATTCTTAAGGTGACGGTCTAAAACATATGATCCGCAATCGAGGGAATAAAGTTGGGTGCTTTATTCATGTAAAGATTGTTATGTTGTCTATATCCCTTTTGGGAGATGGTTTGTTTTAACCATCGGAGTTGGACTCCGTGAATAAAAACATTGGCACGTTATCATAGGTGACGATGTGTTGGATCAGGATATAAAGTGAATTGATTTGGATTAATAATTCTGTCTCGACAAATTGATTCACTTTAGACAGTCATTTGTATTGTAGCTTAATCCTGAGATGAATAGTAGGCCCGTTGTCTCGACTTGTGTCTTTTGATGTGCCAAAGGGTGACACCCATATCTCAATAGTGCTATGCATATCGGTACGTTGGAGGCATGACTCTTGATAGCGTAGACTTATTATTCATAGATATGGAATCCATAGCTCCTCTTTAGGAGTAATGATATCCTCTTATATGCGTTGTCCTGTAATTGGAAAACTGGAGCGCTCAACCATTTGGATATATAGGTGTCACCGAATGGTATACTATCTTTGGATGGCAAGTTTTCTAATGGTGAGACAATGAAATGTAAGATAAAAATAATCGGAAAGGTAAGACAGAACTTGTCCTTAAGCCGATTATGGATGATCATATGGGGATGCGATACACTATAATATGTCATGGAGACTTAGCTACACGAGGTTCGTAATTCTATAAAGTTCGAGAGTGCAGCTTCAAGCTTTTAGTGGAGTAGCGTTGGAGTTGATAATTGTGAAATGTATATCTAGGATATTGGGTTTCATAATTATCATGAGCTTGAACTTTATAGGTCCATTTTAGTCCCCTTTGCTAGCTCACAAAGTCCTGTAACGACACGGCGTGCTTTTCCAATAATTGGTGACTTATGTTAGATTTATCAGATTGGTTTAAAATTTGTAAGAATCAAATAATTAATGTCTGTTTATTGGTTGCATTAATTTTGTAAGAAATTAGTTCAAGATAAACTTGTTGAATTATTACGATCAAATGATTCTTGTCTGTTTATCGGTTGTTTTAATTTTGGACAAATTAGAACAAGATAAACTTGTAGAATTATTGTGAATTGATTTATTTTCTTAGAGATTATCTTGATAAAGTTTGTTTTGATCAGATAACTTCTCTATTGGGTTATTTGAATCAAAACTGAGACTTTATCCTTTAGAATCTCGGGTGAAAAATAAAAGATTCACGGAGATTTTTTCTCGGGAGTTCGGCCTATCGGATGACGTGTTCGGCCTACCGATAGGGCCTGTTCGGCCTGCCGATCAGGCTGTTCAGCCTGTCGATCAACGATAGATAAGATTACGCATTTTCACGTGGATCTTATCAGATATTTATCCGAACTTAATTCTGTTTCGAGTTTTTGAGACCTAATCTGATATGGACTGACCCCAGGACCAATAGCTATAAAAAGGGAGTGAGTCTCATGATTTACTCAGATCAATTTGAGAGATTAAGAGTGATACTCTTCTAGTGAGCATCTGAAAACTCCCTGAGAGCTTTTTTTCACAAATGACGAACACTAGCTTTGGGTTCTCTCTATTGGTTGGAAGGAGAGTCACCGGTGGAAGAGCTGTACGTGTGAGCCCACACTCACTCCGGTTGTGGATAGAGACTAGCAAAGTAGACCAGTTGGTTGAGGCTCTTCTAGAACGTTACTTCTCTACACAGGTTGCGGAGGTTCTTCAGCACACTGAGGTTAGTAAGATCTGTCTAATTTATACATATAACATGTCAAACTTGTGTTTTGGAAATTATTCTGTGAATTTTTTTTTAAAAAATTCTGCTGCGCACTTTGTTTCCAACAATTATGATATTGTATGGTGATCACCTAATACACCCGATAACCGCTGGTTTCACTATGATACGAGCCAATAACTATCAACAACCACCATAATATGGGCTAGTAACTGTCCATGTCTTTTAGAATCACTATTTTCTAATAACAACTAACCGTACTACCATCAAATTTTTTTCACTAATATAGTAAAAAATCACAAAAATTCCACAAATCATAACATATTCAACAAAAACACAAATAATCCACAAAATTTAGAAAAACATTTACAAAAGTTCAAAAAAAAAGGCCATGAACTAAACAAAAACAAAGACCACAAAAGAGAGATCGATGTTAGATGGAGGAGCCTAGAGATCAACATCTAGTGCAGAAAGGGCACCAAAATTAGCAATGTGTAAAAGGAGGCTGCTAAGATCAGCATTATGGGCAAGATGAGGTTGAAGATCGATGTCACACAAAGGAAGGAGGTTAGAGATTAGCTTCAGCATTGCGTGGAGGAAGGATATTGACGTATGGATACCACAACATTTCAATTTGAGTTTGAACCGTTGATGTTGCAAAGACAAATCCTGTTCATGGCATAATGCATCGTCGACAATGAGACAGGTTATTGTAGTTGTCCAGGAGGGAAGGATTCAACGAGTTATAGAGAAAAGAGGAAGAGAGGAAAAAAATTATAAATTATTTGTGGGTATTTTGGTCTATACAATTTTTTTCTTTAAAAATAAACTAGATGACAAAAAAATGAAAGTTTTCTATCACGACACAAATCAAACTACGCACAAAATAGTAAAGAGATATTATATGTTATGCTATGATTTCAAAAGATGTATTATTCATGTTGCATTTAAAAAAGTTATTCATATTACTACTCATATTACTTGTTTAAGTTGCATCAAACTTAAATATGTGTGGTTTTTATAAAAAATAAGTTTCAAAAGATGATTTATATGAAAACCCTCTGAATAGTGGTTATAGGCATAGCCTAGCTGTAAAACCACACCCTAGTCTACCACAAGGTGAAGAGTTCGAGTTTCCCACTCCCAAGTTCCAAAAAAAAAAAAAAAACCCAAACGTAGATGTGTGATGTGTTCACTAATTTCTTTTTAAGAAAATTATATGCTATGCCACACTTTTAAACGTTGTGTTTATGTATGCCATACTTAGAAAAGTTTACGCCATATTATTATTCATATTACATGTTAAGTTATACCACAAATAAACATGTATGACATTTATATAAAATAAATCTTAAAAGGCGACGTTTAGGAAAATTCCTCTTTCTTTTTTATTAGGATATGGACTGTGTAATAGGCATAATTTTAAACAATGTTGGGCTTATTTAGGTAAATTCCATGGTCTTTAATCAACCCAAGCTTAATCTTATTTGTAATATTACTACTTCTATTGTGATTTGTAATTCTGTATTTTGGAGTTATAGTAAGTGGTCTGCTTACTATATAAAAGTAAACCACCGAATTACTTTTTGGAATAGATTAAATAAAGCTAATATAGATCTAAAAACTCATTTCAGTAAAATTCATAAAAGAAAGAAGAAAAAATAGCAAGTACCAATACCCTTCCTTGAAAAGTAGTATGCAACCTAGGGTCAATTAGTTCGCGGGTTTCTGAAATTTTCTTTTTTGAATTAAAAATTCTAAACTTATGTGGTTTAAACTATAATACTAGCGTTTGAAAATGTAAAATGTGCATCACATTCAGAAACTCGTATTTGGATAGTGTAAGAATTGTTAGGAAATAAGAAAAAAAAAAAACAAAACCATGATTTTTAGTGTAAAAAATAGGTTTAAACTGTGTGAATTTAAGGAGATTTAAGTTCTTCAAAATTTGTTTTGGATAGGTCCAAACATCACATAGGGTTTTAAAACCACCTCAATACATAAACTAAACACACCCTTAATTACCTCGTTTACCTTAATACAAATAGAGCACTCCTATTCCAACCCAATAGGGTTAAAACCCCACTACTCACAAAACAGTGAGTCACAGTCTAGTATGTAGCGTAAATAGTTGGCCAAAAATAAAAAGTATACTACATACTAGATTGAGACTCACTGTTTTGTGAGTAATAGGGTTTTAAACCAATAAGGATGAAAAGGATTTTTCATACAAATAACATGTCTTATGCCAACACATGTATTTGAAGTTCTCGTTAGCATTCAAGGATTTTTCATACAATTAACATGACTTATGCCAACACATGTATTTGGAGTTCTCGTTAGCATTTCTTCTTCTTCTTCTTAGTAAAGGTGAACCTAATGGGCGACTAACTATATAGTGCCACTCAATCACACTCGAGTCTTCGATTATGAAGTGTGAACCAAAACTTAGAAGTTGGAACCGATCAAGTTCTTTCAAAATGTTGTCTGAAGATCCTTGAGTTGTAGTTATGCCATGTGAAGATCCTTCTCCAACATTTCAAGGCGAAGAAGATGATATATCTCCTTTCTTGTTTTTGTACTGTGATTCTTGCCTAGTATAAAACCCTGCCAACATTTGACATGATTAATTGGTTAAGGGAGAAATAGCCTATATAGTTTCTGACAAGCCCACTTCAATCCTATGGTACATGATTTTTGGGCACCAAAATCTTGGTGTAGATAAGCCGAAGCCATTCACGATTCTTCTTTTTGTTTTGATACTGATACGGTGTGGCTTAATTGAAGACGAAAAAGCTGCAAAGAAGCACTAAACAAAAGAAGCATCAAACACAGTAACAATCATTAAAAGAAGATCATGTGCCAATATCAAACAAGAGTAATGCCGCTATTCATTGACCACTACACTACTCAAATGATAGTATACAAACATTGACTCATCACTATCGTGAATAATTTTTTTGTAGTCAAATTGGAATACGCGGCATAAATTTTAAAAATAAAAATAAAAAAATGCATCGAAACAATGCCCAATGCCGAAGGGTAGGCATGAGCATATAACCGTTGACAATTAAGTTCACTACTGCCTTAAACAAATGATTATTCCCCCACTTGTCCATTAAAGAGATTAATGGCAAGGAGTAACTTGGGCATGCCATTGATTAGTGAGCCTTTAATATCTCTCTCTTTTCTTTTTCTTTTTTATTTCTTCATTTTTTTTTTCATTCCCTCTTCATTCTTTCCTCCTTTTATCCACTCCATGAAGGAACATGTTGGGATGTTTTCCTCCCCACTTTTTTGACTTTGGAGGCAAAATTTTGTTGATTATAGAGCTTTTTGCATATGCAGAGAAAAGGAGAAAGCATATTAGACTATCTAACTGAGAGAGTTAAGAAAAATGTTGATTAGTTTGATTCCTTCAACATCTTGGTGGGGAAATAAGAATCTTTATTTTTCAGATGTAATCATGACTAAGTTTATTTTTTGTTTTTCTAGTGGGATTTGAGCCCTTATTTTTTTCGGTTCAAGGAACTTCATTGTGAATTCTCTGATGGAATTTGGTTTTTTATGCTCATTCAATATATTGCAACAGATTTTTTAGGCAATTTTTTTAACAGGAACCAGAAAAATACCCATTCCCATTTGTAGAAATTTGCCTTTTATCGTCAAATCTGTAAATAAAAAAATATTTTGACTAAATCTAACAGTTTTAAAACGTAAAACACTGGTATGATTCCTACAAAGAGAAATTTTTTTTTTTATCTTTTCTTTCCCTGCCCTTTATGCATGATTTCAAAAAGCTTTTCCCCTTGGTTTACGGTTTTTTCCTTCCTATTTTCACTAAACATTTGAGTAATATACACTTAAGAAGCAGTAGTTCGGTGCAATACAAATAATAAAGTTGTATAAACTATGTTATTAAACAGCCTAGAGCAAAATCAAAGATTCTCTGAATTGGCAGGAAAAGCGGAACACACTCATTATGTAAATGATCATAATTTATTTATTTATGTTTGAAGGGGATCAGAATTTATGATATAAAACAGAAGCAAAAAAATAGAGAATGAGATATATTGATCTAATGAGATTTTATGAGAAGAAGTTAGGAAAGAAGAAGATCACCCAGAGTTGCTTAACCCACTAAAAAAACCATAAAACGAAATTTTATTAAAGGAATTTATTAAGTTACACAGAAATACGCATATAACTCTCTTTTTAACAATAATACTCTTCACTGCAAGCATAACCACCACAAACAAGGTTGATTTTTGAATCATGACCATATTCAAATATGATTTTCTAGCACATTTCGTGCAGAAACAGAACCAGAGAAGAGAATGAATTAAAGAAAAGAACAGGAGACGATAACACTCCAAAACATCTCTGTATAACTGGGCCTTTTGCAGTAGATTGTTTGTCGCAGCAAAGATTTCTGTGCCTCTTTTGATCATTAGAGCTTAGTTCCATTGAGTTTATCAGCTTCACCAAGTCTTTATTATCTCCATTTAAACAAGAGATTAGTTCTTCTTTAACTTTCTGAACTCATAAAGCGCCTGAGAGAGAGAAAATTAAAAGGAAAAAAAAAACATAGAAAAACCGATGGACCAACAAAACTGAGCTTAATTAACAGAAACAGGATTGTTCAGACTTGACCTCTGAAGAACCTCATGGACCCTTCAGATAGATATACAGATCATTAAAGCTCCAAAATTGGAAAAATTTGAACTCAACTGGATGCAAATAGACAGTCGTAACAAGTTCAAACAAAAGTACATGGTGGGAAAGAATAGAATGACATTGTTTGTCACGACCATTTAGAGACCAAAATAGAAGCAAATTTGATACTCGCAAACAACCAATACATTTCAGCAAAACTGAGCTTCAACAGTTCCATGATTAAGTTCTATTTTCTGATACATAGTGGGGTATAGCTGACGGTAATTCTCTGCAGTCTTCTTCACATTCCATGAAAATAAAATACATCATCATTTGCTGCCTTGACATATAGCAAAATAGTTCTTTTCCAGTGATGTTAGAGAGGAAGCTAAGGGTGAAAATAAATAAATCCCTGTATGGTATTGCTTTCCCATGAGACAAACATCAATTTGGCTCTTCTCAAACAAGGACGAGGAATCAATCAAACCATATACCAAACTGTATTCTACTGTCTTGTATCAATTAATTTTGCAAACAAGAAGCAAAACCCAGGTGGGAAAAATGATGAGCCCACCATTACCACCGCTTTCTATTGGAAAATATTAAGACGCCAAAAAAAAAAAAAACAAACAAAACATACGCGGATATTCCTTGAAAAAGAAAATAAGCCAAAAGAGACATAATGGGTCATGCATACAACTCATAAAGCTAGCGAATCATTTTTCCCTGAACAACATGATTAAGGACAAGACGCACCTGAAAATTTTGTTAATTATTTAGTAACAGAAAGAAGACGAAGCATGCGAATTAGAAGAAACAAACAATATCAGAAATTTTCTTTTTAATAAGCCAACCAACCAACCAAATAAGAAGAATACAAAGGCCTGTGTGGTTTTACACAACAACAAAGGAAAAAAAAAAAAGAAGCAAAAATAACGCCTTTAATTAGTAGTAATAATAATAATCCCCCAAAAGAAAACAACTTATGAACCTTAATTCAGGTTTAGCAGCAGCAGCAATAGTAGTAGAAAGTACTCTCTCATTCATGATCAGTACAGTCGCAGTACGCTTCTGGCTATGGAATGTGCCTGGTTGTACCTACTCTTCCCATTAGCACTTCTCCGGCTACCTCTCATCGGCGTCAAGTAGAATCTCAGCAGCCCATTTTCGCCGTTGTTTGGCGAATATCGAGCGCTTCGATTCCGCTCCAACCCTAACTCTTCTTTCTTCTTCCTCACTTGCCCGTTGGTCTCTACATTGCTCTTCCTCATGCTCCCAAAGGACCCGCCACCATTCCTCCAGCTGATGCTGCTGTTACTCCTAACCACCTTTGGATTGAAATTGAACCCACCGACGCCTCCTTGGCCATTTCGCTCCGAAAAAGTCTCGGAAAACGACCTCTCAACGCCATTTGCTCTACTTCTATACGTGTCATCTTCTTCATCCTTGTTTCCCCCTCTTCTGTGAATCAACCCCCAAATGCTCCATGCTTTGCTCCATCGCTTCAACTTCTTCACCCCTTTATCCTCGAAATTCTCCGAGTAGTCGTCCCTAAGCGAATTCGAGTTTGAATCCCTCCCAGGAAAGTAATCTCCGATCGCCGGAGACACTTTGGCGTTTGAAACTGACTTCATTTCGTCGATCTCTGCCACCACAGCCTGCGCCGTCTTCCGAATTGAGTTCGACCTGTCAAGGCTGCGGCGCCGCCTCGACGATGAGTCTGAGTAATAATCCCGGGTCTGTGCAGACCCACCGGGGACGGTCTCGTCTTCGTTGATCGAATTCATCGGGTCCTCAACGGGGATTTGCGTGTCGGACCTCGGGACGTGGACGACCGGAGCGTCTTCGACAACGGAAACCATAGTTGGCATCTTCGGGAACGTTCTTCCAATCAAGTAGCCGTCCCAGGATGCCCGGGGCTCATCAAAGGAGTACCGCGGGTCGTCGAACGACATCCGGCCCGCATCGAGCGATATCCGTCCCGCATCGAGCGACATCCTTCCAACATCGAGGGAGAATCTCGGGTCCGTATCACAGGATCGGCGGCCAAAGCCGTAGTCGGCAATCTCCGACTGCGTTTCCCTGAACTGCCTCCCGATTGGCTTCTCCACAGGCAATGTGGCCGATACGCCGCCGCCTTGGCGCTTCTTCCTCTTCTGCTTTTGCCTCCATTTCTGCAATTTCTTGCTGAAAACCGAAGCCGCTGACCAGAAACTCCCGGCGATCTCCTTCAAATCTCGCTTCTTCGTCTGCGAATCGAGATCTATGTGATCCTTCATTGGCTTCAACTCGAACAATTCCTCAACCTGTTTTTTCCTTTCTTCTTCCTCCTCCTCCTCCTCTTCTTCTTCTTCTTCTTCTTCTTCTTCTTCCTCGACAATCTCTTGAACTCTCTCTTCAATCACATTACTTGGCTCTGCCAAAACCCCACTTCCGTCCTCGTCTTCCTTGTTCTCTCCTTCGTCTTCGCTCTCCTCCTCCTCCTCCTCCTCCTCTTTGGACTCCAAGACCGGGCCTTGAACGCTCGACGAAGACGCTCCAATGTTCCTACCGCTCTCGGACTCGACAATCGACGACGAAGATGGTTCTTTTTTGGCCGGATTTCGCTCGTCGTCCTGAGCGAATAGAGTCCAGAGAGTATTCCGAACCCTAACGTCGCAGGACTTCCTCTGTGGCTCAAACACGCCGGAGAAGTATCCTTCGTTGTTCTTCGACGCCGAGAACGACTTCGTCCGCCGGAGCTCGGGGAAAAACGACGCCGCTCTGTTGGGTCCTCCTCCTCCGGCTACAGTGGGGGGCTTGAAAATGGCCCTAAGAGCGGCGGCAGCGGTGGAGGTGGTGGGAGGTTTTCGGGAGGATGAAGAGGAAGCGGAAGAGGAGTGATCGAGCACGGCGAGGCGCTCGCAGAGGCATGAGGGGCAGAAGCCGGTGAAGTGCTCGTCGGGGTGGCGGGCGCAGGAGGTGGAAGGGTGGTGCGGCTGCGGCGGTAATGGCGGTAGCAATGGTGGCGGCGGCGCTGGTGGTTCGATGGTGGGACTCATAACCGGCTTTGGTGGCTTGCAATAATCCCCACTCTCATGCTCATGTTACGCAGAGATCGAGAGAGAGTGTGGAGAGAGAGTTTTTCAGGTTTCAGTATCAGTGAGAGACTGAGTGAAAGAGATGATCCAGAAGAACGGACTTAGAGAGAGAGAGACTATTTGGTACCAACGGACGGTAGTGAGAAAGTGCGAGAAAGTGCGAAGGAAAATATTATGATTGATACATTCAACAATGGCAAAATAATTTTAAAAAGGAAATTAAAAATTGGAATAAAAGAGGAAAAAGACGAGAAAAGAAAAATCTCTCTCTCCAGAGAATTACTGACGTAGCATGCCCCACTGTCTCTTTCCCTCACAGGGGCATTCACTAGATGAAAAGACGATTTTAGACCTATTGGTCTACTGAATGTCTGAATCTTCAACCGAGGTCAAGTCCATTAGGTCTTGGCAAAAGGTTAAAAAAAACAAAGGCCCTTTAGGTTCTGTTTGGCAAGTGGCTTCTTGTGAGGGGATACCTTTTATAAGGGTTTTTTTTATTTTCTTTTTTTAAAGAAAGAACACAAGGGCGATTAGGAACCTAGCTTTTTTTTTTTTTTTTTTCTAATCAAAAACTTAGTTGGAAACATAAATTAGAGAAAAAAATATATATTGTTAACAAGTTAGTTAGAATTGCACAATTATAATTTTAACAGTGCAATCAAACACCTTATTTTATATAAGATTATTTTCATAAACCTAGTGATCAATATACCTTACTTCATTTTATCCTTGATTTTTTAAATTTGGTAAAAAAAACCCCTCTTCCCGCCCCAAACTATAAAAAATCTATCACTTTGCCACCTCCATCCAATTTATTGATTTGATATATAATTAAGTATAAAAAATATATTAAAATTATTTTCAAATATATAAAAATAATTAATATTAAAAATGATTAAAAACCTTTCTTTTTCTGTAGTTCTTTTTTTTTCCCTCTCCCTCCCTCTTCTTTCACTCTCTCTTCCTTTGTCTCTCTACTGTGAATCAAACCCTAAAAAAAAACCAAAATCAATCAAATATTTTCAGCCTCGCACCTGTCGCCTAATACCCACCCACCCCAGTGGCCCCCTACACCAACCAGCCAACCACCCTCACTAGGCCCATGCCCATAGCCCACCCTTTCTCGTTCCCAACACACCGCCGCCCACCCCACATCCCTACGCACACCCATGCCCATGCCCACGCCCACGCCCACGCCCACAACACACCCCCACCCCGTCACACCCACCATCCTCATTAGTAGCGCACACCCCTCTCCATTGCCCCCACTCCCAGCCCAGCCCTTCCTTGTCGCACAACGTCCACCCCCTCTACCCAACTTGGATCGCCACTCTCGTCGCTCCATACCACCCTCACTACTCCGTTGAGAGAAATAGAGAGAGAAAAAGAGAGAAGGAGACAGAAAGAGAAGATGAAATGAGAAGAGGGAGAGAGAGATCCAAAGAAAGGGAGTGATAGAAGAGGGAGGGAGAAAAATAGAAAAAATGAAAATAATACAATTTTTAATCATCTTAAAATTTAATCATCTTTATATATTTAATTATAATTTTAATATATTTTATAATATTTAATTATATATCACATTAGCAATCTTGTTAGGAATATAGACGAATTTAGATGAAAGGGGCAAAGTGTTTGGTTTTCTACCATGCGTAGGGTCTTTTAATCGGTTTTCAAAAATCAAGAGACAAAATGAAATAGAGTACATATCTTAAAAGGGATTTATAAAAATAATCCTTTTAATTCTATGCTTTAAGAGCTTACTTGTCATGAGAAAAAAAAAAAGTTGACATTTTGAGTATTGATGTTTTGAGATGCATTTGGAATTTGTTAAAACTTCATTTAAAAAAATATGGTAAAACTTATAATAGGACACGTATTTTGACTCTATTGGCAACTCCTGTTATTTTAATCATTGGGTTAACTTTAATGGTCTGATCTCTAATTAGAAACAATTCTATATCATGTACTGTAAATTTTGAACATGGATAATCACATATCAAACCGTTAATCTAACTATTAAAATAATATGATACTTGTATGCTCAAAATGTCTGTCTTGCCATAAAAAGCTCACACTAGAAATTTTGTTAACCCTAACTCCAAAAATTATTTTCGAGGTACTTCAACCCCTAAAATTGCACACTATAAATTCCTCTCAAAATTGCACACTATCAATAATGTCCTTTCACAATATAAAATCTCTGCTCTTTACAAAGGAAATTCTTTTATAATTCAATGCAACTATTTGTTGAATTTATATTGAAATCAACGCTATTTTCGTTGTATTCGGAATTTTTATTGTTGAATTTATTGATTATGTGCCATCGCTACCAAGAAAAAAAGGAAAGAAAAGATGACAATCATCTGTGTAAAATCTGTGTTCAATGTATAAGATAAATCAGAAATGCAAAGAGATACTTCATAAACTTGGAAAATTTATAAAATAATAGAAAAAACGCATGGATTGGACCGAGCAAATTCCTTAATTAGGAGGGTTGAGTTAGGCTAACCTGAAACAGAAAAGGGAGTTGCAATAGCAAAAAGGAACGAGGGGATAAAGAGGTGCCCAAATTTGTTGCATTTTTTGCTTTTTGAGCCTATTTTTGTTTCTTTTGTTATTTTTTTTCCCTTCTGATTGCTGCTTTGGATTTTCAAAGATTCCTATCGAGGGAAGTAAAAAAAAAAAAAAAAGAAAGAAGCAAAAGCAAATCACGCCATCGCTATGGGAGTTGAGAGAAGAGAGAGAAAGAGAGGAGGTGGGGGCGGGGGGGTGCTGGCTTGGCTGGCTCAGTTCGCTTTCTTTCTCTCTCTTTCTCACATTTCGCTTTCTTTCTTTCTTTCCTCCTTTCTCTCCCTTTCTTTCTTTTCCACTTTTTCTTTTTCCTGTCTTGGGTTCTTTTTGTTTTTCCGCCTTTCTTTTTCCCTCCTAAACAGTGTTCGATCGTTTTATTGTTTTCCCACTTTGGATTTATTCTAATTATAAGTAACAAGAAAACAAAATGATGATTCACTAGGGATGCAACAATAGACCAGGGGCATGGATCGGCCAGGTCTATCTTGACATAGTGACAAGTTAAGATGACAAGTCTCGTCATTGTTTAAAGCACAGCCTAACTCATAAATAAGTAGACTAAGCGGAGCTAATATATATCAACTCATGAGCAGCACAATCCATGAAAAATCATGGGCTAAATCGAGCTTGGGCCGTGTTGAGTCGGTAAGTTTAGGCGAATAATAGGCTGTCCTATCTTGGCCCATGTAAGGCCTATATAGGTCCATAATGAGTCAACCCACCAAAGGCTCATTATGGCCTAAGTTCATTTAACTATATAAAATAAAGGAATAATGAGATATGTGGCTCTTTTTATTTGTACAATTAAAATATGTCTTCAGTTTATAAATATTATTTATATGTCTCAATGTATATGTATAAAGACATTAATGACCTAAATAATGATATTGTTGTTTTAATTTATTTTTTAGAATAATTAGTATATACATATTAAAGATTTCAAATAGACTATGATATCATTATATTTATAAAAAAATCCCCAAAATTAGGTTGCTTGTTGTTTAAATTCAAACTAGTATAAAAAATAACGATTTTAAAATTCTCTCAGCTAAAAGATAGAATTTTTTTATTGAATCAGGATTTTACTCACAAATTGAAATTAAGATATTGTAATTAAATTAATGATATAGTATTTATTAAGTCTTTTTTTGTGTCTTACTGGTTATATAATTAAGACATCATTAAGTTAATGATATATAATGACATTCATTTTTAAGACATTAAGTGATAAAGACTTTTTTATTTTTTTAGTAATAGGTAATTAAATTAATTAAATAGTATTTATTTTAGTCTTTTTGTATGCCTTATAAGTTATATCATTAAGTTAATGATACAAAATGATAATAATATTTAATGATATTTATTTTTTAAGACTTCAAGTTATAATGATACTTCCTATTTAGGGTTTGCTAATGTTATGGATTGGTAATAGAAACAATATTACATTAAGTTAATGATATTCATTTTTTTATTACTTCTTGTATTTTTTTTTAAATTATATTGTAAGTAATAATGACATGGATGATTTTTTTGTTGTTTAAGTTACATTCTAATTAATTAAGTATATATGCATTTCTCTAATATCATTTTTTTCTAACGACTTAACTTTGAGAAAAATAAGGAGATTTGTTAAAAATAAAAATAAATGCATGATAAAGTTTACTTAGAAAGTATTTTTAGATTCTCAATATATATAATTTAAAAAAGAGGCATATAAATGATATTTGTAAAACAAAGACATATTTTAATCCACTTCTTAAAAAAGGGTCACATTGTGTAATTGTTACTAACATAAATATATTTATATATACTTTTTCATGTTCATTCATGGGTGAACATACCTGAATATAGTCTTTTCTAGCAAAAAGCCTCACACATCACATCATGGTAAGATTTTTTATTTTTTTTTTGCTTGTAGGCATGCTTTGCTTCTTCTAAAAAGCAAAGCTTTTTATTTTTTATTTTTATTTTTTATGTTTTTGTTAGTAATTTAGTAAACATCATATGTATAATTATCCTAATTATACTCTTTTGTCCTTACCAAGGTTTTATCTTATCGGGTTTTCTTTGGAAATGCTTTTAATGAGGTAATTGTAAATAAAATATCTCTTTTCATATTTTCATTGACTATTCAAACTTTTATATTTGTTAACTTGTTTAAAAATTAAAAAATATAAATAAAAATAAAATAATTTAAAACTACATACTTAGATGGGGGCGAAGACAGGCCTAACCATTCTAACTAATAAATGGGCTCGAATGGCTTAGCCCATTCAAGGTCTACGGCACGACCCAGCCTAATCTACGTAAAATTGGCTTATGGTGTGGGCTGGATTGAGTTAGGTTTTATATGGGCGGGCTCGACCCACCCCACATAATTCATCGGCTAGGCCAGCCCTACCCACAGCCCACGTGGGCTTAAGGAGAATGGGTCGGGCCGACCTGTTCTTACATCTCTATATTTCACCCATCGAGTGCACAAACCCAACAGTGCATTGCAGTGACAATATTGAAAACAAGCTTCACGCCAATGTTTTATTTTTTTTTCTTTTTTTCCCTTTCATATTTCTTATATAGCTTGTGCTCTTTTTTTTTTCCAAAAATTTTCTTATATCTTGATTAAAACCAAGACAAAAAATAAAGCTATGACGTTGTTGCAAGCATATTCTAGAAATAAAATTATATCCGACTTAACCAAAATGCGAAAAGTTTGAATCTCCTATCTCAAGTTAAAAAAAAAAAAAAGAAAAAAAAAAAAAAAGAGGAAGCGATGACTTCTCGCCTTGAGAGAAACCAAACAAGGTACAACCGCATCGCTAATACTACCTTAAAATTCTCTATTATATTTTTCGTTTTCTTGACAAGAAATAATAAATAGCTCCACATAGTCAAAATTGTTCCACTTGCTCGAATTAATGGCAGTGTTCATTAGAAGAAATGATAAATAGCCACGTAGTCAACATATTTATGCTTGTTACAATTAATGGTGATACACCATCAACGACAATTCACGTATATGCATTGTTTATTTGAAACGACATATATACATTTTTAGCCTATATATTGAATACTTTTTTTCCTCAAAATTAAGCGCCAATCTAGCATTGGTTCCTTGGTTTCCTAAAATAGTTTCTTTCTTTATTTTTTTTTTCCTTGCCCTTTTGCCACAAATCTTTTTCCCCTTATTGGATTGAAAGAATGAGGCATAGGCTAGGATTGGCTTTATGTTTCCTTGCCCTTTTATATTTGGTAAAGGGAGAGTACTTGATGTGTGCCAGAAGAGTCTCCTCCCAAAACACAAATATGGAATCACCCAAGCAGACTGTGAAAGCCACAGGTTCCCTTGATCACTTTCCTCAAAACGGTAAACTGCATTTGTGGAGCCTAATTTAATGTCTAATGATATAGGGTAAATTGCTCTAATGGTTTCTGATCTTTTTAAAAGGTGACTCGATTGTCCTGATCCTTTTTTTAGCTGTAACGACCTTAAGCTCCCAAAATTTATACGAAAGGACCAAATTAATAGAAGTTTGTAAAAAATTAGATGAAAAAGATCATGTGTATAACACGTGATTGAATTATTAGGGGTATTTTAGTAAAATACTTTATATACTTTTAAAAGCTAAAATTGAAATCATAAAAAGAAAAAATACGTAAAACATGAAACAAAGACCCATTTGATTCGTCTCCCTCCCTTTTCTTCGTCAGTTCCGGCCACCATCCACCATCGGCCTCCCCAATCCGGTCACCACCTATCTCATGCTTCTTCTTCTTATTCTTCTTCTTCTCATCCTCCTCCTCCTCCTCCTCCTCTCTATGTCACTCTTTCTCTCTCTCCATCCTCTTCTCTTTCTCATTCTTATCAGCCTATCTCTTCCTCTTTTTCTCTCTCTCTCACTCCCACCAGCCTATCTCTTTGTCATCGTGAGTCATCGCCAACCATCGCAAGTCATTGCATGCTTAAACCGTTTGCCTGTCAACCCACCCCCACTCCTCCATCGCACCAAATTCCTCGTCATTCAAGCATCACCTAGCCCAAGAACTACCTTTTGATGGTGAGGATGGACTTCGACACAGTAATGACAGGGCTACAATGGAGATCTACAAGGCGGGGGGCTCAATGGCATAGAGACTCCAAGTCTTTGCAAAACAACCCTTTCCACCACTGGCTCGAGTTAAGGCTGCCATGAGTTCAAGCTCCAAGTCACAAACCAACCTTCTTTGCCATAAGCCCAATCTCCTATTGCCATTGTGAGCCCCCAACGTCCTTCCCATCACACCTAAGCTAGAACTCGGGGGCTGATTTGGGGTTGCTCTTTGAATTTTCATATACCAAGGGCTAAGTTTGTTCTTTGTAGTTTGAGTCATTGTCCCAAATGTGTGATTTGCAAAGTTTATGAATGATGTGTCCCACATCGGTTAGAGAGGGTGGTCTTGGGTGTTATATATATGGGTTCACAATCCTCCCCTCACGAGCTAGCTTTTGGGGTGGAGTTAGGTGGGTTCATATCATATGGTATCAGAGCCGAACCTCTACTGGTCGGTGGGCGCATTTACAAAGGTTCCCTGCCACTCGTGTGGGTTAACGACAGAGTTGACACGAGGACGTGCAGTCTAAAGGGGTCGAGAATGATGTGTCCCACATTGGTTAGAGAGGGTGGTCTTGGGTTTTATATATATGGGTTCACAATCCTCCCCTCACAGCTAGCTTTTGGGGTGGAGTTAGGTGGGTGATCAAAGGGAGGGGCAGTAGCCGGCGATAGTTGCTGGCTTGAGCTGGAGAAGATGGGATTTTTTATTTATTATTTGTTATTTATTTATTTTTTGAATGGTTGTTGATGTAATTAGGGGTATTTTTAGGCTTTTTAAGTAGATGGTGATCATATGCACAACATGTGGTCGCAATAGACAGACATTAGTTAAATTAGTCCTTTTAAATCTTTTTTAAGTTCGAGGTTATTTCAGTTAAAAAAATAATTGATACAATCGAATCACCTGTTAATAGATCAGAGACCATTGGGGCACTTTACTCAATGATTTATCACCCTTCATAGAGGATTGGGAAAGGCCACGAAACCTGGTTGCAAGTTAGCCTTTAGTTTTGGGAAACTGATCTTTTCTTTTATGTAGTCTTATAAATAAGAGATTCTAGGGCTTATTTGTGTAACTCCAAAAAATATATGTGAGAGAGAGAAAGAGAAAAAACCTAGAAAGAATGTCTATAATTTTCTCTTATAAACTTCTTCTCCATCATATAATGAATTTCTACAATGATTGAAAGTGGACGTAACTCTCACATTAAAATTGAACCACTATAAATTTTATGTGTATACGTTTGCTTATTTTTTTGTTTTATGTTTTTTGCTTTCGATAGAATTAAGGTCTTTAATTTGCAACATAACTCTCTCAAATCGGTTCATTTTCTTCTTCTTTTGGTTTTTTTAAATAAAGCCAATGATTTACTTTTTGTTTCTGGACCCATGATTCACTCTACCTGCTTATAACTTTGTAATTTATATAACTATTAAGCATCCTTTGAGAAATTAAGGCTATATTTAGTGGACCGTTTTAAATAATGCATTATATAATAATACTCTAACATAATGTTTAATATGACTATTATGTTGTATGAATTAATTCAAATGGCAATTTAATACAATTTATGTTATATTATAGAAAACAAACTATTTTTGATGTAATACAACGATATATTATATTGTGTTGTATTGTATTATTTTATGTCGGGTCCATGGTTCATTCAGAGTTGGGGATTGAGCCGACACGAGGTTGGGTTGGAACCTATTACTCTTTAAATATTGAGGAAAAATTTATACTTTTTAAGAATTATATTTTGGTCCCTCACCTTAAAAAAATGATACTTTGGTCATGTAATTTTACTATAATTTCAAAATATGATATTTTGACCCCTAATTTTTGAACATTATGTTTTGAGCCATAATTTTAAGAAAATTACATTTTGATCCCTCAAAATTTAAAAAATTACATTTGCATTTATTACACAATATCTCATCAATTAAACACCATAATATCTTATGATAGTATAACACAATGGAAACCTAATACAACACAATAAAATACACTTCATATAATACAATACAATACCAACTATCAAGCATAGTCTAAGAGTTGGTTTTGACATTATTGTTAGACTGTTAGACATGTATACCCTAAGGAGTAAAAATATAATATGTTTTTGGGAGACATTTTTATCAATAAGGAATTTATTTGTTATTTATATACCAAATCTTGTCCTCTTTACATTCATATTTGTCGAATGTATGTTAAGCAAACAATAGTTTGAGACTGTCTGTCTAAACTTTTAAGAATTGGGCATTTGATGGATAGATTATGCGAAAGATACGACTCTTAAGGTGATGGTCTAAAACATAAGATCCATAATTGAGGTAATTGTTATGTTTTGAGCCATAATTTTAAGAAAATTACATTTTGATCCCTCAAAATTTAAACAATTACATTTGCATTTATTACACAATATGTCATGCATTAAACACCATAATATCTTATGATAGTATAACACAATGGAAACCTAATACAACACAATAAAATACACTTTATATAATACAATACAATACCAACTATCAAGCATAGTCTAAGAGTTGGTTTTGACATTACTGTTAGACTATTAGACATGTATACCCTAAGGAGTAAAAATGTAATATGTTTTGGGGAGACATTTTTATCAATAAAGAATTTATTTGTTATTTATATACCAAATCTTGTCCTCTTTACATTTATATTTGTTGAATGTATGTTAAGCAAATAATAGTCTAAGACTGTCAGTCTAAACCTTTAAGAATTGGGCATATGATGGACAGATTATGCGGAAGACACAATTCTTAAGGTGATGGTCTAAAACATAAGATCCACAATCGAGGGAATAAGTTGGATGCTTTATTCATTTAAAGATTGTTATGTTGTCTATATCCCTATTGGTAGATGGTTTGTCTTGACTATCGGAGGTGGATTCCATGAATAGAAACATTGGCACATTGTCATAGGTTACAATGTATTGGATCAGGATATAAAGTGAATTGATTTTGATTAATAATTCTGTCTCAGTAAATCGATTCACTTTAGACAATCATTTGTATTGTATCTTAATCCTGAGAAGAATAGTAAGGCCGTTGTCTTGACTTGTGTCTTTTAATATACCAAAGGATGACACCCACATTTTTAATAGTGGTACATATGCCGATACGTTAGAGACATGATTCTTGATAGCATAGACTCGTTATTCATAGAAATGGAATCCATAGCCCATTTTTAAGAGTAGTGATATCCTCTTATATGCGTTATCCTATAATTGGAAAACTAGAGCGCTCAACCATTTGGATACATAGGTGTAACCGAATGGTATACCGTCTTTGGATGGTAAGTTTTTCGATGGTGAGATAATGGAACGTAAGATAAAAAAATAATTGGGAAGGTAAGATAGAACTTGTCCTTAAGCTGATTATGGATGATCCTATGGGGATACGATACACTATAACATGTCATGGAGACTTGGCTATACGTGCTTTGTAATTCTATATAGTTCGAGAGTGCAGCTCCAAGCTTTTAGTGTAGTAGCGTTGGAGTTGATAATTATGAAATGTATATCTAGGATATTGGGTTTCATGACTATCGAGAGCTTGAACTATATAGGCCCATCAGGTCCCCTTTGCTAGCTCACAAAATCTTGTAACGATACAACATGCTTTTTCAATAATTGGTGACTTATGTTAGATTTATTAGATTGGTTGAAAACTGAAAGAATCAAATAATTCATGTTTGTTTATCAGTTGAATTAATTTTGTCAGATAATTCATGTCTATTTGTCGATTGGATTAATTTTGAATTAATTTAAGATAAACTTATTGAATTATTAGGAATTCATTTATTTTCCCAAAGATTATCTAGATAAAGTTGTTTTGATTAGATAACTTTTCTATTGGGTTATTTGAATTAAAACTGAGACTTTATCCTATAGAATTTCGGGTAGAAAATAAAAGATTTGTTGAGATTTTTTTATCGACAGTTTGGCATGCCGATCCTTAGGTTCAGCCTACTGATGGGGCAAGTTCGGCATGCCGGTTACATAGATCGACATGCCGATCGTGCGATAAAAAGATCACGTATTTTCACGCAGAATTCATTAGATATTGATCCGAATTTGATTCTGATTCAAATTTTGAGGCATTATCTGATAAGGACTGACTCCTAGGCTTAACCTCTATTAAGAGTGAAACTTTGATAAGTGAGATTCAAAAACTCCCTGAGAGCTCTTGTTCACAAATCACAAACACTAGCTTTGGGTTCTCTCAATTGGTTGGAAGGAGAGTCACCTGGTGGAAGAGCTGTACTTGTGAGCCCACACTCACTCCGATTGTGGATAGAAAATAGCAAAGAAGGCTAGTTGGTTGAGGTCCTTCTAGAACCTTACTTCTCTTCACTGATTGAGGAAGCTTTTTGGCATTTACAAGGTTAGTAAGATCTAGTTAATTTATGCATATAGCGTGTCAAACTTGTGTTTTGAAAAATACTCTGAAATAAAAAATTTTAAATTCTATTGTGTACTATTTTTCTAACCTAGACGTGTATGCCCTAAGGAGTTAAAATGTAATATGTTTTTGGAGACATTTTTATCAATAAAGAATTTATTTGTTATTTATATACCAAAACTTGTCCTCTTTACGTTCATATTTGTTGAATGTATGTTAAGCAAACAATAGTCTAGACTGTCGGTCTAAACCTTTAAGAATTGGGCATATGATGGACAGATTATGCGAAAGACACAATTCTTAAGGTGATGATCTAAATCATAAGATACACAATCGAGAGAATAAAGTTGGGCGCTTTATTCATTTAAAGATTGTTATGTTGTCTATATCCCTGTTGTGAGATGGTTTCTCTTGACCATCGGAGGTGGACTTTGTGAATAGAAATATTGGTACATTGTCATAGGTGACGATGTGTTGGATCGGGACATCAACTGAATTGATTTGGATTAATAATTCTATCTCGACAAATCGATTCACTTTAGACAATCATTTGTATTGTATCTTAATCCTGAGATGAATAGTAGGCCCGTTGTCTTGACTTGTGTCTTTTGATATACCAAAGGGTGACACCCACATTTTAATAGTGGTACGCATGCCAGTATGTTGGAGGCAATCTATTATTCATAGATATGGAATCCATAGCTCCTCTTTAGGAGTAGTGATATCCTCTTATATATGTTATCCTGTAATTGAAAAACTAGAGCGCTCAACCATTTGGATACATAGATGTAACTGAATGGTATATTGTCTTTGGATGGTAAGTTTTCCGATGGTGAGATAATGGAACGTAAAATAAAAATAATCAGGAAAGTAAGACAGAACTTATCCTGAAGCTAATTATGGATAATTCTATGGGGATACGATGCATTATTATATCTTATGGAGATTTAGCTATACGGGCTTCGTAATTCTATATAGTTCGAGAATGTAGCTCCATGCTTTTAGTGGAGTAGCATTGGAGTTGATAATTATGAAATGTATATCTAGGATATTGGGAGTTATCAGATAATTGGTTCTTATATCAGAGTTTTTAGATTGGTTCTTATATCAGAGTTATCAGATTGGCTGAAATTTGGAAGAATCAAATAATTCATGCCTGTTTATCGGTTGAATTAATTTTGTGACAAAATTAATTCAAGACAAACTCCTTGAATTATCGAGATCAGATAATTCATGTCTATTTATCAGTTGGATTAATTTTGAATAAATTAATTCAAGATAAACTTGTTGGATTATCAGGGAATTCATTTATTTACCTAGAGATTATCTAGATAAAGTTGTTTTAATTAAATAACTTCTCTATTGGGTTATTTGAATTAAAACTTAGACTTTATCCTATAGAATCTTGGGTGAAGAATAAAAGATTCGCTAGGATATTTATCGTAGGTTCGGCATGCTGATCCTCAGGTTTGGCCTATCGATGGGGCAAGTTCAGCATGCTGACTGTGCGATAAAAAGATCATGCATTTTCACACAGATTTCATCAAATCTTGATCCGAATTTGATTTTGATTCGAATTTTTGAGCCCTTATCTGATAAGGACTGACTCCTAGACCCAACCTCTATAAATAGGGAGTGAATCTCACAAGTTATTTAGATCAATTGAGAGATTAAGAGTGAAACTCTACTGGTGAGATTCTGAAACTCCCTAAGAGCTCTTGTTCATAAATCATGAACACTAGCTTTGGGTTCTCTCAATTGGTTGGAAGGAGAGTCACCGGGGAAAGGCTGAACGACATAAGCCCACGCTCACTCCAATCGTGAATAGAGAATAGCAAAGAAGACTAGTTGGTTGAGGCTCTTCTAGAATGTTACTTCTCTTCACGGATTATGGAAGTTCTTTGGCATTAAAAGGCTAGTAAGATCTGGTTAATTTATGCATACAACATGTCAAACTTGTGTTTTAAGAAATAGTCTTATATAAAAAATTTTAAAATTCTACTGCATACTATTTATCCAATGATTATATGCTGAGATATTTTATTCATAGGTGATCAACCTTTTTATTTTTTATTTTTTGATGTATGAGTGTCAAAGCTTTTGTCAAAACTTGTCTACATGGCTTATTAAAAAAAAAAATCATCTACATGGAGAAAAACCCTAAGTTCAACTTATAACTAGTGCTACTATCTTCAATAAATAATGTTTAGTATTCAATAATGAATGGTAATCAAATATGAATACAGGGATTATATTCATGTGTCTTATTCTCCTCACCTATTTTCATGTCTCTACGTCAATAATAAATAATTCCATATCAGTTAAAATGAGAAATGAGAAAATAACAAGTTAGTTAACATTTTAATTCATATGGCATAATGCTTTTTCAGACATGAAAATGGATAGGAAAAATCATAGCAGCTAGATCCAATTAGATAGATAAGAAAGTGATAGAAGGTAAAATAGTTTCTAATTATTTTATAATGTGTGTGTTGCTATGCTTGAGCGACTCAACACAATGTGTGGCTATGCACGGTAGCCGGACTACCTTGTCGGCCTCTAGGTTATCTTCTTCGCTTGGGTACACCTCGAAGTGAGACGACACGAGTGTGGTGCTTGCCAAGGGTACTTCGACGCTCAAGTTAAGTACCTGATTGAGGTGAGCTAGATAGAGAGATGTAGGGTTAAAGCATGGATCGAATGTGAGATAGGCTTTCCCTTTCGTATTGGAAGGGTTAGATGATGCTGTATGGTGGTCTTTTAGATGTTATTCATTGCCATTTGTGGAAGTGTTATTGTGCTGAGGGGGTAGTCTGGTCAGACATTGGTCTTGTTGCTGGTTCCATAAGGGGTGCCTTTAGCCTGCATGGACCATGGTCTACATGGCTGCTCACTGTAGACGGAATTGATTTTCTACAACATAGAACTAGTTGGTATAGTTTCCTAGATAGATGGTTAGTGTGATGATATGAGAACTCCCCTAACATAGCCCCAAAGTGTGCCTTGACGAGATCTGAGCAAGTAACACTGTTGTTTAGTCGTGTTTGGGTTGTCCTAGGATGATGTTATAGAAATGACCGCTGAATAACCTTTGGTCAAGTGGTTGGAGGTCAACCATTTAGAGGCTTTAAGGTTCAAAGAATGATCTTGCTCGAGATAACACTCAGGTTGAGTCTTCTGCCATGCTAACGTCATTGGCCACATGTCGGCCTCTAGTTAGTTGTTTCCTTGATAGAGCATAATGATTATGCCTCCTCAATTCTCATGTCCAAGCTTGTCTACAAGTGGTCCACCCCTCTCGTTCCTTTTCCATCTGTTGTTCACGAGTTCATGCTGTTGTTACCGAGAAGACTATTTCACCTTCATGATCAATTGGTTAAGAACTTTATAAGCAAGAGGTATTAGGTTTGAATACTAAGAGGCGCAAAAGAAATCCCTGAGGGCCAATAGATGTCCAGAGAAGACAGTATATATGAGTAATGAGTACAAGACTTGACTATATTAGGGGTGCCGTAAGGTAGGCCCTATTAGGTGTTAAGGCATTACACTCTTGGACATCATCGTCGAGTAACCTTAGATCCAAATCAACAAGCATCTTTGTCTCCTTGGCTATTAGGAACCTATCTTGTCTACCTTATAAATGGCTGAGACATTTATGTGCTGACCAGATGCTTCCTTGACTACCTTCATGTAACTTTCTTAGGATCTTTCCTGGTTGGCCCTTACTACACTGATTCTGTCTAGAGTTGGAAAATTATGGCCAAGTGGTAAGTAGAAACCATGGCTTTTAAGGAATTGAGGGTTGGTCGGCCAATGATAATATTGTGCTATGAGGGCTCATCAATAACCAGGAACTCCACGAGCTAGGTAACATGGGCTCGATCCTATCCAAAAGTTACCGATAAGGCCATTGACTCTACTCCTAGGACACACTCTCTAAAGAATCCAAACAATGGTGTTTGCAGAGGGACTAGAACAGAATTACTTATCTTCAGTTTATAATAAGCTTATCCAAAGAGGATATTAGGCGAGCTCATATTGTCAATGAGACTTGTCAGACCGCATTGTTGGTGATTTGGACCTTGCAGACCAGTGCATCATTGTGTGTGTGGAATAGCTTGCCGACTTTCTTTTTCATGACTATGATTAGAGTGTCCTCTTACTGGCATACTTTGTTGATGTGCTTAGAGATATTTACATAGTCTCCTTAGTTGACCAATATGGCTTCTCGAGTATAGGTCCGTCGACTACTTAGGTTGTCCCAAGTAACCAGCTTGCTAAATATTGTATGCACAATGTTCGGTGATTTTGGGGCGTTTGCACCATTGTCAAGGTTACCCTGGATTTGTCGCCTCGGCTGGTCTTTTTAACCTTTCTAGTCATTTCTCCGACCACCATTAATTGGAGTCAGTACTCTTTCAATAGATTCTCATAAGTGGCCGTTTTGAACAAGAACCTCAATATGGTCTCAAAGTTGGATACATTTTCTAGTCGTGTGACCAACATGCTTATGAAAGTTGCAATACTTGTTCTAATCCATTGTTGGTCGGTTTCCTTCCAATGCTGTGGGTTGGTCAACAGGTTACGATTGCTGACTTGATTGAGCACCTTGTCAATGGTAGCGACTATAGAAGTATAATTTTGAAACCTCCCTATAGTTGTCTTCAGCTTGTCAGTATTGGGTTTCTTCTAATCGGATGTCACCCCCCAGGCAACCGACCCTTGCTTGTTTTTTTTTCCTTTTCTTATTACCTTCTCCTATCTAGTGACTTTTTATGTATTTTATAGCATTAACATTTTTTCTCCTAGAGCTAGCGTTTGAGAAACATGCTTAGTTGGTCCAATGCAAGTGACTAGGGCAACTTCTTGTTGGAAAAATAGTGCGCAGCGGAATTTTAAAATTTTTTCATTAGAATAATTTCTAAAACACAAGTTTGACATTGTATATGCATAAATTAACCAGATCTTACTAACCTTTGTATGCTGAAGAACCTTCTAGAAGAGCCTCAACCAACTGGTCTTCTTTGCTATTCTCTATCCACGACCGAAGTGAGTGTGGGCTTACACGTACAGCTCTTCCACTGGTGACTCTCCTTCCAACCAATCGAGAGAACTCAAAGCAAGTGTTCGTGATTTGTCAAAAGCTCTCAAGGAGTTTTAAGATTCTCACTTAGCAGAGTATCACTCTTAATCTCTCAATTGATCTAAGTAACTTGTGAGAATCACTCCCTATTTATATAGGTTGGTCCTAGGGTCAGTCCTCATCAGATTAGGTCTCAAAATTCGGATCAGAATCAAATTCGGATCAATATATGATAAGATCCGTGTGGATACACGTGATCTTATCCTTCGCTGATCGGTAGGCCGTATAGGTCCCATCGGCAGGCCGAACCGCCCATCAACAAGCCGAACTGCGGAAAAAATTTCTCGCGAATCTTTTATTTTTCACCCGAGATTCTATAGGGTAAAGTCTCAGTTTTAATTCAAATAACCCAATAGAGAAGTTATCTGATCAAAACAACTTTATCTAGATAATCTCTAAGAAAATAAATCAATTATTAATAATTCTACAAGTTTATCTTGATCTAATTTATCTAAAATTAAATCAACCGATAAACAGACAAGAATTATCCGATCTCAATAATTCAACAAGTTTATCTTGAATTAATTTATTACAAAATTTATTCAACCGATAAAAAGACATGAATTATTTAATTCTTCCAAATTTTAACCAATCTGATAAATCTGACACAAGTTACCAATTATTGGAAAAGCACGCCGTGTCGTTACATGATGTTGTAAGCTAGCAAATGAGACCAAAGGGACCTATATAGTTCAAGCTCCCGATAATTATGAAACCCAATATCCCAGATATACATTTTATAATTATCAACTCCAACGCTGTTCTACTAAAAGCTTAGAGCTGTGCTCTCAAACTACATAAAATTACGAAGCTCATATAGCTAAGTCTCCATGACATATCATAGTGTATCGTATCCCCATATGATAATCCATAATCGGCTTAAGGACAAGTTTTGTCTTACCTTCCCGATTATTTTTATCTTACGTTCCATTATCTTACCATTAGAAAACTTACCATCCAAAGACAGTATACCATTCGGTTACACCTATGTATCCAAATGGTTGAGCGCTCTAGTTTTTCAATTACAAGATAACGCATATAAGAGGATATTTTTACTCCTAAAGAGGAGCTATGGATTCCATATCTATGAATAACAAGTCTACGCTATCAAGAGTCATGCCTCTAACGTACCGATATGCATACCACTATTAAGATGTGGGTGTCACCCTTTGGTACATCAAAAGACACAAGCCAAGACAACGGGCCCACTATTCATCTCAGGATTAAGATACAACACAAATGATTGTCTAAAGTGAATTGATTTGCCGAGACAGAATTAGTAATCCAAATCAATTCACTTTATGTGCCGATCCAACACATCGTCACTTATGACAACGTGCCAATGTTTCTATTCATGGAGTCCTCCTCCGATGGTCAAGACAAACCATCTCCCAAAAGAGATATAGACAACATAACAATCTTTGCATGAATAAAGCGCCCAACTTTATTCCCTCGATTGCGGATCGTATAATTTAGACCATCACCTTAAGAATCATGTCTTTCGCATAATCCATCCATCATATGCCCAATTCTTAAGGTTTAGACCGACAGTCTCAGACTATTGTTTGGTTAACATATATTCAACAAATATGAACGTTAATAGGACAAGATTTGGTATATAAATAATGAATAAATTCTTTATTGATAAAAATGTCTCCAAAAACTTATTACATTTTTACTCCTTAGGGCATACATGTCTAACAATCTCCCACTTGCACTAAGTGAGTAAATATGACAAATCTCACATCCCTATAGCTTCCACATGCCTCTCGAAGACTCTCCCAGTAAGTGTCTTCATAAATGAATAAGCTAAATTGTCCTCTGACGCGATCTTACACACCGTGACATGCCCGCCCTCAACGAAGTCCTTTATCACATGATACTTTAGATCAATATGCTTACTCTTCTTGTGAAATCTTGGTTCCTTAGCATTAGCTACCGCCGCACTGTTATCACAGTACAATGATACCGCTTTATCCATACCAGGAACTACCTCAAGATCCCCCAGGAACTTGCGGAGCCACACTGCTTTTTTCAAAGCATCACTAGCTGCCACATACTTGGCCTCCATCGTTGAATCCGAAGTGCAATCTTGCTTAACACTTCTCCAATTGATGGCACCGCCTCCCAGAGTAAACACAAAACCCGAAGTTGATCTCCTAGAATCCAAATAGGATTGAAAATCCAAGTAAGTATATCCTAGAAGAGTCAGGTCTTCACCCAAATATACAAGCATATACCCTCGAGTCCTTCTCAGGTACTTGAAAATATGCTTTACCGCAACCCAATGGTTCGGTCCTGGATCCGCCTGAAATCGACTTACAATCTCGATCGCATAGCTAATATTCGGTCGTGTGTAAAGCATGGCATATACGAGACTACCCACTGCCGAAGCATAAGGCACCTTCTTCATGTATTTTCTGGCTTCATAAGACTTTGGAGAGTCTTTCTTAGAAAAAGTAATTCCAGACCTGGATGGTTGCCTACCTTTCTTGGAATCCTGCATTGTAAACCTCTTGAGAATTTTATCTATGTAGCCGTCCTAGGACAAAGCTATCATTTTGTTCTTCCTATCCCGAAAGATTTGGATACCGAGAACAAAATTAACCTCTCCTAAGTCCTTCATGTCAAATTGCTTGGTCAACCATAATTTGACCAATGATAATGCCCCAACGTCATTGCCAATCAGCAAAATATCATCTACATAGAGCAATAGAAAAACCACCTTCCCATCCTTAATGTGTTTATAACACATGGTTCATCCACATTTTGTGAGAACCCATAAGTCTTGATCACCTAATCAAATCTTATGTTCTAAGAACGAGAAGCCTATTTAAGTCCATAAATTGACTTCAACAACTTACAAACTTTACCTTCTTGAACCGTGACCTTGAACTCGTCTGGTTGTTCAATATAAATGGACTCATCAAGATAGCCATTTAGAAAAGCCATCTCGACATCCATCTGCCAAATCTCGTAGTCGAGAGCGACAGCTATGGATAAGAGAATCTGGATGGACTTAAGCATGGCTACAGGTGAAAAGGTTTCCTCATAATCGATTCCTTCCTTTTGCGTATAACCCTTAGCTACCAGTCTAGCCTTAAAGGTTTCGACCTTTCCATCCATTCCTCTTTTCCTCTTGTAGATCCACTTACACCCTATGGATTTTACCCCTTCGGGAAGATCCACAAGCTCCCAAACCTGATTAGTCTCCATAGACTTCATCTCAATGTTCACGGCCTCTGTCCAGAGTTTTGAATCAACATCCTCCATAGCTTCTGTGTAAGAATATGGATCCCTGTCATGTTCATTCGGTTCAGCCAAGAAGGTCTCCCCATTGAACATATACCTCTCAGGTTGACGCCCAATCCTCCCACTATGCTGAAGCCCCTGAGGTTGTTGTTCAAGTTTGTTTGGTTTTTCTACACCGATCGGAATGGTTTCATTCGGAACCTCCGAAGTGATCTGATCACTCCTTAACTCCTCAACCACTACTTTGCTTCAAGGTTTAAAGTCGTCCATGTAACTCTCCTCAAGGAAAGTTGCATTAGTTGAAACCGTGACTTTATTTTCCTTTGGGTTATAAAAATAACCCCCTTTAGTCCCTTTTGGAAATCCAATAAACACGCAAACTTTCGAACGTGGTTCCAACTTATTAGGATCCTTAAACAGGACATGAGCCGGATATCCCCATATGCGAATATGGTTTAAGGATGTCTCCCTCTCCGTCCACAACTCGTGAGGAGTTTTAGGGACCGATTTTAAAGGCACATTGTTCAAAAGGTAACATGCGGTTTGTAGTGCATATCCCCAAAAGGATAAAGGCAATGATGAATAACTCATCATGGACCTAATCATGTCCAACAAAGTCCTATTTCTTCTCTCCGCTATTCCATTCTGCTGCAGAGTACCTGGCATAGTCAAATGGGATAAAATCTCATTCTCTAACAAGTGTTCCAAGAACTCATCAGAAAGGTATTCCCCACCTCGATCTAATCAAAGTGCCTTTATGGGTCTACCCAATTGCTTTTCCACTTCAGCCCGAAACTCCCTGAACTTCTCAAAAGTTTCACATTTGTAGTGCATCAGGTACACATACCCATATCTTGAGTAATCGTCAATAAAAGTGAGGAAGTACTCATACCCTCCTCATGCTCGGATGTTCATTGGTTCCCAAACATCACTATGCACAAGTTCTAGAACCCCTTCGGCCCTATTGCCCTTAGACCCGAATGGTCTTTTGGTCTTTTTACCCTCTAAACAAGATTCATATTGAGGTATAGATTCCACCTTTAAGTGACTTAAAGGTCCATCCCTTACCAACCTTTGAATCCTATTCAGGTTAATATGGCCAAGGCGTAAATGCCAAAGATAAGTCTTATTAGAGTGAGAAGTTTTACGTCTTTTAGAGTTATTATCATTTATCTCAGCATTAAGCAATAAGTCCATCTTAGGTTTGATAAAATATATATTATTTTGCATCCATCAAAAACAGATAAAAGATTTGTTTTTATGAATCACCACTTTATCATCAAAAGAAACCAAGTAGGAGTCTTTAAATAAACAAGCTACAGAAATTAAATTCCTTTTAAATTTAGGAACATAAAAACAATCTTGCAAAAATAAATTCCTATAATTATCAAAATAAAGATGGACGTCTCCCACTGCTTCCCCTGAGACGAGGGATCCATCGCCCATCCGAAGCGTGAAGTCCTCATGTAGCAGACTTCTCATTTCTTTGAACCCTTGCAGAGAAACACAAACATGATTAGTTGCACCGGAATCTATGACCCAGATGTCACTGGATTCCTCAACCAAACAAGTTTCTAAATATAGAAGATCACACCTACCTCCTTTGGAAAGGAAGTCCTTGCAATGCTTCTTGATATGCCTGACCTTTCCATAAAAGAATCACTTAAGCTTCTTCGGGTTCTTCTTCTTCTTCTTCTTCTTGCTCTTGGTAGTAGCAGGAGTAGAAGACTTCCCATTTTTGGTCCGTTGCTTCTTTCCATTCCTAGAGTTAGGATTGGAACCAGAAGCAGCTACCATGTTGGCCTCACCACCCGCTTGAGACTCCCTGATCAGTAGTTCAAACTCCTGTAACTTTTTCATCAGTTCTGTTAAGGTCATATCCCATCTATTGCTTAAATTAAATGTAGCACTAAATGGAATAAATTCCTTAGACAGAGTCTCAAAGACCATAGTCATCTGAGTTTCAGCATCAATGTCAGCTCCATTGGTTTTGAGCCTCGCGAGGTAACCCATGACCAACATCATGTGTCCTTTACAGATGTCCCTGGCCTCTGTCTATAGTTTAAGAGCTTCTAAAGCACCCTTGTCGCTTTGTTATGGCTTAGCCTCCAAACATATCCTCAAGATTATTCAAGATCTGTTTTACAGTCTCATAATCCTGATGTTGAGCGTACAGCACGTTGTTCATGCTAGCCATAACATAGCAGCGAGCCTGATCATTAGCATCTTTCCAGTGATCATACGCTTGGAATTGCTCATTACTTGAGTCTCCCGTAGGCTCGAGAGGACAAGGGGTTGTCAGTACATATTTCAGTTTCTCAAAGGACAAGACAATATCCAGGTTTCGTTTTCAATCGTTATAGTTCTCACCGCTTAATAGGTTTTTGTCAAGTATCGATGATAAAGCGTTTTTAGACATTTTTAATATACAATAAAGAATCATATACCAAACATAAGCAAACATATAATAATAATTTAGTAAGATAACACAATCATGTAAAAATCATACAAATGTGTTTATGTGTCAAAACCTTAAAAATATCACAACCTTACAACGATAATTCCCAACTCAGAATTCAACAAGCTCCTAGGGGAGTCATGCCAAATTCAATCAGGAACACGGATCCCCTCCTGATTAATATATGACATCCAGGACTCGTATGATCCAGCATACATTAATAATCATTTCTTTGGCCATTAATTTTATTAACAGAGCTCCTAGGGGAGGTTAACAATAAAATTAACGTGAGTGTATAACCATCGTTTCAATATTTTATCCATGATTTATAATCACCACCTAGGGTGTGCAACCCTAAATCATGCTAAAATACCTTATCCTCTCAAAGATCCAATCTGGTACATGATAGAAATCCCTTCTTAGGGGTCGGGACCACCATGTTCTGCCTATAGACCAACAATGGAGGCCTTAGGTCCTCTCTTCGAAAACCTTCTCCCACTCAATCTTTTGAAATCAAGGTTTTATTTTAAGGATATGCATGAACAGTTTTAATATGAGCGGCACTCCCTATTCTATATGATATGTTATCAATATATATGGCAAATCATATTATAATGCAGACAAGCAAAGCAATCAAACAAAGCTATAAGCAAAATAATAATAATAACCGTAATATTATGGCTCCACCCTAGAGAATAGAAAACTAAGATTACAAGAGAATAATCGAGACACATTATTGATTCTTCATCCTTGAATCCTCAAGCTGTATCCTTCTTTATGTAATTCCATCTTCAAGTCTTCAATCCCATATGAATTGAACACTTCATATTTTCGGTCATATCCAAATTTAATGTTTCTCAGAATTGTCTCAAAAATAAAATTAAAACTGCATTGGAAAAACTGCATCTTTTCTGGAAATTTTCTAGCTCTCGGTCGGCAGGCCGATTTGGGTGATTGGCCTACCGGTCATGTTCCATCGGCCTGTCGATTAGGAAGATCGGTCTGCCGACCCATGAAAGTTTGGCCTATCGGCAGAGCCAGCCGATTTCTGCCCCACTAACAGCCTGCCGAACCACACGTCTGGTCTACCGATCTATGACCATCGGCCTGTCGAACTGTGATGTTCTGCATGCCGACCGAGCAGAAATCTCTATTCCAGAAAATACAATTTTAAAGCAATTTATCAATTTTATTTTCAACAATTCAAAAACATAAAATCAGAGGCTCAGAAAATACCTAGGAGCATCATCATCAATCTTCTAGATCCGCCTTCTTCGAATAATTATATAATTACAAAATTTTTACAAATTTAAAATAAATAATAATTCCTAGACGGAGATGATAGTATGCCATCTAATTACATAAAAAACTTAGATACACATTCTAACCTCTAAGGAACCATAATTGGTGTAAATTAATTAATTAATAAATAATTAAATAATGATTTAATCAACCATAATTAATTAACAAACATTCACCACATAATCCATGACAACATATATAATTTATAGAAACCTAAAGTGTCAACTCTCTATAAAATTCAATTCAAGCATAAGAGAGATTAAGATTACAAAATTTATGCATATAACATGATCACAAACTCGTAAATTTATGTAAAATCATGGCTCTGATACCAATTGTTGGAAAACTAGTACGCAGCAGAATTTTAAAATTTTTTCATCAGAGTAATTTTCAAAACACAAGTTTGACATGCTATATGCATAAATTAACCAGATCTTATTAACCTTTGTATGCTGAAGAACCTCCGCAATCTGTGAAGAGAAATAACGATCCCGAAGAGCCTCAACCAACTGGTCTTCTTTGCTATTCTCTATCCACGATCGAAGTGAGTGTGAGCTCACACGTATAGCTCTTCCACTGGTGACTCTCCTTCCAACCAATCGAGAGAACCCACAGCAAGTGTTTGTGATTTGTGAACAAAAGCTCTCAAGGAGTTTTCAGATTCTCACTTAGCAGAGTATCACTCTTAATATCTCAATTGATCTAAGTAACTTGTGAGAATCACTCCTTATTTATATAGGTCAGTCCTAGGGTCAGTCCTCATCGGATTAAGTCTCAAAATTCGGATCAGAATCAAATTCAGATCAATATCTGATAAGATCCGCTGGATACGTGTGATCTTATCCTTCACTGATCGATAGGCCGAACACGTCCATCGACAAGCCGAACTGTCAAAAAAAAATCTCGCTAATCTTTTATTTTCCACCAAAGATTCTATAGGGTAAAGTCTCAGTTTTAATTCAAATAACCCAATAGAGAAGTTGTCTGATCAAAATAACTTTATCTAGATAATCTCTAAGAAAATAAATCAATTCTCAATAATCCTACAAGTTTATCTTGATCTAATTTATCCAAAATTAAATCAACTGATAAACAGACAAGAATTATTCGATCCTAATAATTCAACAAGTTTATCTTGAATTAATTTATTACAAAATTAATTCAACCGATAAACATACATGAATTATTTAATTCTTCTAAATTTTAACCAATCTGATAAATCTGACACAAGTCACCAATTATTGGAAAAGCACGCCGTGTCGTTACATGATGTTGTAAGCTAGAAAAGGGGACCAAATGGATCTATATAGTTCAAGCTCCCGATAATTATGAAACCCAATATCCTAGATATACATTTCACAATTACCAACTCCAACGCTACTCCACTAAAAGCTTGGAGCTGTACTCTCGAACTACATAGAATTACGAAGCTCATATATCTAAGTCTCCATGACATATCATAGTGTATCATATTCCCATATGATAATCCATAATCGGCTTAAGGATAAGTTCTATCTTACCTTCCCGATTATTTTTATCTTACGTTCCATTATCTTACCATTAGAAAACTTACCATCCAAAGACAGTATACCATTCGGTTGCACCTATGTATTCAAATGGTTGAGCACTCTAGTTTTTTAATTGCAGGACTACGCATATAAGAAGATATCATTACTCCTAAAGAGGAGCTATGGATTCCATATCTATAAATAACAAGTCTACGCTATCAAGAGTCATGCCTTCAATGTACCGGCATGCATACCACTATTAAGATGTGGGTGTCACCCTTTGGTACATCAAAAGACACAAGCCAAGACAACGGGCCCGCTATTTATCTCAGGATTATGATACAACACAAATGATTGTCTAAAGTGAATCAATTTGCCGAGACAGAATTATTAATCCAAATCAATTCACTTTATGTCCCGATCCAACACATCAACACTTATGACAACGTGCCAATGTTTCTATTCACAGAGTCCTCCTCCGATGGTCAAGACAAACCATCTCCCAAAAGGGATATAGACAATATAACAATCTTTGCATGAATAAAGCACCCAACTTTATTCCCTCGATTGTGGATCGTATGATTTAGACCATCACCTTAAGAATCGTGTCTTTCGCATAATCCGTCCATCATATGCCCAATTCTTAAGGTTTAGATCGACAGTCTCAGGCTATTGTTTGCTTAACATACATTTAACAAATATGAACGTAAAGAGGACAAGATTTGGTATATAAATAATGAATAAATTCTTTATTGATAAAAATATCTCTTAAAACTTATTATATTTTTACTTCTTAGGGTATATATGTCTAACACTTCTTGTCTGGATGACCTTTTCAGAATGCCTTCTAAAGTGTCCTTTCCTCACAATTTTTCACCTTTAGAATTGCTCCTGTAAACCTCTTGAGAAAGTCCTAAACAGACTCAATTTCTCCTTGCTTTATGACGTAAAAGTGAGTAATTTTCTTCTTCTTCAACTTGGAGGTCACAAAATCTACCAGGAAAGTCTCAAACAATTATGGGAAGGAGCTTATTGTGCCCCATTCTATCACACGAAACCATTGTCGAGTTGGTCTGGTTATGGTCAACAAGAAAGCTTTGCATTGCACATTGCGGCATCATTTGCATTTTAGAGGAGCATGTTTTCTCAATAAGTCTCTAAATGCTTATCAGTATCCGTTGCTTCGTTGTACACAGATATTTGAGGAAATTTGAACTTGTTTCGTATAGGTGTTCTCATGATTGCCTCTGTAAATTGCAAATTAGTAATTCTGGTATTATCGCACTATAATGCTAATTAACAAGCCAGTCAATTTACCTCTAAAGGTTCTAAAAGATCCAACTGATCATGTCCTCGGGTAGTTCTACCATATATGGGGCATTATTCTTTCAATGGTTGTCAACCTGGTCAATTCCTTGTCCCCAAGGCAGCCAAACACCTCAATGTCCTAACTGTTTAAAAACGGAGGTTAAGGACCCTTTAGAGGAATGATCTTGATGGCTCGTGTCACCCTATAGTCACCGTCTCCTCTCTAGTACGATGAGAACCGTGCTAGGATGCCACTGTTCTTGATGTTCAAAATTAGCCTTGTCTCTCTGGTCATTTACATGCTCTATTCGGCCACTAGATTGGTCAACCTAGGCTAGTGGCGGAAGAGCTGAGGATGGTGCCCTTGATGTGCTTGTTGGGCTGTAACTTGACAGGTTAAAAGGCGAACAACTTTAGTGAGTTCCTAGATTAGGTCATCCATGACAAGGTTGCTAGCTACCCAGGCTTGGGTGTTTTTAGGTTCTTGACCTCAAGGACGTGGTGGTAGGTTCGGGTTAACGACTCAACTCGACCCTGTCGGTTGGGTTTTGTTTGCCTGGTTTTGGTCCCTTATAGACATGGGAACGAGTTGTTGGGCAAAAATGCTAAAAAGTATGGGGCTGTTCTTCTAGCGCAAAAATATTGATGACCTTGAGCAGCTCGACGCCACTTATGGTTGCACATGGTGGTCAGACTACCTTCTTGGCCTCTAGTTGATCTGCTCTACTTGGTCATACAAGACAAGGGTACACCTTGGAGTAAGGGGGAATCTAGTGTGGTGCCTGCTAAGGGCACTCCGACACTCAAGTCAAGTATTTGATTAAGGTGAGCTAAGTGAGGAGAGGCAGGGTTAAGGTAAGAGAGTCTACTTACCTTTGCAGTGAAGTTAATGATCTTATTTACAGAGTTTGATTTGAATTGAGTGTAAGACAAGTTTTGCCTTATGACCATGGTAAGGAGCTGTATGAAGCCTAGGTGGCTAGTGATAGGTGCCATGATCTTTGGATAAAGAGGATTGCCGATTAGAGGGCTAAGATGATGCCATATGACAGTCTTTTGGATGTTATTCACTTCCACTTATGGAAGTGTTATTTCATTGGGGGGGGGGGGGGGAGGGGGTGGTGGTGGGTGGGTGTGGGGGGTGGGATGGCGATGGTCTAGTTGGATATCAGAGAAGCTGTCGGTTCCACAATAGGTGCCTCTAGCACGATAGTTGGTTTGGTTAGAAACCATGGACGGCATGGCCAATCACCACCGGCGGACTCAATCATCTGTGCATGGGACTGGTTTGCGTAGTTTCCCTAGACAGATGGTCAATGTGATGGTTTGAGAACTCCCCTAATAGTGTGTTTATGCAAGGAAATTTTATATTCTTGAGAATGTCTTATTTGGATTGGTCCACTCCAATCCTTGTTACTTTCTTCATTCATGAATGTAACTGTATTTGTACCTTCATTTGATACTCAATTTGTTCACGTGCAACACTTAATAAATGTAGTCCAACACATATAACATATTGAATGTTACATAAGATAAAAATAATTGAGAAGGTAAGATAGAACTTGTCCTTAAACCGATTATGGATAATCATATGGGGATACGATACACTATGATATGTCATGGAGACTTAGCTATATGGGCTTCGTAATTCTATGTAGTTCAAGAGTGTAGCTCCAAGCTTTTAATGGAGTAGTGTTGGAGTTGATAATTATGAAATGTATATCTGGGATATTGGGTTTCGTAATTATCGGGAGCTTGAACTATGTAGGTCCATTTGGTCCCCTTTGCTAGCTCACAACATCCTGTAACGATACGGCGTGCTTTTCTAATAATTGGTGACTTATGTCGGATTTATCATATTGATTTAAAATTCAGAAGAATCAGATAGTTCATGTCTGTTTATCGGTTGAATTAATTTTGTGATAAAATTAATTCAAGATAAACTTGTTGAATTATTGGGATCGGATAATTCTTGCCTATTTATCGGTTGATTTAATTTTGGATAAATTAGATCAAGATAAACTTGTAGAATTATTAGGAATTCATTTATTTTCTTAGAGATAATCTAGGTAAAGTTGTTTTCATCAGATAACTTCTCTATTAAGCTATTTGAAGTAAAACTGAGACTTTATCCTATAGAATCTTAGGTGAAAAATAAAAGATTAGTGGGGATATTTTTTCGATAGTTTGGCTTGCCGATGGATTTGTTTGGCCTGCCGATTATGCTGTTTGGCCTACCGATGAACGAAGGATAAAATTACGCGTTTTTACGTTGATCTTATTAGATATTGATCTGAACTTGATCCTATTCCGAGTTTTTGAGACCTAATCTGATAAGGACTGACCCTAGACCCAACCTCTATAAATAGGGAATAAGTCTTAAGAGTTATTTAGATCAGTTGAGAGATTAAGAGTGATACTTTGCTTATGAAAATCTAAAAATTCCCTGAGAGCTCTTGTTCACAAATCACGAACACTAGCTTTGGGTTCTCTCGATTGGTTGGAAGGAGAGTCCCTAGAGGAAGAGCTATACGTGTGAGCCTACACTCACTCTGGTCGTGGATAGAGAATAGCAAAGAAGACCAGTTGGTTCAGGCTCTTTTAGAATGTTACTTCTCTTCACGCTTTGCGAGGGTTTTTTAGCAATCAAAGGTTAGTAAGATCTGGTTAATTTATGCATATAGCATGTCAAACTTGTCTTTCAAAAAATACTCTGATTTAAAATTTTTAAATTCCATTGCGTACTATTTTTTCTAACAATTGGTATCAGAGCTGTGGTTTTTACATAAATTTACGAGTTTGTGATCATACTATATGTATAAATTTTATGATCTTAATCTCTCTTATGCTTGAATTTAATTTTATAGAGAGTTAGCACTTTAGGTTTCTATATATTTTGTATGTTGTCATTGATTATATGGTGAATACTTATCAATTAATTATGGTTGCTTAAATTATTATTTAATTATTTATTAATTAATTAATTTATACCAGTTATGGTTCCTTAGAGGTTAGAATGTGTATCTAGGTTTTTTCATGTAATTAGATGGCGGACTATCATCCCCGTCAAGGAATTATTATTTTAATTTTAAATTTGTAAGAATTTGTAATTAAATAATAATTTAGAAAAGACGGATCTAGAAGATGGATGATAGCGCTACAAGGTATTTCCTGAGTCTCTAATTTTATATTTTTGAATTGTTGAAAATAAAATTGATAAATTGCATTAAAAATTATATTTTATGGAATGGGAGATTTCTGCTCGGTCGGCTTGCTGAACCCACAAGTTCGGCAAGCCGATAGTCGTAGATCGACATGCCAGACATGAGGTTCGGTAGGCTGTCAGTAGGGTAGAAATCTAGAGTCTCTGGCGGCAGGCCGAACTTTCATGAGTCGGTAGGCCGATGGGTCGTGACTGGGAGGCCGATCACCCAGATCGGCTTGTCGACCGAGAGCTGAAAATTTTTCCAAAAAAGGTGCAGTTTTCAATGCAGTTTTAATTTTTGTTTTTGAGACAATTCTGAGAAACATTAAATTTGGATATGACCGGAAATATGAAGTGTTCAATTCATACGGGATTGAAGACTTGAAGATGGAATTACATAAAGAAGGATACAACTTGAGAATTCAATGATGAAGAATCGATAATATGTCTCGATTATTCTCTTGTAATCTTAATTTTCTATTCTCTAGGGTGGAGCCATAATATTACGGTTATTATTATTATTTTGCTTGTAGCTTTGTTTGATTGCTTTGCTTGTCTGCATTATAATATGATTTACCATGTATATTGATAACATGTCATATAGAATAGGGAGTGCCGCTCATATTAAAATTGTTCATGCATATCCTTAAAATAAAACCTTGATTTCAAAAGATTGAGTGGGAGAAGGTTTTCGAAGAGAGGACCTAAGGCCTCCATTGTTGGTCCATAGGCAGAACATGGTGGTCCCAACCCCTAGGAAGGGATTTCTATCATGTACCAGATTGGATCTCTGAGAGGATAAGGTATTTGAGCATGATTTATGGTTGCACACCCCTAGGTGGTGATTGTAAATCATGGATAAAATATTGAAATGATGGTTATACACTCACGTTAATTTAATTATTAACTTCCCCTAAGAGCTCTGTTATTAGAATTAATGGCCAAAGAAACGATTATTAATATATGCTAGATCATACGAGTCCTGGATAACATATATTAATCAGGAGGGGATCAGTGTTCCTGATTTAATTTGGCATGACTCCCCTAGGAGCTTGTTGAACTTTGAGTTGGGAATTATCGTTGCAAGGTTGTGATATTTTCAAGGTTTTGACACATAAACACATTTGCATGTTTTTACATGATTGTGTTATCTTACTAAATTATTATTATATGTTTGCTTATGTTTGGTATATGATTCTTTATTGTAGGTTAAAAATGTCTAAAAACGCTTTATCATCGATACTTGACAAAAACCTATTAATTGGAGAGAATTATAATGATTGGAAATGAAACTTGGATATCGTCCTCTCTTTTGAGAAACTGAAATACGTACTGACAACCCCTTGTCCTCCTAAGCCTACTGGAGACTCAACTAATGAGCAATTCAAAGCGTATGATCGATGGAAAAATGCTAATGATCAGGTCCGCTGCTATGTTATGGCCAGCATGAATAACGTGCTGCAGGCTCAGCATCAGGATTATGAGACTACGAAGCAGATCTTGGATAATCTTGAAGATATGTTTGGAGGCCAGGCCATAACAAAGCGGTAAGGAGTGCTTCAGAAACTTCTTAACTATAAGCAGAGGCCTGGGACATCTGTAAAGGAGCACATGACGTTGGTCATGGGTTACCTCACTGAGGCACAAACCAATGGAGCCGACATCGATGCTGAAACTCAGATGACTATGGTCTTTGACACTCTGTCTAAGGAATTTATTCCATTTAGAGCTACTTTTAATTTAAGCAATAGACGAGATATGACCTTGACGAAATTAATGAAATAGTTACAGGAGTTCGAACTGCTGATCAGGGAGTCTCTTGTAGGTGGAGAGGCCAACATGGTAGCTGCTTCTGGTTCCAATCCTAACTCTGGAAATGGAAAGAAGCAACGAGCCAAGAACGGGAAGTCTTCTATTCCTGCTAGCACCAAGGGCAAGAAGAAGAAGAAGAAGAACGCAAAGAAGCTTAAGTGCTTCTTCTGTGTCGGGCATATCAAGAAGTATTGCAAGGACTTCCTTTCGAAAGGAGGTAGGTGTGATCTTCTATATTTTTAAACTTGTTTAGTTGAGGAATCAAGTGACATTTGGGTCATAGATTACGATGCAACTAATCATGTTTGTGTTTCTCTGTACGAGTTCAAAGAAACGAAAAGTCTGCTGCATGAAGATTTCACGCTTTGGATGGGCAATGGATCCTTGGTCTCAGCGGAAGCAGTGAGAGACGTCCATCTTTATTTTGATAATTATAGGAATTTATTTTTGCAAGATTGTTTTTATGTTCTTAAATTTAAAAGGAATTTAATTTCTGTAGCTTGTTTATTTATAGACTCCTATTTGGTTTCTTTTAATGATAAAGTGGTGATTCGTAAAAATAAATCTTTTATCTATTTTGGATGGATGCAAAATAATCTATATTTTATCAAACCTGAGATGGACTTATTGCTTAATGTTGAGATGAATGATAATAAAAGACTTAAAACTTCTCACTCTAATAAGACTTATCTTTGGCATTTGTGCCTTGGTCATATTAACCTGAATAGGATTCAAAGGTTAGTAAGGGATGGACCTTTAAGTAACTTAAAGGTGGAATCTATACCTCAATGTGAATCTTGTTTAGAGGGTAAAATGACCAAAAGACCATCGGGTCTAAGGGCAATAGGGCCGAAGGAGTTCTAAAACTTGTGCATAGTGATGTTTGCGGACCGATGAACATTTGGGCACGAGGAGGGTATGAGTACTTTGTCACTTTTATTGACGATTACTCAAGGTATGGGCATGTGTACCTGATGCACCACAAAAGCAAAACTTTTCACAAGTTCAGGGAGTTTCAGGCTGAAGTGGAAAAGCAATTGGGTAGACTCATCAAGGCACTTCGATCCGATTGAGGTGGTGAATACCTTTCTGATGAGATCTTGGGACACTTATTAGAGAATGGGATTTTATCCCATTTGACTACACCAGGCACTCCGCAGTAGAATGGCATAGCGAAGAGAAGAAATAGGACTTTGTCACACATGATTAGGCCCATGATGAGTTATTCATCATTGCCTTTATCCTTTTGGGGATATGCACTACAAACCGCATGTTATCTTTTAAATAATGTGCCTTCAAAATTGGTCCCTAAAACTCCTCATGAGTTGTGGACGGGTAGGAAGACATCCTTAAACCATATTCGCATATGGGGGTGTCCGGCTCATGTCCTGTTTAAGGATCCGAATAAGTTGGAAGCACGTTTGAAAGTTTGCATGTTTATAGGATATCCAAAAGGGACTAAAGGGGTTTATTTTTATAACCCAAAGGAAAATAAAGTTGTGGTTTCAACTAATGCAACTTTCCTAGAGGAGAGTTACATGGACGACTTTAAACCTCGAAGCAAAGTGGTCCTTGAGGAGTTAAGGAGTGATTCAATCACTTCGGAGGTTCTGAATGAAACCGTTCCGATTAGTGTAGAAAAACCAAACAAACCTGAACAACAACCTCAGGGGCTTCGACGTAGTGGGAGGATCGGGCGTCAACCTGAGAGGTATATGTTCAATGGGGAGGTCTTCTTGGCTGAACCGGATGAACATGACAGGGATCTTTATACTTACGCAGAGGCTATGGAGGATGTTGATTCAAAACTCTAGACAGGGATCATGAACATAGAGATGAAGTCTATGGAAACTAATCAAGACTGAGAGCTTGTGGATCTTCCCGAAGGGGTAAAACCCATAGGGTGTGAGTGGATCTACAAGAGGAAAAGATGAGTGGATGGAAAGGTCGAAACCTTTAAGGCTACACTGGTAGCTAAGGGTTATATGCAAAAGGAAGGAATTGATTATGAGGAAAGCTTTTCGCTTGTAGCCATACTTAAGTCCATCCAGATTCTCTTGTCCATAGCTGCCATTCTCGACTACGAGATTTGGCAGATGGATGTCAAGACAGCTTTTTTGAATGGCTATCTTGATGAGTCCATTTATATGGAACAACTAGATGGGTTTAAGGTCATAGGTCAAGAGGGTAAGGTTTGTAAGCTGCTAAAGTCAATTTATAGACTTAAGCAAGCTTCTCATTCTTGGAACATAAGATTTGATCAGTTGATCAAGACTTATGGGTTCTCACAAAATGTGGATGAGCCATGTGTTTACAAACACATAAAGGATGGGAAGGTGGTTTTTCACTGCTCTATGTAGATGACATTCTATTGATTGGCAATGACATTGGGGCGTTGTAATCAGTCAAATTATGGTTGACCAAGCTGTTTGACATGAAAGACTTGGGAGAGGCTAATTTTGTTCTCGGTATCTAGATCTTTCGAGATAGGCAGAACAAAATGATAGCTTTATTTCGAGGCCGGCTACATAGATAAAATTCTCAGGAGGTTTGCAATGTAGGATTCTAAGAAAGGTGGGCAACCATCTAGGTCTGGAATTACTCTTTCTAAGAAAGACTCTCCAAAGTCTTATAAAGAAAAAGAATACATAAAGAAGGTGCCTTATGCTTCGGCAGTAGGTAGTCTCATGTATGTCATGCTTTGCACACGACCAGATATTAGTTATACAGTCAGGATTGTAAGTTGATTTCAGGCGGATCCAGGTCCAAACCACTGGGTTGTGGTAAAGCATATTTTGAAGTACCTAAGAAGGACTCAAGGGTATACGCTTGTATATTCGGGTGAGGACTTGACTCCTCTAGGATATACTGACTTAGATTTTCAATCCTGTCTAGATTCTAGGAAATCAACTTTGGGTTTTGTGTTTACTCTGGGCGGCGGTGCCATTTGTTGGAGAAGTGCCAAGCAAGATTGCACTTTGGATTCAAACTATAGAGGCCAAGTATGTGGCAGCTAGTGATGCATCGAAAGAAGCAGTGTGGCTCTGCAAGTTCCTTGGGGATCTTGAGATAGTTCCTACTATGGATAAGGCGGTATCACTGTACTGTGACAACAGTGCGGCGGTAGCTAATGCTAAGGAACCAAGATTTCACAAGAAGAGTAAGCATATTGATCGAAAGTATCATGTGATGAAGGACTTCATTGAGGGCAGGCATGTCACGGTATGTAAGATCGCGTCAGAGGACAATTTAGCTGATTCATTTACGAAGACACTTATTGGGAGAGTCTTAGAGAAGCTTGTGGAAGCTATGGGGATGTGAAATTTGTCGTATTTACTCACTTAGTGTAAGTGGGAGATTGTTAGATATGTATGCCCTTAAGAGTAAAGATGTAATATGTTTTTGGAGACATTTTTATCAATAAAGAATTTATTCATTATTTATATACCAAATCTTGTCCTCTTTACGTTCACATTTGTTGAATGTATGTTAACCAAACAATAGTCTGAGACAGTCGGTCTAAACCTTAAGAATTGGACATATGATGGACAGATTATGCAAAGACGCGATTCTTAAGGTGACAGTGTAAACCATAAGATCCACAATTGAGGGAATAAAGTTGGGCGCTTTATTCATGTAAAGATTGTTATGTTGTCTATACCCCTTTTGGAAGATCGTTTGTCTTGACCATCGGAGGTGGACTCCGTGAATAGAAACATTAACACGTTGTCATAGGTGACGATGTGTTGGATCGAGACATAGAGTGAATTGATTTGGATTAATAATTCTGTCTCGGCAAATCGATTCACTTTAGACAATCATTTGTGTTGTATCTTAATCCTGAGATGAATAGTGGGCCCATTGTCTTGACTTGTGTCTTTTGATGTACCAAAAGGTGACACCCACATCTTAATAGTGGTATGCATGCCGCTACGTTGGAGGCATGACTCTTGATAGCGTAGACTTGTTATTCATAGATATGGAATCCATAGCTCCTCTTTAGGAGCAGTGATATCCTCTTATATGCATTATCCTGTAATTGAAAAACTGGAGCACTCAACCATTTGGATACATAGGTGTAACTGAATGGTATACTGTTTTTGGATGGTAAGTTTTTCGACGGTGAGATAATAGAACGTAAGATAAAAATAATCGGAAAGGTAAGACAGAACTTGTCCTTAAGCCGATTATGGATAATCATATGGGGATACGATACACTATGATATGTTATGGAGACTTACCTATACGAGCTTCGTAATTCTATGTAGTTCGAGAGTGCAGCTCCAAGCTTTTAGTGGAGTAGCGTTGGAGTTGATAATTATGAAATGTAGATATGAGATATTGGGTTTCGTAATTATCGGGAGCTTGAACTATATAGGTTCATTTAGTCCCCTTTGCCAGCTCACAACATCCTGTAATGATACGGCATGTTTTTTTAATAATTGGTGACTTATGTCGGATTGATTAGATTGGTTTAAAATTTGGAAGAATCAAATAATTCATGTCTGTCTATCGGTTAAACTAATTTTGTGATAAAATTAATTCAAGATAAACTTGTTGAATTATTGGGATCGGATAATTTTTGTCTATTTATCAGTTAATTTAATTTTGGATAAATTAGATCAAGATAAACTTGTAGAATTATTAGGAATTCATTTATTTTCTTAGAGATTATCTAGATAAAGTTGTTTTGATCAGATAACTTTTCTATTAGGTTATTTGAATTAAAACTGAGACTTTATCCTATAGAATCTCGGGTGGAAAATAAAAGATTCGCGGAGATATTTTTTTGGCAGTTCGGCCTGCCGATGAGCGAAGGATAAGATTACGCGTTTTTACGCGGATCTTATTAGATATTGATCCGAACATGATTCTGTTTCGAGTTTTTGAGACCTAATCTGATAAGGATTGACTCTAGACCCAACCTCTATAAATAGGGAATAAGTCTTAAGAGTTATTTAGATCAGTTGAGAGATTAAGAGTGATACTCTGCTTATGAGAATCTAAAAACTCCCTGAGAGCTCTTGTTCACAAATAACGAACACTAGCTTTGGGTTCTCTCGATTGGTTGAAAGGAGAGTCACCTAGAGGACGAGCTGTACGTGTGAGCCCACACTCACTCCGGTCGTGGATAGAGAATAACAAAGAAGACCAGTTGGTTGAGGCTTCTCTGGAACGTTACTTCTCTTCAAGCTTTGCGAGGGTTCTTCGGCAATCAAAGGTTAGTAAGATCTGGTTAATTTATGCATATAGCATGTCAAACTTGTCTTTTGAAAAATACTCTGACGTAAAATTTTTAAAATTTTATTACGTACTATTTTTCCAACTGCTCTTTTAATGATACCTTTACGATTGACAGAGTGCTTCAATTGATTGAGACTAAGAGACTTAAACTACAAAAGTCACCACCAGTACTGCCAAGAGACAATTCTCGCAGATGGGAGACACAAACTAATATGAAAGGTGGGGAAACTTCCTACATCGTTACAAAATTAAGACCACATCAAAATAACTAAAAGGCGGAAGTATCAACATTATTATCAAAGGCAAATAAATGCAATCAAAAGAACAAATAGTCTCAGTTAACTAGGAAGACCTCCAAGAACAAGTTGACCACTGCGACACACATGGTAGAGTAACCAAATATAAGAAGAGGCACTGCAAGGAAGCGCAGCCTCTGACCTCAAAGACAAATGCAAAAATCTCAAATAACAGTGTTGCACCATCGTGATCTAGACCCGTTAGAAAACCACCCGCATCTCACTTCATTTAAAGACCTCAAGCTTTCGTCTCTAGTACCAAACACCCTAAGACTTATGTTGCCATTCCTCATATTCACATCATGAGGTGGACAAGGCCCCAAAACAACTAGGCCTTCAGACTGTCCAAAGAGGACAGCCAAACATAGCTCCAAGAGCTTGTAAGATCTCTGCCATGACCACCACTAAACAACATCTACCCTTGAGACTTGGGCCACTACGCAAAAGCCAAGAGTCCAACAACTAGCCAGCGGTGACGTCAGACTCCGACCCTAAGGAGGAGAAGAGTGAAAGACAAGACCTCAGCCTCACAAGCGAGGGAGGGAGGGAGGGAGGGAGGGAGAGGGAAAAGGAAAGGGTGAACTAAAGCACTTTTGACATATCATTCATATTTTTAAAAGCAGTTTTTGAATTTAAGAAGGCAAAAACAGCTTATGAATAGCCCTTTCAAACAATCCTTAACATGAGAAAAAAAACACAAAAGACTAGAGAAAAATAAAAAACATATACATACCACAATACACATAATCAATAAACTTACGAGGAAAAAGAAAGTGGCACAATGGTGTTGGAAGATCTTAAAGTCGAAAATATTTCCTCGAGTGTTTACGAAATTTTCCCGGCTAGGATTTTTTTATACATATTTTTCTTTTTTCTTTTTTTTGTTATTAAAAGAGTGTTTGTGCTTAAAATTTCCAGCTTTGGATCAAGCAAAATAATTGAGGAACGACTCTAATTGGGAAAGGAGTGCGCACGTGTCCATGTTGGATGATGCAGACGCATATATGTATTGAACACGTCTTCTTTGTCCTTCCTGATTAGACACGTAGTTTAAAGCTTCGACGTTTTGAGCCCACCGGGAGGGAATGCTCCGCTGCTGATGTAACACACGGCTGGAGAGTTGCGTCTCCGCAAAAATGACACCAAAAAAAAAAAAAAAAAGTAGTATATTCGCACGTGTGACGTGAATAAAAAAACAGCATCCTACTTCACACATGAGTGAACTCATATCAACTTGTTAGCCCTAAAATGAGAGCCTTAGTTTTTTAGAGTTTTAATTCCCTAAATTTTTAAAACTCAAACATGTGTATTATAATAAAATCTAAAATTTTCTCTCTTATATTTAAGAAAAAAATCATAATTTTTTCATTTGATATCCGATCGAAACGATTCTTTTTTCATTGCGTTACTAATAAAGATGGGAATAAATTAATATCCATATTACATATTTTTTAAGATCATGAATATTAAGATTTTATTAAACTTGTTAATAAATCAAAAACTTTTTTCACTACCTCTCCAAACATAAATTTTAATTTTATTCTATATTTAAATTAAAACTTTAAATGCATATCTAAATGTCAATTCGGATAGCAATTTAAATCATCCAACTCAATAAAAATAATTCAAATCAATATAATTCGAATCTATTTACTAAATGAACCCTTAGTTTCCAACGAGACATTTATATTTACCAGTGAGAAGCGCGTGCACGTGCATTCTTTACATTTTATGGATGTAAATTTCAAAAAATATATTTTATAAATTTAGTTTTATTTTATTTTTCTCCTATTCATTTGGTTTTAGTAAAAAAAAAAAAAGATTAGTAAACAATATTAATTAAAAGAAGAAGTTGTTAATTGGAAAATTTAGAAGGAAAGTATACAAAGAACAAAAAGAAAATATTGAAGCAAAAACCTAAAAAAAAAGAATAAATAATTAAATAAGCAAAAGGCAAAGAAAATGAAAAGAAAAGAAAAGAAACCCCATGTCACGTGTCAACCTCATGTGCAAAAACACATTCACATTGTTATATATAGTATAGATACTCTTTTGATTGTTTGGTTTAGTTAAAATAAAAAGAAAAAGAAAAATTGTAGTAAATAACACTATTTTAAAATTAATTGTAGTAAATATCAAGTTATGACATTTATAGTAAACAACAAATTTATGGTGTAAATAATATATTTAACCCCTTATCATAATGTAAATAATTCTTATTTATACAATAAATAAGTTATTTATATTGTAATCTGTTCTTTACTATAAATATTTTCAAAAATATTATTTAATTCAAAAAGTTTCAAAAATATGTTATTTCTCCATTTTCCAAAAAAAAGTTTAGCAGATAATATTTAAAAGAGAAAAGTTGTTAATAGGAAAGCAAAAAAAAAAAAAAAACACAAAAATGAGAAAAATAAAAGACTACGTATGGGAAAAACAAGACAAAAAAACCAAAAAACAAGAAACAAAATGTTAAAAATAAATAAATAAAAAATAAGCAAATGACAAAGAAAAAAAAGAAAAAAAAAGGAAAAGAGAAGAAAAAAAAACCCAATGCCACATGTTAGCCTTGTGTAAAAGCACATCCATACTTTTATACATAGTATAGATGTATAAAAAAGTATATATTTACTAGTGATTTCCACGTGCCTGAGGCACATGCTTCATTGGTGGATTTTTTATGCTTTCGATTTGATGGAATTTTTCTTTGCTTATAGCTGACACTTTGTTGGCCTTTTACTGTAATTGTTCTTCTCGAATAGCGACTATTTTAGGGAAAGTTTTTGGAACAAAGTTTCAATTCTAAAATTTTAGTTGTAATAACATGAAATTTTTATATATTACAATATAAAATAAAAATATTTTATAGTATAAAACGCTCATATATTATATTGTATAAGTTTCAATTTCATATCCCAACTTAGATTTTAAATACTCTCTAACATTTCTCTCTTTCCCTTAGATTTTAAATACTCTCTAACATTTCTCTCTTTCCCTTCTACTAGAGCAAAGATCAAAATAAACATATATTTATCTAAAAAAAAAAACAACAAAAATGGATAAAGATGAAAAACATGAATTCTCTTTCCTAATATTTTTTATTTGTTCTCTCACGCAATTTTTTCCCTACAGTTGTCTATTATACTCTCTCTCTTATTCTCTCTCCTCATTGCCTTTGTAATTTCCACCCTTTTACCTTCTTTTTTTATATTTTTTTTTCATTATGTAATTTTTTTTTTTTGGTAATCGGTCTATGTTCTTTTTGCTTCCTCTTTGTTATCTCTCTATCCTTGTTCTCTTTCTATAATTTATTCTCTATAAGGTCTTTCTTTATACTTTTTTCATTTTCTATCTGATCTTTATTTCTTTCCAGTTTCTTTTCACTGATCTCTATCTATAGAGTCTTTTTTTCCTCTTATATTGTCACTCTCTTCATGCTTGTTCTCTTCTTATAATTTGTCTTTTATTTCCCAGTTCTTATTTTTCTTTAAAAATTAATTACAAAAATTCTCTTTCAACTATAACCTTTATAACATATTACCTCTCAAACTTCAAAACATAACACTTGTTCATCCCTTAAATTTCAAAACGTAATATTTTTTCCTCATTATCTATTAATATTAACGAAAAAGCTCGTTGAATTATGATTTTGAGCTTAAATGATACAATATTATCTAAATAATGAGATTTTGTTGAAAAATTTAATGAACCATTAGATTATTAGTTTACTCTCTTATAGTCACATAAAAATGAAGAAGTTTTTAAAAAATTTTACTCAACAATTAAAAATTTTAAATTATATCTTTTTAAATCAAAATTAACTTTATACATAACAGAGTTTTCAAAATACTTTTATATTATGTATCAAATCTTAATTATATACCTAGTTTTATTAAAAGTTCTAACAAAAGTTTTTTTTTTCAATATTTCATAGTTTGGGAGGAACGCATGCCATGTTTTGAAATTCAAGGGTATAGTGTTACAATGGTTATAGTTGGGGGAGAATTGTGCGATTAATCTTGAATTAAATTATTAACTTAACAAATTAAAGGTTGAATTTCTTATAAAAGCAATAAATAAATAAATAAATATAATAAAAACATGTGCAACAAAAATTAGAAAGAAATAAAAAAATCGAAGTTACAACTAAAATCTCATTATTGTTATAATTGCAACACTTTAATAAAATAATTAATTCGTTATGCCAAAAAAATTATAATGACAAAATTGACCAAACTAAGAGACGAATAGCATTTGATAGGCGAGAGTCTACAAAAAGTTAATAAATAGACGATTTTAGTGTAAATTTGGATTTACTCCAAATTTACACTAATTCAAAATCCTAAAGTTCCCCGAATCAATATCAAATACTAAAAAAACCAATAATATTTTACAATTTGAGAAAAAAATAAAAAAAAAACTAAGGATCAAGTAGAAAAAAGTTTAAAACTATTATTTACTACATTTTGATAAATAGATTGGGCTATTTATTTCTAGAAGTTTTAAAAATTTAGCCTATTCACTATAATTGCCCTAAAAAAATTTTAAAAATCAACCTGATACATGAGCATACTGTGTTCTTCTCCAAATTCCTTTTCTAACAAACACAACCACCTCCACCACTTAATATACTTAAAAAAAAATAGAAAAGGAAAGAAGCAAGCGACTATGGAGTTGCAGAATGAAAAAAGAAGCAAGCAACTAAAAAGTTGAATGAAATTGTACGCTTTCCAAAAAATTATATCTCTACTATGTAAGGGTAGTTACATCTATATTTCTTTAAATAATATAAAAGAGCATATAAAGGTTACTGTTCAAACTTTGGTCGTCCGGTGCGTTCCAAGGTTTGCTCTCTTTTTTTTTTTTGGTTGGCTTAAGAATCTCTGTATATATAACACCATTCACCCGAAGTTTGAAAATGCTTGCACTTTGAAACCTTTTTTCTTTCTTTTTTGTTCTTTTTGTTTTTTGTAATGTTTATTTAACTTTTTTCTTTCTTTTTTTGGGTCTAATTTGTCTACTATATATCTCCTACTTGCATCCTTTTTTTTTTTTTTTTTGCTTTTAAACTTCACCGTTTTGGTGCTTTACCTAATTATCTTTCTTTCTACAAAAATAAAAAACAAAAACTCTATTTGCCTATTACTGTCAATGTTTTATTTTTCCTTTCTTTTTTTTTGGATATTTTATATTTTATCTACTTCTTTTCTTGGGGACATTATTTTTTTTTCCTTTTTTACTTTTTGGCCTTTATCAGTACTCTCTATTTCTATTTACAAATATTTTTCTTTTTTTAGACTCTATTTGTGTACTATTGTCCTTTACATTAGGTACTTTAGTTTTTTTTTTCAACTTTTTCAGTATTTCACCTTCTTTTTTCTTTTTCAGTGCTTTACTTTTTCCCTCCAATTCTTTTTTATTGCATTTGTCTATCGTAGTCTTACCCCACATGTTCTCTCATCTTTTCCTTTTGATTCGTCTTTTATTTTCTTTCTATTTTAACTTTATCAATACCTCTCATACTCTAATATTAACTTTCTCACCAGGAACCAACACCTAGCTGGTTTAGTTGGCAGGGACTGTTCCGTTTAAGCAAACGACTCGAGTTCGAGTCCTTATGAACACAGCTGCCAGTGTTGGGAGACTCTTGCAGCCTTCGGGTCTCTCCATGAGTTGGCTCCGGATTAGTCGGATAAACCTCATAGGAGTTGAGGGGCTCTTTATATATAAATAAAGGGTTCGTGCCTCCCGAAACCAGGGGGTGTGGATCACCATCACCAAAAAACTTTCTCACAATGATAATCTTTTTACTCGTGATCAATTATGTATTACATTGGGATTAAACAGAACAATAATAGCAACAAGGGTTTTAAAAAATATTCTAATATATGAAAAGCAATTTTGAACAAAAAAATCTTTAAAAAAATACATATTTAAAATAAAAAATAAATTGTATCACCAATTCAAATAATTTTTTGTCCTTATTAAAAAAATAGCTTTCGATTTATTTGTTTCTTTCACTACTTTATTGCTCGTCCTTAACTGTTACACCATGGCATATTTTATTAAAAGATAAACAATTAATCAATTAAAGAATCAAAACTATACATTTCATAAATTGTAAAGTAGTTAAATGCAAAGAGTGAATTTCGAAGACCATAAACAAAAGCATAGTTCTAATTATTTGTGTAACTTTTTGAATCTCTAAATATTTTTTTTTTCTACTCATAATCTACGTTATAAAAACTTCAATTATAAGTTAATATGTGCAATGCATGAACTTATAAAAACACCAATTACAAGTTAATATGTGCAATGCACGCACTTAAACTAGTATAATCTATAAATCTGAACATACATAAAGAGGCTAATGCCTCTTTCCCTAGCTCTTGATACGTGGCTAGGGAACAAACATTCCCTTGCCTTTGTTTTTTTTTTTTTTTGAAATATTGCATATTATTTTAATCCTTTAAGATATTATTTTATCAAGTGTATCTCCAAATTTTGTTTATATTTTCTTTTTATTTAAGCTTTTCTTGTTTTTGTCTTTTTGGTTCCTAAATATTTCCATACTTGTACATGTTTTTTCCTCGTTGTCATTTTCAACTATTACTTGCCTTATAAAGGTCATTCTCTCTAATTTATTCATGTTGAAATGTTTTCTATTACATATGTCACTACTCTTATATTTTTTAAGTTGCCTTTCAAGATTCTATTTTCCCATAGTACATCCTAATAATTCTGTGCATGAATTTTCTAACTATTCTTTCTTTTAAAAAATTGCCTCATTGTGTACAGGTATTAACATTTACTCTCTCATACACATTTAACCAAAACATATATTCTGATTGAAATGTGCATCTCGAGCGCTTTGTTTTTTTTTTTTTTTAATAATCATACGTTTCTAATAAATCTTATTAAACTTGTTTCTCACTAAATTACTCTAATGTTAATAAATATTCTTGAATATGTGATGACGAAACCATTTTTTCCTAATTGGGCCCTCATAAATGTTTTCCCCTAATTGCTCCTCTCAATACTTTCTTCTCAAATTTGTTCTAGCTTAAACATCATTATGCAACCTTTTTAATTATAGGTACCTCATAAGTAATTTGCTGTTTGATTTTTCTTACTAAAATTTATTTTCCCTTATCTACTAAAATTTTTTTCTCTAAACTAAATTATTAGGAGAGTAATAAATTAGTAAAACAAAAATTAAGAATAAAATATTTTATATTCTTATCAAAAAAAGTACAAAAAAAGTAAACACAAAAAGTGTGTTTTTAACTAGTAAATGTAAAAAAATAAAAAATAAAAAAAAGAAGAAAGAACAAGCACCTATTCTTCCTTAATTGCACATGCATTGCGTATCATTATCTTCTTCTTTCTTTCTTCTTCTATTTTCTTTTTGGTTTTTCTTCCCCTTTTTTCTCTATTTGTTTTTTTTTCTTGTTTTCTCACTATTTTTCAAGTGTCCCCATTAAATTTTAAATTTTGTTTCTTGTTTTTTTCCAAAGACTTAATTCTTTTTTTCATTTTTTTGTTCAATTTCTCTATTTCTTGCTCCTTTTAAATGTGTCCCTATTTGGTTTTTTTTTTCATGTATAATACTTTTAAGACAAAAATGTTTGTTATAAATATTTTACTAACTAACCCATTCGTATATTTTTCTCAAATGTGTTCCTCTTTTTAAAGAATTTTTTATGCAATCATTTTAACTCTTACGGCCTCCTCTTATGTTTTAATCTTGATCTTAACATATGTAAAAGTAACATAGACCACTTTTATCCATGCTTCGCCTTTGATCTGTTAGGATAGATGCTCTTAAAGTATATGATGTTTTCTAAATGATATATTTATAATTAAATAAAGTTCATCATATTTACGTGTATGTATTTTGAATACTTTATGAATGTTCTTAAAATTCTATAGTTATCTATGTGATCTTACTTAGTGTATATAGGTGTTATATATAAGTGGATAATATTTAAGGATGATATTTAAAATGGTTAGTGACATATAATCAATTGTTATAATTAATTATTCAATTAGAGTATGGAATTTTTAATTAAGTGTTATGGTGCATGACATTTCCATTGAGAATGGAACTGTCTTATTGAACCGTTAATGTAGTGAGTCATCAAATAAGGGAACTATACATAATAAGATTATATAGGACCGAGACATGATGTGATATGAACAGCTAATAATTTTTGTTAAATATAGCAAGTTCTAATTACATTGACCAATAGTCATATATAAGATGATCTTAATATTGAGTTATTAGCAGACTCCTATTCATGGATTTATGTCTTTGATTTAGTTAGTATGGATTTAAAAATCTAATCCTATTTCTTGTATTTTGGAGGCTAAGTAGCTTGGAATGTTAGTATTATAAGATGAGATCTAGTCCTTCTCCAACAAGAATTAGATAAATGATTCTCTTAAGTATTGATTCAAGGCTTGAATAATAAGACCGTGCAATTTATGATTAAGTTCATGAATTTATAATTCATTAGAGAATCAATGATATTTAAGGATAAAAAGTAATTAGAAAAGTTAACAGATTTTACCTAACTCTAATTTTGAATTATTTATGGAGGATTGACTTATATGTAATGGTTATATCAAATGGATGACTCTAAAAAATGAGTAATTAAATATTTTATAATTTCAAGCATGAAATTCTAAGTATTTAATGGAGTTACATTGGAATTAATAGGGGAGTAATATATTAATTAAAGAGTGTAATTAATATATTGGTTCGATTGGAGCTTGAAATTATAAGTTCATTAGTCTTGCGCTATCTTTGGAAACACTGTTTGGATAAGTGGAGTTATTGTTTTAAATAATTAATTTATAATTATGGAATTCTAAATTAAAAATCTCTCTATAAATTAATTATGAATTAAATTATAATATTTATGAAATAATTAGATTATTTAATAATAAAATAATTATTTTTGAAAGACACACATTGGGTTTGTCACACTATGTAGTGCATATAGTGGGATGGTCCTACTATACGTGGCTCCTATAACACAAACAGAAAGTCTCTTGTGCACACCAAAACTTGTTTACAAGTTTCCATATTTAGTATTTCTAATTTTGAATAAATGTGATTTAATTCAAATATGGAAATTTGAATATAGAAACATATGAGATTGAGTAACAAGCAGATTTTGTCTCCTCCCTCTCCTTGAATTGGCGCCACACATAGATATGGTATATGTGCATGTGACAATCGCAGTATATGGAAGGAGAAAATATTCTCTTTTATTTTAATTTAATATTTGATATTAAAATTAAAATAGAAGAAACTTTTAGAATTAATTGACTCTGTCATGCTCTATAAAATAAAGGCCTCCTCTATGCATGAAATACACAATTCCAAGTCTTGGAGAGACTGATAATACTTTGCTAAATTCTCCTCTCATAGGTGTGTAAAAGAGAGATGAGAAGTAAAGAAAAGTTTTTCATCTTGAGACCTGTATCACTTATGTGTTGAAATTTACAGATGATAAAAGTGAGTTGAGTGACTAATAGAAACCATAATTTGTCCAGCACCCACACGTGCATCCATACTGGTGTCAAAGACTAGGTGAAAAACATGGTGATTTCATCTATTAAAAACGTCTTTGTTATTTGTGTTACCTATTTATCTATCTTCATCTGGGTAAGCAAAGGTTTATATATCTATTTATGTGCTAAATTAATATAATCTATAGCAATCTTTATAAAAGTTTTTAAGAAATTTTTTATTATACACATTCCACGCCATAACCATGTTTCTACTTTTTTTTTTTTTGCGAAATCATTTTCCAAAACCAACATGGTTGCGTGTCGCCTTCTTCTCTTCCCCCATTTTTTTTCATTTATATTTTTAATGATTTCTAATTAATTTTTTTTTCAATGTTTGATTGTTTTCTTTTCGTTTTGATGCTTATGCTCTACTTTTAGTGTTTTCTTTTTCCTTTTTTTTTTCCTTTTCACCAAATGCCATTTTTTCAAATTAATTTATTACAATCTACAAATTTGAAATACTTTTTTAATGATTTAATTCTACTAAAAAAAATTTCTTTACATGTATGGCCCTATTTTATTTTTGGTTTCTTTTTCTTCTTTTTTTTCCAAAAGGTCATATAGAATTTATTAAGGGAGAATGAGGGAAATGTCAGTTTTTTGAAATTTTTTGAAATAAATATCAATTGTTGAAAACATTTATAGTAAATGTCAAATATATAATATAAACAACTTATTTACTATATAAATAAGACAATATTTACATTATAAATAAGGAGGTAAATACATTATTTGCACTATAAATCTATTTATTATGTAAATAAGAATTATTTATACTATAAATAGAGGGATAGATACATTATTTACATCATAAATTTGACATTCTATAAATTTTTTTAAAACTTGACATTTACAATAATTAGTTTTGAAAAATTGATATTTCTTATAATTCTCTATTTCGGAGAGACATTGAAACTGTTTTTTTTTTTTTAAATGGTTGGAACCCTTTTTTTGTTTAAATTTTGTGAGAGAATATTATAGCAAAAATAGTTAGAACTATAAAAGATAGTTTGAACCATCATTGCCATACAGGGTTTAATTGTTTTTTGATTTGATTCTTTAAAATAGTTCTCTTTCCCTTGATTATTCTCATTAATTATTTTTCCTAAATTTGTCCCTAAAGATAATTTTTCCAATTGCTTTAAGAGAATTACCTTGCAATCTTTATTATATTAAATGTGTCTCTATTAAACATTTTTTATGCAACTTTTATAACTCTTTTTTTTCCCCTTACAACTACAATTTTTTCTAATGTGTTTCTACGAAGGTAATTGTTTATATATATATATATATATATATAGATATATTCCAAGCAGCTCTCTCAATTACTACTTTTTATATGTGCTACTTAACAAAGTTTATCTCTATTATAAAAACTAAGAAATGCAAGACTAAAATTATGAAACTAAAAGAGTTTTAGAGAGAAAGTAGAAAGAGAATATCTTATATCTTATGAAGGAGAGGTGTCTTATGAGTAAGTAGGGGAGAGGGTATTTATAAGAAAATTTACAGCATTATTTACTAGTACTATTAACTTATGACATCATTGCTTATATCATCAATTATTACTATTTACTTAGGATCCTTATTTTCACAAAGTTTATTGGTGGACAACCATTTTTCTTTGATAAGTTTCTAACATATCCTTCTTGAACAAGTTTATAACACTCCCCCTTGGATATCCACTATTTATGATGCCTCATTACAAAACCTTGGCTAGGAAAAACTCAGTGGGACAAAAACCATAGCAAAGGGAAAAAGAGTACAGCATTCTTGTATAGGTGCTCCATGCTACCTCGTCAACAACCTTACTAGGAAAGCCCTAATAGAACAAAACCATAACAAGGGAAAAAGAGTACAGCTAGTGTAGACTCCCCCTCAAGTTGACATTACTTGTTCTTTACAACTCTTTCAAATGACACATCCTGATATTGTATATATGTCTTCTAAAGGTTGAGGTGGGAAATGCCTTCGTGTAAAGATTTGCAATATTGTCACTTAAGTGTGGGTATTGACCATCAATATCTTTATTCTTTTCAAGCTCTTGGGTAAATAAAAAGAATTTTAGAGGTATGTGTTTCGTTCTATCACTCTTGATATATCATTCCTTTATCTGAGTGACACTTGTGTTGTGTCTTTAAATGATACTTTTGGATCTTTATTGAGTGGTAATCCATTAATGGCTTACATATGTTAAGTCATGGATCTCAACCACATACATTCTCGACCACTTCATAGAGTGCGATAACTTACAGCATGATTCGATGAAGTAACTAGTGTTTGCTTTTGTGACACCAAGAAATTGTAGTACTTCCACCTGTGAATACATATCTAGCCTGAGATCTAGCATTATGAGGATCTGACAAATAACCTACATTTGCATAACTAATTAGTCCTTGTTTTGATCCTTTGGGATAAAATAAACCCAAGTCAATTGTTCTTCGAAGATAATGAAATATGTGCTTAATTCCATTCCAATGTCTCCATGTAGGAGCTAGGCTAAATCTTGCTAATAAGTTAATAGTGAAAGCAATATCGGTCTTGTACAATTAATAAGATACATAATAGCTCAATTGCACTTAGGTATGGTACTTTGGACTAAAAACCTCTTTATTATCTTTACAAGGACGAAATGGATCCATTTCCACATCTAGTGATCCTGTTTACCATTGGGCTACTTAAAGGATTCACATTATCCATATTAAAGCATTTTAAGACTTTTTCGATATAATTTTATTGATGCAAAAGTATTCTATTTTGTAAATGCTCAATCTCTAAACCAAGACAACACTTGGTTTTTCCAAAGCCTTTCATTTTAAATTCCTCCTCTAAGTATGTCAATGTCTCAAGAATTTCTTTATGAGTCCTAATGATGTTTAAATTATCAACATATAAAACAATAATCGCATATCCAGATGTTGCTTTCTCAATAAAAACACATGGTCATATAGGATTATTTTTTATATCCTTTCTTTAATAAATGTTCACTTAAACGATTATACTACATGCGTCCAGATTACTTCAACTTATACAACGATCTCTGTAACTTGAGCGAATACATTTCTTTGGGTTTTGAACTTGATGCTTCAGGCATTTTAAATCCTTCAAGGATTTTCTTATAAATATCACTATCAAGTGATCTGTATAAGTAAGCTGCAACAACATCCAGAAGATGCATTTTTAAAATTTTAAAAACTGCTAGGTTGATTAGGTATCTAAACATAATTGCATCTATTACTAGAGAATACATTTCTTCATAATCGATTCCAGGTCTTTGTGGAGAACCTTGTGTAACAAGTTGAGCTTTGTATCTCACAATCTCGTTTTTTCATTGCTCTTCCATACAAAAACCTATTTATATCCTACAAGTCTCATAGCTTTAAGTGTGAGAACAATAGGTCCCAAAAATTTACACTTATCAAACAAATTTAATTCAACCTACAAAGCGTCTTTCTATTTAGCCTAGTCGTGACTATTTTTACACTTCGTAACTAATTTTGGTTCAAGATCTTTACTTTCAATGATACATGCCACTGAGTAAAAAAAATATTTCATCAATATCCTCCATTTTATTCCAATTCCACAATCCTCCTATATTTACGTAATCAATAGAGACCTCATGATTTTTTAAACCTACTGGGTATTGATCAACGTCAAGAGTCTCTTCATTTATCTCATTTTGTGTTTCTTTTGGAACATATTCTTCCATATTGGGGTCATCATGCTTTTTAGCTCCTTTCTTTTTTCGAGGATTTTTATCTTTGGAACCGATTGGCCTACCACGCTTCAAGCGTGTCGTAGACTCATGAGTAACTATATTTTCGATGTGCCCTTTTGGGACTTCAATTTGAGCAGGAGCATTCGCAATAAGTATATGTGATTTAGTCACTCATTTTGTATTTGTGAATGCATCTGGTGTTTGATTCACTATATTTAATAAGTGCACAATCTTTTACACTTTTAGCTCACATCATTCTATGTAAGGATCAAAATGCAATAGAGATGGTTCATACAATGTAAACTCTAATTTCCAGTTGTTTCTTCTCTCCCCCTAATGTTGGGAAAACTACCTCATTAAAATGACAATTAGTAAAACGTGCCATAAAAACTTCTCTGGTTTGAGGCTCAAGATATTTGATGATAGAAGGGGATTTGTAGCCAACATATATTCCTAGTCTTCTCTGGAGACCCATCTTTGTGCATTGTGGTGGAACAATTGGTACATATACCGCACAATAAAAAGTCCTTAAATAGGAAATATTTAGTTCTTGATCAAGTGCTAGTTGTAATAGGGAGTATTTATGATAAGCACCCAACTTGATTTGAATTAATTCCACAGCATGAAAATTGCATGACCCCGTACAGAAATTGAAAGCCTTGTTCTCCTTATTAATGGTCTAAAAATAAACTGGAGGTGCTTAATCAATAATTCAACCAAACCATTTTGTGTATGTACATGAACAACACAATGCTTAACAATAATCCCAATTGACATATCATAATCATTGACAGCTTAAGATGTAAATTCACTAGTGTTATCAAGTCTAACTTTTTTGATTGCATAACCAGGAAATTGTGCTTATAACCTGATTATTTGAGCTAGAAATCTTGCAAATGCCACATTGTGAATTGATAATAAACAAATATGTGACCATTTGCTAGAGGCATCTATTAATACCATAAAATATCTAAATGGTCCACACAGTGGGTGAGTAGGCCCACATATATCACCTTGAATACATTCAAGAAAAATAGATGATTCACTATTAATTCTAATAGGTGATTGTTTCAAAATTAGCTTTTCAAAAGAACAAGCTGCATATGAAGTTTTATTTGTTTGAAGGAACTTTTGGCCCTTCAATGGATGTCCATGTGAGTTTTCAATAATTCTTCGCATCACTGGATGACCTAATTGGGTATGCCATAAGTTTAATATCTGAGGATCTTTCTTAACTACCACATATGATTCAATCACATTTGACTATGTGCAATGCAGTCTTGAGGAAAGCTTTGGTAGTTTTTCTAATATGTATTTCTTTCCAGAAATCTTATTAGCAATGTACATATACTTTTTATTATCTTTAGTCCCAGACTAATTATCATATCCATGAAGGTATATGTAATAAAAACTCAACAAATTCTTTTTGGATTTTGGAGAAAACAAAGTATTATTTATGAAAAACTTTTTTCCATTTGGCAATATAAAGCTAGCTTTACCAGTTCTATCAATCAAGTCTACGGACTTGATATTGTATTTACAATTGCCTTTTTTGGTTTTAGATATGAGAAGTGCTTTTTACTTTTAAGGAGAGTGTGCATTGTACCATTATATGGTATGCAAATATCCCCAGCATTATCATTAAAATTTGCTCCTTTACTAGTATAATCTATATCAAGCTTCACAAAAATAAACAATTTAATGAGAATAACATTTTGATCATAATATTTTACAAAAGCCATTACATAATGGGATCGTTTGGTATTATTTTCAAAATAAGTAAAATAATTTTGTTTTGAAAAATAAGAATTTTTTGAGAATTGTGCTAAGAGTATTTTTAAAATTTTTGTCTCGAAAAGCATGCGAAAACATTTTCAAAAATTATAAGAACAAAAACAAACAGGGCCAATATGTCAAAAATAAAACATATCTTATAAAGTATTATTTAGTACAATAAGCATAGTAGTGATATCTAGTTATCACCCATATCTCTTTCGACAAAATCCTCAGTAAAATCTGAAACGTCAAGGTGTGTTGAATCATCTATAGAATCTAAATGTTCAACAAATTTTATTTCATTTTCTTTCCCTATTAGAGATGCCTTATAAAGCATACATAGATGCCCTGGTGTTCGACAAACTCAGGACCAATACCCTTTATTATCGCATCAATAGCATGAATCTTTAGGATTCTTGGAATAATTCATATGAACATTTTTTTATTTATCATGTCTTCCTTCATGATGCTTCTTATGGATTGTGTGGTTTTGTGTGGGGCAAAAATAGCCTTGACTGCGTCCTCAACCACAACTACAACCACAACCATAGCCACGACCACAACCACGTCTATATCTATAGCCATGGCCATGACCGTGATTATGTCATTGTCTAAAATTTTCAATACTTACAGTGTTTGCTTCTAGAACCGTTGCCGAACCTATAGGATGAGACTGATGATTTTTTATCAAAAGCTCATTATTTTTCTCTACTACCAAAAGAGAAGAATTTAATTCAGAATATTTCTCATAACCACTCAACTGATTTTGTTGCTGAAAGATTATGTGAGATGCATGAAATATGGAGTAAGTCTTTTCCAACATTTCCTTATTAGTGGTTTTCTCCCTACAAAATTTCATCTGTGAAACTATTCTAAACAAAGCAGAGTTATAATCACTGACTTTTTAAAGTCTTGGAATTGAGAGTATTCCATTCATCATGATTTGTAGGAAGTATACTTCCTTTTGATGATTGAATCTTTCTTTAATATCCTTCCATAATGCACTTAGATCTTTCATAGTGAGGTATTCGCATTTTAAACTTTCATCAAGATGTCTATGAAAGAAAATCATTGCTTTTGCCTTATCTTATGATGATGTGGTATTGCCTTCTTTGATTGTCCTCGAGAGACCTATTGACTCAAGATACATTTCTACATAAAAAATCCAAGGTGTATAATTCTTTCTAGTGATATATAATGCAATGAACTGAAGCTTTGTAAGGTTTGACATGGTGATAACTATAACAAAATATAATAATAATTAAAATTACAACTTTATTTATTTAAAGCATAAATAGTACAAACATTACATGCCAAGCGTAATAACAAGTAATAAAAGAGGAAAAATAAAAAATGTGATAAATACAAATAGCAAATTAAATTCCATAGGAGAATATTATCCAATAATAAGAAGAATAATAAGCACTATAAGAACAATTATGATCATTAAGAACAAATTAATCATTTTGTGAACATTATAACTATAGGTGATTTCTAGTGAGAAGATAGAATATTGAAGAGAATGAGAAGTGATATGTGATAGTTAAGAATTTACCAATTTATAGAACAAAAACTAGCCATTATTTAGCCGTTTATTACTGTTGGAGTAGTGTTATAGTCGTTGGAATAGTACAAAGATAGTATTCCCTTGATTGATATTTTAAGAAAAATACAAAACTGTATATGGTAACAATAACATATAAACGAATGTAAAAACAATAGTCACTTGTAATAAAATTTAAGATAAACAACAAAAAGTTAAAGAATATATATATGTTAGAATAACCACAAACTATCAATCAATAGGAGGCTCAGCCTTCTATGTTGAATAGAAACAATGAATATATAGGTGGCTTAAACTTCCATATTGAACATTAATAGAAGTAATTAATAAGTAAGAAGCTTAGCCTTCCATAAAAGAAATTAAGAAGTAGGAGGCTTAGCCTTCCATATTGAACATAAATAGAAGCAATTAATAAGTAGGAGGCTTAGCCTTCCATAAGTAATAGAAATTAAGAAATAGGACGCTTAGTCTTCTATAATAAATAGAAGTACAAATAAATAAGAAGTAAAAGGCATGACCATCAATATTGAAGAGAACAAATTTAGTTAAATGATATACCTTTACTTTTACTTACTAGATGTGGAAAGTTGCATAGGAACAAGAGCATTCGTGCTGACAATATGTTATGAAAACTAAGAAATGCAAGACTAAAATTATGAAACTAAAAGAATTTTAGGGAGAGAAAGTAGAGAGAGAATCTCTTATTTATTATGAAGGAAAGGTGTCTTATGAATAAGTGGGGGAGGGGGTATTTATTAGAAAATTTACAGCACTATTTATAGATACTATTTATCTATGACATCATCGTCTATATCATCAATTATTAATAGGATCCTTATTTTTACAAAGTTTAATGGTGAACAACCATCCTTCTTTGATAAGTTTTTAACATATCCTTCTTAAACAAGTCTATAACAATCTCTTATTTGTCTGTAGAAATATCATTTTTTAAATACATCTTATGCTTGTCTATAAATATGAAATATTTAGTCAAAACACATGTTTTGATTAGAGCATATATATCTATACATCTGTATAAGAGTCAAACTCTCTTTCATCTCCCTTCATTCTTCATCCATGTCACTCCCTTCTTTCTTTTTTTTCCTTGTTATTTCTTTTAAGCAAAATAATTATTTCTCTATTTCCTTTTTAAAATTGATAAGATTCAAAAATTTTTAGCCCCATGAATTTTTTTAATTTTTTTTCTTTTAATTTCCTCTCTATTAAACAATATAAAATTGATTCAAATTTTTTCCTCCCATTGTTTCATCTTAGAAAATATATAATGTTATTACTTATATATTAATAACCAGATCTATCAATGTGGGCCTCCCGATTAGGCTCATACGAGCCAAAAGAGAAAAATAGGTTGGCTTACTCACCCAACTTGAAGCCCACTTGGGTCAACCGACATGTTATGTAAAGAAGTATATAAAAATAAAAAACCTAATGTGTACCAAAAATCTCAGCCCAGTCGATCCTTGGCTTGGGTTGAGTCAGACGTGCATGGGTCTTTATGAAGGCCGAGACAAGTTAGCCACCAAGCCAAAGAGATGAGCCCAAGGCTGGCCGATTTAGTCTAGCCCAAGATGATAGCTCTATTACTAAATATGTTAGAAAAAAATATTATAGTAATTGAAACTTATACAGGTTAAAACCTATAAAATAACTCTTTACAGACATCGATTGTGGGTGGCATCCAACTAATAATAATAATAATGTATGAATGAAAAAGTGAGACATTTTAAATGTCATCGGTATACAAGTTTGGCAAGAGAGCGATCATTTATACGACACTATTGAAGTACTTAGTAAGACATTTATGGAAAATTGTTGTGGCGACAATTTAACTTGAAAGAAATAGCTTTAGGGATGTTTACAAAATTATAATTAATATCATGTAATTATTTCGTTGGTGTTATTGAAGATTTAGACAAAGGCGATATTTTGAGCAATTTTATGTACTTTGTGATTTAATTTGGGGATATGTAAAGAATTAAGATACAAAGAGCACATTTATAAAATTAATATTAAAATATATGATATTAGGATACATCCTGGTTGTACCATAAACCACTAAGTAAAAAAAAAAAAACGTACGGTAAGGTGGACTGGTGCCATGAGGGACCAATCCGACAGGCATACGAAAAAAAAGAGAACAAATACTTAAGATATCCCATATGTTTTAATTAAATATTATTTTTTTTCTTTTTATTATGTAAATATCCAAAACATCTGTGTGTTGTTTTTTAACATCATACTTAAAATACCTTTAAACCAAGATTACCCTACACAATATTTACTAAATACAGTTAATGTTATTAAATTGAAATAATAAATAAAATCAATCTTAAAAAATTTAAAACTCTAAAAATAATTGAAGTGCTTGTCTAATTGAAATATTTATTTCAACACAAATTATCTTTATTTAATTTTTTAGTTAAGTCATATCTAAAATGACATTTAATATAAATTGAGAAAGATGCTCAAAAATATTTTTTAAATTTTAATTGCTTTAGGGGCATTATGAATAGGATTTTATAAACACATTTGTGCATTTGTATAACAAAAAGGGAAAATAGATTTTAGGCAAAACATAAAAGATATTTTGGGTATTTTTCTAGAAAATTATGGTATTGAAAGAGTGGTAAAAAATCATTTTATGGTTTAAACCATTTTTTGCTTAAATTTACTAAGAGAAAATATGGTAACAAAAAGGATAGAATCATAAAAGACCGGTTGGAACCATTTTCACCAAATAGAGTAACGTGTCAACTATTGCCTTGGTTGGTACATGCTACGACGTGGCAAGCTGACGTTGATGTATGCTTGTGTTTAAGAGGCTGGGCGAGCATGAAACTAGAAATAAATGATATATATATATATAAATAAATATATATATATATATATATATATATATATATATATTGAAAGGAATAAATGAGATATTCGTGAGGAATAAATATTGAACAAGTGAAAGTTATAATGGTGGGCTTGAGTTGAGGTGACAATGATTTAGACCCCGCCGCTGCGTCACGAGACAACCCGCCAGCTTAACTGCTACCTTACACTGCTCTGCTATATGCCTATAGTTCTTGCTACTACTACTTCTACTTCACCTATAGTTTCTCTTTTTTTGTTGCAATTCACGGGGTCCTCATAAACTCTCCCTAGCTACTACATGCATGACCTTCACTACTAATCACTTCCATCACATGGCCCACCAACAAAACATATGTCCATCCAAATACATAGGGCATCTCGATAATATGTATAATTTTTTTTTTGGTTGTGGGTAATCTCGACAGTATAAGGCCCAAAACTGAGATTAATAGGAAACTCCGTAAAAGCCTGAGTTAGAATAAAAAGCTCTTTTGCGCGTCGAGATTACCTTCAGATGACAGGAAGTTAAGATAAGCAAACGACGAGGTTCAATGAACAGCAGGCACGACTTTGAATTAAGAAAATGGGAAACTAAATTTCCACCAAATCAGGGATGAACACCATCCTCGCAAGAATCAAGGAAAAGTAATTGATTAATTAAGGATAGGTCTTAATATGAGGATTAAGGAAAGGTCATTAGAATGGAATCAAGAAACAAAATATTCCTGATTTCGTTGAGATTTTATTAATTATTTCCTATAATTATTTCGTGCAAATCTATAACTATGAATAGATATGAAATACCTCTGAAATTGGACTTTTGAATTCCTAATGCATGTACTCTCATAATAGTGAAAAACAGTTAAAAATGGACGTAACTTTTATGAGTAAACTAATACAATTTCTGGTGTTATCTATTATCTGTACCCTCTTTTTATTTTTTACACATACATCGTGAGTAATTTTTGAGAATTCTTTTTAATGAATTTCTGCTGTCAACATTTTTCATTTTAAAACTATATTTTGCTATATGTAAATTTGTGATTAAGATTCTCCTATGTAGATTTGCAGGGGGAAAAAAAAAGGCCTTGCTTAATATCTCACATTATGGTTATTTCTGTACTCTATGTGTGTGAGATACATGAGTCAATTTCCCTATCACTTAAAGAGACTATCAAAAAAATTTAGGAAGAACATCGAAGCACACACCCTGCCAACACAACAGAAGAGATTTAGCCCCATTTTACTTATAGAATGAGTTTATTTACTTCCACTATAGCACATGCTCTGATCACTCAGTGTATGGAATAGGCAATGACCTAAAAGTGGCACCATGGTATATTGAATCTCGAAACCAAAGAAAAGAAATGAAGATAACCTAACCACTAAGAGGTGTTCACAAAATTTGTGGATACACTTAGTCTGCCTATTCTAACCCTATCTACTAAATTGGATTGGGTTGGGAGACATTTGAATTGATAACGGATTAAAAAAATCCAAATCGGAAGGTCTTTTGAATTTGGTTTGTAGATTGGGTATTAATCCATGAAATCTACGAGTTCGAACTATAAAACAATGTTGATGATTGACAAAGACTTCATTTTAACTTTTATTGAGACTAATTTGTCATAATTGATTGATTTTTTAATAGATTAGTTTTTATTGAACTCTTCTATATTATGGTATGTTTATCTTAATTTATAATAGTGAAAACTAAAAAATGAGCCCTTAATAGTTTTATAGTGTGTTTACGTAATTAAAACTAATAAGTTGGAACTAAAACACTGTAGTATATGAGAACTTTATACTGTGGCATACTTTTGCTTTACACTATAGTATACGAAGACATTACAATGTAAAGGTTGGAACTCATAAGTTCCAACAAGGTTGCCAAACAAAGCCTTAACTTTAAGCTAACGGAACTCTTGAATTAATTACTAATTAAGATTTTCCTATCTAATAGTTTTGACTTATATTGTAAATTGATTTTTAATTCATTGATTTCAATCCATGTTCACCCCTATTGCTACACCACCTCATTCATAGTAAGAACACTAGCATTTGAAAAACTTAATTTTGGTCAAATTGTTTCGTAGTCTATTATAATAGAAAGCAGCTCTAAATGCCGTTTGTTTAGTAAAATATTCTAAAGATTATTGCAACAAATCCAATCACTTCCAACAATTGTTTTAGGAAGCTAAAAATTTGAACATTTATAGTATATTTAGGGTCTTGTTACTGGAAACTATTTTAATATTGGATATTAAATGAAAAAGTTATGATTTTTTTTCTTAAATATAGGAGAGAGAATTTTAGCTTTTACTCTAACAAAGATATCCAAGTATCAAGAGTTTAAGGGGGAGTTAGAACTTTAAAAACTTAGGGTGCGTTTGTTTCGTGGTTTGAATCACGGTTCGAATCATTTTGCTACAGTATTTTCTCTCACAAAAATTTAAATCTTCATTCAAATACTCGAACCAAACAGGCTCTTAGATTTTTGATACTTATTTGATTCAGATTTTAGGGGAAACAAACATATATCCAACGGATTCTTGATACTCAAATCCAAATTTAAACCTATCGAGTCTAAAGAATACATAAACCAAACGGACCCAAAATGATTTCTAAAGTGTTTAGATAATTACTGGACCAGAAAAGGTTTCAGTCAAAACAACAAAATATAACTTTAAAAAAATATTCTTAATAGATTTTGAAACTTGTGTAAAAGCCTCAGTAAAATTATAAGTTATTCTACTACTTTTATCATATTAGAAAATAAGAAAAAAAATCATTTAGTATTGTTAAAATGATTCAACCTGTGACCGTAAGTTTGGCCCGAACAAGAGCCTGACACGAGCATGAGGATTATATGATAATTAGCACGAGGCCTTGGTCAAGCTCAGCTTGATTTTATAAATATATATATATATATATATATATATAATTACCTAATAACTATGATAATTTCAACAGTCATATGATCATTAGACTCTTTATTTTATTTTATTCTATCTTTTCTAGATTTTTGTTTTACCGTTCTCATTTTTACTTATTAATATGTTGTAAGATATTCCACTCTCCACACAACTCAATTCTCACAACCCTCCAATTCTCTCAAATCTCTCAATTTTTTTTTCTACAATTACCTCAAATCCTCAAAAAATCTCCCAAGTTTTATTAACTGTTGTTTGTTGAATAAAATATATTGGTATTTCTTTATTCCAAATCTTAATATCAAGATATGATTAGAATTACAAGTCCTATTATTATTCTTGTTGTTGTTGTTGTTATTATTATTATTATTAATTTATAGCAATTTTATAATTCTTATTTATTTGAAAATTCATATTTTTACTGCTATTGTTATAATTATTATAGAAAATAGTTCTATGTACATGGATGGTCTTGATGGTGATGATTATTTTGGAAGAGATGGCCAAAATGTAAAAGATAGAGAGATTGCCCGCAGGGAAGCAGGTGACCAAGTTAATGAAATGCACAACAAATGTTGATTGTTCATCAAGGCGTCAACTTCCAGTCACATTCCCAATTTGAGGCCAAGATGATACCCTCAAGTGGTTTCACAAGAACAAGAAAACGTGCAAAATATCGACAAACACCACATGCATGACGATACTTCGACATGAAGGACGTCAAGATAATGGTTAAAAAAAAGTACATGGGAGAAACGTAAGTTTTGTAAAAAAGTTTTAATTACCAATTATCAAAGTGGAACTTGATACTTGATATATCATGGAGAAAAATGCACTAAAAAAATATCAAGGGGAAAGGATGCCCATAGAAGCTCAACTTTATTCAACATAAATGGTTACGTACCTAATGTTGTTAGAGAACTTCAACGCTTTTTTACGTAGAATTTCAACGCCAATTTATTTTGCTAAGGATTTGACGATTAAAATTGGCAAGACTTAGTATTTCAACGCCAATTTATTTTTGCTAAGGATTTGACAATTAAAATTGGCAACACCCGTTTTTGTAAACAACATATTCAAAAATCATATTGTCTACAATTTCAAAAAAGTTACTACAAACACTACTAGGTGTGATTAACATGATAGTAACGCAAAATGCACCTTGCATTAAAATTTAAAATATGCTCATTAAATTTTTGAAATAGTCTTCAGTCAGGCCAACTTTCTTTGTTTGCAAATGTTACACTATTCTTGTGTTCGTATAAAATTGAATATGTTTACATGTAACACTAAATAAATGTAGTCCAATACTTGTCACACCCCGGAGTACGGGAGGTGACGTGACAGATTATTTAAATTAATTAAAAGGAGAATTTAATTAAAATCAAGAATTTTAGGGGTTAAATTAATTATAAAAATGTGAAAGTTTCAAAACAACATTGTATAAAAGAGTTCATAATACTAAGCGAATAATAAAATAATAAAATGATAAAGAACCACGAGTATGGGTCCCACTGACCCACAACTTGTATACACATATAGTACTGACAATGTAGCAATACAACCACAGTCCAAGCATACAGAAAGTTAAAAACATTACATGCCTTGTTCAATTAATACAAATAACCTACTAATCCTTCTACTGCTCTTGCGTTCTGTCCGTTGAGTCCTCGCTGAACCTAAAAGGGAATCCACCTAGAGGGGGAAGTTTAAAAACAAACAAAATGTGAGCGAAAGGCTCAGTAGGACTATATTTTATTAAATCATTTAACATAAAGAAAAATCTCATTATTTAGGGAATTATTTAAAAGAAACTTTGAATAAATAAATTTAAATAAAACCGTTCTTACTCAAAACAGTTTATTCGGTCGACCAGAAACATCATTTTCATTTTCCTAGGCAAACCATAAGGATGTCACCACCGTAGTGGCCCAGCGGGGTTTCGAGACCTGCCCCCAAGGTCGATCGCTACACGACCCGATCTCTGATATGGCATCATGCTCTTATATTCATTTCTTTTATAATACAAAATTCATTTACTAGATATTCTCATTAACATTCATTATGAAGTTCATTATGAAGTTCACTTCAATTCACAGTTTATAAAAATAACCGATAAAATCTCATTTTTCAATTAATCGTTGAAAACATTTTTAGAGAAACCCTTTTCAAAGCCAAATCATTTTGAAACTGGGTTACCAAGAAAATGGTAGAAGTCTTACCTCGAAACTCGTGCCGGTGCCCCATACCGTAATCCCGGCCCGCTATACGTTAGCTCTATGGAACCACAAACGATCCTAGATACACACTAAGTCGATCAATATCTAGTTCAAGACATTCTATGTTACTAAACCATTTCATGATGTCCTAGTATGCTATTTGTATCTTTAAAATCATTTTACAAGGTAGGAATTTCAATCGGGGTTCAAAACATTGAAAACGGGTGAAAAATCCCAAAATTTCCCATGCTTTGCCGGCTGTCGGACTCCTTACTTCGGCCGGCCAAACTGTGCAGTTCGGCCTGCCGAAAATCAGGTCCGGTCGGTCGGACATTTCCTAGGTTCGGCCTACTGGACAGATAAACTCCGGCCTGCCTATCCTTTGAATCTGGCCTGCCAAACTAGAAAAATCCAGAAATTCCATCCATGGGTTTTGGTTCTCCTAAAATCCAAATCCTGATTTTAACATGTTTTTTCTCAAATCTCAGTCATGGAAAACAATCATAGATGGTAGAAAAACATGCTACAACACTTTTGAACTCATTTAAACAAGATTTAAACTCAAAAATCCCAAAAATCCAAAAATGGGAGAAAATGAGGACAAATGATAAATCTTGAATCCAATCCGTTTTTCTTCAATCTAAGCTTGGATTCTAGGTGTTCTAAGTTCCTTTAACTCAATTCAAGGATTTTCTAAGCTCAAACAAACTTGGATTTAAAAAATGCATGAAAATTGAAAATTTTAAGAAAGTTTAGAAATTTCAAAACTAACCTCGAATCAAAACTTCAACCCACGTTCTTGGTTGCCAAATCACGTTCCCGAGCTTCCTCCTTGCTAACCCAAAGCTTCGATTCAAATTTTGATTCAAAAATTTGAGAGAGAAATGAGAGAGAATGAGAGAAACCGAGAGAGGGAGTGAGAGAGAGATCACACGGGAGAGAGAGAGAGAGCAGAGAGAATGAGAGGAAGAGAGTGAGAGAGAGAATAAATAGAGAGAAATGGTGGGTGGTTTTACTGTGCAAAAATCATATGCCACCCACGGTTTTGTAAAATGGAAATATTTTTTTAACATTTTACAAACGGTTGTGCTTCAAAACTCAAAGCAACATTTTAAAACAATAAGAAATCATTAGAATTTATTAAATTAACAAAACAACCTAAAATTCAAAATTTAATCAAATGATCAAATTAACGTTGATACATTAATTATGGCACACTAATTCATCATTTTACATTATAATAACATTGAATTAATTTCAGGGCGTTACAACTCTCTACCCTAAAAAGAAATTTCACCCTCGAAATTTACACCTCATTTCAAAAACAAAACAAATGCGGATACAATTCCTGTATACTCGACTCTAGTTCCCAAGTGGCTTCATCAACCCCGTGATGCTGTCATACGACCTTTACCAATAGTATCTCACGACAACACAAACTGATCACTTTCCGATCGATGATTGAATCGGCACCTCCTCATACGTCGTATCTTCTCGAACCTGCACATCATGAAATGAAACTACCTTACCCTGCTCAGGCGAACACTTCCTAAGCATCGACACATGGAACACATCGTGAACATGAGAGAGTTAGGGTGGAAGGTCGAGCCAATAAGCAACCATACCAATACGCTGACTGATCTCAAACGGTCCAATATACCTTGGTGCAAGCTTTCCACTCACTCCAAACCGCATAGTTCCCTTACAAGGCGATACCTTCAAGAGAACGAAATCTCCTACCGCGAACTCTAAGGGTCTACGTCTTCTATCCGCGTAACTCTTCTGTCGACTCTAAGCTGCCCTTAATCGATCTCGAATCACGGCGACTTTCTCATTGCTATCACGGATCTCATCCGGCCCAAGAATAACCCTGTCTTCTGGCTTTGCCCATCACACCAGTGACCGACACGGTCGCCCATACAACGCCTCAAACGGTGCCATACCAATACTCGCCTGATAACTGTTGTTGTACGCGAACTCTGCCAGATGCAAATATTTCTTCCAATTCCCGCCGAAGTCTAACGCACAGGCACACAATATATCCTCGAGAGTCTGAATAACCCACTCAGACTGCCCATCAGTCTGAGGATGAAATGCCGTACTGAAGTTCAAATCTGTACCTAAAGCCTCTTGAAAACTCCTCCAGTACTTAGCATTAAACCTGGTGTCTCGATCAGAGGTGATGGACAAAGGAATTCCATGCAACCTCACTATGTTCTGCAGATACAAATCCCCGATAATCCTCCTCGAACACGTCGACCTGAATGGAATGAAATGCGTCGATTTCGTCAACCTGTCTACCACGACCCAAACTACATCATGCCGTTGCTCCATCCTCGGTAAACCTGTGAGAAAATCTATCGTCACATGCTCCCATTTGCACCCTGGAATAGGAAGCGACTGAAGCTGACCTATAGGCTTCTGATGCTCAGCTTTCACCTGAAGACACGTCGTACACTTGGCCACGTACTCTCGAACATCTTTCTTCATGCCTCTCCACCAATATTGCCTCTTCAAATCATGATACATCTTTGTGCTCCCCGGATGAATAGCGAACTAAGACCTATGAGCTTCGTCCAAAATGGCTTTCGTCACCTTGGTGATAGCTGGAACCTCAAGACGCTCTTGAAAATACAACGATCCATCTGCATGCACACTCCATTCTTTGAATTTGTAACGGCCCTTAATTCGGACGTCACAGATATCGTTACATACTTACATTCATACATGCTTAAATAATTAAACTCATAGATAATATCAACTCAATCGTACTATAGATTTTAAAAGTACTTAAACTTACATTACCAGGATCCATTCATACGTTTTTTTTTTTAACTTAACGTTGTTTCGAAGAACATAGTTTAATTTTATTCCATAACATAATTTATTCGTTTATACTTAAATTATTCATGAACTTATTTAATAATATTTGATAATCAAATAGTAAAATCAAGACTTATTAAAATCTCACATTAAATATCTTTGATCATCACATCTTTGAAATCCACTTATTCCCACAGTTCGGCAAATCAAGACTTATTAAAATCTCACATTAAATATCTTTGATCATCACATCTTTGAAATCCACTTATTCCCACAGTTCGGCAGGCCGAACTTGGGACTTCGGCAAGCCGGAGCGTCTTCCACCGGCAGGCCGGCAGAAGCTTTGTAATTCGGACCAAAAATTCATCCAGGTTCGGCAGGCCAAAAAATAGATCGGTCGGCCGATCTTCTGGTCTTCGGCAGGCCGGACACGGAGTTCGGTAGGCCGTCCGAGACCAAATCTACTTTGGAAGAAAAATTTAAAACGTTCTAACTTTACGTAAAATATAGCGAAAGTTCATATTTCATAAAAAAAATGATAAAATAACTTATAAAACCATAATATAAGTATTCTTAAAAAAAAACTCAACATATAATATGTTCAAAATATATAATTTTATTAAATCATAAATTCATTTCTTCTTGGCGTGCTTCCGGTTACAATTCATCGTTCATGTTGCTCACACGCCGTTCCATGTCCTCCACCTATTCCATGACTCTCTTACCCTTATCTGCAACATGACATAAAAAAAAACATGAATAAGCTAATGCTTAATAAGTACATAAAATTCTCACAATTTAAAACATTTCATAAACATCATCATCATCATCATCATCATCGTATCATAAAAGTGCCTTAAGCACAATTTCATAGAAACATATCTTTCATAATATTGACCATTTTAAAATTTATTCCATATATATATATTTTTTATTCTTAAGGGCCCAAGTGTTGCACCATAAACATCATCATTGGCACGCCGTCATGAGAGGAGAAGGGTAGCTAATCCCAAACCAAACATGACATCATAACATATCATTTTATAACATTGGGTGTGCAACACTTATTAGGTGATACATATATACATAATTTTCATACTTTGAAACATACCATAATCATCATACATGCATAACTTTAAATCATGAAAAACTTTTCATAAGGAATCCTTTAAGAAAAATCATCATAAAATCATCATGAAAATCCTTGTAAACATATCATTAAACCTTGAAAAAGTGTCATGTTGCAGGTGAGAATGTACTTACTTTATCGATAGCTTACTTAACCTTAATATTGCACTTGGTGACGACACCGCGGTCTCGTTGTGCTCGCTTCCTTAAGTGTCCATGCCATATATCCATTTTAAGATGCAATAAAAAAAATCAATACTTATCATAAAATACCCATACACTCATCTCATATTTTAAATATTATTCAAAACCCTACATCTTAACATAATTATCTTTTAAATAAAACATTTTCGAACAATTAATATATTTATATTTTAATTCAAAACTTCATACAAGCATCATATTATCATGCATGAAATTATTTTTATTATCATAAAATCTTTTAAACATACATAACATTTTATAATCAAAAATCCAGAAATAACATTTATTAAAACATTTCATAATCATAAAATACATTCATCTTACATACTCATACATAAGCATAATTAACAACTTTTCACGAAAACATCATTCTTTACCTATTGAATAATCATTACATTTTTCATACCTTCAAAATTAAACAGTAACATTTTACTGTGAGGGGTAGAAGACAGAAATATTCATTTTTCATAAAACGTTAAAATGACATAAAACGTGAAGAGACATCACACATAACAAATTACAATACCTAAAGAAGACATTGTAGACGAAATTTGAAGAGGAGAACATCTTTTTACATTTACCAAAAAAAACTGAATTCATACCTTGAAGTTTCTTCTCGAAATTCTTGAATTCGATCAACGAAACAAGACTTCTCTCCTTTTTTTTTTTTTTTACAATATGCTCAGAAAATTTCCGTGGAAGAGAAAAAGAAATTTCGTGAGGAAGAGAAGAGGAAGAGAAATGAAAGAATGTCTCAGAAATTTTTGAGAGGCAAAACGTGCGAAGGAGAGAAAATAATGAAAAAGGAAACGTTAAAATTTTTTAAGGCAATAAACACCATTGATGGGAATTCAATTCCCTTCATTAAGTCAGAAAAATTCTGACTGTTGGGGGCGTGACGTGAGGCGTGAGAGGAGAAAAAGAAAATAATGAGAGAACGTCTCAGAACCGAGAAAAATTATTTGAGGAAAGAGCGTAAAATTTTTTTTTTAACATAATGTGTATAATAAAGAGTATTACTCTTCGTTAAGTCAGAAATTTCTGACTATGAAGAAGGTGATTGGCGTGGGAAAGGAGGAGAATAGAAAAGGAAGGTCAAACATCATCAATCTTACCTTAACTTACCTTCTAAAAATAGGAAACCTCTTAATATAATACAAATCTATTCCTTTAATTTCCTTAACTGATAAAAACATTCCATTATTATGCCAATTAATCACATTAATTCACCCAATTAACGTAATTAACTCAGTCATAACTCTGGAGAGATTTCTGCTGACTGTTTGTCAGCCTTGTTCGGCCTGCCGATTTTCCCTCTTCGGCCTGCCGATTTTCCCTCTTCGGCCTTCCGATCTGTCATTAAATGCCATAACTTAAAACATTCACACATCATTGCATCATAAATAATCATATATTTATAATTTCACATGAACACTAGAGCACAACGATTCCATGCGCTCGTCACCTGTCACAAATCTTGACATAAAAAGTTAGTAACATGCACATCACATATCATATCATATAACGTTATTTATTAATAACATTCCTTAATAGCGTTACTAACTTAACGTGGTCCGTTATATAAAATAGGCGGGTGTTACAGAATTGCTCCCCGTTTTGAATCCGTGACCAAATCCCCTGTAAATGCTGATCCTGCCACTGATTTTGCTTCACCATCTGAACAAGAGCTGGGGTCGCCTCCACATGATATACCGAAACTCGATCATAGTCTTCATGATACTGTAGCCCATACTCACTCACTGTCGCATCCCTGCTCTAGTCCTCAAAAGCCAAACAAGCGAGAATCCCTGAAGACTTCCTACTGAGCGAGTCTGCGACCACATTTGCTTTCCCGGGATGATACTGCAACCCAAAATCATAATCCTCCATATATTCTATCCATCTATGCTGCCTCAAATTAAGATCCCTCTGAGTGAACATATACCTCAAACTCTTATGATCAGAGAAGACCTGAAATGACGCTCCATACAAATAACACCTCCAAATCTTCGGCGCGTGAATCACTGTCGCGAGCTCCAAGTCATGAGTAGGATAATTCCGCTCCTGAGGTCGTAGATGTCTCAATCCGTATGCAACCACACGTTCATGCTGCATCAACACGTATCCAAGTTTGTGCCCTGAAGCATCTACTTAAACCTCATACGGCTCGTCACTACTAGGAATAACCAACACTGGAGCTGAAGTCAACCGGTTCTTCAATTCCTGAAAAGCAAGCTCACAGTCTTTATCCCACTCAAACCTGACATTTTTCTTGATCAATCTCGTCAACGGAGCTGCAATCTTCAAAAAATCCTTTACAAATTTCCTGTAATAACCAGCAAGACTTAAGAAGCTATGAATTTTTGCTACATTTCTTGGTCGTTCCCACTCCACTGTGGCTCCAATCTTGGACAGATCTACAGAAATACCATGCTTTAAGATGACATGACCTAAATTCTTGACCTCAGTCAACCAAAACTTGCACTTTTCCCTCTTGGCATACAATTGGTGCTCCCACAAAGTCTGAAGCACGATTTAGAGATGATGCTCATGCTCCTCCCCAGTCTTAGAATACACTAGAATGTCATCGATGAACACGATCACGAACTGATCCAGATACGACCTGAATATCCTGTTCATCAAATCCATAAAAGCTGCCGGAGCATTCGTCAACCCAAACAACATAACCAGAAACTCAAAATGCCCATACCAAGTCCTAAAAGCTGTCTTGGGAATATCCTCTTCCTTAATCCTGAGCTGATGGTAACCCAACCGCAAATCAATCTTTGAGAAGTACCGCGAACCTCCCAACTGATCAAACAACTCATCGATCCTAGGCAAGGGATACTTATTCCTCACTATGACATGATTCAGCTGCCAATAATCTACACACAACCTGAGAGTCCCATCATGTTTCTTAGTAAACAAAACTGGCGCTCCCCACGGAGATGTGCTATTCTGAATATACCCTTTATCAGCAAGCTCTTGAAGTTGCTTTCTCAATTCTTTCATTTCTGCCAGTGCCATCCGATAAGGTGCTATAGAAATCAGTGCTGTCCCCAGAAACAACTCAATTCCAAACTCGATTTCTTGATGCGGTGGTAATCCTGGCAACTCATCAGGGAAGACATCCTCGAACTCATCAACCACCAGAATTGCTGCACTTCATCTCAAAGCATAGGGCTCGCAATCTAGATTCGCAAGAAAAGCACAACAAACCAGATTCCTTCGCCCTCCTAGACACGACTTTATGAGACGCTCACTCATTAACCAATCACCACCACCCTGGTAAGTGATCATCGTCCCCCTATTAGACACTAGGGTTACTTTTCTAAGTTGGCAGTCCACGACTGCATTATACCTGGACAACCAGTCCATCCCTAGAATTACATCATATGAGCTCATGGGGAGTATAATCAAATCACTTTTCAAAATCTCATCCCCAATCTTTATTTTACAAGATTTACATATACAATTCACACACACCCGCCCCAAGAGAGAAGTTATGACTAGGGGTTCATTAAACTCTTCTATCTCTAATCCCAAGGTATGTACAAAAGAACTCAAAATGAGAGAATGAGAGGCACCTGTATCAAATAAAACGTGAGCTAAGGATTGAGAAACTAAGATCGTACCATCGATAACCACGTTACTGGTATGAGAATCTAAACCTCCAGATGCCATTGCATGAACCTACACTGGTGCCTTTCCTTTTCCTCTACCAACATTGCTAGGTCCTGGATTATTCTGCCGATGTTGCTGAGACGGAGACGACTGCACACTAACTGCACTCGGTGCTCGATACTGAGGGACGCTGCACTGGAAATGTTGTGGCTGTTGCCCTTGTGCCGGATACGAAAACTGTTGAGGAGAGAACTGAGGATATTGTAACTGCGGATAATGTTGAGGTGGAGGTAGGGTCTGGGGCTAAAACTGATGACTAGCATCTTCTCCGGTCTGAGATCCAAGACGAGCACTCCTAATCAGGCAATTCCTCTTGATGTGTCCGACTGCTAACAAAAATGACAATGGAAGCTGTAGGGATTGCTGCGCCCGCTACCAGACGAACTGCTGCTACCACTGTTTGCGCCACCCTGCTTGTTCTTCCCCGGAGTTGGACGGCTACTGGTGCTCTTCCTACCGCTCCTTTGGGATCCTTCTAAAGCCTTTGCTCCATCCTCACAATACTGCGCATAATCATTCTCTACTGATATTGCTGATGACATAAGCTCTCCAAAACTCCTAAGTCACAGAGCTGTTGGAAACAAAGTGCGCAGTAGAATTTTAAAAATTTTCATTAGAGTAATTTCCAAAACACAAGTTTGACAAGTTATATGCATAAATTAAACAGATCTTACTAACCTCAGTGTGCTGAAGAACCTCCGCAATCCGTGTAGAGAAGTAACGTTCTAGAAGAGCCTCAACCAACTAGTCTTCTTTGCTATTCTCTATCCACAACCGAAGTGAGTGTGGGGTCACACGTACAGCTCTTCCACCGATGACTCTCTTTCCAACCAACAGAGAGAACCCAAAGCTAGTGCTCGTGATTTGTGAACAAAAGCTCTCAAGGAGTTTTTCAAATGCTCTCTGGAAGAGTATCACTCTTAATTTCTCCAATTGATCTGAGTAAATCATAAGACTCACTCCATTTTTTATACCTATTGGTCCTGGGGTCAGTCCATATCAGATTAGGTCTCAAAAACTCGAAACAAAATCAAGTTCGGATCAATATCTGATAAGATCCGCGTGAAAAACGCGTATTCTTATCTCCACTGATCGACAGACCGAACATTCTAATCGGCAGGCCAAACAGGCCAGTTCGGCAGGCCGAACACGTCATCTGGCAGGCCGAACTCCCGAGAAAAAATCTCCGCGAATCTTTTATTTTCCACCCGAGATTCTAAAGGATAAAGTCTTAGTTTTGATTCAAATAACCCAGTAGAGAAGATATCTGATCAAAACAAACTTTATCAAGATAATCTCTAAGAAAATAAATCAATTCATAATAATTCTACAAGTTTATCTTGATCTAATTTATCTAAAATTAAATCAACCGATAAATAGACAAGAATTATCTGATCATAATAATTCAACAAGTTTATCTTGAACTAATTTCTTACAAAATTAATTTAACCAATAAACAGACATGAATTATTTGATTCTTACAAATTTTAAACCCATCTGATAAATCCGACATAAGTCACCAATTATTGAAAAAGCACGCCATGTCGTTACAGGACTTTGTGAGCTAGCAAAGGGGACCAGAATGGACCTATAAAGTTCAAGCTCATGATAATTATGAAACCCAATATCCCAGATATACATTTCACAATTATCAACTCCAACGCTACTCCACTAAAAGCTTGGAGCTGCACTCTTGAACTTTATAGAATTACGAAGCTCGTGTAGCTAAGTCTCCATGACATATCATAGTGCATCGTATCCCCATATGAAAATCCATAATCGGCTTAAGGACAAGTTCTGTCTTACCTTCCCGTTTATTTTTATTTTACGTTCCATTGTCTCACCATTGGAAAACTTACCATCCAAAGATAGTATACCATTCGGTTACACCTATGTATCCAAATGGTTGAGCGCTCCAGTTTTTCAATTACAGGACAACGCATATAAGAGGATATCATTACTCCTAAAGAGGAGCTATGGATTCCATATCTATGAATAACAAGTCTATGCTATCAAGAGTCATGCCTCCAACGTACCGGCATGCATACCACTATAGAGATGTGGGAGTCACCCATTGGTACATCAAAAGACACAAGTCAAGACAACGGGCCCATTATTCATCTCAGGATTAAGATACAATACAAATGACTGTCTAAAGTGATTGATTTGCCAAGACTGAATTATTAATCCAAATCAATTCACTTTATGTCCCGATCCAACATGTCGTCACCTATGACAACGCACCAATGTTTCTATTCACGGAGTCCAACTCTGATGGCCAAGACAAACCATCTCCCAAAAGGGATATAGACAACATAACAATCTTTACATGAATAAAGCGTCCAACTTTATTCCCTCGATTGCGGATGATATGTTTTAGACCGTCACCTTAAGAATCGTGTCTTCCGCATAGTCATCCCATCATATGCCCAATTCTTAAGGTTTAGAATGACTGTCTCAGACTATTGTTTGCTTATCATACATTCAACAAATATGAACGTAAAGAGGACAAGATTTGGTATATATAAATGAATAAATTCTTTATTGATAAAAATGTCTCCAAAAATGTATTACATTTTTACTCCTTAGGGCATACATGTCTAACAATCTCCCACTTGCACTAAGTGAGTAAATACAGCAAATTTTGCATCCCCATAGTTTCCACATGCCTCTCGAAGACTCTCCCAGTAAGTGTCTTCGTAAATGGATCAGCTAAATTATCCTCTGACGCGATCTTGCACACCGTGACATGCCCGCCCTCAACGAAGTCCTTTATCACATGATACTTTCGATCAATATGCTTACTCTTCTTGTTAAATCTTGGTTCCTTAGCATTAGCTGCCGTCGCACTGTTATCACAGTACAGTGATACTGCTTTATCCATACCAGGAACTACCTCAAGATCCCCAAGGAACTTGCGGAGCCACATGCTTCTTTCGAATCATCACTAGCCGCCACATACTTGGCCTCCATCATTGAATCCAAGTGCAATCTTGCTTCGCACTTCTCCAACTGATGGCACCGCCACCCAGAGTAAACACAAACCCCGAAGTCGATTTCTGAGAATCCAGACAGGATTGAAAATCCAAATCAGTGTATCCTAGAGGAGTTAAATCCTTACCCGAATACACAAGCATATACCCTCGAGTCCTTCTCAGGTACTTAAACATATGCTTTACCGCAACCCAATGGTTCGGTCCTGGATCCGCCTAAAATCGACTTACAATCCAGACCGCATAGCTAATATCCGGCCATGTGCAAAGCATGGCATACAGGAGACTACCCACTGCCGAAGCATAAGGCACCTTCTTCATGTATTCTCTTTCTTCATAAGACTTTGGAGAGTCTTTCTTAGAAAGAGTAATTCCAGACCTAGATGGTTGCCCACCTTTCTTGGAATCTCGCATTGCAAACCTTTTGAGAATTTTATCTATGTAGCCGGCCTGTGACAAAGCTATCGTTTTGTTCTTCCTATCCCGAAAGATCTGGATACCGAGAACAAAATTAGCCTCACCCAAGTCCTTCATATCAAACTGCTTGGTCAACCATAATTTGACCGATGACAATGCCCCAAGGTCATTGCCAATTAGCAGAATGTCATCTACATAGAGCAGTAGAAAAACCACCTTCCCATCCTTTATGTGTTTGTAAACACGTGATTCATCCACATTTTGTGAGAACCCATAAGTTTTGATCACTTGATCAAATCTTATGTTCCAAGAACGAGAAGCCTGCCTAAGTCCATAAATAGACTTTAGCAGCTTACAAACTTTACCCTCTTGACCCGCGACCTTGAACCCGTCTGGTTGTTTCATATAAATGGACTCATCAAGATAGCCATTCAGAAAAGCCGTCTTGACATCCATCTGCCAAATCTCGTAATTGAGAGCGGCAGCTATGGACAAGGGAATCCGGATGGACTTAAGCATGGCTACAGGCGAAAAGGTTTCCTCATATTCGATTCCTTCCTTTTGCGTATAACCCTTAGCTACCAGTCTAGCCTTAAAGGTTTCGACCTTTCCATCCACTCCTCTTTTCCTCTTGTAGATCCATTTACACCTTATGGGTTTTACCCCTTCGGGAAGATCCACAAGCTCCCAGACCTGATTAGTCTCCATAGACTTCATCTCTATGTTCATGGCCTCTGTCTAGAGTCTTGAATCAACATCCTCCATAGCTTCTGCGTAAGTATAAGGATCCCTATCATGTTCATCCAATTCAGCCAAGAAGACCTCCCCATTGAACATATACCTCTCAGATTGACGCCCGATCCTCCCACTACGCCGAAGCCCCTAAGATTGTTGTTCAGGTTTGTTTGGTTTTTCTACATTGATCGGAATGGTTTCATTCGGAACCTCTGGAGTGAACTGATCTCCCCTTAACTCCTCAAGCACCACTTTGCTTCGAGGTTTAAAGTCGTCCATGTAACTCTCCTCAAGGAAAGTTGAATTTGTTGAAATCACGACTTTATTTTCCTTAGGGTTATAAAAATAACCCCCTTTAGTACCTTTTGGATATCCTATGAACACGCAAACTTCCGAACGTGCTTCCAACTTATTCGGATCCTTAAACAGGACATGAGCTGGACATCCCCATATGCGAATATGGTTTAAGGATGTCTTTCGTCTTGTCCACAACTTGTGAGGAGTTTTAGGGACTGATTTTGAAGGCACATTGTTCAAAAGATAACATGTGGTTTGTAGTGCATATCCCCAAAAGGATAAAGGCAATGATGAATAATTCATCATGGACCGAATCATGTCCAACAAAGTCCTATTCCTTCTCTCCGCTATGCCATTCTGCTGCGGAGTGCCCGGCGCAGTCAAATGGGATAAAATCCCATTCTCTAACAAGTGTCCCAAGAACTCATCAGAAAGGTATTCCCCACCTCGATCAAATCAAAGTGCCTTTATGGGTTTACCCAATTGCTTTTCCACTTCAGCCTGAAACTCCCTGAACTTATCATAAGTTTCGCTTTTGTGGTGCATTAGGTACACATACCCATATCTTGAGTAATGGTCAATAAAAGTGACAAAGTACTCATACCCTCCTTGTGCCCGGATGTTCATTGGTCCGTAAACATCACTATGCACAAGTTCTAGAACCCCTTCAGTCCTATTGCCCTTAGACCCGTATGGTCTTTTGGTCATTTTACCCTCCAAACAAGATTCACATTGAGGTATAGATTCCACCTTTAAGTGACTTAAAGGTCCATCCCTTACCAATCTTTGAATCCTATTCAGGTTAATATGGCCAAGGCGCAAATGCCAAAGATAAGTCTTATTAGAGTGAGAAGTTTTAAGCCTTTTTGAGTCATTATCATTTATCTCAGCATTAAGCAATAAGTCCATCTTAGGTTTGATAAAATATAGATTATTTTGCATCCATCTAGAACAGATAAAAGATTTGTTTTTACGAATCACCACTTTTTCGTTAAAAGATACCACATAGGAGTCTTTAAATAAAGAAGATACAAAAATTAAATTCCTTTTAAATTTAGGAACATAAAAACAGTCTCGCAAAAATAAATTCCTATAATTATCAAAATAAAGATGGACATCTCCCACTGCTTCCGCTGAGACCAAGGATCCATCGCCCATCCGAAGCGTTAAGTCTTCACGTAGTAGACTTCTCGTTTCTTTGAATCCCTGCAGAGAAACACAAACATGATTAGTTGCACCGAAATTTATGACCCATATGTCACTAGATTCCTCAACCAAACAAGTTTCTAAATATAGAAGATCACACCCACTTCCCTTGGAAAGGAAGTCCTTGCAATGCTTCTTTATATGCCAGACCTTACCACAGAAGAAGCACTTAAGCTTCTTTGGGTTCTTCTTCTTCTTCTTCTTGCTCTTTGTAGCAGCAGGAATAGAAGACTTCCCACTCTTGGCCCGTTGCTTCTTTCCATTCCCAGAGTTAGGATTGGAACCAGAAGCAGCTTCCATGTTAGCCTCACCACCAGCAGAAGACTCCCTGATCAGCAGTTCAAATTCCTGTAACTGTTTCATTAGTTCTGTCAAGGTCATATCCCGTCTATTGCTTAAATTAAAAGTAGCTCTAAACGAAATAAATTCCTTAGACAGAGTCTCGAAGACCATAGTCATCTAAGTTTCAGCATCGATGTCGGCTCCATTGGTTTGAGCCTCTGCGAGGTAACCCATGACCAACATCATGTGCTCCTTTACAGATGTCCCCGGTCTCTGTCTACAGTTTAAGAGTTTCCAAAGCGCCCCTTGCCGCTTTGTTATGGCCTGGCCTCCAAACATGTCCTCAAGATTATCCAAGATCTGCTTCGTAGTCTCATAATCCTGATGTTGAGCCTGCAGCACGTTGTTCATGCTAGCCATAACATAGCAGCGGGCCTGATCATTAGCATCTTTCTAGCGATCGTACACTTGGAATTGCTTATTACTTGAGTCTCTCGTAGGCTCGGGAGGACAAGGAGTTGTCAGAACATATTTTAGTTTCTCAAAGGAAAGGACGATGTCCAGGTTCCGTTTCCAATCGTTATAGTTCTCACCGGTTAATTGGTTTTTGTCGAGTATCGATGATAAAGCGTTTTTAGACATTTTCAATCTACAATAAAGAATCATATACCAAACATAAGCAAACATATATAATAATTTAGTAAAGATAAAACAATCATGTAAAAACATACAAATGTGTTTATGTGTCAAAACCTTGAAAATATCACAACCTTACAACGATAATTCCCAACTCAGAATTCAACAAGCTCCTAGGGGAGTCATGCCAAATTCAATCAGGAACATGGATCTGCTCCTGATTAATGTATGCCATCCAGGACCCGTATGGTCCAGCATATACTAATAATCGTTTCTTTGGCCATTAATTTTATTAACAGAGCTCCTAGGGGAGGTTAATAATAAAATTAACGTGAGTGTATAACCATCGTTTCAATATTTTATCCATGATTTATAATCACCACCTAGGGGTGTGCAACCATAAATCATACTAAAATACCTTATCCTTTCAGAGATCCAATCTGGCACATGATAGAAATCCCTTACTAGGGGTCGGGACCACCATGTTCTTCCTATGGACCAACGATGGAGGCCTTAGGTCCTCTCTTCGAAAACCTTCTCCCACTCAATCTTTTGAAGTCAAGGTTTTATTTTAAAATTATGCATGAACAATTTTAATATGAGTGGCACTCCCTGTCCTATATGACATGTCATCAATATACATGGTAAATCATATTATAATGCAGACAAGCAAAGCAATCAAGCAAAGCTACAAGCAAAATAATAATAACCGTAATATTATGGTTCCACCCTAGAGAATAGAAAAATAAGATTACAAGAGAATAATCGAGACATTTTTTGATTCTTCATCATTGAATCCTCAACCTATATCCTTCTTCATGTAATATCCATATTCAAGTCTTCAATCCCGTATGAATCGAATACTTCATATTTTCAGTCATATCCAAATTTAATGTTTCTCAGAATCATCCCAAAAATATAATTAAAACTGTACCGGAAAAATTACACCTTTTCTGGACACCCGGTAGCTCTCGGTCGTCAGGCCGATCTGGGTGATCGGCTTGCCGGTCTTGCTCCATCAGCCTGTCGATCTGAAACATCGGCCTGCCGAACTGAAAGTTTGGCCTGCCGGCAGAGCACCAAAATTTCTACCCCACTGTCGGCCTGCCGGACCATACGTCCGGCCTGCCAATCTGTGACCTTCGGCCTGCCGAATTGTGAGGTCCGGCATGCTGACCGAGCAGAAAAGCCTCAATCCAGAAAATACAATTTTAATGCAATTCATCAATTTTATTTTCAACAATTCAAAAACATAAAATTAGAGACTCAGGAAATACCTGGAGGCGCCATCATCAATGTTCAAGATCCGACTTCTCGTTCCGTCTTCTACGAATAATTATTTATTTACAAAATTCTTGCAAATTAAAAATTAAATAATAATTCCTAGACGGAGATGATAGTTCGCCATCTAATTACAAGAAAAACCTAGATACACATTCTAACCTCTAAGGAACCATAACCGGTATTAATTAATTAATAAATAATTAAACAATGATTTAATCAACCATAATTAATTAATAAACATTCACCCATAATCCATGACAACATATATATTATATAGAAACCTAGAGTGCCATCTCTCTATAAAATTCAATTCAAGCATAGGAGAGATTAAGATCACAAAATTTATGCATATAACATGATCACAAACTTGCAAATTTATGTAAAAAACCTCGGCTCTGATAACAATTGTTGGAAACAAAGTGCGCAGCGAAATTTTAAAAATTTTCATCAGAGTAATTTCCAAAACACAAGTTTGACATGTTATATGTATAAATTAAAGAGATCTTACTAACCTCAGTGTGCCGAAGAACCTCCGCAATCCGCGTAGAGAAGTAACGTTCCAGAAGAGCCTCAATCAACTGGTCTTCTTTGCTATTCTCTATCAACAACTAGAGTGAGTGTGGGCTCACACGTACAGCTCTTCCAACGATGACTCTCCTTCCAACCAACAGAGAGAACCCAAAGCTAATGCTCGTGATTTGTGAACAAAAGCTCTCAGGGAGTTTTTCAGATGCTCGCTAGAACAATATCACTCTTAATCTCTCCAATTGATCTGAGTAAATCATGAGACTCACTCCCTTTTTTATACCTATTGGTCCTGGGGTCAGTCCATATCATATTAGGTCTCAAAAACTCAAAACAGAATCAAGTTCGGATCAATATCTGATAAGATCCGCGTGAAAAACGCATAATCTTATATCCGCTGATCGGCAGGCCGAACAGGCCAGTTCGACAGGCCGAACATGTCATCCGACAGGCCGAACTCCCGAGAAAAAATCTCCGCGAATCTTTTATTTTCCACCCGAGATTCTAAAGGATAAAGTCTCAGTTTTGATTCAAATAACCCAATAGAGAAGATATCTGATCAAAACAAACTTTATCAAGATAATCTCTAAGAAAATAAATCAATTCACAATAATTCTACAAGTTTATCTTGATCTAATTTATCTAAAATTAAATCAACCGATAAACAGACAAGAATTATCTGATCACAATAATTCAACAAGTTTATCTTGAACTAATTTCTTACAAAATTAATTTAACCAATAAACAGACATGAATTATTTGATTCTTACAAATTTTAAACCGATCTGATAAATTCGACATAAGTCACCAATTATTGGAAAAGCACGCCGTGTCGTTACAGGACTTTGTGAGCTAGCAAAGGGGACCAAAATGGACCTATAAAGTTCAAGCTCATGATAATTATGAAACCCAATATCCTAGATATACATTTCACAATGATCAACTCCAACGCTACTCCACTAAAAGCTTGGAGCTGCACTCTCGAACTTTATAGAATTACGAAGCTCGTGTAGTTAAGTCTCTATGACATATTATAGTGCATCGTATCCCCATATGATAATCCATAATTGGCTTAAGGACAAGTGCTGTCTTACCTTCCCGATTGTTTTTATCTTACGTTCCATTGTTTCACCATTAGAAAACTTACCATCCAAAGATAGTATACCATTCGGTTACACCTATGTATCCAAATGGTTGAGCGCTCCAGTTTTCCAATTACAGGACAACGCATATAAGAGGATATCATTACTCCTAAAGAGGAGCTATGGATTCCATATCTATGAATAACAAGTCTACGCTATCAAGAGTCATGCCTCCAACGTACCACATGCATACCACTATAGAGATGTAGGAGTCTCCCATTGGTACATCAAAAGACACAAGTCGAGACAACGGGCCCATTATTCATCTCAGGATTAAGATACAATACAAATGACTGTCTAAAGTGATTGATTTGCCAAGATAGAATTATTAATCCAAATCAATTCACTTTATGTCCCGATCCAACACGTCGTCACCTATGACAATGCGCCAATGTTTCTATTCATGGAGTCCAACTCCGATGGCCAAGACAAACCATCTCCCAAAAGGGATGTAGACAACATAACAATCTTTACATGAATAAAGCGCCCAACTTTATTCCCTCGATTGCGGATCATATTTTTTAGACCGTCACCTTAAGAATCGTGTCTTCCGCATAGTCATCCCATCATATGCCGAATTCTTAAGGTTTAGACTGACAGTCTCAGACTATTGTTTGCTTATCATACATTCAACAAATATGAACATAAAGAGGACAAGATTTGGTATATATATAAATGAATAAATTCTTTATTGATAAAAATGTCTCCAAAAACGTATTACATTTTTACTCCTTAGGGCATACATGTCTAACAAGAGCAACCACCTGTCGCCGAATAGGAGCCTTGAGTCCTTCCTGAAACTTAATGCACTTCTCGCGTTCCGATGCCACTGCTGATGGAGCAAACTTGCCCAACTCATTAAACCTTGCCTCATACCCCCGAACTGACAAATCATCCTGCTACAACCTGTAGAACTCAGCTGCCTTCTGATCTCTATACCCCTATGAAAATTACCAATCATAGAACAGCTCCTCGAATCTGCCCCAACTGATATCGCCACCGCGTTCCAAACGCTTAGCTTGTTTCCACCAAGTATTAGCACCACCCTCGAGCTTATATGCAGCAAATTCAACACGACACTCATTAGGCACACCAAGGGTATCCAAATGCTTCACGATCGAATCTAACAAATATTCTGCCAACTACGGATCCCCATTACCATCAAAAGTCAGAATAGACGCACGCCGAAATTCCTTAAAATATGTATGCCGACGACCAACATCAGAATCCTCCGGTCTAGCCCTGGCTGCCATCTGCCAGAAAGCCGCAAACATAGACCTCATCATGCCCTCATCATTTCTGAACTCGGTGTCAGCTGTCGAACGACATCTAGGTGTCATTCTCTCACTTCTGAAAACAAAATTTTGGACTATCAAAGGTATTTCATTGTCATACCTATGTGTGCATAATTCCCAAGGTTCATAACCTTGAGCTTTGATACCATTCTGTCACGCCCCAAAGTACGGGAGGTGATGTGGCAGATTATCTGAATTAATTAAAAGGAGAATTAATTAAAATCAAGAATTTTAGGGGTTAAATTAATTATAAAAATGTGAAAGTTTCAAAACAACATTGTATAAAAGAGTTCATAACACTAAGTGAATAATAAAATAATAAAATGATAAAGAACTGCGAGTATGGGTCCCACTGACCCACAACTTGTGCACACACATAGTACTGACAATGGAGCAATACAACCACAGTCCAAGCATACAGAAAGTTAAAAACATTACTTGTCTTGTTCAATTAATACAAATAACCTACTAATTCTTCTGCTGCTCTTGAGTTCTGTACGTTGAGTCCTCGCTGAACCTAAAAGGGAATCCACCTAGAGGGGGAAGTTTAAAAACAAACAAAATGTGAGTGAAAGGCTCAGTAGGACTATATTTTATTAAATCATTTAATATAAAGAAAAATCTCACTATTCAGGGAATTATTTAATAGAAACTTTGAATAAATAAATTTAAATAAAACCGTTCTTACCCAAAACAGTTTATTCGGTCGACTAGAAACATCATTTTCATTTTCTAGGCAAACCATAAGGATGTCAACATCGTAGTGGCCCAGCTGGGTTTCGGGACCTGCCCCCAAGGTCGATCGCTATATGACCCAATCTCTGATATGGCATCATGCCCTTATATTCATTTCTTTTATAATACAAAATCCATTTACCAGATATTCTCATTAACATTCATTATGAAGTTCACTTCAATTCACTGTTTATAAAAATAACCGATAAAATCTCATTTTTCAATCAATCGTTGAAAACATTTTTAGAGAAACCCTTTTTAAAGCCAAATCATTTTGAAAGTGGGTTACCAAGAAAAGGGTAGAAATTCTACCTCGATACTCATGTTGGTGCCCCACACCGTAATCCCGACCCGCTATTCGTTAGCTCCGCGGAACCATGAGCGATCCTAGATACACATTAAGTCGATCAATATCTAGTATGAGACATTCTATGTTACTAAACCATTTCATGATGTCCTAGTGTGCCATTTGTATCTTTAAAATCATTTTACAAGGTTGGAATTTCAATCGAGGTTCAAAACAGTGAAAACGGGTGAAAAATCACAAAATTTCCCATGCTCTGCCGGCCTGCCGGACTCCCTGCTTCGGCCGGCTGAACTGTGCAGTTCGGCCTGTCGAAAATCTGGTCCGGTTGGCTAGACATTTCCCAGGTTTGGCTTGCCAGACAGATAAACTTCAGCCTGTCGATCCTTTGAATCTGGCCTACCAAACACGTAGTTCAGCCTGCCGAACTGGAAAAATCCAGAAATTCCAGCCACGGGTTTTGATTCTCCCAAAATCTAAATCTTGATTTTAACCTATTTTTTTCAAATCTCAGGCATGGAAAACAATCATTGATGGTAGAAAAACATGCTAGAACACTTGAACTCATTTAAACAAGATTTGAACTCAAAAATCCCAATAATCCAAAAATGGGAGAAAATGAGGAAAAATGAAAAATCTTGAATCCAATCCATTTTTCTTCAATCTAAGCTTGGATTCTAGGTGTTCTAAGTTCCTGTAACTCAAATCAAGGATTTTCTAAGCTCAAACAAACTTGGATTTCAAAAATGCACGAAAATTGAAAATTTTGAAAAAGTTTAGAAATTTCAAAACTAACCTCGAATCGAAGCTTCAACCCGCGTTCTTGGTTTCCAAATCACGTTCCCGAGGCTTCCTCCTTGCTAACCCGAAGCTTTGATTCGAATTTTGATTCAAAAATTTGAGAGAGAAATGAGAGAGAATGAGAGAAACCGAGAGAGCGAGTGAGAGACAGATTACACGGGCGAGAGAGAGAGCAGAGAGAATGAGAGGAAGAGAGTGAGAGAGAGAATAAATAGAGAGAAACGGTGGGCGATTTTACTGTGTGAAAATCATGTGCTACCCACGGTTTTGTAAAACGGAAATATTTTTTTAACATTTTACAAACGGTTGTGCTTCAAAACTCAAAACAACATTTTAAAACCATAAGAAATCATTAGAATTTATTAAATTAACAAAAAAACATAAAATTCAAAATTTAATCAAATGATCAAATTAACGTTGATACATTAATTATTGCACACTAATTCATCTTTTTACATTATAATAACATTGAATTAATTTCGGGGCGTTACAATACTTGTAGCAACGGATGTTATGTTTAAACAAGTTAAATGTTTCACAACGGGTTTGTTTGGCACAACTTTTGTTTGTAATTTTCGTTAATAGAAGAAGAGAAGCAAAAGTTATAGCCTTTCGACAAGTGTTTAGAACCATATTTTTAAAAGTACGTAAATGCGTCAAAGTGGTTTTAAATTTTTTTTAACAAGTGACAAAAATGTTATATTAAATTTTATTACGTATTCTTAATACTTTGATACAAGTTTCAAAGTCAAAAATCATATTTTGTAGCTTTGACTGAAAGAACTTCTAAAAAAAAAAGCGATCTAACAAACTATTGAAACTTTTCAAAACACACAAACAATATGAACAAAAAAGTTACATGTGTCAAATTGGTCAGGGTCCTTGACTAAAGACTATTCCGAAAATTTTTCTATTATGTTAACATCCAATATTTAGCGTGCTGGAAAGGAAAAAAATCATTTAAGTGTAGCTGTCCATTATTTAGACACTCAATTTATATTACAAAAAGAAATTATTGATTTTAGAATTATTAATCAGAAAAATAATATTGGCAATATTGTTAAGCGAATTGTAAGTACTATAGAAGATTTTCGCATAAGCAATTGTAAATCTCAATCACGCTAGATAATGCTTTAGCTCATACATGGGCAATTCGTTTGTTCGAGAGTAAAATGATTGCATATAATGATGGAGATTTTCTACATCAACAGTGATGCAGAAAAAGGATTGAAATATTTTAATATATTAAATTAAGGTTTCATCTATCTTTTAGGATTTATTTAAATTCATGTTCATATATTAGGAATATTTAAAGCTAGCTAAACCATTTTTGATAGTTTAGATGTCTACAAGTGCATTAGTGATCGTAATTCTTATTCAATGTTGATCGATGGAAAAATTATTGGCTATTTGTTTTCTCCCTCTTGAGTTCTTATTCTCTCTATGATTCCTTTTTTCTTTTTTCCCCTCTTGTGGCTCTAATTCTATTGCTCGTATGATTCTATATCTCTTCTTGATTTTATTCGCTTCACTGTCTAGGTTCGGTTTTTCCATCGCCGGTCCCTCTTCAATTCAATCCTACGTCCAATAGTGTGTACGTAATATAATCAATCTCATTGTCAAATCAAGTATTAATACAGTAAGTAAAAGAATTAATAATATTCGAAATGCCCTTTCTTCGATTAGTAATTCAAACAACCGCATTACCGACTTAAGAGTTAATGTATAGCAGAAAATGTGAAGCGTCAATTTAACATTCTCATCAGGTAGAATTCAACTTATTTGATGTTGAAGCTTGGAATAAATTATAGTAATGTTATTATTGTATTTTACCACACAAAAATGGTCCTACAATGTTGCTAGATTCTACTTGGGCAATTGTATAAAGATTTGTAAACTTTTCGGAAGTTTTTTATGATTCTACTGTTTTATTATGTAAGGTATGTTATCCTATTTTTCTATTGGTGTTGCCTCAAATTACTAAAATTATTACCTTCTTCAACATACATAAAAAGAATTAATTATTTAAACCCATAGTAGAAGTGATGAAAATGAAACTTGAGAAATATTAGTCTAGAATTCCTATTTTGTATTTTTCTTGCTTTTATTATGAATCCTACATGGTCTTGTAAACATTACTTCTCATATTAGGGCCCATTACACTGTATATTGGCCTCCTCAAATCACTAACGTACGTGAAAAGTTGAATGATACAAGAACTATTAGAATTAAAATACGAAACACAGCGGAAACAACGGATCGTTGATAAACAAAATTTTTAAAAAACTTTATTCATCGAGAATAGATATATAATTTTAATTAATAATAGAAAGCTTTGAAAATTTTTACCAACCTTTTGAAGACTATCAGGGCATCCTAGTTTTCCTCTTTGACACCATGATCTTCCAAGCCAAGCCTCCACACTAATGAAAGGACGAGTGGGCATCAAACTGCAATAATGAATTTTCCTCACACTTTTCTGAATCTGCTATGTACTCAACACATGAGATAGCAGATTTTTTTTTTAAGAGAAGAACTCTCAGTTTTTCTCTCTGTGAAAGTTACGTGAATGATCGATCTGTAGAGATAACAGTTATCTCTATCTTTTTATATCTGAGCAATTAGTTATTTTTTAATTAATTTTTAATTTGAAATAACTACCATATTAGATATATAGGAAAGGGATATACTCTGTATTCCTTATCCCTTTGTTATGCTAAAAACGAATAAAAAAAATAATGTAACCTTTTAATATATATATATATATATAAAAGAGTTACGTTTACGTAAACAAGTCGTAAAATTATTTTTTTTTAACTTTAATGAATCACGTGATTTAGAGATGCAACAATGGACCGAGGCTCGTGGGCCGGCCCGAGCCCGTCCTGATACAGTGATGGGCCGGGCCGTGCTGTTCACGGCCCGGCACAGCCCATAAATACTTGTGGGCTTGGCCGGGCCAATATATGTTGGCCCATGGGCCGGCTCGGCACGGCCCACGGAAAATCATGGGCCGGGTTGGGCTGGGCTGGGCCTGGGCCGGCCCGGTCCTTCTAGGCCCACAATGGGCCGGCCCATCCCGGCCCGTCTAGGCCCACAATGGGCCAGCCCACCGGCCCAGGTTGGGCCGGCCCATCTAGGCCCACAATGGGCCGGCCCATCCCGGCCCACAATGGGCCAGCCCATCGGCCCAAGTTGGGCTGGCCCATCTAGGCCCATACAGGGCTACAATGGGCCCATTATGGCCCAATTTCATATATATATATATATATATAAAAGAGTTACGTTTACGTAAACAAGTCGTAAAATTTTTTTTTTTTAACTTTAACAAATCACGTGATTTAGAGATGCAACAATGGACCGAGGCTCGTGGGCCGGCCCGAGCCCGTCCTGATACAGTGATGGGCCGGGCCGTGCTGTTCACGGCCCGGCACGGCCCATAAATACTTGTGGGCTTGGCCGGGCCAATATATGTTGGCCCATGGGCCGGCCCACGGAAAATCATGGGCCGGGTTGGGCTGGGCTGGGCTGGCCCGGTCCTTCTAGGCCCACAATGGGCCGGCCCATCCTGGCCCGTCTAGGCCCACAATGGGCCAGCCCACCGGCCCAGGTTGGGCCGGCCCATCTAGGCCCACAATGGGCCGGCCCACAATAGGCCAGCCCATCGGCCCAAGTTGGGCTGGCCCATCCCATTGTGGCCCAATTTCATATATATATATATATATATATATTTAGATATATTTTTTCATGTTCATTCACGGGTGAACATGGTTGAGTATGGCCTTCCCTAGTAAGTCATGTAAGGCTCATTGTAAGTCATGTATTGTCACATCAAAAGACTATACATTTAATATATATATTATTTAATACATATAAGAATTAAATATTATATAATATATATACATGCCATATTCACCCGTGAATGAATAATTGAATATGCCATGACATTTTCCCAATACAATCATATCACAATACGTCTGCCAATTTCTTTTTCTTCTCTTTTCATTTATTTTTATTTTTTTTATTTTTTCCTTGTAGGCATGCTTTGCTTTTGAGAAGTGAAGTTGAGAATCAGATGCTGAATCTATAGGTTATGTATTATCACATCAAAATACTATACATTTAATATATATATTATTTAATACATGTAAGAATTAAATATTATATAATATATATACATGCCATATTCACCCGTGAGTGAACATAGCATTAGATCCCCCATGCACATCACGTTGCAATAGGCCTAACAAGCTCTTTTTCTTTTCTTTGCATTTTAAATTTTTTTTTCTTGTAGGCATTGTTAGTATGTGTGGAACTTAATTATTACCCTGACGCAGATTGCCCCTACGCAGAGGTTGTACGCAGATCGACCTTCGCAGTAAGGTCGACGAGGGGGTTGGAAGGGGGGTGGTAAATCCCCCTCCCGGGGGTTGTAGGGGGCGGAGCCCCCTGGGCAAAAATTTTATATGCAAGTTTATTTTACATAGGGGCAATTTAGGTTTTTTACATAAGGCATGCTTTACTTTGGAGAAGCAAAGCTAAGAATCAGATATTGAGTTTATAGGTCATGTATTATCACATCAAAATACTATACATTTAATATATATATATTATTTAATACATATAAGAATTAAATATTATATAATTTATGCATGCTATATTCACCCGTGAGTGAACATGGCATTAGATTCCCCTATGCAATTATAAAGGAGCAGGCCTAACATAGAGGCTCAGAAGGAAGGCCTGCAATGTGCAAAGCTGAGACGTTAAGTCTTCAGCGAATTGTCTAATCAAGTTACACTTGAAAGAAAAAAAATAAAAAAAAAAGATTTAAAAAATAAAAAATAAAAAATAATTTTTTTACCTATAAATAAATGTAAAACATTCACAGAGATACTCATTCAACAAACTTCTAAGATCTTATGTATTGTCTTGTTTTTTAGATTACTTAGAGTTCTTCAGAAAGGAAAAAAAACTTGAAGGTATAATTTATTTCATTTGTTGTTCATTAATTTTGTATTGTTATAAGTTAATTTTATTGTGTAATTATTTTATTTAATTTTTATGTTACGTTAATTTATTGTTATTTTTTATTGAAGCTATGGCATCATCACCTAGAGGGAGAGCCAACATTTCACATTTGGTGATCAACGAAGAAGAACAATTTAATGATCCACTGGAAGAAATTGGAGTTGACTTCTATCTCAAGTTGATGGCTCCTCTGAAGTCACTCGTAAGGGCAAAAGGAAAATTCAACGAACTTCACTAGTTTGGAATTACTTTGATCTCGTAACATGTACAAACGAGCATGGTGCAACAGAAGAGCGCGCAATTTGTAAAGTATGCAAACAAGACTACACAGGTAAATCCTCTTCTGGCACTGGTCACTTAGAGAGGCATCGCAAAAAATGCGAAGCTAAGCATGGTGTAGGTGGTGTTGATTGTCGTCAACAAACACTTCAATTTAGCCCTAATGGTAGTGTTACCAATTGGTCATATGACCAACAAAGAGCAAGAGAATGGCATGTTAGATATTTGGCTAGTGCTCAACAACCAATTAGTCTTGCTGATGATCCAGCCTTTGAGGAGTACATTCAAAATGCCTATAATCCACAATATAGGTGTGTTTCAAGAACTACCACAAGAGCTGACACCATGAAAGTTTTTCATTCAATGAGGGAAAAGTTAGTAACTGAATTTAATTCATTCACTGCATCAGTTGCATGCACATCTGATTTGTGGGAAGGTCGTACCAAAACTAGTTATATCTGTGTAACTGCACATTATGTGGATAAAAATTGGTCTTTTCAAAAAAGATTATTTGCTTTTCGACCAATGCCTTATCCGCATGATGCCAAGGCCATTCATGATGTCATCATGGAAGTTTTTATTTTTATGGCATTAAAGAAAAGGTTTTGAGCATCACATTTGATAATGCATCTGCTAATACTGCTGCTATTAACCTTTTCAAAACAACATTGAGACCACAACATAGCGAAACACTTTTTCACCAAAGATGTGCTTGTCATATTATTAACTTGTGTGTTCAAGATGGCATGAACTTTTTTCAAGGTTATTTGGAAAATATTCGAACGGCCTTGGGTTACATAGCAAGTTCTGGCTCTCGAATTGAAGAGTTTGCTAAGCTTTGCAAAAGAGCAAGCATGAAACCCAGAAAACTTCCAACTGACATAGGACACCGGTGGAATTCAACATATTTGATGCTGAATGCATGCCTACTATACAAAGAGGTCATAACCACGCATTACAACTTGAAGAATCCAACTGAGCTGCTTCAAGAATTTGGTTGGCAAATTGCTTCATGCTTTTACAATTTCTTGAAGGTTTTTTATGAAGCCACTCTCCAACTCTCAGGTGTGTACTATCCCACCTCTCCTCATGCATTACATAAGTTGTACGACATTGCTGCAACCTTCGATATGCATAGAGATTTTGACATGTTTAAGGAATCTGTTGAGTTCATGGAACAAAAATTCAAAAAATATTGGGAGCGTGTTCCACCGTTGTATTGCATAGCTGCTGTATTGGATACGAGAGTTAAATTAGCTGGTGTTGAATATTTGCTTAAGGGTATAGGGGAAAAATTAAGGGTGCATTCTGACATCATAACCATTCAAAATGTGCAAGCAAAAGTTAACAACATATTTACTGCATATAATGAAAAATATGGAGGAGGCCAAACAATATCCCCTACACCTTTAGCAAATACTACTTCTGTACCACATGGTTCTTCATGGGCAAGTATGATTAGCTACACCGGATTTGGTTTCGGTGCATCGTCTACGTCTTCAACACGCAGTGAATTGGAAAACTATCTGGAAACAAATTTTGCGGCATTCATTTTCAATGAGCAAGGTGGTGGTCATGATTTCAATAAGTTTGATCTTTTGTCATTTTGGAGATCACAGTCAAGAACTTTTCCTGTGCTCTCTAAAATGGCTTGTGATATACTAACCATACCAATATCTACAGTTGCAAGTGAACAAGTATTTAGTTGCAGTGGTAGAGTACTTGATGAACGGCGTGCACGTATGAGTGATGATATTCTGGAAGCAGTAATGTGCGTTAAAGATTGCGAGGATGCTCGTAGAAGAAGCCAAGAAGTTCAAGATGATTGGGTTGATGATTTTAAAAATTTCGACATTTCTGATACTCCCACTGGGAGTAATACATTGTAATTAATTATGAACAATATTTTTTTATGTTTTTAGTAATTTTGTAAACATCTAATGTATAATTATCCTGATTGTACTCTTTTTTTCTTACCAAGGTTTTGTCCCATTGGGTTTTCCTTGGAAAGGTTTTTAATGAGGCAATCGTAAATAAAATATCATTTTTTATATTTCCCTTAACTATTCAAACTTTTATATTTATTAACTTGTTTAAAAATTCAAAAATAAAAAAAATTGAAAATTACATGTTTAGATGGGCTGGCCCATTTAAACCCATGATGGACCAAGATGGGCCGGCCCATTTAAGGCCCACGGCACGGCCCGACACGACCCACAGCATGGCCCAACACGGCCCACGGCACGGCCTGACACGACCCATATAAAATTAGCCCGCGGGCCAGGCCGGACCAAGTTATTTTTAATATGGGCCGGCCCGGCCTGGCCCACAGGCCGTGTGGGCCTAAGGAGAATGGGCCAGGCTGGCCCGTTCTTGTAACACTAACGTGATTCGTATAATATATATATATATATATATATATATAAATGTAAACGTTTTCTTTATGTAATATATATATATTAATAAATAATAAAATCTAATATATATATATTAAAAATTAAAAAATAAATTTCATTTATTTAAGAATAGATTTTTAAAAAATAATCAATTAATTAATTAACTAATGCTTAATTAAATGTGACAACATTTATTACATTATATTATTAATATCACATTAATATCTCAAGTACGAAATAATTAATTCAAAATACAATAATTTTAAATTAAATATGTATAATTTATTCTACGCATTAAATCCAATATAATGTCACAGAGGTAGCATTAGAGACCTATGGACCTATAACCCAAGCTCCAATAAATTTGACAATTAATCAAACTCTTTAATTTATTTGCCAAATTTATTAGTTTCAGTGTTACTCCACTAAAAACCTGAAATTAAACTCTTGAGATTATAGTGAAATTACTCAAAGAAAATTAGCGAGTAGTCCATTGATATAATCATTACATATAAGTCAGTCCTCCATAAATAGTTCATCATAAGAGCTAGGTTCAATTTTCATTTACTTCTCTTATCATATCTTTATCCTTGAGTTCCAATAATTCTCTAATGAACAGTTAATTCATAATCTTATTATGAACGAGCGCTCTACTATTCAAACCTCGAATTATCACTCAAGAGAACTATTTTTCTAACTTCCATATGGAAGGAATGGATTCCATATCTGTTTAATATTATTCCCAGCCATTTATTACAATATGTTTCTGAGATGCTAAGTTATGATTTGTATTTATACAAATCTTACCATGTAAGTCAAAAAACACAATGTCATAAATAGGAGTCTAATAAATACTCAGAATTAAGACTGTTAAATATATGATCATTATAGTGATAAATTTGAATACTCTATTTGTAACGGATGATTATTAGAGATTCATAATTTATCTGCTCTAGTCCTATATAATCTCATTATATAAAGTACCTCCAATCCAATGTCTCTACATTAATAGTCCGGATAATGACCATTTCATTCTAAATGAGATTGGACCGTACTTGTAATAATTAATTAAAGTAATATTTAATTAAAGATTCTAAACTTTACTTAATTATTATGGACTATTTAGATTATTATTTATAAATTTTATCCCTAAGCATATAACACTTATATGCTAAATTTATAGTCACATAAATAATCATAGAATTTTCTTGATGTTTATAAAAGTATTTATAATACATATAAGCAATCAAAATAATTATAAATGTCACTTTATTTATTTATTTTCAATATGTACCATGTCACAGCTTTTAGGGCACCAAACCCAACAATCTCCCACTTACCCTAAAGCAGGTGAGACATGTCTCTAAGACCTAGGCCTTCCAAGTGTGGCTCGAAGCTCTTTGCAGGTAACGTCTTGGTGAAAGGGTCAACAAGGTTGTTTTTTGACCCTATCTTCACAACTTTCACATTGCCTCGATGTACTATTTCTCTAATCAAATGATATTTTGTCTCTATATGCTTTCCTCTTTTATGGCTTCTAAGTTCTCTTGAATTTGCCACTGCACCACTGTTGTCACAATACAGTGTGAGTGGTTTATCCATGCTTGGAACGACTTCCAGATCACTTAAGAACTTACGGAGTCAAACAGCTTCTTTAGCTGCTTCACAAGCTACCACATATTCAACTCCATAGTTGAATCAGCGATACATGATTGTTTAGTGCTTCTCCAAACTATGGCTCCACCAACAAAAGTAAACACTAATCCAGACGTAGATTTACATATGTCTTTGTCTGATTGAAAATCAGAATCAGTGTATCCAATGGGAATCAAATTCTAACCGAAATATACTAGCATATAGTTTCTCGTTCTCCTAAGATACTTGAGAATACGTTTAACTGCTACCCAATGATCTAATCCTAGGTTGGATTGATACCAACTGATGATACCCACTGCATAGCAAATGTCAGGTGTTGTACACAACATGGCATACATTAGACTTCCCACTGCAGATGCATAGGGTACCCGTCTCGTGTATTCTTCCTCTTGAGGTGTCTTAGGACACTGCTCTTTCTAAAGATAAACTCTATGACGTATAGGTAAATTACCTTTCTTAGAGTGTTGCATCGAAAATTTGATAAGCACCTTATCGATATACGATGCCTGAGACAGTGCCAACAGTTTGTTCTGGCGATCTCTTATGAGTTGGATTCCAAGAACATAACTAGCTTCTCCCAAATCTTTCATTTGGAATTGGTTGGCGAGCCATTTCTTTACATTTGATAGCATCCCTACATCATTCCCAATGAGTAGGATATCATCTACATAAAGAACCAAGAAGACCACCTTCTTATCTTTGATGTACTTGTATACACAAGGTTCATTAATATTTTGATCGAAACCATAAGACTTGATTGCTTCATCAAATCTTAGGTTTCAAGATCTTGAAGCTTGTTTGAGTCCATAGATAGACCTCTGTAACTTGCAAACTTTTTACTCTTGACCTTTGACAACAAACCCTTCTGGTTGCACCATATTGATGCTTTCTTCAAGATAGCCATTCAAAAAGGTAGTCTTACCATCCATTTGCCTATCTCATTATCAATACATGCAACAATTGATAAAAGAATCTGAATGGACTTAAGCATAGCTACGGGCGAGAAAGTTTCTTCATAGTCAACTCCCTCCTTTTGGGTATAACCCTTTGCCACAGGCCTAGCTTTGAAAGTTTCAACTTTCCCATCCACTCCTCTTTTCTTCTTGTAAATCCATTTGCACCCTATGGGTTTTATCCCTTCAGGTAGATCTACAAGTTCCCAGACTGAATTGGAGTACTTGGACTCCATTTCAATGTTCATTGCCTCTAGCCATTTCTTCTTCTCAGAATCTTCCATTGCATCACGATATGTCAATGGATCATCCTCACAATTATCAAAGATAGCAACATGTGCTTCTCCAATTTCCCTGTAGCGAGCAGGTGGTTTCACAACCCTCTCACTATGTCAAGGTGGTATGACATTTTGATATGGAGATATGGTCTCTTCATTTTGTCCTTCGACAACGGTTGTCGGTTGCGGCCTGATCTGATCAAAAAGTAACTCTTCAAGTACAACTTTGCTACAAGGTTTATAGTTTGTCATATAATCATTCTTGAGAAAAGTGGCATTTGTCGATACAAATACCTTCGTTTCTTGTGGACTATAAAACAAACCTCCCCTTGTTCCCTTTGGGTATCCCACAAATAAGCATACTTCAGAATGTGGTTCCAGCTTCCCAGTCTTGTCTTTCAGCACATGTGCTGGACACCCCCATATACGGATATGTCGCATACTAGGTTTGCGATCATTCCATAATTCTAAAGGTGTTTTTTGAATAGACTTAGGTGAAACTATGTTTGGAAGATCTACTGTAGTTTGTAGTGCATATCCCCAAAATGAAGTGGGTAATGATGAGTAGCTGAGCATGGATCTCACCATATCAAGCAACGTCCTATTTCTTCTCTCTGTAACACCATTTTGTTATGGTGTTTCGAGTGTGGTGAGTTGTGATAGAATACCATGTTCTATCATATAGTCCTTGAATTCAGTATCAAGGTATTCCCCTCCTCGATCAGATCAAAGAGTCTTCACTATCTTTCCTAATTGCTTTTCAACTTCCACTTGGAATTCTTTGAACTTTCCAAAAGTTTCAGATTTCCTTTGCATTAGGTATATGTATCCATACCTCGAATAATAGTCAATAAATGTGATGAAATATTCAGAACCACAATGTGCTTGTACATTCAATGGACCACAGACGTCCGAATGTATTAGCTCAAGTGGTTCCTTGGCGCTTTCGCCTTTTGCAGAGAAAACCCTCTTAGTCATTTTACCTTCAAGATAAGATTTACAAACTGGTAGAGAACTAACTTTTAGTTCTTTTAAAGGACCATCATTTACTAGTCTGTTAATTCTATCAAGGTTAACATGACCTAATCTAAGGTGCCATAGGTATGTTTCATTATTAGAAGAAACCTTTTGCTTCTTGGGTTTTGGTTGTTCAACTTTGAACATTTCGGTTTTGAGTAGTGATTTTTCGTTGGGCCTCAAGGTGTAAAGCCCATTTTCTAGATGCGCAGAACAAATATCCAAACCATTTCTAGAAATATTAACATAATTATTATTAAAAGAAACATTAAACATTTCTTCAAACAACCTGGAAACAGAAATCAAATTTCTACAAAAACTAGGAATGTAATAAACATTGTCCAAAATTAAAAACTTATTTCTAAAATAAAGTTTAACGACTCCTACTGCTCTTGCCGAAACAACCTCTCCCATTCTCACTCTCATCGTTTGTTCCTTGTCGGCAAGCTCCTTTGAAGAACTAAGCATCTGTAAAGAAGAACAAACATGGTTAGTTGCCCCTAAATCAATTATCCAAGATGAAGCATCATCTTCAACTAAACAAGCTTCTAAAACAAGTAAATTTGATTTACCGTTGTTCTTCTTTTCTTTGAGCTCCTGAAGATACTTCTTGCAATTTCTCTTCTGGTGCCTAACTATGTCGTAGTGGAAACATTTTCCTTTGAGCTTCTTTTGCTTTGAGCTCTTGTCGTTGTTGTTTTTGTTCTTCTTAGGTAGCCCTCCACTCTTAGACTTACCACTTCAGTCCTCTTCCTCTTCTTATTCTTTCGAGTAGAAGAGGAGGGTTGAGGTTCTGTAACATTTGCCTCAACATCTTTAGTCTTTTCTTTTGAAATAGACTCGAAGGTTTGTAGCTCATTAAGCAACTCAGTCATATTATATTTCAGCTTGTTCATGAAATAGTTGCTTTTGAACTAAAGGAACGCAGGGGAGAGGGTTTCTAAAATTATCCCCACCTGTGTGGCTTCATCTAGTACTGCCCCGTTCACCTCGGCCTCATGGAGAAAGTTAACCATGTTGAGAACATGTTCTCTGACTGAGACCCTTGCCTTTATCTTGGCGTTCATCACAGTCTTGATGGCTTCATGACGTGCCTTTTTAGAAGGCTTGCCAAATATGTCTTGTAGAGACTGCATTATCTTATAAGCAGTCTTCATGCTTTCGTGCTTCATCCTAAGCACGTCAAACATGCCAGCCAAAGGAAGCAGCGGGCCTTGTTATTTGCCCCAATCCAAAGATCATATGCTTCTCGTACATTACGAGGAGCATTGGCAGCAGGCGATGGAGGACATTCCTCTGTTAGGACAAACTTGTAATTTTTGCAAATTAGTATAATGTACATGTTACTCTTCCACTTGACAAAATTATCTCCGGTTAATTTTTCATTTGAGAGAATAGCGATGATTAGATTAGACATTGTAGCTGTAATAAATAAATAAAATGACATAAATTAAATGGTTGCATAAACATCATAAATATATGTTTTGGAATAGTAAACGTGATGCATGATGCATATGGAAAAACACAAAAAAAATATTTTACTAATTCCCTGATTATTCAATTTTAATAAATAAAGTATCGCCGTGGGGTAGGTTAAATTATTTATAAATTAAATTCAGACATTCTCAATTAATAAATATATTCAAAATATCTCATATTTTTTATGTTTATTAATAACCATTTATTTTGGTCAAGATATAATTAACAATTTAATTATATCTTTACGAGTGTAGCCCACTATTTTAGATTTTAATAACTTAACTCAAAATTGCCGCCATAGAAAAGGTCAATTTTGAAATACATTATAAAATCCTATCTCTTGGAAGCCAACCTTGTTATTGATTTAAATAGACATCCTCTATAGGGAGGACGAAATCATAGTGTCGCGAGGCGCTACCTAAATCTCACGTTCTTGTGCTAATAGTGGAGACCGTAGGTTATATTGTCATATTACCTTCTCCCACTCATTATTTTTAAAGGATGTGTTTTATCTTATAAAACATCATATGTTTTATAATTCTAGTAAATAAAAATAATTTTTAATTACTAGGTTATATTGTGTGTTAATAGAATCTCATCCTATTTACACTTAAATAAATTACCAAATTTTCTAAAAATCTAAATTTATTATGAATAATCTAAGTTACCCAACATTAAACAATTTAAAATTAGATAACTTAAAATTAATATGAATTTTACCAAGTTTTAACTATTAAATCTAAATTCACATTATTCAGTTGATTAGTAAATTAAGATTCTATAAAACCAACCCAATTAATTTAATCTCATTAAATTAATTCTAACCATATTAAATCATTTTATAAACACGTTTATAAAAAAAAATAATATGCATGAACGTGTTATTACAATTATCACATGAAGATAAAGCATGAAAATAAGCAATGGATTTTTGACAGAGTCCTTTTAGATAATTAAAAATTACAACCTAAAAATAAAAAATAAGAGAAGAAAAAAAATTACAGGGGTCTTCTTGTAATTTATACATAATTCCCTGTTTGAATATTGCAGTCTTCAACAAGTGGTTTACTATGTAATAATCTGCTGGGTTATCTCTGAAATTTGATATGCCCAAGTTCTCAACTGGGCTAAGTAACCCAATGGACTTCTTTTCTTCGTCACCCCATGTGCAGCCAACAAGAAAAGTAAAAAGAATTTTTCACCCTCTGTTTAGCATCCCATCTGTCCCAGCCTGGCCACGGCATTCGTGATAGGACAACCTCAAGAACGCTTCCTGAGTCAAAACTACAACCTCATGGACTGCTTCACACAGAAACATTTCCTTCTCATCTTCCTTGTTCCTTTTTATTTTTTAATGGCACGTGGGCCTTCAGGTTGCATAAAAGTGCAATAAATGCATTCCATAGAGTGTATTAATTACAAAGTTCAACTCTTGAACCTTTTTCCTTTTTTTTTTAATAGTAGTCTTTCAATCTGCACACGTCTAGTGCATTAAGGCCATCCTTTTTTTTTTTTGACAATTGCACGTGAAGTGAATTTAATAAGCACAGGTTCTAATTGATGTTATTGAACAAGTCAGGTGCATTTAATGAAGGCAACAGGTAGTCCATGCGCATCCAGTGAAGAAAAGAAAAGAAAAAAATTGAAAGAGAAAAATAATAATAAATTACAAAAAGCTTATACCCTTTTATGGGTTTAAACAGATTTGATCTAATCAAACTGAAAATAAAATTATCAATCCAAAAGGACCATATAATTAATGACCAAAATCCATTGATATGTTGGAAACAAAGTGCGCAACGGAATTTTAAAAAAAATTTCATCAGAGTAATTTCCAAAACACAAGTTTGACATGTTATATATATAAATTAGACAGATCTTACTAACCTTAGTGTGCCGAAGAACCTCCGCAATCCGTGTAGAGAAGTAACGTTCCAGAAGAGCCTCAACCAACTGGTCTTTTTTGCTATTTTCTATCCACAACCGGAGTGAGTGTGGGCTCACACGTACAGCTCTTCCACCGGTGACTCTCCTTCCAACCAACAGAGAGAACCCAAAGCTAGTGTTCGTGATTTGTGAACAAAAGCTCTCAGGGAGTTTTTAGATGCTCACTAGAAGAGTATCACTCTTAATCTCTCAAATTGATCTAAGTAAATCATGAGACTCACTCCCTTTTTATACCTATTGGTCCTAGGGTCAGTCCATATCAGATTAGGTCTCAAAAACTCGAAACAGAATCAAGTTCGGAACAATATCTGATAAGATCCACGTGAAAATGCATAATCTTATCTACCGCTGATCGGCAGGCTGAACATTCTGATCGGCAGGCCGAACAGGCCAGTTCGGCAGGCCGACCACGTCGTTCGGCAGGCCGAACTCCCAAGAAAAAATCTCAGCGAATCTTTTATTTTCCACCCGAGATTCTAAAGGATAAAGTCTCAGTTTTGATTCAAATAACCCAATAGAGAAGATATCTGATCAAAACAAACTTTATCAAGATAATCTTTAAGAAAATAAATCAATTCACAATAATTCTACAAGTTTATCTTGATCTAATTTATCCAAAATTAAATCAACCGATAAACAGACAAGAATTATCTGATCCAATAATTCAACAAGTTTATCTTGAACTAATTTCTTACAAAAATTAATTCAACCAATAAATAGACATGAATTATCTGATTCTTATAAATTTTAAACCAATCTGATAAATCCGACATTAGTCACCAATTATTGGAAAAGCACGCCGTGTCGTTACAGGATTTTGTGAGCTAGCAAAGGGGACCAAAATGGACCTACAAAGTTCAAGCTCATGATAATTATGAAACCCAATATCCCAGATATACATTTCACAATTATCAACTCCAACGCTACTTCATTAAAAGCTTGGAGTTGCACTCTCGAACTTTATAGAATTACGAAGCTCGTGTAGCTAAGTTTTAATGACATATCATAATGCATCGTATCCCCATATGATAATCCATAATCCGCTTAAGGACAAGTTCTGTCTTACCTTCCCGATTATTTTTATCTTACGTTCCATTGTCTCACCATTAGAAAACTTACCATCCAAAGATAGTATACCATTCGGTTACACCTATGTAACCAAATGGTTGAGCGCTCCAGTTTTCCAATTACAGGACAACGCATATAAGAGGATATCATTACTCCTAAAGAGGAGCTATGGATTCCATATCTATGAATAACAAGTGTACGCTATCAAGAGTCATGCCTCCAACGTACCGACATGCATACCACTATAGAGATGTGGGAGTCACCCATTGGTACATCAAAAGACACAAGTCGAGACAACGGGCCCACTATTCATCTCAGGATTAAGATACAATACAAATGACTATCTAAAGTGAATCGATTTGCCAAGACAGAATTATTAATCCAAATCAATTGACTTTATGTCCCGATCCAACACATCGTCACCTTTGACAACGTGCCAATGTTTCTATTCACGGAGTCCAACTCCGATGGCCAAGACAAACCATCTCCCAAAAGGGATATAGACAACATAACAATCTTTACATGAATAAAGCGCCCAACTTTATTCCCTTGATTGCGGATCATATGTTTTTAACCGTCACCTTAAGAATCGTGTCTACCGCATAATCATCCCATCATATGCCCAATTCTTAAGGTTTAGACTGACAGTCTCGGACTACTGTTTGGTTATCATACATTCAACAAATATGAACGTAAAGAGGACAAGATTTGGTATATATAAAAGAATAAATTCTTTATTGATAAAAATGTCTCCAAAAACGTATTACATTTTTACTCCTTAGGGCATACATGTCTAACAATCTCCCACTTGCACTAAGTGAGTAAATACAACAAATTTCGCATCCCCATAGCTTCCACATGCCTGTCGAAGACTCTCCCAGTAAGTGTCTTCGTAAATGGATCAGCTAAATTGTCCTCTAACGCGATCTTGCACACCGTGACATGCCCGCCCTCAACGAAGTCCTTTATCACATGATACTTCCGATCAATATGCTTACTCTTCTTGTGAAATCTTGGTTCCTTAGCATTAGCTACCGCCGCACTGTTAACACAGTACAGTGAGACCGCCTTATCCATACCAGGAACTACCTCAAGATTCCCAAGGAACTTACGGAGCCACACTGCTTCTTTCGAAGCATCACTAGCTACCACATACTAGGCCTCCATCGTTGAATCTGAAGTGCAATCTTGCTTCGCACTTCTCCAACTGATGGCACCGCCACCCAGAGTAAACACAAACCCCGAAGTCGATTTCCTAGAATCCAGACAGGATTGAAAATCTGAATCAGTGTATCCTAGAGGAGTCAAGTCCTCACCCAAATACACAAGCATATACCCTCAAGTCCTTCTCAGGTACTTGAAAATATGCTTTACCGCAACCCAATGGTTCGGTCCTAGATCTGCCTGAAATCGACTTACAATCCTGATTGCATATCTAATATCCGGCCGTGTGCAAAGCATGGCATACATGAGACTACCCACTGCCGAAGCATAAGGCACCTTCTTCATGTATTCTCTTTCTTCATAAGACTTTGGAGAGTCTTTCTTAGAAAGAGTAATTCCAAACCTAGATGGTTGCCCACCTTTCTTGGATCCTGCATTGCAAACCTCCTGAGAATTTTATCTATGTAGCCAGCTTGTGACAAAGCTATCATTTTGTTCTTCCTATCCCGAAAGATCTGGATACCTAGAACAAAATTAGCCTCACCCAAGTCCTTCATGTCATACTGCTTGGTCAACCATAATTTGACCTATGACAACACCCCAACGTCATTGCCAATTAGCAGAATGTCATCTACATAGAGCAGTAGAAAAACCACCATTCCATCCATTATGTGTTTGTAAACACATGATTCATCCACATTTTGTGAGAACCCATAAGTCTTGATCACTTGATCAAATCTTATGTTCCAAGAAAGAGAAGCCTGCTTAAGTCCATAAATTGACTTTAGCAGCTTACAAACCTTACCCTCTTGACCCGCGACGTTGAACCCGTCTGGTTGTTCCATATAAATGGACTCATCAAGATAGCCATTCAGAAAAGCCGTCTTGACATCCATCTGCCAAATCTCATAATCGAGAGCCGTAGCTATGGACAAGAGAATCCGGATGGACTTAAGCATGGCTACAGGCGAAAAGGTTTCCTCATAATCAATTCCTTCATTTTGCGTATAACCCTTAGCTACCAATCTAGCTTTAAAGGTTTCGACCTTTCCATCCACTCCTCTTTTCCTCTTGTAGATCCACTTACACCCTATGGGTTTTACCCCTTCGGGAAGATCCACAAGCTCCCAGACCCGATTAGTCTCCATAGACTTCATCTCTATGTTCATGGCCTCTGTCTAGAGTCTTGAATCAACATCCTCCATAGCTTCTGCGTAAGTATAAGGATCCTTGCCATGTTCATCCGGTTCAGCCAAAAAGACCTCCCCATTGAACATATACCTCTCAAGTTGACGCCCGATCCTCCCACTACGTCGAAGCCCCTGAGATTGTTGTTCAGGTTTGTTTGGTTTTTCTACACCAATCGGAATGGTTTCGTTTGGAACCTTCGGAGTGAATGGATCACCCCTTAACTCCTTAAGCACCACTTTGCTTCGAGGTTTAAAGTCGTTCATCTAACTCTCCTCAAGGAAAGTTGCATTAGTTGAAACCACGACTTTATTTTCCTTAGGGTTATAAAAATAACCCCCTTTAGTCCCTTTTGGATATCCTACGAACACGCAAACTTCCAAACGTGATTCCAACTTAGTCGGATCCTTAAACAGGACATGAGCTGGACATCCCCATATGCGAATATGGTTTAAGGATGTCTTTCGTCTTGTCTACAACTCGTGAGGAGTTTTAGGGACCGATTTTGAAGGCACATTGTTCAAAAGATAACATGCGGTTTGTAGTGCATATCCCCAAAAGGATAAAGGCAATGATGAATAACTCATCATGGACCGAATCATGTCCACCAAAGTCCTATTCCTTCTCTCCGCTACGCCATTCTGCTGCGAAGTGCCTGGCGCAGTCAAATGGGATAAAATCCCATTCTCTAACAAGTGTCCCAAGAACTCATCAGAAAGGTATTCCCCACCTCGATTAGATCGAAGTACCTTTATGGGCCTACCCAATTGCTTTTCCACTTCAGCCCGAAACTCCCTAAACTTATCATAAGTTTCACTTTTGTGGTGCATTAGGTACACATACCCATATCTTGAGTAATCGTCAATAAAAGTGATGAAGTACTCATACCCTCCTTGTGCCCGGATGTTCATTGGTCCGCAAACATCACTATGCACAAGTTCTAGAACCCCTTCGGCCCTATTGCCCTTAGACCCGTATGGTCTTTTGGTCATTTTACCCTCCAAACAAGATTCACATTGAGGTATAGATTCCACCTTTAAGTGACTTAAAGGTCCATCCCTTACCAACCTTTGAATCCTATTCAGGTTAATATGGCCAAGGCGCAAATGCCAAAGATAAGTCTTATTAGAGTGAGAAGTTTTAAGTCTTTTTGAGTCATTATCATTTATCTCAGCATTAAGCAATAAGTCCATCTTAGGTTTGATAAAGTATAGATTATTTTGCATCCATCCAGAACAGATAAAAGTTTTGTTTTTACGAATCACCACTTTTTCGTTAAAAGATACCACATAGGAGTCTTTAAATAAAGAAGATACAGAAATTAAATTCCTTTTAAATTTAAGAACATAAAAACGATCTCGTAAAATTAAATTTCTATAATTATCAAAGTAAAGATGGACATCTCCCACTGCTTCCGCTGAGACCAAGGATCCATCGCCCATCCGAAGCGTTAAGTCTTCACGAAGTAGACTTCTCGTTTCTTTGAATCCCAGCAGAGAAACACAAACATGATTAGTTGCAATGGAATCTATGACCCAGATGTCACTAGATTCCTCAACCAAACAAGTTTCTAAATATAGAAGATCACACCTACCTCCCTTGGAAAGGAAGTCGTTGCAATGCTTCTTTATATGCCCGACCTTTCCACAGAAGAAGAACTTAAGCTTCTTTGGGTTCTTCTTCTTCTTCTTCTTCTTCTTGCTCTTGGTAGCAGCAGGAATAGAAGACTTCCCGTTCTTGGCCCGTTGCTTCTTTCCATTTCCAGAGTTAGGATTGGAACCAGAAGCAGCTACCATATTGGCCTCACCACCAGCATGAGACTCCCTGATCAGCAGTTCAAACTCTTGTAACTGTTTCATCAGTTCTGTCAAGGTCATATCCCATCTACTGCTTAAATTAAAAGTAGCTCTAAATGGAATAAATTCCTTAGACAGTGTCTCAAAGACCATAGTCATCTGAGTTTCAGCCTCGATGTCGGCTCCATTGGTTTGAGCCTCAGCGAGGTAACCCATGACCAACATCATAAGCTCCTTTACAGATGTCCCCAGTCTCTGTCTACAGTTTAAGAGTTTCCGAAGCAACCCTTGCCGCTTTGTTACGGCCTGGCCTCCAAACATGTCCTCAAGATTATCCAAGATCTGCTTCGTAGTCTCATAATCCTGATGTTGAGCCTGCAGCACGTTGTTCATGCTAGCCATAACATAGCAGCGGGCCTGATCATTAGCATCTTTCCAGTGGTCGTACGCTTGGAATTGCTCATTACTTTAGTCTCCCGTTGGCTCGGGAGGACAAGAAGTTATCAGAACATATTTCAGTTTCTCAAAGGAAAGGACGATGTCCATGTTCCGTTTCCAATCGTTATAGTTCTCACCGGTTGATTGGTTTTTGTCAAGTATCGATGATAAAGCATTTTTAGACATTTTCAATCTACAATAAAGAATCATATACCAAACATAAGCAAACATATATAATAATTTAGTAAGATAACACAATCATGTAAAATCATACAAATGTGTTTATGTGTCAAAACCTTGAAAATATCACAACCTTACAACGATAATTCCCAACTCAGATTTCAACAAGCTCCTAGGGGAGTCATGCCGAATTCAATCAGGAACATGAATCCTCTCATGATTAATATATGCCATCCAGGACCCGTATGATCCAACATACATTAATAATCGTTTCTTTGGCCATTAATTTTATTAACAGAGCTCCTAGGACAGGTTAATAATAAAATTAAGGTGAGTGTATAACCATCATTTCAATATTTTATCCATGATTTATAATCACCACCTAGGGGTGTGCAACCATAAATCATGCTAAAATACCTTATCCTTTTAGAGATCCAATTTGGTACATGATAGAAATCCCTTCCTCGGGGTCGGGACCACCATGTTCTTCCTATGGACCAATGATGGAGGCCTTAGGTCCTCTCTTTGAAAACCTTCTCCCACTCAATCTTTTGAAGTCAAGGTTTTATTTTAAAATTATGCATGAACAATTTTAATATGAGCGGCACTCCCTATCCTATATGACATGTTATCAATATATATGGTAAATCATATTATAATGCAGACAAGCAAAGCAATCAAGCAAAGCTACAAGCAAAATAATAATAATAATAACCGTAATATTATGGTTCCACCCTAGAGAATAGAAAACTAAGATTACAAGAGAATAATTGAGACATTTATCGATTCTTCATCCTTGAATCCTTAAGCGGTATCCTTCTTCATGTAATATCCATCTTCAAGTCTTCAATCCCGTATGAATCGAATACTTCATATTTCAGGTCATATCCAAATTTAATGTTTCTCAGAATCGTCCCAAAAATAAAATTAAAACTGCACTGGAAAAATTGCACCTTTTCTGGACACCCGGCAGCTCTCGGTTGGCGGGCCGATCATAAAGGTTCGGCCTGCCAAACTGAAAGTTTGGCCTGTCGGCAGAGCACCAAAATTTCTACCCCACTGTCGGCCTACCAGACTACACGTCCGGCCTGCCGATCTGTGACCTTCGGCCTGCCGAACTGTGAGGTCCGGCATGCCGACCAAGCTGAAAACCCTCAATCCAGAAAATACAATTTTAATGCAATTTATCAATTTTATTTTCAACAATTCAAAAACATAAAATTAGAGACTCAGGAAATACCTGGAGGCGCCATCATCAATCTTCTAGATCTGACTTCTTGATCCATCTTCTCCAGATAATTATTTAATTACAAATTCTTACAAATTAAAAAATTAAATAACAATTCCTAGACGGAGATGATAGTCCGCCATCTAATTACATGAAAAACCTAGATACACATTCTAACATCTAAGGGACCATAACCGGTATTAATTAATTAATAAATAATTAAACAATGATTTAATCAACCATAATTAATTAATAAACATTCACCATATAATCCATGACAACATATATATTATATAGAAACCTAGAGTGCCATCTCCCTATAAAATTCAATTCAAGCATAGGAGAGATTAAGATCACAAAATTTATGCATATAACATGATCACAAACTTGCAAATTTATGCAAAAACCTCGTCTCTGATACCAATTGTTGGAAACAAAGTACGCAGCGAAATTTAAAAAAAAATTTCATCAGAGTAATTTCCAAAACACAAGTTTGACATGTTATATATATAAATTAGACAGATTTTACTAACCTCAGTGTGCCAAAGAACCTCTGCAATCCGTGTAGAGAAGTAACGTTCCAGAAGAGTCTCAACCAACTGGTCTTCTTTGCTATTCTCTATCCACAACTAGAGTGAGTGTGGGCTCACACGTACAGCTCTTCCACCGGTGACTCTCCTTCCAACCAACAGAGAGAACCCAAAGCTAGTGTTTGTGATTTGTGAACAAAAGCTCTCAGGGAGTTTTTAGATGCTCACTAGAAGAGTATCACTCTTAATCTCTCAAATTGATCTAAGTAAATCATGAGACTCACTCCCTTTTTATACCTATTGGTCCTGGGGTCAGTCCATATCAGATTAGGTCTCAAAAACTCGAAACAGAATCAAGTTCAGATCAATATCTGATAAGATCCACGTAAAAATGCGTAATCTTATCTACCGCTGATCGGTAGGCCGAACTCCCGAGAAAAAATCTCAGTGAATCTTTTATTTTCCACCCGAGATTCTAAAGGATAAAGTCTCAGTTTTGATTCAAATAACCCAATAGAGAAGATATTTGATCAAAACAAACTTTATCAAGATAATCTTTAAGAAAATAAATCAATTCACAATAATTCTACAAGTTTATCTTGATCTAATTTATCCAAAATTAAATCAACCGATAAACAAATAAGAATTATCTGATCCAATAATTCAACAAGTTTATCTTGAACTAATTTCTTACAAAAATTAATTCAATCGATAAACAGACATGAATTATCTAATTCTTACAAATTTTAAACCAATCTGATAAATCCGACATAAGTCACCAATTATTGGAAAAGCATGCCGTGTCGTTACAGGATTTTGTGAGCTAGCAAAGGGGACCAAAATGGACCTATAAAGTTCAAGCTCATGATAATTATGAAACCCAATATCCCAGATATACATTTCACAATTATCAACTCCAATGCTACTCCACTAAAAGCTTGGAGCTTCACTTTCGAACTTTATAGAATTACGAATCTCGTGTAGCTAAGTCTCCATGACATATCATAGTGCATCGTATCCCCATATGATAATCCATAATCAGCTTAAGGACAAGTTCTGTCTTACCTTCCCGATTATTTTTATCTTACGTTCCATTGTCTCACCATTAGAAAACTTACCATCCAAAGATAGTATACCATTCGGTTACACCTATGTAACTAAATGGTTGAGCGCTCCAGTTTTTCAATTACAGGACAACGCATATAAGAGGATATCATTACTCCTAAAGAGGAGCTATGGATTCCATATCTATGAATAATAAGTCTACGCTATCAAGAGTCATGCCTCTAATGTACCGGCATGCATACCACTATAGAGATGTGGGAGTCACCCATTGGTACATCAAAAGACACAAGTCGAGACAACGGGCACACTATTCATCTCAGGATTAAGATACAATACAAATGACTATCTAAAGTGAATCAATTGGCCAAGACAGAATTATTAATCCAAATCAATTGACTTTATGTCCCGATCCAACACATCGTCACCTATGACAACGTGCCAATATTTCTATTCACGGAGTCCAACTCCGATGGCCAAGACAAACCATCTCCCAAAAGGGATATAGACAACATAACAATCTTTACATGAATAAAGCGCCCAACTTTATTCTCTCAATTGTGGATCATATGTTTTAGACCGTCACCTTAAGAATCGTGTTTACTGCATAATCATCCCATCATATGCCCAATTCTTAAGGTTTAGACTGACAGTCTTGGACTACTGTTTGCTTATCATACATTCAATAAATATGAATGTAAAGAGGACAAGATTTGGTATATATAAAAGAATAAATTCTTTATTGATAAAAATGTCTCCAAAAACGTATTACATTTTTACTCCTTAAGGCATACATGTCAAACAAGATAAATAATTATTCATCATATGAACAAAAATTATAAAAATACAAAGTGCCCATAAACATGCATCAAGAACATGAAATTATCAAAATAAAATCATGTTTAATTAAAATTATATATCCTATAACCCGCTCTAATGCCATTTGTTGGAATTAAAATACGAAACGCAACGAAAACAACGGATCGTTGACAAACAAAAATTTTCTAAAAACTTTGTTCATTGAGAATAGATATATAATTTTAATTAATAATAGAAAGCTTTGGAAATTTTTACCAACCTTTTGAAGACTATTAGGGTATCCTAGCTTTCCTCTTTGATACTACGATCTTCCAAGCCAAGCCTCCACACCATGGAAGGACGAGTGGACGTCAAACTACAAGAATGAATTTTCCTCACACTTTTTTGAATCTGCTATGTACTCAACACATGAGATAACAAACCTTTTTTTTTAAGAGAAAAACTCTCAGTTTTTCTCTTTGTGAAAGTTACGTGAATGATCGATCTCTAGAGATAACAATTATCTCTACCTTTTTATATTTGAGCAATTAGTTATTTCTTAATTAATTTTCAATTTGAAATAACCACCATATCAGATATATGAGGAATGTATATACTCTGCATTCCTTATCCCTTTGTTATTCTAAGAACGAATAAAAAAAATCGTTTAACCTTTTAATATATATATATATATATATATATATATGAGAGTTATGTTTACGTAAACAAGTCGTAAACTTTTTTTTTCTTTTTTTTTTTTAACTTTAACGAATCATGCACGTGATTCGTATAATATATATATATATAAAATAAAAAACATAAACATTTTCTTTATGTAATGTATATATATATATATTAATAAATAATAAAATCTAATATATATATATTAAAAATCAAAAAATAAATCTCATTTATTTAAGAATAGATTTTTAAAAAATAATCAATTAATTAATTAACTAATGCTCAGTTAAATGTAACAACATTTATCACATTATATTATGTGTCACAGAAAACATTTTTTTTGTATCACATTAATATCTTAAGTGTGAAATAATTAATTCAAAATTAAATATGTATAATTCATTCTATGCATTAAATCTAATATAGTATCATAGCGGTGGCATTGGGGACCTATGGACCTATAACCCAAGCTCTAATAAATTTGACAATTAATCAAACTCTTTAATTAAATGCCAAATTTATTAGTTTCATTGTTACTATACTAAAAACCTGAAACTGAACTCTTGAGACTATAGTGAAATTACTCAAAGAAAATTAGCAAGTAGTCCATTGATATAATCATTACATATAAGTCAATCCTCCATAAATAGTTCATAATAAGAGTTAGGTTCAATTTCCGTTTACCTATCTTATTATGTCTTTATCCTTGAGTTTCAATAATTCTCTAATGAATAGTTAATTCATAATCTTATTATGAATGAGTGCTCTACTGTTCAAACCTAGAATTATCACTCAAGAGAACTATTTTTCTAACTTCCATAAGGAAAGAATGGATTCCATATCTGTATAATTTTATTCCTAGTCATTTATTACATTATGTTTCCGAGATGCTAAGTTATGATCTGTATTTATACAAATCTTACCATGAAGTCAAAAAGCATCATGTTATAAATAGGAGTCTAATAAATACTCAGGATTAAGACTGTCAAATATATGATCATCATAGTGATAAATTTGAATACTCTATTTGTAACGGATGATTATTAGAGATTCATAATTTATTTGTTTCAGTCATATATAATCTCATTATATGAAGTACCTCCAATCCATCTCTATATTAATAGTCCGAATAATGACCATTTTATTCTAAATGAGATTAGACCATACTAGTAATATTTAATTAAAGATCTCAGACTTTAATTAATTATTACGGACTATTAGATTATTATCTATAAATTTTATCCCGAAGCATATAACACTTATATGCTAAACTCATAGTCACATAAATAATTATGGAATTTTCTTGATGTTTATAAAAGTATTCATAATACATATAAGCAATCAAAATAATTATAAATGTCACTTTATTTATTTATTATCAATATGTACAATGTCACAGCTTTTAGGGCATCAAACCCAATAAGAACATGTTCGACTACTGAGGACTAAAAGAATACAACAAGCACCTTATAGACCAAAAAAGAAGATGTAGATAGGTTACTTCTTCTGCAAGTATCTCTAGCTCATCATCAAGTTTAAGTTTCATGCCTTGGCCATTAATATTGATGACAACCCAATACATGAAATTGAACAAGTACCTTGAAACAAAATTTTTGTTGATCGATGGTTCTAATGACAACAATTTTAATGTTTGATGCATTGGAAGATTCATAATGTAGGATTTAAATTTTCTTAAGTGCCTTTACACTATTTTTTAAACAAAAAATTTAAAGCATCATAAAAAAATCAAATTCATTTGATGATATAGTTGTATATTTATGTAGGCATACATGCATGCAAGTATCTATAAATATATAAATAAATCATCAAATGTATTTATATGCACATAGATGATTGCAAGTGCATATTAACTTTGATAAGGTGCGTATGTGAAAATAGAATATGAAAGGTTTCCAAAAAAAAAAAGTTCTTTAAGTTGGAACATATCTAGAAAAAAAAAACCTTTTAGTGGGCAATTAGGTGAGCTATATTTAGAAAAGGTCACATTTATAATATATTATTTTTTAGGAATATGAAAAAAAAAATGCACACAATTGAGAATAAGTTATTTAAAAATGGGAAAACTAAAAACAAAGAAATAATAAGACACATTTAAGTGATAAACAACAAACATATTACTAAAACATACTTTTCAATAAGAAGTGTGTATTTTGTTTAAGATTTACATATGTATACACAAGTGTGAAATATTTCAGAAAACACTTTAGGTCCTAAATTAGGTAGAAAATTGATTAGGAGGTAAAAAAAATAGTAGTTGAGATAGCCACAAGAAAAAAATTTAACTCATTTGGATTCAGCCTTGCCTCAAAGTGCTTCAAATTGCACAAACTAAAGTTCAAGTGTTACAATGTGACAATCTAAGCACAGTAGTGCTTAATGTAAATACAATTTTGCACTCTCGTACCATGCATATTGAATTGGATCTGTATTTTGTTAGTAAGAAGGTGCTAGCAAACTCCCTTTTAGTAAACATGTCCTTGCGACAAAACAAACAATTGATATTTTAACCAAAACCCTTTTCAGCAAACTTCTTTAACTATCTCGAAATAAAGCTAAATGTTGCTCCTTCCTCTGTTGGGTGGGGGGGCCTTTGCATTAGTGACTTAGCTATCAATTATAGTCACAAGTTATAATTTCATTTATTTCTATTATGAAATGTTTATGCAGTAAGGGTTGATCAACTGAGTTTTCTTTATGTAATTAGGCATGTTATATTGGTTGGTTAACCTTGCACTATCTTATTTGTAATTACCCTTGATACAGATATACCACTTTTGTATATAACTGTAACGCCTTGAAATTAATTAAGTGATATTAGAGTGTAAAATGGTGGATTAGTGTGCCATAATGAATGTTCTAAACTTAATTTGATCATTTTATGAAATTTCTAAATTAATGTTATTTTTTTATTATTTTAATGATTTTTAATTACTCTTAATTATTCTTAATTATTTTCAATTGTTATTTTAAATTTTGAAACAAAACAATTTGTCAAATACCAAATATGTCCCAATTGAAATCGGTGTGTTGCTGCACATGATTTTCGTGCAGCAAACTGCTTCTCCCTCCCTTATTTATTCATCTCTCCCTTTCCCTCTCTTCCACTCTCCCTCTCTCACTCAGCTCTCTTTCTCACACTCCCTCTCGCTTATCTCTCTCTCCTTCTCTCTCTGCTTCTCTTCCTTTGTCATTTGCTCTCAAATTTTTGAATAAAAAATAAGCCCAAGCTTCCGTTTTCAGTGGATTGGAAGCTCGGGAATGCGTTTAGACGATTACAACTTCGAATCAAAGCTTAAATCCGAGGTTAGTTTTAAATTTCAAAACTTTTCTAAATTTTTCTAATTTTTTAGCATTTTGAAATTGAAGTTTTTATAAGTTAGAGGAACTTAAAACAACTAGAATCTAAGCTTAGTTTGAAGAAAAATGAATTTGAATCGAGATTTTCTATTTTTAGAAATTTTCAAAATCATTATGCAAATCTTGTTTAATTTAGCTCAAAAGTGTTTTATGTTGTTTCTCTATCATCTATGACTATTTTTCATGCCTGAGGACTAAGAAAAACAGGTTGGAATAAGGATTTGGGCTTGGGGAGGCTGAGAACCCGCGCTTGAAACATTTTAGAATTTTTCAGTTTGGCAGGCCAGATTCATGGGTTCGGCAGGCCGGATTCATACGTACGGTAGGCCCAACCTAGAAAAGTCCGACCGATCGGACCTGGTTTTCTAGTAGGCCAAACTGCACAATTCGCCCGGTCGAACCAGGGTGACTAGCAAGCCGACCGGGCATGGTGAAATTTTAATATTTTTAATTCGTTTTTACTGTTTTGAACCCCGATTGAAATTCCAACTTGATAGATTGATTTTATAAATACAAATGGCACACAGGACACCATGAAATAGTTTAGCAACGTGGGACATCTTATGCTAGATACTAATAGACTTAGTTATTATACATTTAAGGTTGTTCGGGGATCCGCGGAGCTAATGAATAGCGGATTGAGATTACGGTGTGGGACATTGACACAAGTATTGAGGTATGACTTCTACCCTTTTCTTTAGTAACCTAGTTTTTAAAAGAGATTTCGGACTCAAAAGGATTTTATCAAAATGTTTTCAGTGAATGATTAAATGGGGGTTTTCATTGGCTGTTTTCTTAAACAGTAGATTGAGGTGATTTTCATAATAAACCCCATAATGAATGTAAATAAAAATATTTGGTAAAAAGAGATTTTTAATTATGGAAAATATAGATAAGGGCATGATGCCATATTAGAGATCGGGTCGTATAGCTGGCAACCTTGGGGGCAGGTCCCGAAACCTAACTGGGCCACTATGATGGCATTACATATATGGTTTGCCCAAGAAAAGAAAATGATATTCTTTTTTGTTGACCAATAAACGGTTTTAGTAAGACTAATTTTATTGAATTTTATTTATTCATTTACTCAAGTCTATTTTCTAAATAATTTCTTGAATAATGAAATTTTCTTTTTAAAATTAAGTGCTTCTAAAATAAAGTCCTATTGAGCCTTTCGCTCACATTTTATTTGTTTTAAAATCTTTTCCCCTAGGTGGAATACAACTCAAGATCAAAGAAGAGTCTGTTGACCGAACCTGCGAGCAGTAGAAAAGCCAAATAGGCTATTTAGTTTATAAATTCAAGGCATGTATTACTTTAACTTTCTCTCTTCATTTTGGACTGTGGTTGTAATTTAATATTGTTGATACTATATGTGTGCACAAGATGTGGGTTAGTGGGATCCAACTCGCATTTTCTTTACTTTATTTATTTATTATTTTTATTATCATTTTTCAATTGTTTATCTTATTATCCTTATTTATTAAATGATTACAAATATTTGTTTAAAAATGGTTTTTAAATTTATCGCATTTTTGTAATTAAATTAATTTCTTTAACTTGTGTTTAATTAAAATTTACACTTAATTAACTTAATTAAATTACCACGTCACCTCCTATATTGCAGGGCGTGACTAAATAGTATCAGAGCCCCAGGTTATGAACTTTGGGAATTGTGCACACATATGTACGACAATGAAACACCACTGACAGTCCCGATTTTGTTTCTAGAAGTGAGAGAATAGCACCTAGATGTTGTTCGACAGTGGACGTAGAGTTTGGAAATGATGAGGGCCATGTTTGCTGCATTTCGGTAGATAGTTGTGTTAGACATATATTCCCTAAGGAGGAAAAATGTAATAATTTTTTGGAGACATTTTCATCAATAAAGAATTTATTCATTGTTTATATACCAAAAATTATCCTCTTTACGTTCATATTTGTTGAATGTATGTTAAGGAAACAATAGTCTGAGACTGTCGGTCTAAACCTTAAGAATTAGGCATACGATGGACGGATTATGAGGAAAACACGATTCTTAAGGTGATGGTCTAAATCATAAGATCCGCAATCGAGGGAATAAAGTTGGGTGCTTTATTCATGTAAAGATTGTTATGTTGTCTATATCCCTTTTAGGAGATGGTTTGTCTTGACCATCGGAGGTGGACTCTATGAATAGAAACATTGGCATGTTGTCATAGGTGACGATGTATTAGATCGGGACATAAAGTGAATTGATTTAGATTAATAATTCTGTCTCGGCTTTTTATTATTGTAATGTTGTTAGTTGATTAACTTGTTTCAGTGTATAAGTTAGTTGTTGTCTTTATTTACTTTTAAGTTGCTTATAAGATGAAGAAAAAAAATAATTTAATTTAATACAATATGTTACATGATTTAAGAAGATAAAATTAAGAAGTAATTAATCAACTGAAGTATTTTATATGATCTAGAATAAAAATATTAATATTATTTGATTAAAAATATTAAAATAGTAATATTAAAAATAGAGAAGAAGAAAAATTATATAAATAATGTAACATTTACAAATAGAAATGAAGTAAAATTACCCTTAAAAATCATTGAAGAAATTTTTTTAAAAAAAATTAATTAAGAAATATAAAGATATAATTTACAAATAGAAGAGAAACTAAAAAGAAAAAAGAAATAAAATTTTTCTTTAGAATTATAAACAACTCTAAAATAAAATAATATAATCCATTATTTTAACTATCAAGTAATTGATATGAAAAAACTAAATTTAAAATTAAATGAAAAAAATTAGACATAAGATTATCATAAAATTTGATAACATTTCATAAATTTAATAAAGAAACTTGTGCCTTATTTCTAATAGTGGTTTCATATGTTACTTCATAGTCACAAAAACAATGTACGTGGGTATGGCTTTGTATTTTTATTTTGCACGTACATGCTTGAGTTGTTCTTACACCTATTTGAGGACTGGTATATAGTACTACTAACGCTTGAATTGTCCCATTTGGACAGTTTGGCATTGTAATTTATGTGTTTGTCATTAAATTTCACTCATACCTTCGGAAGAGGTTTCAGTACATCTTTTTTTGTTCTTTGAGTATGCGCCTAATAGCACACTTAGGAGAACTAAAGAGAGAAGCTGCCAAAATTTCTACAGAAAAAGGGCATTGTGGGGATAAGTGATACAATATGTAAATAACAATAGTTAATGGGATAAGGCCTTACCTGGTAGGTTTGAAGTAAATATGGTGTGCAGAATTGTATGTATACATACATTGACATGACCGATTTTAATGAATATGTTTGTTATTGTTTATAGTTGAAATATCGATTGAAAAGAGTTGGATATATCTGAGGAACTAGTTGATAGATGAGTATTGGGATGGGTTGTCCACTTTTATTGAGGTCACAAAGAATTATGCAAATTCATTTAGAAATATCATGCAAATTCATTTAGAAATATCAATTGCCCTTGTGTGAAGTGTAGAAATCATGACATGTGGCTAGTTGAAATAGTGAAAGCGCACATACATTGATTCAGTTTTGATATGTCATACACTAAATGGGTTCATCATGGTGAAGTCAAAGAGGTTTCAAGTACTGGTGTAGTTGTAAGTGCATCGGTAGATGAGGTGTTTGCATTCATAAATGATGTTGTTGGCATTAATGATGATCATGATAAGTTGGATGAGATAGAAGTAGATATTGAAAGATACATAGTGTGAGGAATTTAAGGATCTTTTATCCAAGCTCTAAGTGGGATTGTATTTAAACTGTATTTAATATTCATCATTGAATTTCTTAGTGAAATTGATGCACCTAAAAGTGCTTTATAAGTGGCCTAATGTATGCATGGATGTTACATTGAAGTTATTGAAAGATGATGCATTCTCGGATGAGAATAGGTTACCTGAATCTCATTATAAGTCAGAGAAGTTATTGAGTAAACTAGGTCGGAGCTACAAAACAATTTATGTTTGTAAGTATGATTGTGCTTTGTCTTGGAAGGAAAAATGCTGATCTACAATTGTATCTAGTTTGTAACGCAAGTTGTTGGAAGAGTAAGAAAGGGAAGAAAATTCTAGGGAAAGTACTACTTTACTTCCCTCTAAAGGATCAGTTGAAGTATTTCTATTCTTCCTATCACATTGCTAAGGAAATGACATGGCACCAGTGTAAGCGATAGAAGGATGAAGACTTAATGTGTCATCCAATTAATGGTAAATAGTGCAAGGAGGTAGATAAAAAATACCCTAATTTTGCCCCTGAACCAAGAAATGTTCAATTGGGTATGACGGAAGTCAAGTTTCTAACATATAGTTAGGATATCAATCGAACTACCCAAAATTCTAGTGTTTGTGTTTGTGGATCAGATAATCAAACACATTATAGAGCCTTGGAGGAGATCTACGAATTAACCTACATAAATGACAATTCTATTATCCTTTTTAAGTGTAAGTGGTTTGACACTTGTCCAAAAGAGAAGGTAGGTCAACAATACAAAAATAGAACAAACATCTTTGTTAAGGACTCGTAGTATAAGAATGAACTATTCATACTTGCATCTCAAGCAGAACAAGTGTTCTATGTAGATGATTTATTTAACAGTCCAAATTAGAAAGTTGTTGAACACTTGGACATCGACATATGTGGGATTTTCCAGAAGTAGATATAGACGACGTGATGGTAGTTCAAGATACGAAGTCTACAAATGTTGAATTAGTAATGGAACTACCAGAGATTGATGCCTTGACGTGAAATTGCCTTAACATATCATTTAATGTTGTCACATATGATATTGATGCAATCTTGAAAGACAAGTCTCCTACAAAAAATGATGACGTTCATTTGCAAGAAGAGGAGAATGAAACTTTAGATGAGTATGTTGAAGAGGAAAATGATAACTTCGAAGACGATGATGACGTGAATGCTGGAGGTGACATTCAAGATATTAGTAGTGATGAAGAATAGAAATTTATATATAGCAGCCCTTGTTTTTTTTTATACATGTCATTTTAATATCACAATTAAAATGTGTTTATAGTATTCATATAATAAACACTAAATATGATATTGAACTTTTTTCTGTCAATAGGAGATCATGTCTGGACCAGTTGCTACATATGTCGGCTCTTCAAGAGCATAGCCTCCACCGACCTATATAGACTTCTATCACATTATCAGTCAGGTATGTTATAACCCAATTGCAAATTTATGTACTTTATTCAGTCAATAAAAAATAAACAGTAAATATGATAGTAACTAAATTTTAATCTGGAATGTTGTTTGATGTTTATAGCACTACATATCGCATCTCGCCACCATGCCAATCGAGGGAAGGCAAAGTATCATGAGATTGCCACATATATGGAGAAGCACGAAAAGATTCTGGTCAAATTTGATGAAGCACGTAGTACTTGGAAGGCACTTGGGCGATTTGGATAGTGGTTTAAAAGTGTCATCAGCATTTACACTTAGGATGCATATGAACCATTCCACGATAGTTAGAGAGATGTAAATACCCAACATAAGAGTCAGATTTAGAAGTGCATGATAGTATTCATTCAACTTCATTCTTATAGGACATAATTCTTATAAAAACACAATAGAACTACTTATCATGACTTTGAATGTGTTACAAGATTGGTTTGTTCTTGATTATAAGTACCTAGAAGGTATCCTCAATGGTGTAGTTGATAGGGAGGCATCCAAGTGCTACAAGGACTGGAAGAGCAACCTTCATAAACACTTCAATGCGCTTGGAGGATCAACAAATAAGGCACATGTTAGAGCAAATTCCCCAAGAACCTAGGAATCAAGGACACTAGGGTTGGTTGCTGTGATAGGTTCTTGTATAAGAAATTTCAGGTAATTTATATCTACTGAGTTGGTTATTTATTATATATATAATTTTAATATTGCTAATGCTAAATAGTATTATAAATAGAGAAAGTTGATGATAAATAAAAGCAATCGTGGCAACCAGAAGTGGTCAAGTTATATGGTTGGATATCTCTCTCCCAACATTGTGACAAGAAGGTTATTTTTTTAATTACAATTAATTATAAAAATTATCAAAGAATATACTTTTCTAACACATTCATATCACTGGATAGGCCAACACAGTGACCAACAGCTGATGTCTACCATAGACAACTAGGCGGACATGTATTGTCACAAGGAGACTTGGGTTAACCTTGAAGCATAGTAGACTTTTATAAGTATTTTTAATTTTCAATATTATCTTTTCTTATTGAAATTAGTTTGTGTATTTACAAATTGTGTTTATTGTTATTTGTGTAGAATATAATAGAGCGGGAGAGACAAACCTAGATGACACAGTCTGCTTCCTCTTCAGCTACACATAGAACTGGAGTAAGCCCCATATTCTTGTAGAGGACATAGAACTGGAGTAAGTCCTAGGCAAACGTAGAGGACATAGAACTGGAGTAAGCCCCATATTCCTGTAGAGGATTTACTTTGGCATTGGATCCTCTAACTCTCGATCGGATTGAACATCTTCAACACCTGTTGACCCTCATGTGGAAGATTTTATGCGAAGATCGTCCAAATACAACATGAATGTGTACCAAAGCCAAAGGATGCTGACGGAGTCGGTGGGCTGGTTGCTCCTTGGTGTTTAACTTCCATGCCCGATGACTCCTTCAACTATTGTTCGTCTAGGTCCTCCACCTCCTCCAGACGCTGCTGAAAACAATGATGATGGCACCAACGATACATCAAATTTCAAGGATTAGATTGTATTTTTTTTATTGTTCAATATTTCAACACATTATGGTTGGTTTTCATTTTATTATTGAAACAATGTATTTTCAATTGTCTTTTTTAATATTAATTTTTTATTTTAATTATTATAATTCGGTTAGTTCTATTTAAAATTTGAATTTAAAAATAATAAAACTTATTAAAAAATATTTAAAATTTAATAAAAAATATTAAAAAAATTTTGATAAAAAAATTATTTGCAACAACATTTTTGGAAAGTTGTCGCAAATAAGGATGCCACGTCAATATCAGAACACAAAATTGCAACTACATTTTTGAAATTGTCGTTGCTAAAAATGTTGTGATAAGAACCTTGCAAATATACTGACGAAACCCGTTATCAATAAAAAAGGCACCAAAACGGTTTCTACTCAGGTTTGGATGGAAGTCACCGTGACCCGTTGCTTATATCGAAGCAAGAACCTTGGTATATCATAGATGCCACAATCAATGATGGAAAGCTTGATTGATAAGTCGAGGTTGAACGTCCAGATTGATCCGAAGAGTTTGTGCAGTTCGTCAAAGAACCAAAGAAAGAATTTTCTCTCCCAAAAAGTAAACATTCATCAATCAATTCATTAACATTGGAAACCCCTATTTATAGGCCAAAATTACAAAAGAAAGTTAACAAATTCAAACATAACTACTAATCCTAATTTTAAGCCTAAAATAAAAACCAAAAGAAAGGAAACTCTCAATAGTTGAATCAGCCCGTTTAGTGCTTCCTTGAATTTCTTAGCTCGGGCTCTTATGACTGGTCCAACAGGAACTTGTAGTGGGTCAGCCACCTTCTTTGCATTTAAACTCCCCACGTCTCCATCATTCCCCTCCTCTTGACAAGGATTTGTCCTCAAATCAGACTCTGCATCAAAAGGACTCAAATCAGAAACATTGAAGGTAGCACTTACATTATACCCACCTAGCAAATCCAACTTGTAAGCGTTGTCATTAATTCGTTCAAGGACTTGAAATGGACCATCTCCCCGCGGTAACAACTTTGACTTTCTTTGTTCTGAAAAATGCTCCTTTCTGAAGGGCAACCACACCCAGTCTCCAGGTTTGAAAATCAGTTTGTGTCGCCCCTTGTTGGCTTGCTTTGCATATTGTTTCGTTCTTCGCTCAATGTTGAGTCTTGCTTTCTCATGAATCTGTTTAACAAAGTCAGCCTTCCTTTTGCCATCTAAATTAACACGCTCAGAAATAGGTAGTGGTGATAAATCCAATGGTGACAAAGGATTAAAACCATAAACAATTTCAAAAGGTGAATACTTAGTAGCAGAATGGACAGAACGATTATATGCAAACTCAACATGTGGTAAACAATCTTCTCATGTTTTAATGTTCTTACTGATGATTGCTCTTAATAAGGTTGACAAAGTCCTATTTACTACCTCACTTTGACCATCAGTTTGTGGGTGGCAAGTAGTGGAAAACAACAGTTTAGTACCTAACTTACTCCACAAAGTCTTCCAAAAGTAGCTCAAGAACTTAGCATCTTTATCTGAAACAATTGTCCTAGGCATGCCATGTATTCTCACAATCTCCCTAAGGAACAATTCAGCAACATGCCATGCATTATCAGTTTTATGACAGGGAATAAAATGTGCCATCTTAGAAAATCGATCTACAACCACAAACACACTATCCTTCCCATGTTTGGTCCTAGGTAAACCTAACACAAAGTCCATTGAAATATCAGTCCAAGGCTCACTAGGAATTGGCAAAGGTGTGTATAAACCATAGGGTTGTGCTCTCGACTTAGCTTATCTACACGTGACACATCTACCACATATCCTTTCAACATCCCTTTTCATGTGTGGCCAAAAAAGTGTTCCTGCAAGACAGCTGAAGTTTTAGCAATTCCAAAATGCCCCATCAATCCGCCACCATGGGATTCCCTCACTAACAAATCTCTCAAAGAACAATTAGGCACACAAAGCTTATTCTCCCGAAACAAAAATCCATCATGTCTATAAAATTTTCCCATTGCATTTTTCTCACAAGCTCGATACTCCTCACTAAAATATTGGTCTAAAGGGTATAAATCCTTAATATGCTCAAAACCAAGCAGTTTAGCATCAATGATAGAAAGTAATGTGTACCTACGAGAAAGTGCATCCGCAACGACATTCTCCTTACCTTGCTTATATCGGATGACGTAAGGAAATGTCTCGATGAATTCCACCCAACGGGCATGCCTCTTGTTCAACTTTTGTTGTCCCTTCAAATGTTTCAACGACTCGTGATCAGTGTGAAGCACGAATTCCTTGGGCCATAGGTAGTGTTGCCAAGTCTTTAATGCTCGGACCAACGCATACAACTCCTTGTCATAAGTCGGGTAATTTAGTGTTGACCCACTCAATTTTTTACTGAAATACACAATTGGTCATCCTCCTTGCATCAGCACAGCACCTATACCTACGCCAGAAGCATCACATTGAATTTCAAATGTTTTAGAAAAATCAGGTAAAGCAAGTAAAGGAGCATGAGTAAGCTTATGCTTAATAAGCTGAAACGCCTTCTCTTGTTCTTCTCCCCACTTGAACCCAACGTTCTTCTTGATTACTTCTATGAGTGGTGCAGCCAAAATACTGAAATCCCTTACAAACCGTCGGTAAAAGCTGGCAAGTCCATGAAAACTCCTTACTTCTCCAATGCTTGTGGGACTTGGCCATTCTTGGATAGCCCTAACCTTTTCTTCATCGACCTGTATACCTTGAGCATTAACAACAAAACCAAGAAATACAAGCTTATCCATGCAAAAGGTACACTTCTTAAGATTAGCATACAACTTTTCCTTCCGTAAAACATCTAAAACAAGTTTCAAATGTTCAATATGATCATCCAAGTTGTTGCTATAGATCAGGATATCATCAAAATAAACAACAATAAATTTTCCAATAAAAGCTCGCAAAACATGGTTCATTAAACGCATAAATGTGCTAGGCGCATTAGTTAAACCGAAAGGCATTACCAACCACTCATACAAACCTTGTTTTATTTTGAAAGCCGTCTTCCACTCGTCTCCCTCTTTCATGCGAATTTGATGATATCCACTTTTCAGATCAATTTTAGAAAATACACAAGCACCGTGCAATTCATCTAACATGTCATCCAAGCGAGGAATGGGATGTCGATACTTTACCGTGATGTTGTTGATGGCTTGACAATCGACGCACATCCTCCAAGTCCCATCTTTCTTAGGCACAAGTAAAACTGGTACGGCGCATGGGCTCATGCTTTCTCTCATGTACCCCTTCTCCATTAACTCACTTACCTGCCATTGGAGTTCCTTTGTCCCGTCGGGATTACTCCTATAGGCTCATACTTTACCGTGATGTTGTTGATGGCTTGACAATCGACGCACATCCTCCAAGTCCCATCTTTCTTAGGCACAAGTAAAACTGGTACGGCGCATGGGCTCATGCTTTCTCTCACGTACCCCTTCTCCATCAACTCACTTACCAGCCATTGGAGTTCCTTTGTCCCCTCGGGATTACTCCTATAGGCTGGTTGGTTTGGAATTGTAGCTCCAGGTATGAAGTCGATTTGATGTTCACTCCCGCAGATTGGAGGTAAACCTTGCGGTGTTTCCTCAGGAAAGATATCCTCATATTCCTGCAAAAGAGAAACAAGAGAACTATGCAAGGTGGAATCAAGATCGTTAGTGTTTAATAACGCCTCCTTGTACATGAGTAAAATCATCAGTTGATTAGAAAACAAAGCTCTTCTCACATCACTCTCTCTTGCATAAAATTTTGTTTTTCTCTCTATTTTTACCTCATTGGCCAAATTTTCTTTTGTATTGGCTCTCTCAATTTTCTCTCCTTTTCTCTCCTTTTTCTCGGCCCCTTTATCTTTTTTTCCTCTCTGGTCGAACTCGCTCTCTGCACTCCAACCTCATTATTTTCACCCTTTCTCTCTCTTTTTCTCATTCTCTCTTTTTGTAACCAAACTTGATCTTCATGAACCTGTTTAGGTGTCATTGCTACAAGAGTGAATGGTCTCTGGTTGTGCACAAGAGAATATTTATTGGTGTAGCCATCATGTTTGACTCAACGATCAAATTACCATGGTCGACCTAGTAAGAAGTGCCCAGCTTGCATTGGGACTACATTGCACAAAACTTCGTCTTCAGATCTACCAATGCGAAACAAAATTAATACATGTTAAGTTACCTTCACTTCACCACTATTATTCAACCATTGCAGCTTGTAAGGTTGAGGATGTTTGGTCAGTTGGCAGCCCTAATTTGTCAACCATAGTAGTGCTAACAACGTTCGTACTACTCCCTCTATCTATTATCACACTACATACCTTGTTCCGCACGTGGCACCTAGTATGAAAAATGTTCTCACGTTGTTCTTCTTCTTCCTCTTTGGCTTGCACACTAAGGTCTCATCGAGTGACCAACAATTCACCTTAGGCAGCATATTCCTTTTCATCCACGACCTCCAATGGTGGCATGGAGTCCTCAGTCCAATTCGTCATCCATTACAACCTATCTGTTGTCCCGTAACACCATCACCCTTTTGTTCGGACATTGGCTTGAGATGTGACCCCTGCCTTGGCTTTTGAAACGTTTAATATTATGCTTTCAAGAAGTGGATGAATCATGTATACCTTGGTTTGAAGGGCTAGCTGTGGCTAGTTTTGGCTCAAACTTTCGCCTAGCGACCGATTTCTCTTCTCTCTTCCCATAATTCGGCTTCCATGAAGAAGGTGTCGAACTAACGTTCGATGTGAACTACCCCTCCTCTTGAGCTGTCGCTCTACTGTGATGGCCATGTAGAACATGTCTTCTAATTCTATGTAGTGTTGCATCTCCACCCTATCTTGAATATCTTGATTTAGCCCTTGCAAAAATCTTGCCATGGTTGCTTCTCAATCTTCTTCAACATTGGCTCGTATCATGGCTATTTTCATTTCTTGATAATATTCCTCCACACTCCTGTTTCCTTGTCTAAGTCCTTGCAACTTTTGTACAATTCCCGGTAGTAATGGCTAGGCACGAATCGCTTTCTCATCACCGTTTTCATCTCTTCCCATGTCTCAATCGGGTGTTCGCGGTTCCATCACCTTTTCATTACCAACTGATCCCACCATACAATCGCATAGTCAGAGAACTCAATTGCAGCAAGCTTAACTTTCTTTAACTCTGAGTAGTTATGGCAATCGAACACCAGCTCCACTTTCTTGTCCCACCTAGGTATGCTCCAGGGTCATTTTTCCCTTGGAATGGCAGAATCTTTATTTTAATACCTCCCATATTATTGTCTTCCCATTCTCTAGCTTCTCTATTCCCATTTCCATGCCTAAATCTGCCCCATATTTATCGGTGGTTCCTCCAACTCTTCTAATTCATCTTCCTCCGAAAGGACACATCCACCCCTCCGCCTATTTTGCATGTTTTGTGGCTGCCTATTACATGTTCTGGCATCAACTTCATCTAATCTCTCCTGAATGGGCTCTAGCGCTAGCATCAACAACTGTTCCATTTGCCTCATTAATGCTTGCAACTAAAGATTTGGAACGTTTTGTTGTGGAAGATCATCTTCGGCTTCTCTTTCTTGATTCGGATTCTTTTTTTTTTAAACCTGCAAACAACGTTGGATAATAAAGGACCTTACTTCTCTCCCTCAAGTGTTTCACTCTATCACTTGGTCACTCAGCTCACTCATGTTTCACTCAAATAGTTGGCTTTTACCCTCAAATGTTCTCACCACTCTTGCCTCTCTCTTTTTTCTCACTCGTTTATTCTCTCTTTCGGTTCTTTTGGAATTACGCAAACAACAATCAAATCTATCCGGTAACAAATTCAGCAACACGTTTTGATACGCAGTTCGGAATGAAGCAAATTTTTGCACTGCGAGGTGAGGTCAAATTCAGACTCCTGGACACTCAAACAATGGAAAGGAAACAAAAAATTTTAACAAGGTCAAAAATTTATTTATTTTTTCGGATCCTCTTGATTTTTCTTTTCTTTTCTTTTCTTTTTTTTTTCTTTTCTTTTCTTTGTGAAATTCGGCAAGAACAAAGGCTAATAGACCAAGAAACACAAAACAGGAAGCTGCAACCTAAACTTGAAGTCCAAGACACTAGTTACCCAAAATCAAAACTAACCTTTGCAGCCCTAGGTGAAATTTCGACCACACTAAGTTCTTTCCCAAACAAGAATTTTGCAAAATAACCTAGAATAGAATTTTAGAGTTGACCTTGTCAACAAACCAAAGAAAGTTCAAGAAACACAAACGAGGATGCAAGAACCCTATGAATTTAACAAACTCAAAATATTTTGTTTTATTTTTGAACGGAATAGAACCTAAGTAATAAATCAGAATTCATAAACAAATAAGGATAGACTAACCTATAACACCCACCAATTTTGATGTAACGGATCATGTTAAGTTAGTAACGATGTTAAGGAAATTTTAATAATAATTTATGTTATAAGTTATGATTTATGATCTTAATGTTACTAACTATTTATTTCAAGTTCTATGAAAGGTGACGACCGCATGGAATCGTTGTGCTCAAGTGTTCATGTTAATTTTAATGTATGTTTAATCATGATGCAAAAGATAAAAAAAAAATGATGACTTGAATGTTAAAATGTATGGTATTTTAAGGACAGTTTGATAGGCCAGACTTTCAAGTTTGGCAGGCCGAAAAGTCTGCCAAAGATCGGTAGGCCGATGGAAACCATCGGCAGGCCAAACTTGGCGAAACCAGCAGGCCAAAAAGGTGAGCCGGTAGGCCGATGACAGCTGACGAGCAGTCAGCAGAAATCTCTCCAAATTTATGGCTGAGATAATTACGTTAATTGGGTTATTAATTGGCATATTTATGGATTAATTCCTCATTTAAGGAAATAAAATGTTTGACTTTGCATTGATTGGAATTGTTTTAAATGGTTTCCTATTTTTAGAGGGCAAAACATGGTAAGTGGTGAGATGATTTGCTTGACTTTCCCTCTTTGCTCTCCATTCTCCACGCCAATTACTCATCATTTAATCAGAAAATTTTTGACTTAATGAAGAGTTTTGACTCTCATTTCTTTTTACGTTATGCTCATTAACATTATGTTAAAATTTGTTTAACGTTCTTTTTCCCCATCTCTCTCTCTTCCTTTCACAGTCTTTCCTCTCATTCATTCTTAGACGTTTCTTATTCATCACTCCTTCTTCTCTTCTCCGCGAATTCTATTCCTCCTCTCTATCAAAAATTCTCTGCAAGTAATTGAAAGAAAATTGATATTTTCAGTTGGTTGAATTCAAGGATTTTGAGAAGAAAATCTTTTAAGGTAAGGACTCATTTCTTTTGGGTATTATGAAAAGTATTTTTCCTCCTCAATTCATCTGCAGTATCTTTCTCTAGGTATTGTATTTTGTTCTGAATTTTTAATATGTTATTCATATATGTGTTATGTGATGTTACTCCAAGTTTCACGTTATTTCGATGTTTCTATGATAAGTTATGAATTTTCTATCCTCTACCCCTCACAGTAAAATATTGTTGTTTAATTATGATGCATGAAATGTAATTTTTGTTCAAGGGATAAATGAATGTTGTTTTTCATGAAATTTAGTAAGAATGTTCATGTATATGTTATGCTATGGACTGCAAAGTTTGGAAATGTTTTGATGAGCAAGTTATATGTTATGAAATTTCTTTGAGATTAGGTCAAGAAAACTGTTTTAACAATGTTAATTTTTGTACTTTCATTTTATGTAATGTTTTATATGTTTAAATGATTTTATTGATGATGGAATAATTTTATAATATTGAAATGTATGATAATAAGATGTTGGTATGAATTTTAAAATTAAAATATATGTGTTTTAATTGTTAGAAAATGTTTTCAAAAGATTACTCATTTACCTTATTATTATTGTTGGCAGATTTTTATGTTTGAAATATATGAGTTGTTTTTTATGATTATAGTTATAAATGCATGTCATGAATTATGTTTATATGAGATGAATGTATATGTGATGTAATATGAATGAATGTTATATTTTATGATAGTAAGTATTAATTTTATTTTGTGTCTTTAAATAAATAAATGGCTTGAACACGCAAAGGAACGAGCACATCGAGACTGCGGCGTCATCACCAAATCATATTAAGGTTAAGTAAGCTAGCTTTTACGGTAAGTACATTCTCACCTGCAACATGACGTTTTTATAAGGTTTGAAATTATGTTGTTAATGATGTTTATTCTATAATGATTTTATGATATTTTTATTTAAAGATTTCTTGTGAAAAGTTTCTATATTCAAAAGTTATGCATGTATAAAGGTATGATGATGACATCTTTCAAAGTATGAAAGTTATGTATATATGTATCACATAATAAGTGTCGTACACCAATGTTATGATATGATATGTTATGATGTCGTGTTTGGTTTAGGATTAGCTAACCTTCTCCTCTCATGACGGCGCGCCTACAATGATGTTTATGGTGCAACACTTGGGCCCTTAAGATAAAATGGAATAAATTTGAATATGGTCAAGTAATGAAAGATATGTTTCTATGAAATTGTGCTTAATACACTTTTATGATGTGATGATGATGATGTATATGAAATGTATTTAAATTGTGAGAATTATATGTACTTACTAAGCTTTAGCTTATTCAAGTTTATGTCATGTTGCAGATAAGGTTAAGAAAGTGATGGATTAGGCAGAGGACATGGGAAGGCATGTGAGTATAAAGGAGATGAATTGTAACCGAAAGAATGCCAAGAAGAAAGTTTACATGATTTAAATCAAGTTTTATATTTTGAACATATTTATTCGTTAAGTTTTAAGAATACAAGAACTATATTTTAATATTTTATTTTATGATTTAAGAATTTGATCTTCCACGTTTTGAAAGTTAAATCTGTTTTACAAGTTAAGTTTTCTCAAGTTCTTTTTGGCACTGTTGGCCTGCCGAACATCATTGGTCAGCATGTCAATGTTTGAGTGTTTGGCCTTCCGATCACGTATTTGGCCTGCCGAACGTTGATAAGTTTTTAAAGCCCAGATTTGTAGAGCCTCTATCGGCCTACTAGTTGACAATCTCCGACCTGCCGGCCATGTTCGGCCTGCCAAAGTCCCAAGTTTGGCCTACCAAACTGTGGGAATAAATAGCTTTTAAGTGATGTGATATTTTTATAAGTTATGATTTTACAATTTGGTATATCCATTTTATTAAAGCAAGTTATGATTAATTTAAAGTGTAATTGAATTATTTATGGTATGGATAAGTTAAGCAATGTTGTTATAAAAAAAATGTGTATGTATGGATCTTGGTTATGTTTTCCTTAACTACGTTTACAATTAAAGTATCATATAAGTTTTGTACTTAAAGTTTATCTAAATGATTAAATAAATAAGTAGGTAATGTATGAATGTAATGACATCTGTGACGTCTGTAAGAGGGCATTATAGGCTTTGGTATTAGAGCGAATTTCTGATTACAATTCATATTGCCACACGTCAATCCAAGTCCTCCAAGTAAGTATGTTTTAAAGTTAGATGTTTTGATGCACGTATGATGATAAGATTAAGGTCTAGATGTTTAACGATTAATGATCTAGTAGTGAAAACATGTCTCATAATTAGAAGATTATTTCTAAGTTCCTAATTCTTTTAGGTGAATTAACGATGGACAGTCATAGAAGAATGCAGACGCGCACCCAGACCAACGAAAGGCTCATGACAATAATTGCTGAGCTACAAAGGCAGTTGGAGGAACAAAGAAGAGAGATAGCTGAATTTAGGGCCAACAGCCAGAATGACGGTCGACGAGGCAATGATGTGCCTCCTCCTCCTCCCCAGCCACAAGTCAACGAAGTTTCAGCCCCTATTGCTGAACCCAGAGTGGCCTATCAGGAACCTCTTCTAGTCAGATGGAAGAGGGTTAAGCCAGCAGACTTCGAGGGTTCAAAGGACCCGTTAGTCGCCCAAGGATGGTTGAAGACAATCGAAGCCACCCTAAGACTCATAAATTTCACAGACAATGAGAAGGTCCTCTATGCCTCATACTGCGTCACCATGGAGGCCAGGATATGGTGGGACGGCATCGAACAGAGCAGGAATGTTGAAGAGATGTCATGGGAAGACTTTGTTCATGAGTTTAACACGAAGTTCCTCCATAAGAATATCACAAGGAAGCATTATGAGGAGTTTGAGAGCTTGCGCCAGGGGGATATGTCAGTTACTGATGTGGTGACGAAGTTTGACCAGCTTGCTCGCTTATGCCTAGGGATGGTTATGGATGGAAGTGAAAAGGTTAGAAGACTGATCAAGGTCCTTAGGCCTGAAATTGCTGCTATTTTGGATGGAGCAAGTCCACCCAAGACTCAAGAGCAGGTTGTCATGAGAGCCCAACGTGCAAAGTTCCATCTGTCCAAGCTAAGAAGGAACCAGCCTCAGCTAGGCCAACAAGCCAATAATGCAAACAACCAGAACCGCCCTTCACACAGGAACAACAACAACAACAACAACAACAACAACAGCAACAGCAACAACAGCAATCAAAACTGGAGGAATAACAAGAGGAAGGGCAATCCTCAAAATCAGCAGGGCCAAGATAATAAGAGACATAATGATGGTCAACACAACAACAATAATAGGTGGTTTCAACCATGTGCCAAATGTGGAAAGAAACATCCAGGGGAATGTTGCTTGGGAACAAATCAATGTTTTATTTGTGGGCATGAAGACCACTTTGTCAAGAACTGCCCCAAATTGATGAATGCCAATGCCCCTCAGAGAGGTCCTCCTTAAGCTCAGCTTCATCAGATGCAACCTTTCCTTGAAGGGCCACTTATCAGTCAAGGGAGAATTGAAGCCCCACCAACGAATGCCCGCATATATGCCATGACGAAAGAACAAGTGGCTGCTGAAGCCTCCAATGTGGTCACAGGTCAGATAACAAGTTTATCTAATGATGCTTATGTTTTCTTTGATACGGGTGCCACACATTCTTTTGTATCTATGTCATTTGCTAAAAAGTTAGAGGTTCGTTCAGAGCCTATGAGACAGGGATTCACTACGACACTACCCTCCTGGGAAGTGATATTATCTACGTACTGTATGCGTATAGTACCCCTATGGATTTTTGATAGGGAGCTTTTCATCGACCTCATTGTGATCGACATGCATGATTACGATATGATTCTTGGGATGAATTTCCTGAGCAAGACAATGCTTCTATTGAATGCCGGAAACGAAAGGTGATCTTCCATCTAGAAGGTGATCAAAAATTCGTTTATGTTGGCGAGTCCATAAAGAAACCTAGCATGTTCTTATCCGCAATGAAAGCAAAGAAGTTATTAGCAAGTGGCTGCATGGGCTATCTGGCAAACATTGTAGACAAAAGCCAAGAAGAAAAGATAAGAATTGAAGATGTACCTATAGTTCATGAATATGCAGATGTGTTTCCTGATGATCTGACAAGTCTATCGCCAGAAAGAGAAGTCGAATTCGAGATTGAGCTCTCTCCTGGCACCGATCCGATCTCAAAAGCGCTTACAGAATGGCCTTGGCAAAATTAAAGGAGCTTCACACACAATTAAAAGAGCTACTCGACAAAGGATTCATCAAGCCGAGTCACTCACCTTGGGAAGCTCCAGTCTTGTTTGTAAAGAAGAAGGATTGCATTATGAGACTCTACATTGACTATAGAGAGTTGAATAAGGTGACAATCAAAAACAAGTATCTGTTGCCTCGAATTGATGATTTGTTTGATCAGCTCAAGGGTGCATCTGTGTTTTCAAAGATTGGTTTATGGTCAGGTTATCACCAACTGAAGATTAAAGAAGGAGATATCCCTAAGACTGCCTTCAGGACGAGGTATGGTCACTATGAATTTGTGGTTATACCTTTCAGTCTGACGAATGCACCTGCTGCTTTTATGGACTTGATGAACCTGGTATTCAAGGATTTCCTCAATAAATTTATTGTTGTATTTATCGATGATATTCTTGTCTATTCAAAGAATCAAGAAGAACATGTGGAACATTTAAGGATTGTGCTGGAGACTTTAAAAAGACACCAGCTATATGCAAAGTTTTCCAAATGCGAGTTTTGGCTTAATAAAGTGTCTTTCTTGGGGCATCTTATTTCAAAGGAAGGGATTATGGTTGACCCTGCTAAAGTAGAAGCTGTTCTCAACTGGAAGCAACCAACGAATGCAAGTGAAATAAGAAGCTTCTTAGGTTTAGCAGGTTATTATCGGACATTTGTAGAAGACCTCTCCAAGATAGCAGCTCCACTCACGAATCTGACTTGCAAAGGAAAGAAGTATGAATGGACAGATGCATACGGGAAGAGTTTTCAAGAATTGAAAAAGAGGCTAACGACAGCTCCAGTATTGGCTATACCGGAAGGGAATGATGGATTCGTAATTTATAGTGATGCATCCAAGATGGGCCTTAGAGCTGTTTTAATGCAAAATGAAAGGGTGATTGCTTATGCTTCAAGACAACTGAAGGATTATGAAAAGAACTATCCTACTCATGACCTCGAGTTAGCAGTAGTTGTTTTTGCATTGAAGATATGGAGGCATTATTTATACGGGGTCCAATGTAAATGATGGAAACAAAGTGCGCAGCGGAATTTTTTAAAATTTTTCATCAGAGTATTTTCCAAAACACAAGTTTGACATGTTATATGTATAAATTAAACAGATCTTACTAACCTCAGTGTGTCGAAGAACCTCCGCGACCTGTGTAGAGAAGTAACGTTCCAAAAGAGCCTCAACCAACTGGTCTTCTTTGCTATTCTCTATCCACAACCGGAGTGAGTGTGGGCTCACACGTACAGCTCTTCCACCGGTGACTCTCCTTCCAACCAATAGAGAGAACCCAAAGCTAGTGTTCGTGATTTGTGAACAAAAGCTCTCAGGGAGTTTTCAGATGCTCACTAGAAGAGTATCACTCTTAATCTCTCAAATTGATCTGAGTAAATCATTAGACTCACTCCCTTTTTATACCTATTGGTCCTTGGGGTCAGTCCATATCAGATTAGGTCTCAAAAATCGAAACAGAATCAAGTTCGGATCAATATCTGATAAGATACGCGTGAAAAACGCGTAATCTTAACTGTCGCGGTCGGCATGCCGAACTGTGAGATAGGCAGGCCGAACTGGCCAGTTCGGCAGGCCGAACACGTCATCCGGCATGCCGAACTGCCGAGAAAAAATCTCCGCGAATCTTTTATTTTCCACCCGAGATTCTAAAGGATAAAGTCTCATTTTTGATTCAAATAGCCCAATAGAAAAGATATCTGATCAAAACAAACTTTATCAAGATAATCTCTAAGAAAATAAATCAATTCACAATAATTCTACAAGTTTATCTTGTTCTAATTGTCCAAAATTAAAACAACCGATAAACAGACAAGAATTATCCGAACGCCATAATTCAACAAGTTCATCTTGAACTAATTTCTTACATAATTAATTCAACCGATAAACAGACATGAATTATTTGATTCTTATAAATTTTAAACCAATCTGATAAATCCGACATAAGTCACCAATTATTGGAAAAGCACGCCGTGTCGTTACAGGATTTTGTGAGCTAGCAAAGGGGACCAAAATGGACCTATAAAGTTCAAGCTTATGATAATTATGAAACCCAATATCCCAGATATACATTTCACAATTATCAACTCCAACGCTACTCCACTAAAAGCTTGGAGCTGTACTCTCGAATTTTATAGAATTACGAAGCTCGTGTAGCTAAGTCTCCATGACATATCATAGTGTATCGCATCCCCATATGATCATCCATAATCGGCTTAAGGACAAGTTCTGTCTTACCTTCCCGATTATTTTTATCTTACGTTCCATTGTCTCACCATTAGAAAACTTACCATCCAAAGATAGTATACCATTCGGTTACACCTATGTATCCAAATGGTTGAGCGCTCCAGTTTTCCAATTACAGGACAACGCATATAAGAGGATATCATTACTCCTAAAGAGGAGCTATGGATTCCATATCTATGAATAACAAGTCTACGCTACCAAGAGTCATGCCTCCAACGTACCGGCATGCATGCCACTATAGAGATGTGGGAGTCACCCATTGGTACATCAAAAGACACAAATCGAGACAACGGGCCCATTATTCATCTCAGGATTAAGATACAATACAAATGATTGTCTAAAGTGAATCGATTTGCCAAGACAGAATTATTAATCCAAATCAATTCACTTTATGTCCCGATCCAACACATCGTCACCTATGACAACGCGCCAATGTTTCTATTCACGGAGTCCAACTCCGATGGCCAAGACAAACCATCTCCCTAAAGGGATATAGACAACATAACAATCTTTACATGAATAAAGCGCCCAACTTTATTCCCTCGATTGCGGATCATATATTTTAGACCATCACCTTAAGAGTCGTGTCTACCGCATAATCATCCCATCATATGCCCAACTCTTAAGGTTTAGACTGACAGTCTCAGACTTACTGTTTGCTTATCATACATTCAACAAATATGAACGTAAAGAGGACAATATTTGGTATATATAAATGAATAAATTCTTTATTGATAAAAAATGTCTCCAAAAACATATTACATTTTTACTCCTTAGAGCATACATGTCTAACAGTAAGATCTTCACTAATCATCAAAGTTTGAAGTACTTCTTCACGCAAAGAGACCTGAACATGAGACAACGAAGATGGCTAGAGTTGGTGAAGGATTACGATTGTGAAATCCTTTATCATCCTGGAAAAACTAACCGAGTGGCTGATGCTCTAAGTAGGAAGTCAGTTGTCACGTTGATGTCAATGCAAGCAATGTCTCCACCTTTAAGAAAGGAAATTCTAGACTTCAGTTTGGAATTTATAGCAGGACAGCTCTCAACACTCTCTCTTGCTCCAACAATTTATGATGAAATTCGAAGAAAACAAGATGAAGATGTAAGCCTTGTAAGGATTAAGCAGGAAATAAGAGAAGAAAAATGTCAAGAGTTTCGTATTGCAGATGACGAAACTCTGTACCTCAACGACCGCTTATGTGTTCCCAATATTGATGACTTAAGGGAAAAGATCTTGGCAGAAATTCATGACACTCCTTACTCTATTCATCCAGGTGCAACAAAGATGTATAATGATCTAAAAGGTAACTTCTGGTGGTTTGGAATGAAACGTGATGTTGTTTTGTATACGAAGAAATGTATGACATGTCAACAAGTAAAGGCTAAACACCAGAGACCTGGTGGTAAACTGCAGTCTATCTAAATACCAGAATGGAAATGGGAGGATAGCAATGGATTTCATTACCGGTTTGCCCAGAACTATGAATGGTTATCATGCAATTTGGGTAGTTGTGGATCGACTGACTAAGACGGCACATTTCATTCCCATCAAGATCACTTACTCTATGAAATGGTTAGCGGAACTCTATGTCAAGGAAATTATACGACTTAATGGGATTCCTAAGTTAATCATCTCAGATCGTGATGGCAAGTTCACATCTAAGTTTTGGAAGAGTGTACAGACTGCAATGGGAACCAAGCTATATTTTAGTACGGCTTTTCATCCTCAAACAGACGGCCAAACAGAAAGGACGAACTTAATTTTAGAAGATATGCTACGAGCTTGTTCTCTCGATTTTAAGACCAGCTAATGTAAAATATTGCCGTTAGCAGAGTTTGCTTACAACAACAGCTTTCAGGCGACAATTGGGATGGCACCTTATGGAAAAAAATGTAGTTCGCCTATATGTTGGCACGAAGCTAGTGAAAAGAAGTTGATGGAAAGTGTCGATGCTAAAAGGACTGATTTTGTTAACGAAACTTCTGAGATGATAAAGTTGATAAGAAGAAGAATAGAGACCGCACAAAGCTGTCAGAAGAGTTATGTTGACAAGAGAAGAAGACCTTTAGAGTTCACCGTGGGCAAATCTATGTTTTTGAAAGTTGCATCGATGAAAGGAGTAATGAGGTTTGGGAAGAAAGGCAAGTTAAGTCCAAGATTTATTGGTCCTTATGAAGTTGTTAAATGGATAGGCAAATTAGCTTATCAGCTGAGATTGCCTTCAAGAATGTCCGTAATGCACGATGTGTTTCATGTCTCTATGCTCAAGAAGTATGTCCCAGACCCTACGCATGTAATTGAGCCACAAGTGATCAGGATACGAGAAGATTTGAGTTATGAAGAAAAGCTAATAGAGATACTTGATCGGAGAACCAAGACCTTGAGGAATAAAGAAATTCCATTGGTCAAGGTGTTATGGCGAAATCATCAAGTTGAAGAAGCTACATAGGAATGTGAAGATGACATGAGATCTATGTATCCGCAATTATTCTAAGTTTCGAGGATGAAACTTTTATAAGGTGGGGAGAATTGTAACACCCACCAATTTTGATGTAACGGATCATGTTAAGTTAGTAACGATATTAAGAAAATTTTAATAATAATTTATGTTATATGTTATGATTTATGATCTTAATGTTACTAACTATTTATTTCAAGTTCTATGATAGGTGACGATAGCATGGAATCATTGTGCTCAAGTGTTCATGTTAATTTTAATGTACGTTTAATCATGATGCAAAAAAAAAAATGATGACTTGAATGTTAAAATGATGGTATTTTAAGGATAGTTCGGCAGGCCAGACTTTCAAGTTCGACAAGGCGAAAAGTCTGCCAAAGATCGACAGGCCGATGGAAACCATCGGCAGGCCAAACTTGGTGGAACCGGCAGGCCGAAGAGGTGAGTCGGCAGGCCGATGACAGCTGACTAGCAGTCAGCAGAAATCTCTTCAAATTTATGGTTAAGATAATTACGTTAATTAGGTGATTAATTGGCATATTTATGGATTAATTCCTCATTTAAGGAAATAAAATGTTTGACTTTGCATTGATTGGTATTGTTTTAAATGGTTTCCTATTTTTAGAGGGCAAAACATGGTAAGTGGTGAGATGATTTGTTTGACTTTCCCTCTTTGCTCTCCATTCTCCATGCCAATTACTCATCATTTAATCAGAAAATTTCTGACTTAATGAAGAGTTTTGACTCTTCTTTCTTTTTACGTTATGCTCATTAACATTACGTTAAAATTTGTTTAACGTTCTTTTTCCCCATCTCTCTCTCTTCCTTTTAGGTCTTTCCTCTCATTCATTCTGAGACGTTTCTCATTCATCTCTCCTTCTTCTCTTCTCCATGAATTCTATTCCTCCTCTCTCTCAAAAATTCTCTGCAAGTAATTGAAAGAAAATTGATATTTTCGTTGGTTGAATTCAAAGATTTTGAGAAGAAAATCTTTCAAGGTAAGGACTCATTTCTTTTGGGTATTCTGAAAAGCATTTCTCCTCCTCAATTCGTCTACAATATCTTTCTCTAGGTATTGTATTTTGTTCTGAATTTTTAATATGTTATTCATGTATGTGTTATGTGACGTTCCTCCAAGTTTCACGTTATTTTGATGTTTCTATGATAAGTTATGAATTTTCTATCCTCTACCCCTCACAGTAAAATATTGTTGTTTAATTATGATGCATGAAAATGTAATTTTTGTTCAAGGGATAAATGAATGTTGTTTTTCACGAAATTTAGTAAGAATGTTCATGTATATGTTATGCTATGGACTGCAAAGTTTGGAAATGTTTTGATGCGCAAATTATATGTTATGAAATTTCTTTGAGATTAGGTCAAGAAAACTATTTTAACAATGTTAATTTTTGTACTTTCATTTTATGTAATGTTTTATATGTATAAATGATTTTATTGATGATGAAATAATTTTATAATATTGAAATGTATGATAATAAGATGTTGGTATGAATTTTAAAATTAAAATGTATGTGTTTTAATTGCTAGAAAATGTTTTCAAAAGATTACTCATTTACCTTATTATTATTGTTGGTAGATTTTCATGTTTGAAATGTATGAGTTTTTTTTTTATGATTATAGTTATAAATGCATGTCATGAATTATGTTTATATGAGATGAATGTATATGTGATGTAATATGAATGAATGTTATATTTTATGATAGTAAGTATTAATTTTATTTTGTGTCTTTAAATGAATAAATGGCATGAACACGCAAAGAAACGAGCACATCGAGACCGCGGCATCGTCACCAAATCATATTAAGGTTAAGTAAGCTAGCTTTTATGGTAAGTACATTCTCACCTGCAACATGATACGTTTTTTTAAGGTTTGAAATTACGTTCTTAGTGATGTTTATTCTATGATGATTTTTATTTAAAGATTTCTTATGAAAAGTTTCTATATTCAAAAGTTATGCATGTATAAAGGTATGATGATGACATCTTTCAAAGTATGAAAGTTATGTATATATGTATCACATAATAAGTGTTGCACACCAATGTTATGATATGATATGTTATGATGTCGTGTTTGGTTTAGGATTAGCTACCCTTCTCCTCTCATGACGGCGCGCCTACAATGATGTTTATGGTGCAACACTTGGGCCCTTAAGATAAAATGGAATAAATTTGAATATGGTCAAGTAATGAAAGATATGTTTCTATGAAATTGTGCTTAATACACTTTTATGATGTGATGATGATGATGTATATGAAATGTATTTAAATTGTGAGAATTATATGTACTTACTAAGCTTTAGCTTATTCAAGTTTATGTCATGCTATAGATAAGGTTAAGAAAGTCATGGATTAGGCAGAGGACATAGGAAGGTGTGTGAGCATAAAGGAGATGAATTGTAACCGGAAGAATGCCAAGAAGAAAATTTACATGATTTAAATCAAGTTTTATATTTTGAACATATTTATTCGTTAAGTTTTAAGAATACAAGAACTATGTTTTAATATTTTATTTTATGATTTAAGAATTTGATCTTCCACGTTTTGAAAGTTAAATCTGTTTTACAAATTAAGTTTTCTCAAGTTCTTTTTGGCTCTGTCGGCCTGCCGAACATCAGTGGTCGGCATGCCGATGTTTGAGTGTTCGGCCTGCCGAACGTTGATAAGTTTTTAAAACCCAGATTTGCAGAGCCTCTGTCGGCCTGCCAGTTGACAATCTTCGGCCTGCCGAAGTCCCAAGTTTAGCCTACCGAACTGTGGGAATAAATAGCTTTTAAGTGATGTGATATTTTTATAAGTTATGATTTTACAATTTGGTATATCCATTTTATTAAAGCAAGTTATGATTAATTTAAAGTGTAATTGAATTATTTATGGTATGGAATAAGTTAAGCAATATTGTTATAAAAAAAATGTGTATGTATGTATCCTGGTTATGTTTTCTTTAACTACGTTTACAATTAAAGTATCATATAAGTTTTGTACTTAAAGTTTATCTAGATTATTAAATGAATAAGTAGGTAATGTATGAATGTAACGATATATGTGACGTCCGTAAGGGGGACGTTACAAACCTGAGGCTATAATCGAGGCCACTGATACCAAATGATAGGAACCTCGCCAATATACTGACAAAACCCATTATTAATAAAAAAGGCACCAAGACCGTTTCTACTTAGATTTGGATAGAAGTCACCGTGACCCGTTTCTTATATTGAATCAAGAACCTTGGTATATCGTAGACGCCACAATCAAGGATGGAAAGTTTGATTGATAAGTCATGGTTGAATGCCCAGATTGATCCGAAGAATTCGTGCAGTTCATCAAAGAACCAAAGAAAGAATTTTCTCTCCCATAAAATAAACATTCATCTATCAATTCATTAACATTGGAAACACCTATTTATAGGCCAAAATTACAAAGGAAAGTTGGCAAATTCAAACAAAACTACTAATCCTAATTTTAAGCCTAAAATAAAAACCAAAAGAAAGAAAAGTCTCAATGGCTGATATTTAGCCATTTACACGCCCAACAATTAAAGGAAAGTGCAATTAATGCTCTTTAACAACTTGCACAAATGATCAACCACGTGTGTGCCAATAATGGGAAAGTTTCTGAAATCCTTCCATAGACTTGATCTTGCAAAATTTGAGTTGATTTCAAGCTTGACTCATCCGGATTCTTCTAGAACTTGGATCAAATTGATGCACCTTTTTGGCTGACGTGGGCCTGTGTCAATGGGTTTGCACAAATTTACTTAATTCCTAATTTCGTGAATCAGCCCATTTAGTGCTTCCTTGAATTTCTTAGCTCAAGCTTTTGTGACTGGGCCAACAGGAACTTGTATTAGGTCAGTCACCTTCCTTGCATTTGAGCTCCCCACGTCTCCATCATGTTGGCCACGTCACACCAACGACAATCTTGATAACATAATTGCACTAACATTTCTGCTATTACTGTCATCGCTAATATAATTTATTTACGACCATTTTTTTATGACGACATATTGACAATGACATGTCGTTGCAAAAAGAATATTTACGATGACTTTCCTTCTAAGTCATCGCAAAAACCTTGTTTGTTGTAGTATCCAGAAGTAACACAACTATTTGTTAATCTGAATGAGACATTTAATTTTCTACTTCAAGGAACCTATAGAAATCAATGAAATCTAGAAATTTAGTACTATGTGAAGGCATATTACATGCTATTGATGGGCACCTAAAATAGTATTAAAGTCCCCAACAATGAGCCAAGGTCTACTCCAATTGGCAAAGAGAGAAACGACCTTTCTCTGGAGAAGCCTCCAAACCCTATGGGACACTATTACACATGATGCCCTAAGGAGTAAAATGTTGTAATTTGTTTTTGAAGACATTTAATCAATAAAGAGTTTATTTATTATTCATATATCAAATGTTGCCCTTTTTATGTTCATATTTATTGAATGTATGATAAGCAAATAAAAGTTTAAGACTGTCAGTCTAAACCTTTAAGAATTGTACATATGTTTGGTAGATTATGCGAAAGACATGAATTTTAAAGGTGATGGTCTAAATCATAAGATCCGCAATTGAAGAAATAAAGTTGGGTACTTTATTCATGCTAAGATTGTTATGTTGTCTATATCCCTAACGGGAGATTGCTTGTCTTGGTCATCAGAGTAGGTCTCCACGAGTAGAAACATTGGTGCATTGTCATAGGTGACGATGTATTGGATTGGGACATAAAATTGAATTAATTTGGTTAATAATTCCATTTGTGCAAATCAATTTACTCTAGACAATCATATGTATTGTGTCTTAATCCTAAAATGACTAATGGGCCTGTATTCTTGACTTAAACCTTTTGTGTACCAAAGGGTGACATCTTAACTTAATGAAGGTATGCATACCATTACGTTGGAGACATGACGTACCAAAGGGTGACATCCTGACTTAATGATGGTACGCATACCGTTACATTGGAGACATGACTTTTGATGCACGTAGATTCATTATTTATAGATATGGAATCCATAGCTCTTTTTGTAGAGTTGATGATATTTTCTTATATGCATTATCCTATAATTGGAAGACTGGAATGCTCAACCATTTGGATACATAGGTGTAACCAAATGGTATACTGTCTTTGGATAGTAAGTATTTCAATGGTATGATAACGAAACGTAAGTTAAAAGTAATCGAGAAGGTAAAATGAAATTTATCCTTAAGCCGATTATGAATATCCTATGTAGATGTGACACATTATGATATGTCATGGACAGTTTGCTTGCTTAAAGCTTCGTAATTTTATATTGTTTGAGCTTCAGCTATAAGCTTTTAGTGGAGCAGCGTTTAATTTAATAATTATAAAATATGTATCTAGGATATTGTATTTTATATTTACAAGAGCTTGAACTGTGTATGTCCATAGAGTTCCCATTGCTAGCTCATAATAAATCCTGTAACGATACGACATGTTTTTCCTACATAGTGGTGACTTATGTTAAATTGTTAGATTAACTAAAATTTGATAAAGATCAAATTTAATAATTCATGTTAGTTTATCAGTTGAATTAATTTTGTAAATTGATTCAAGATAAATGTATTGAATTCTTTGGATAATATTTTATTTTCTATGAGATTATCCAGATATGACTGTTTTGATCAGATAGTTATTTGATTTAAAACTGAGGCTCTATCTAAGAATCTCAGGTGGAAAATAAGATATTCTCAAGGATTAAATTATCGCAAGTTTGGTAGGTCGATGCGTTAGTTCGGCCTGTCGATAAAGTAAGTTCAATAGGCCGATCTCCTAATTCAGCATGTCGATCCTGTGATAATCTGTATATGCATTTTAGACGTATTTTTTATTAGAAATTGATCTAGATTTGAATTTTGAGGCCTTATCTGATAGGAATTAACCCCAGATTCGATCACTATAAATAAGGGATGAGTTTTCTAAGTTATTTAGATCAGTTGAGAAGTATAGAGTGAATACTCTAGTTGAGAAACTCTGAAACTCCCTAAAAGCTATTGTTCACAATCAAGAACCTTAGCTCTAGGTCTTCTCAAGTGATTGGAAAGGGAGCCACCAAAGGAAGACCTGTATGATGTGTGACTACCCATGCTTCGATAGTGGATAGAGAATAGTAAAGAAGACCAGCTGGTTGAGGCTCTTCTGGACGGTTCTTCTGTATACAAATTCAAGCCTGCTTTGGCATACAAAAGCTTAGTAAGATCTATCATTAATTTATGCATATAGCATGTCTAAATTGTATTTTTAAAAATATTTTGATTTAAAATTTTTAAAATTTTGCTACGTACTTATTTTCCAATAGTCACAATTTCTTGAACAAAAGTGATATACAAGTTGCCTACAACAAAGCAAGGAAAGAGCTTTCTGAGAGTTGTTGGGAGCTTGACTTTTGAGAACGAATAGACAGAGAGAGTCCTCGAGGTAGAGAAGAGGGAGATTTTCCAATCATCGGCCTGGTAAATGTTCTTCTTTGTCAAATAAGTGGCCGACGGGGGATCTGTACAGTGGTGGTGTTTGTGAAGCCTGAAGAAACGACGTCCGACATAGCCAAAGTTGGGTGCAAAAATGGACGTGGCAAAAAGCTATCGGGTTGGATCCAACTCCGAGGAAGGTGGGGCTATTTACGATGAAGAATAGAAATTGATCCAACTTCTGGGTCTGGCCTAGGGTGGAGGGGCACGGGAGGAACTGTGGCATTTTGGCTTAGGCATGGTTTAGGCTGGTGCTGCTGCTACTCGATTGTCGTTGGCGTTGAGGGACCCAGATAAGTTTGCACCACTGGTGGTAGTTAGGGTGTGGTGGGTTTGGCCCAGCCATGGAGTGGCAGAAAGGCTGTGATTTTCCTCCAATAGGTAGCTGGCATTGCTGCCCATTGCACAATACTGGGGTTGAGGGGCTGAGAAGGGCTCAGCCATTGAGGTGGATAGGGCATGTGGGCCTGTGGCTTGCCGAGGGGAAGATGATAGTGAGGAAGTGAGCTGCCTCAGCGAGGAAGTTGGCCAAAGGAAGGAGCTTCAAGTGCCTGGGTAGCAGCGGAGATGAACTTCAATGCTGGATATCACTGTAGAGACCACATAGTTGTTTCAATAAAGGCAATGTTTCCACCTTGGTTTTTGTTGTATTGTATTATCTATGTGTTGTTTTACATCTATGTGTAATAATGGAGATGGTTTTCCCATCTCAGGACTTTTTATATGTGGGTCTCCCGCTCGTCAAAAGCGGGGTTCGTAGTTATGTTCGGCTAGATTTGTATCTAGTCCGGGTAGTTTATGTTTGGCTAGATATTTATCTAGCCCAAAATGTTTTTGCCTCAACTACGTAGAACTTAGGTTCTATTAATTGATTCTGCTAGTCGATGAGCCGCTACAACGAGCTTTTGATGAGCTCTTTGTTGGGTGGTGTTCCCTTTTCGATTTGCACATGCATGTCCCTTTGTACTTGTTTGTATTCTCTGCTCGTCCCATCATGGATGGAACCAACATCAGTCAGGGATAATCTTTGTCCTTATGGGACGGCTTAAGCGACTTCGTTTGTACTTTTATTTGTGTTAATGAAGTTTCTTTATTTTAAAAAATAATAATAATAACCGAGGAAAGGTACTCAATCACGATTTATTGAGAGTTAGCATTAATAAGAATAAAGCAGCTTCATTTATGCCGAGATTGATTATTACAACGAGCCAAGTTTAAAAATACAAAAAAGAAAAGAAAAAAGAAAAAAAATTGATGAAAACACACATTTTTATCGAAAGAGATGACAACGTTTATGACACTAATATATAGATACGTCGCCAATAGTTATGGTTGTTTTACTCAAAACAAAAAAAAATTATGGTCGTAATTATTATTTTTTTTTATCAATTAGAATTTTCACGTAAAAACTATACACGTCTCACATGGATCAAAATTTATGATGCATTATATACTACTGCTCATGATTGTTAAGAGGCTCATTATTCACAAATTTAAAAGATAGAATTTTAGCTCTTCGGAATGTAACTTTTTTTTTTTTTTTTTGCTTTAGTCTCTAAATCCCTCTGGCCTAAAATAATGTTTATCCTTGCAAAAATAGATGGTGAAGTAATTTATTTATTTATCTATCTATCTATCTTTTGTGGCTGATTTTAATGAATTGATAGTGGAGATCGATCCAGCTAGGCCAGCGTATAGCATGCGTATTTGTGCATGGGAATTTTGGGAGATAAGGCGTAAAGCTTCAATCCGTCCTTTCTACCTTTACCTTTTCCTTTTCTAATGAAGTAGACTTGACCAAAAAAAAAAAAAAAGAAAAAAGAAATAACAATAACGAAAATATATAACGCAAATGGGTCATTGGGGTTTGTCTTTGCTTTCTCCTATAATTCAGATATTCTCTCTCCTAGAGCTAGGATTTTGTCTTGTTAGGGATAACTTTTGTGTCTTTGGTAGAATGTAAAGGAATAATGTCAGATGTTCATTCCTATTTCCCTCCAATGATCTCAAAGTGGATGGGTATATCTGTTATGTGCTGGTGTAGTGGGGGAGAACTATAGATATGGATTTGGGGCAAAAATTTTCTTCCCACTGCGGGTAGGTACTACTACTGGGACACCTTTACTGTTTATATGACATTACATTCCACTAATCAACATATATATATATATATATATGTATATATCTCTAGTGCCAAATGTTGTTTTCACAACATAGCTTTTTTTTCTTTTTCCCTTTCAAGTGGTAGGTGTAATTCTTGTGTTAATTTTTGTTTGCTTTCAAGTTTGAATATGGCGTATTGCGACAGTCCAGTCCAGCATAGGGTGGTCTTATATGGTCCCCACCAAATATATGTTCTCACTAAATTACCTCGACAAAATAAGTCTTATATGTCTCCCTCAAATCAATCATTGTAAGGTCTATCCTATATTTGAAATGAAGAGATGTAAATACGACATCTCTACCACATATTCGTGCAAATTATTCTTTTGGTTCCTTACAAGTGCTACTTTTGAACGTTTCAAATTAAAAAAAAAAAAAGGAAAAAAGATAAGAAAAGTACTTTTGATTGTTAGGGGAATATTCAATCGAAATTTCTTGAAATCAATTATCAAACAAATTCCTTCTTCTCATTTTATTAATTAAACCCGGCTGTTATTTGTATATATGTATGTTCGTATGTATTAACGATGAATACTCTAACTATCAATAGTTTATACATAAAACTTTTTTACAACGTTGCTGATAGCCTCATACACACGCACACATATTTATGAAGGAAACGTGGCACTGATTTAGAACAGAAAAAAGAGTGCATATAAAAAAAAAAAGCTCCAGCCAGGTCTTTCCTTTTGGGCAAATAAAGAATCAGAGAATTCTTACATAGCATTTGTTTAATATTTACCTATGGTATATCATGCATGATTATTCCAAATTGGATATTCTTCCAACAAAATTGCATAATTATACTTAAATGACAAATACTGAACAACAAAATAAAATTTTAGATATCATGCATTTACGTATATGTTTTTATATATAAAATTATGTGCCTATGTATTCTTCCATGCATATTATGTATGATTTGGCCGATGATTATTTCAGGGAAGTGGGTTCAGTCTCTTACATCATTTTTTTCTTTTTGTTCTTAAATATGACATGGAAAGGAGCAGATCATCATCACTTCTATTGGAGGATGCAGTAACAAATATTAGGATTATAATATTTGTTTTCTTTTTGCATTAATGATACTTTTAGATTTGGAGGCTGATGGGATTTTTCTGTTTTTTTTTCCCAATATTTATGTGTTTTTTTTTTAAAGTGGCATTTTTCGGTGTATAATTTATTAGGTTTGTTTTGCTGTGATTTTTTGTGAAGAACTGAAGATTCGACATAGCCAGGCAGACAGGGCAGGGCTAACAGTTTTTTGTCCCTCCAAGTACCTTTATGCAGTGAGAATGAGCTTTCTTTGCCTTCTTTAAACTTTTGTCATTTTCTAAATGAAAGGAACAAGAGAAAAATTCTTCCGAGTATTTTAAACACCCCCGAGAAGAACATATGCTGTAGACCCCTTGCATAATAATAATTTAGCTGCCAAATGTTACAATACCCCATAGCAACACCCTGCTTCCATGTTACCTTTGCTTGGAAATGTGATAACGAGTGAATAATGAGATTATATGTATCTTTATATATTCCACCTTTTAATACATGCATGATCAAACCTTTTTTTTTGTTTTTGTTTTTGTTTTTCTTTTTCTTTTGTGTATGTGTGTGTTATGATCAAACCTATTTTCCCACACTTCATTTAGGATAAGGAAATGATAAAATGCAAAAGAAAACAAAAGCAGCGATCGCCTTCAGGGCTCTACACAACACCAATCGCTTTTGCTCTATTATCGATAAAAAAAGATATTCGTAAAGCTAATTAATGTGGTTTTTCAGATATACAGACATATATATATATATGTATATATTGCATGCATGATTTTCTTAATCTTCTATTTAGATGGAAATCCCCAAATAAGAAAACTAATTTCGACCTTGATATAATACTACTAGAAAAGATTAAATAAGTCTAAATTATGGGGGTGAAGTTTAGTGCTAAAAAATGCATTTTCTCAACTAGCACCCCCCAAAAAAAATAAAAAGAATCTCAAGGTCTACATATTCAGCACTTTCTTTCCTTTCCTTTCCCTTTTTTTTTTTTTTTCTTTCTTTTGAGAATGATAGTTAGCACCTTTTTTTCCTACACAAATCATAAAAATGAATTTATTTTGGAACGGATTACAGCTCTTAGGCTAATCAAATGGAGCAAACATCGAAACATGGGCACCCATAGATTCCACAAATTTCGCGGAGGCCATTATGTCGAATTATGCCGTCTTTATTTTACGCCTGGACCATTATTGCCCATAATAATCATGCAAACCATATTCACAGATAAAAAAAGAAAAAAGTTATTGTCTTAGCTAGTGAGTGACATAGTTCTTATGAGGACCAATTTCGTTCTCATTTTTTGGGACTAACCCAGCCAGGATTGAGAGTTAAGCGAATGGCATTGCATATACATACATCTGTATGTCTAACTGTAGAAAAAGAAAAAAGTAAAGCCCATCATCACACAAGGAAAATGAACACAAAAGGACAATCAAACAGACAGGCCTTTACCCCACACGCATACACAGCAGAATATAAATCAAAGGCTTTTTCATTTATTCCCAATTTAAAAGCAAAAGAAAGAAAGAAAATATAAACAATGGACAAATGATAGCCCACTTTAAACAAAGCCCCCATCTTGGACCCCAACATTGCCTGTGCAAAACCCATGTCACATTGTGCCCCCACCATGATGAAGTATATTATTCCGAAAGCAATATGCATAAACATTAATATACCTCTAGATTTAGTATGTCCATGTTTATGTTTAATTAATCATGCCCATGAAAAAAAGTTTCGAGTGCATGTGTGACATAATAGATAAGAATCTATTATACATCCCCATTTGCGCCGTTAATCACTCCACATGGCTTATTTTTTGCCCTTTGATATTGGATAAAGGGCTGAATCAATTTGGGAGTTAATTTTATCCTGTTACTTGGGGTTTGAGAGATATGGTTATTATTTTCAGGTTTTAGTGGATTTGGATCCTCTGGGCCTGCTTGTAGTGCCTAAGATGAACATCATTAGGCTAACTTATTAGGTTACACACATGAGAGGTAGGTCTATAATTGGTGGTCACTGGTTGTCCTAGAATTTAACTCGTGCAATTCCTATGACAGCCTTGAAAAGAACTATATAATTATACAAGTAGAGTGAAGGAATCCCAAGAAAGAATGTAGAGTTTGGCATGTTACTAAAGCAAGACAAAAGCAAAGAAGCATACAACAAACCTTCTTAGGGATTTACAAATATTCCAAACAGATCTTAGGGTGTGGGTTATTATGAGTGTATGGGGAGCTATGTAATTTTCCTCTGGCATGCTTTGATATTTACACAAAAAAGGGAACTTGCCCCTATAGTTTTATATTCGGATTGCATGAAAATCATCAGCAGAAAATGGGGTTTTCAAGGGTGAAAGGGAGGGAAAAAGAAAAGTTGTTCTTTGCTTTAATTTTTTGAACCGCTTTGTCTTTTTTTTTTTAAATGTTAAAGTGGAGCGAGGCTGATGGTTTTGTGCTTGGAAAGGACATACATAAAAGAAAAGGAGCGGTTCACACAAGAAAGGATACTAATTTTCTAAAATTTCTTTTGGGACATTTTTTTTAGGGTTCAACCCAACCTGTTGCTCATATTGCGGGTTGCCACAAGCAACATAACTACGTATTTCTACACATCAATTGGTCACTTTCTGTGTATCAATGGGCCTAGAAGATTTCCAGGCTGGGCTTTGGTTCAGGCTTGGAAACTTTTTGGTACTTTTAAGCCGGTTCTTTAGTCTGGATATGATTATGGGCCCTCCGAAGTCCTAGCATGCTCAACTTCAGCATCCAATTCCTATATCTAACGGTTTTTTTAAAAAGAAATTACATACTTTAAAAGTTATATTTACTTATATCACATTTATAAAAATTTGTGCTACATTTTATTTATATTATATGTTAAGTTGTATCTCAAATAAGCATTCATGGCATTTATAATAAATGAATTGTAAAAGGTGGTATTTATAGAAATTCCTTTTTCGTTTATCCATTTCCCGTCAACTGTATCTTTGGTTTTCCTTCAATAATGGTCCTCTTAAGCAAGCATTTGGGAATCATGATATCATCCATTTGGAAACATATCTAACTTTTGAAGAACAAAGCTCTTATTATTTGAACTGAGATGATTACAAATGTAACATTTAATTAGGTACACAACTATGTTCATCCACTCGGTCGAGAATCTTCTTTAAGAAGATAAACAACCTTCTGTGGTACTGGACATGCAAAGGTTTGACAGTAGAAAGTTACTATTAATGTTTTGCCAACATTAGTTCAAAATGCTATAGATTACTTTTACTTTATATTGTAGCATATAAAAGCTTTATACTGTAGTAATTCAAACCATTAAATTGAACTAATGTTGCCAAACACACTAAGTCATCCCATTGGTTTATTGTGTTGAAGATTGTAGCATTATGGCCAATGCATTAACTTTCTCCACAATTGATGGAAGCAGGACAGCTGCCTCAGCATATAACTGAGCTTCATGTCCGCTTAAAATTTCTTCTCCAGAACTTTGCAATTCCGATAATAACTGAACAGCATTCTCTGCTGCGGCATCCAAAGCAAATAATGCTTCCCTGCTTGCAATAACTTTTTCCTTTCCTTCGCTTCCTCCTGGAATACACTTCTTCCATTCTTCTCCAGTTTCTACCAGTTTGCCTACTGTGTTCAAGCTTTCTACAGAGTCCTTTAGGTCCTGCAACTGGCACCAGCAGTAGTCGCATTAAATTTTGATCAATTTGTTGTTATATCACAAATTCCATTCAGTCAGTTCACAACTTCTCTTTAATCTATCGAACCTGTTACCTGGAAATGAAGATGGGGGAAAAGAGTAGAGGTTTCCATCTTCAATAAACAATAAGTGCTTTTCCATTGGTAAGTTTTGACATGCATTACACTCAAAATATCTAGGGTAATCACCAACCATTAGCGAAAGCCTTGAGTCCTAAATTTTTATCCCACGAACCCCATTTTACGAGAATGCAGACTTCCAAGTCATGTCAGGTTGCATTAACATACCTTGTTACAAGAATCTGTATTTTGTTGCTCATCCAAGACCTGGAATGTCAGATCCTCTAATGTTTCTTTAAAGGGTGAGTCAAGAAATCTTTTGCAGCGGTGGACAGTATAACGAGCAGAGTGCCTTCTCCGCTTCGATGAATATCCTCTTTCTATCTGTCAACAATGTAAAACGCATCAAATATCAGTACAAAGCTTCCTCTAAATGAATACCATACATCTCCATCTGACGTAATGTATTCTGTTAAATTTTAATTTACATTCCATTTTCAACTGCTATACATCGTGCAGATTATATTTTGTTTTGTCTGAATAATAATGCCCAATAGAACAATTTGTTTTGCAACATCAAGCGATCGTACCTTTTTCACAAAAGGGATTCTCCAGATACTAATAAGCTTTGTTGCTAAACAATAATGTTTCCAAGATTCCCAATTTTAAACAAAAATATTTTATACTCGATTCCAAATCTTATGAATTATGCCAAATATTGCCCAAGCAAAGCAAAAGGAAAGGAAGAACTTAAAGCTGCCAGTCCAAGACAAACTCCCTTGAGTCTTAAATCCGTAAGTTAGCACCACATGCAAGGTACAAACCTTTTGGATGGACGATAAACTGCCAAAGTGTTTCTTAAAGATATCACTTTCTTCAAACTTCATGTCATGGACATCTATAGCCGCTTGAAACTTGCACCCAGTTCTTTCTGGAGGCAACTGCTCTACCACATCAGGGACATTGTTAGCAGTAGTCTCACGACACTCGCTCACATTACACAAGCCACCATGATGAGTTCTTTTGTGCATAGAATTAGAATCATCAAAACTTGCAGGCTTATCTGATTCATGATCATTCCTTTCATTCATGACTTGGCTCTCAAGACCAAACAATTGCTGACCATTACTTGGGATATCAGCACTGCCTTGCACTGCAAGGAAAACCGAAGTTTTTACAAGCATTTAGAAATAAATGCAGTACACTATGATAAATATACATGAACTTCTTAGAAGATGCTTCACTTCAATACTTGAAAACTTTGTTTCTTTTATATCTGCCAAGATAGTGATGTACAAGAATAAACTGCCATAAAGCTTAAATGCCAAATAGCAATACAATGAAAAAATGTACAATTTAAAATTCATTATTTGCATGTTGGTCTTCTTTCTATATATTTCATCATTAAACGGCAAAGAGATATGTCACGTCAGTACAGTGTTTGGCCTTACAAAAATTCTGGGAAGACACCAACATATTTGTGTCCTTCGCATCCTGCATGTATGGGGAGTTAGGCAAACATACAGTATAGACAGAGTTCCAACGGCTGTCCACTGCAAAGCTGCCAAAGTGCAAGTTACAATTTGATGCCATGAGTATGGAAGTAACGCATCTAAAAATCAACTAGAGACTAACAAAATGATTGACGGCATAATTTGAATAATTGCCTCTGGGTCCCTTACAGTATTGGAGAATTACAGTTCTCCTTTCCGTAGGAATAACTCATGGATGAGCTATCAGGGCATGCCTCTGTCATCTCCATCTCATGATCAGATGGTATTTGAGCCTCAGAGGAGCAAACAGCATATCCTCCAGAATGAGCTACCAGAGGAGAAACATTTTCCGATTCTACTTCCTGGCATAAGCAGTGAAACAGAGGTGAGAATGAATAGATTCAGAAATGCCCTGTCAGGAACCCTGCAAAACTAGGGATTCACCCATCTACTTAAAAGGACACAATGGTTTAGCTTTAAAATATGGCTACTTCAAATAGATAAAATATGACATGCTTGAAAGGAATCTACATTTTTGAGAGACATCATACGACTGTTTGTAATAACTTTTAGTGTAATAAGAACCTATAGTCGATCACAACAGATTACTAAGTAATTAGTAAGGCCATTTTTTTTTCACTGTTTTCATGCAGTGGAACTTTTGTAACACTTATATGTATACTAATTGCATTAATTTGGAAAGATTCATTATTCTGGCATTTCCTTGGAAGCTCACCAACATAATTTACCTGGGGTGAAGTCGAGCCAAGTTCTCTTGGGACAACATCAGAGTTTGTTAATCTGGCTTGTGCCCATCTTGGAAGTCTTGAAACGCTAAATTTAAATTCCAAGTTTTCAGTATTACCTCCTTGATAAATTTCCTTTTGCATAACTTTAACAAAGTTTTTTGCCGATGACAGATCTCTAGCATCATTTCTGCATTGCTGGTCTTCGGAAAAAATGATTTGATTAAAAGCTACTGGTTGGGTTAAGCTTTTTGGAGACAATGGACTGCACTTTTCCTTAATTTTTTTTTGCATTATCGAAGATAGAAGAGCAGGAACTTGCCATACAAATATACAGCCCTCACCACCTACCTAAATGCATAAAAACGTTAGAAGTGTGTACATAATAAGAATTTATCACAAGACATACTCTTTCCACTCGCATCACCACTTTGCCAATTTTTTCTAGACAAACCGTACTAAACATGCAAAGAAAGCAGAAAAACCCCCTTCTGAAATCAAACTTTTGTAGCTATCAATAATAAAATTTATGTGCTCACTGAGATTATGTGCTTGCAGTCAGGTAAGAAGATAACACCGGTTATAACTTCACCATGCCCCATAGCTTGTGTAACCATCTCTCCAGTAATAAAGTCATAAATGCACAGAGACTTGTTCGAATCAGAGCAGACCAGGTAACTACAGCTTGGGTCCATCGTAACCTGCAAACATAATTTTGTTTTCGCATAAGAATAAAAATTGGTGGATGCCGTGCAGACCAACAGCATACCTCACCTTTATTGGGTCCCCAGAATATTTATTTTGCTTGAATGATCTAATTAACGTCCCAGACGCAATGTCAAAAGTGTTAATCTTCTTATCCTATAAAGCAAAAAGAATATTTGTAATCAACCGCAGCATTACAAGTCAACAAAGTGCACTCTGTTTAAGTGACACATGCAGTTCAATCGGCCTCGCTGGACTGCAAATGAAGCAGTTCCTCTGCATTATTATTCCATGCAGATTTAGTAATTAATTAACTTCAGATAATTACCTGTCCTACTGTAACTGCAATCTCTGTTTTTGGATCTACAACCATGTCATAAACAGTTCCATGTGATGCCATTTGATGAAGACGATGCAAAATTTGGAAACCATTATCTGTGACAGAAACATCACGAAACACCAGAGACCTGTAGCAAGATAATTAATGATAATGCAGTCAATTATTTTCTTTCCTGCAGGAACTTAAAAGCACATATTGCAAATCAAGTAGGCATCATAGTTTCCTGGAAAACGATAATCATTCATCACACTGCACAACAAAGAGATTGTAATTGCTTCTTTGATATTAGATAATGAAGCCAATAGAACTAGTGTCTTTGAAACATTCCTTTTTCCCTTTTGATCAAGTAATGGTTTCAAAGTTCGCATTGCATATGAAGTTAAGCAGAACTAGAGCATACCTATCGGCGGCACAACTTAGAATCTTATGGCCATTGCAAGCGAATTTTACAGAAGTCACTGCTGCAGAATGGTCATCAATACTTTCAATGAGATCAAAGTTCCTGTCATGGAGGAAGCCTGTTTAATATACTGTTCCACAAACTAGAAAAGCCTTTATAAGTTAATGTGTCAGACCTTCTGACATCATAAAGATGAATAAGCTGATCACGCCCTCCAGAAGCAAGAAAATGACGTCCATTGCTCTCTTTGGAATCAATACACTTCTGGCTTGGCAAACTAAAGCTCAGAGACAGGATTTCTGAATCATGAGCATCCTGTAACGATTGCCAATGCATATTGCAATCAAGATGAAAACTTTTGCATGCTTTGGTTCCATAGGAATGGATTTTCAAAGTTCCTGACAATACCAATGACCTAGTATTACCTGGATACATGTGTAATCAAAAGTATGAAGATCATAGATATGAAGGCTTCCCTTGTTATCGCCAGCAGCGAGATACTTTCCATCTGGACTAACTGCCATTGACCTAAACCCTCGAGCGCCAAAACCCAACTCCATAGCATCACGTTCAAATGTCCCTGTGCTAACTGCACCAATTGACAGAAATGCATTTGGCAGCAAGACATGAAATTAATAAATACTTTAAATTAACTAATAAGCCTGTTTCATTATGAGCTAAAAGAAAAGTAGAAAATTTTCCAAATACCTAATCTTGTGGTGTTATTTGATTCGGTATTCAAAGAATGGTGGTCTGCAAGGTCATCTGATGAGTCAGATTGAAAAGAAAGATCCCACAACCTAATGCTACCATCAGCTGAGCACGTTGCAAAAGAAACTCCACCAGAACAGCCTCTTGCAACACATGCAAGAGATTGATCATGCAAGTTATCACAGCAAAGATTTTTGATATCCCATATGCATGCAGAGTGTGAAAGTAACACGCAACATCTTGTAGCCTGGATAGATATAGAATAATTCTACTCAAAATAAGTTGCCGAACTTGTGCGGTATGCGTGAAATAAAAAGATAAAAAAAAAAAAAAAAAAATCCTGAAATGCTTATAAGGAGAAAGCAACATGATAAATTAACAACAATTGTTCAATGTATCAAACAAATGTGAGGAAAATCAAATAATCTTAAAGAAAATAATTACCTGGTTCACATCATGAATATTCCATATATAGAGGCTATGATCTCTATAAACAACCACTGAAAACACAAATAGAGAGACAGTTTCGAGATGTGCATATAAACGAAATAGAGGCAAAATCTTTAAGTACATGCTCACCAAGTTTCTCTGGCATCATGAACTGACAAGCAACCGCATCAGGGAGAGAAGGCAAAAGTTGGAAATCTTTTTCCACATCTTTAGCAGGGCAAACAAGATCATTATTCCTACCACCTTTGTTATCCTTTGGATACAATAGACTTCCAGCATATTTAAGAGTCTCAATGGTAAAGAGTCGCACTATTCCACTACTACAAGCACAAGCAATTAGCTTATCGGATACGGATACTGCAAATCCTTTTTCAACCTGCAAGTTAGTTTTGAATAATGAAGCAATGAAAAAAAGAATAGCATAAAGGTAATAAGTAAATGACCATGGACAAACTTTTGAGATTTTATAGGGAGCAACTTTGTCATAAATATAATCCAGCCAAGCAGATATGACCAGTTGATACTAGCTTTTACAAGTAGCATCACATGCTAGATATGGTTTCCTTTTTGCACAAACTTTTTGCTTGCTTTCTTGTATGTGTATATGACAAGAAGTCATCAATTGTTGAAACATTAGAATTAAAATGACCTTGAGTATGTCCAAGGAAACAAATATGGATTGTACTGCAATAATTTTTTCTTTTTTAACTAGCTCAGTCATTAGTTGAATAAAGTCGAAGAACAACCATTAGGGTTACGAAACATGTAATTCGAACTGGGTGGGTAAACTATAAAACATCATTACATGAATTGGAAAACCACAACTCAACAAGGAAGACCAGCTAGACTCACAGTTTGGGCAGCTATATGGGCCTCCAAAAATATTCCACTTTACTTAGGGTCTGTTTGTTTCGTGGTTTGAATCATTATTCGAATCATTTTGCTACAGTATTTTCTCTCACAAAAATTTAAATCTTCATCAAATACTCGAACCAAACGGGCTCTTAAATACTAGCTGGCTCTTTTGAAAACCAACAAGAACCATATAGGGTGCATACAACGAACCTTTAAATCTAGAGACTTCCTTACTGACAAACCAGAATGTATAAGGCACAAAACACCTGTAAACAAAGGAATGGGACTCGTGGATCAGACTTCAGAATCTTCCAATGCGTTATAGCTTAGATTGATTGAAAATTAGCCTCAACCTGAATCAGTTAACGCATATAAGGGGAAAAATTCGCTATCCTGGCAAGATATAGTAATATTGCCATTTCTGTGGGAGGATGTTACGGATATAAATGAGCTTCCCTTTTGAAGACCAAGATCGACAGCCTTCCAATGCATTGTCAAAGACACAGTCCCTTTATTTAAACGAGTCTTTTGCAAGGATCCAACAGGCCAGAACTTTAAGTGTTTCTTCCCAGCAGTTGTAATGAATTTTGCATCAGATGAGAAGCTAACTGATGCAATAGCAGAACAAGATGAACTTGCTTTAAGCTTTGTGAGCAGCATACCGCTTCGCCACTCCCACAGATGTATGTATCCTCCAACAGACACCAAATGTCTCCCTAAGAAGATTACAAACAACAAAAAAATAAAAATAAAAAATCAGAAATCAGAAATCAGAAAGGAAATATGGAAGCTGAATAACATGACAAAATAGCAATTCTTGATGATTGATTCAAGGCTTAAGCTAACCGTCAGGTGAGAATGCAATGCATCCAACTCCATACATATGACCTTTTAGCTCAGATACAAAGGCTAGTGTCTCAATGTCCCACACTAACACTGCAGATTGAGTTCCTGACTGCAAAAAGATTGTTAGAAGCATATAGATGCAAAAAGAGTCATTAATATATATACATATATATATATATATATGTAAGTTTGCCTTTATCTATACAATTATAAAATGAAAAAAAAAAATCTAAAGATATTATATTCGTACAGGATATAGTTATTTATAGAATTAATTATGGTTTAGGATATACTTGTTTCCATCAAACTTAAGTTCCTGTATTATGGCCTTGTGCATATTTTATGCTTTAAAAAGGCTATAATTGACACAAGAGAAATTCAAATGGTTATCAAAAGAAATAGATTTAACTACCTCTCCAGCTGCTATGAAACGCCCATCTTTGGAGACGGCGACGCAGCTCAACGGTCTTGGGATTCGGTGAGACACAATAAGGTGCAATTGGGTGTCCGAATCCACGTCGTAAACCACCACGACGCATCCCGCGACATAGGCACATTTCGAGGACGACACGCTTGAAGCCAGTCCATTGGAATCCGTCGTCGTTAGGCCTATGATCTCTTTCAAAACCAGCTGGAGAATGCAAAGAGATCGACAGAACCAGTAATTAGCAGAAAGTCAACCATTCATTAAATTTCGTTTCGCTTTTGTTCTCATTTTATAATTTTCTCGGGAACCAAACGGAGTTTAGGGTTCAGGGTTTGATTTTGGGAGAAAACGAATGAATAATTTACCTTGGAAGAATCGTCTGGTTTCTTAACTTTGCGAAAAGCTCTTTTCATTCTGACAAATCAAACAGTAAGAATGGAGAGATTAAGCCAGAAGTTAGAGACAAGAATCGGGAGAGAAATGTTGTTTAAATTGTCTTCTGAAATGGTGATGGAGTTCTTGGCTGTTACGTTTTCTTGAAAATCCTACGATTTCAAAATCACTTGGCAAGAGAGGGAAGGCATTTTAAAGCGCCACAAAAATAGATCAAGGATGATGTCATTTTCTACTGAAATTTAAGGGAGTTTATGTACGGCCCTCCTTGGCAAGTATGACTGGATGTTCAGCAGGATTAAGAAAAATCCTTTTTTATCCCCTCCCTATTTACAGAACAGTAGTTTTAGTTTAGCATGTAAATTGAGTTCTATTGTTTTGTTGATAATAAGATTATAACTCATGGGTTAAATAAAAATTGCTCTTATAGTTAGACCATCTTCAATAAAAATATTCATGTTAACATTATATTTATATTTTAATTATGAAAATAAAATATTTAATGTGTAACAATTCTGTCTTATTCATTCTTATTCTTTCATGTTAAAATACTCTTCTTCAAGGTCTCTCGTTCTTCGAGTTTTCTCTCTTTGCTCAAGTTCTCCTTGAGTCTTTGTTAGTATGAGTCAATTACCTCTCTGGTTGGATCCCTTGGGTGATAACGTTGTTTCTTATCTTTCGTTTTCTATATATTGTCTTTGGAGATGGATGAAATTAATAGAAAATTAGTTTTGTGGGGTGGGGGAGAGGAGGGTTGTTTTTCTCTCATGGAAGAGGAGTCTTTGGCGGGTGTGGATGAAACAGAGATCTCTAAAGAAATTGTGGATCTCAAACATTGCCTTGTTGGAAAGATTTTCACAAAAAAGCCTTAAAGTGGAGAGGCTTCACTATCATGGAGATAGGAGATGATAAGATGATACCTATCTGTTTGTTTTTAGTCATCATCTGAAAAAACAAATAATATTGTTTGTTTTTGGTCATCATTTGAAAAAACAAAAAATATGGTTGATAGAGCCAATGAAAAATATGGTTGATAGAACCTTGGTTTTTCGACAAAGCTCTATTGATTTTTAGATAGACTACTAAAGATCTAAAAACAGATCTAATCCCTTTCGTTAAGTGGGATTTTGGGTCCAATTTCATGAACTTCCCCTCAAAGGTATGACTAATGAGCTAGGAGAAAAGGTGGGACTCGTTCAACTCTATTTTAGGATCAATAAATTTTTAATTTTGAATAATTGCTATTATGTACCTAGTTTAAAAAAGAATTTGATTTCAGTTTATGCATTGTCAGAACAATCTTACTTTATTTCTTTTTATGAAAGTGTTTCTCTTTTTAGGGATAATGATTTGATATGTTTTGGTGGATACTAAAGGTAATTTATATGTTATAACTCTTAGTTCCTATTCACTGCATAACACTGAAACTGTGCAACATGATGAACCAAGTCCTAAGGTACAAAAGTTGCAGGATGACACATATCTATAGTACCTAAGAGTAGGTCACATTAACCTAAACAAGACGAAAAGATTAGTTAAGAATGGACCACTTCGGGAGTTAAGGGTGTTGGAAAAATAATACGTAGCGAAATTTTAAAAATTTTATATCAGAGTATTTTTCAAAACACAAGTTTGACATGCTATATGCATAAATTAACCAGATCTTACTAACCTTTGAATGCCGAAGAACTCTCGCAATCTATGAAGAGAAGCAACATTTCAGAAGAACCTCAACCAACTGGTCTTCTTTGCTATTCTCTATCCACGATCGGAGTGAGTGTGGGCTCACACATACAGCTCTTCCTCTAGGTGACTCTCCTTCCAAGCAATTGAGAGAACCCAATGCTAATGTTCGTGATTTGTGAACAAGAGCTCTTAGGGAGTTTCAAATTCTCGCCAGCAGAGTATCACTCTTAATCTCTCAATTGATCTTAATAACTTATGTGACTTACTCCCTATTTATAAAGGTTGGGTCTAGCGTCAGTCCTTATCAGATTAGGTCTCAAAAATTCAAATCAAAATTAAATTCGGATCAATATCTGATAAAATCCACATGAAAACGCGTAATCTTATCCTTCGCACATCGGTAGGCTGAACTGCATAATCAGCAGGCCGAACTTACCTTATCGGCAAGCCAATCTTGAGGATTAGCATGCCGAACTATCGAAAAAAAATCTCAACGAATCTTTTATTTTCCACTTAAGATTCTATAGGATAAAGTCTCGGTTTTAATTCAAATAACCCAATAGAGAAGTTATCTAATTAAAACAACTTTATCTAGATAATCTCTAGGACAATAAATGAATTCCTAATAATTCTAAAAGTTTATCTTGATTTATTTTATTCAAAATTAAATCAACTGATAAACAGACAAGAATTATCTGATCCCAATAATTCAACATGTTTATCTTGAATTAATTTTATCACAAAATTAATTCAACCGATAATCAGGCATAAATTATTTAATTCTTTCGATTTTCAACCAATCTAATAAATCTGACATAAGTCACCAATTATTGGAAAAGCACGTCGTGTTGTTGCAGGATGTTATGAGCTAGCAAAGGGGACCAAATGGACATATATAGTTCAAGCTCCTGATAATTATGAAACCCAATATCTCAGATATACATTTCATAATTATCAACTCCAACGCTACTCTCTAAAAGCTTGGAGCTGCACTCTTGAACTACATAGAATTACGAAGCCCGTATAGCTAAGTATCCATGACATATCATAGTGTATCGTATCCCCATAAGATTATCCATAACCGGCTTAAGGATAAGTTCTGTCTTACCTTCCCGATTATTTTTATCTTATGTTCCATTATCTCACCATTGGAAAACTTACCATCCAAAGACAATATACCATTCGGTTACACCAATGTATCTAAATGGTTGAGCGCTCCAATTTTTCAATTATAGGATAACGTATATAAAAGGATATCACTACTCCTAAAGAGAAGCTATGGATTCCATATCTATTAATAACAAGTCTACGCTATCAAGAGTCATGCCTCTAATGTACCGGCATGCATACCACTATTAAGATGTGGGTGTCACCATTTGGTATATCAAAAGACACAAGTCAAGACAATAGGGCCACTATTCATCTCAAGATTAAGATACAATATAAATGATTGTCTAAAGTGAATAGATTTGCTGAGACAGAATTATTAATCCAAATCAATTCACTTTATGTCCCGATCCAACACATTGTCACTATGACAACGTGCCAATGTTTCTATTCACAGAATCCACCTCCAATGGCCAAGACAAATCATCTCCCAATAGGAATATAGATAACATAACAATCTTTATATGAATAAAGCACCCAACTTTATTCCCTCGATTGCAGATCTTATAATTTAGACCATCACCTTAAGAATCGTGTCTTTCGCATAATCTGTCCATCATATGCCCAATTCTTAAAGGTTTAGACCGGCAGTCTCAGACTTTGGTTTGCTTAACATACATTCAACAAGTATGAATGTAAAGAGGATAAGATTTGGTATATAAATAATGAATAAATTCTTTATTGAAAAAAATGTCTCCAAAAACTTATTACATTTTTACTCCTTAGGGCATACATGTCTAACAAAGGGTCCAACCCATACCAACCTTTGAATCTTGTTAGAAGGTAAAATGACCAAGCGATCCTTTTCAACTAAAGGATATAGGGCCAAGGATCTTCTCGAGCCAATACACTCGGACGTTTATGGTCCAATGAATTTATAAGCATGTGGAGGATATAAGTATTTTGTCACGTTTATTGATGATTTCTCTAGATATAGATATGCAAATCTAATGCACCATAAATAGGAAACCTTTGAAAAGTTTAGAGAATTTTGAGTAGAAGTTGAAAAGCTATTTGGTAAGCAAATCAAAACACTTTGATCAGATTGTGGCAGGGAATACCTAGATGAAGAATTCAATAGTCATTTAAAACACAAGATTTTGTCAAAACTTAAAACACCAGGGATGCCATAGCAAAATGGCGTTGCAAAAAAAAGAAATGTGATTTTACTTGGCATCATGACATCTATGTTAAGCTATTCATCACTCTCAACATCCTTTTGGCATATGTTCTACAACTAGCAATCTACTTGCTTACTCTAGTTCCTTCTAAGTCTGTACCCAAGACACCACATGAATTATGGACCTAGTATAAGCCTAATATATACCACTTGCATGTATGGGGCTGTCCGACTCATGTTAAAAGGACAAAAGGGGATAAATTGGAATCGCACATTGAAGTATGTACTTTTGTAGGCTATCCAAGAGGGACACTTGGTGGTTTTTTCTATAGTACTCAAGATAGCAAGGTGTTTGTTTCGACAAATGCAACGTTTCTTGAAGAAAAATATATGAAAGGCCACAAACCTTGAAGTAACATCGTCGTAAAGGAACTAGTGGGAGATAAGATCATCCTACAAAGTCAAGAGAATAATGAGATCATGTAACGCCCCGAGGTGAAGGTCAGTAAGTTTTAGATAAAGAAGTTGAAATTAAGGTAAATAAAGTGGATTAAACGAAGTAAATAAAGAAATAGTAGGCAAATATATGTCAAAAGTAAATAAATATCATCGGCATTTACCATCACGTGAATGCCATGAAGGTGGGGCCGAGAACTTATTCTCATTCTCCATCACATGGTCGCTTACCACGAAGGTGAGTAGGTAAATAAAATACAAATAATAATAATAATTGCAATACAAGACTACTGAAAACTATCGTAAATCATCGCCTTTGAAATAAATAAAAAATATAGAAACTCACAAAGATGACACGACATCAATGTCGGATCGGGACAAGTCATATAGTATACGCATCATACCACAGTTCTAGAGAAAATACCATTTCTACTCATAGAGCCAAGTTTTGATCCTGGGACCTTCCTTCCTCTTCAACCTAGAAGGGGGATTTAAAAAAAAGAAGGAAAAAGTGAGCGAAAGGCTCAGTAGGATAATTATTCTTTTAAAAAAAATAAGTTATTTAAAAACAACAAATATAGATAAAAAATATCATTTGTAAACAAATCTCAAGATCTTAATAAAAATAAATAAATACTTACTTGAATGAAACTTGATTAAATATTACCGTATAGGTTTTGGAAAATTGGAAAGAATATCAAAATACAGTTCTTTAAAATCAAAGACAGAAATCATTCTTAAAAGGAAACATTTAATGAATAAACTTAGACCAAAATAATTTAAAAGGGGCTACCAAGGAAAGGGATAGAAATATATGTATATCCTCCCTCATTTGAATTCAATAACATAAGTTCCAAACAAAATTCAACATATGCTCCATATACATTCAAAACCTTGAAGATTGCATTTAAAATCAGAAATAACTTTCAACAAATATCATTATGTTAATTTAATTATCAATGTGCCTTTTGACTCAAAATAATCATAACCCAAAATCATAAACCTTTTTAAAATGTTTCTAAATCATTAAACATTGAAAATTGAAAATAAAAATACAAATTTTAAAGTTCATCGTTGGCTTGCCGAACACCCTAGTTTGGCCTACCGAACCTGCATGGTTTGGCCTACCAAACTCCAGAACCAGCCTACCGAACTCACTTGAGTCCAACCTGTCGATGACATGAATCTGGCAAATCTAACTTATGAATCAGGCATGTCGAACTAGCAAATTTTGAAAATTTTCAGGTTTTGAGTTTTGGCCTCCCCGAACTCAAAACTCAAATTTAAACTTGTTCTTTAATTCTCAGACCATAAAAATCACATAGAAAGCATAGAAACATAGTTTAAAACAACTAGAAATCATTTTCCCCAAATTTAAACTCAATTTCACAAGTGATTTGAAAATAAAAGAAAAATATCAAAACTTGTTTAAATCGATTTTTGTTCAAATAAAACTAAAATCCATGGTAAAAGAAGTCTAACTCAAATTGAAAATTATTTAAGCTCATCAAAGTTCGAGTTCACTATTCAAAGAAAAATTTAAAAATTGAAAATAAAGCTTTGAGATTTTAAAGAAAAAGAGAAGCTAACATTAATGGCCTTTTTGGATGAAAAACTTGATGATTTGAACTTCAATTCTTGCTCAAATCTGATTCTTGCTCAAATCCGTGCAAAAATCAGAGAAGAAGAGAGGGAAAGAGAGTGTGCAAAGAGGGAAAAGAAGAAACAAGAGAGAGACGGGAAAATGAAGAAAGAAAGAGAGAGGGAAAAATGAAGGGGTCAAGGGTTTTTTGTAAATATGGGGAAAATGTGGTGTAAAAATATCATGTGGTATTTTAAAAACTAAAAATCAAATTTTTTAATGTAACAGACGAAATAAAATCTTAAATGACTAAAATTAACATTAAATTCACACCTGACACACTTAATAATTAAGCTTAACATAATAAATCCCACTTTAAAATTTAGGGGTATTACATTCGCCCCTCCTTAAAGAAATTTCATCCTCGAAATTTTTAAATATCTAAAGTTTAAAATCACAATTACACTGTGTACTCAAACGTAACTATAACGACATCTGTCCCGACTTAAAACTTAAAAAATCAAAACAAAACAATGAAAATCTCATAGATTCAATTCCTTGAGAATCTGAAGCCTACGCTCTGATACCATTCTATAATGCCCTAGAATAGGGGTTAGTAAGAAATTGAAATTAAAGTAAACAAGATGAATTAAACGAGGTAAATTAAGAAAAAAAGTAAATAGATAAAGTAGATTTCTCATTCGAAATAAATATCATTGACGATTACCGTCAAGTGAATACCACGAAGGTGGGGTGAGAACTTTTTTTCATTTACCTTCATGTGGTCGCTTACGACAAAGGTGGGTAGGTAAATAAAATACAAATAATAATAATAGTAATACAAGACTACTGAAAAACATCATAAATCATCGCCTTTGAAATAAATTAAAAATATAGAAACTCACAAAGACGACACAACATCAACATCGGATCAGGACAAGTCGTACAGTACATGCATCATACGACAGTTCTAGAGAAAATACCATTTCTACTCATAGAGCCAGGTTTCGATCCTAGGACCTTCCTTTCTCTTCAACCTGGAAGGGGGAAAAAAAGAAAAAATATGAGCGGAAGGCTTAGTAGGATAATTATTTAAAAAAATAAGTTATTTAAAAATAACAGTTATAGATAAAAAATATCCTTCGTAAATAAATCTCAAGATCTTAACAAAAATCAATAAATACTTTCTTGAATACAACTTGATAAAATATCACCGTATAGGTTTTGAAAATCGAAAAGAATATCAAAATACAGTTCTTCAAAATCAAAGATAGAAATCATTCTTAAAAGAAAACATTTAAGGAATAAACTTAGGCCAAAACAATTTAAAAGGGGCTACCAAGGAAAGGGATAAAAATATATGTATATCCTACCTCATTTAAATCCAATAATATAAGCTCTAAACAAAATTCAACGTATGCTCCATATACATTCAAAACCTTGAAAACTGCATTTAAAATCAGAAATCACTTTCAACAAATATCATTATGTTAATTTAATTATTAATGTGACTTTTGACTCAAAATAATCATAACACAAAATCATAATCGTTTTTAAAACATTTCTAAATTATTAACATTGAAAACCAAAAATAAAAATAAAAATTTCAAAGTTCGTAGTCGCCCTACCGAACATCTTGGTTTGGCCTACCGAACCTACACAGTTTAGCCTACCAAACTTCAGAACCATTTTATCGAACTCACTTGAGTCTGGCCTAACAATGACATGAATCTGGCCTGTCAAACTAGTTCATCTATCCAAACTCGCAAATTTTGGAAAATTTCAAGTTTCGAGTTTCGGCCTTCCTGAACTCAAAACTCAAATTTAAACCTGTTATTCAATTCTCAAATCATAAAAATCACATAGAAAGCATATAAACATAGTTTAAAATAACTAGAAATCATTTTTCCCAAATTTAAACTCAATTTCATAATTGATTTGAAAATCAAAGAAAAATATCAAACTTCTTTAAATCCATTTTTGTTCAAATAAAGCTTAAATACATAGTAAAACAAGTCTTACAAACTCAAATTGAATATTATTAAAGCTCATCAAAGAAAATTTGAAAAATTGAAAATAAAGCTTTGAGATTTTAAAGAAAAAGAGAAACTAACCTCAATGGCCTTTTTGGATGAAAACTTGATGATTTGAACTTCAATTCTTGCTCAAATCCATGCAAAAATCAGAGAAGAAGAGAGGGAAAGAGAGTGTGTAGAGAGGGAGAAGAAGAGACAAGAGAGAGACGGGAAAATGAAGAAAGAAAGAGAGAGGGAAAAATAGAGAGGTCAAGGGTTTTTTTGTAAATATAGGGAAAATGCGGTGTAAAACTATCATTTGGTATTCTAAAAACTAAAAATCAAAATTTTAAATGGAACAGATAAAATAAAATCTTAAATGACCAAAATTAACGTTAAATTCACACATGGCATGCTTAATAATTAAACTTAACGTAATAAATCCCATTTTAAAATTCCAGGGTGTTGCAGATCATTCCCATGAGACCAGTCGGTAAAAGTGAGACCACACTTTTAGAACAATAATAGAGGACGGTACGTTGTAGTGGGAGGGTTATGAGACAACTAGATCCTTAAATTAAAATTGGAGAAGCTAATTTAGTAGTTTCTAATGACAATGATGATGATCACATCTTTTATATTCAAGCTATGATAGATGTTGATTCTTAATCATGGTAGGATATGATGAACCAAGAGATAGAATCTATGTGTAACAACAAAGTCTAGGAACTTGTTGATGCACCTGATGGGATTAAGCCCATTGGTGCAAGTGGATTTATAAAGGAAAGAGAGGAGCAAATAAGAAAGTAAAAACTTTCAAAGCAAGACTAGTAGCCAAGGGTTACATCTAGAGGAAAGGGATCGATTATGAGAAAACCTTCTCTTCGGTGGCCATGCTTATGTCCATCCATATTCTATTGTCCATTGCTACATATTTCAATTATGACATTTGGCAAATAGATGTCAAGACGACATTCTTGAATTGCCATCTTGAAGAAACGATTTACATGGTACAGCCAGAAGGGTTCGTCATGGAAGGGCAAGAGTAAACAGTTTGTAAATTGAAGAGATCCACTTATGGACTCAAACAAGCCTTTAGAATATGGAACATTAGATTTGATCAAGTGATCAAGTCTTATGGTTTTGATTAGTTAATAGATCAGCCATACGTCTACAAGAAGATAAAGGATAAGAAAGTGATCTTTCTAGTTCTTTATGTTGATGATAATCTAATCATTAGGAATGATGTAGAACCATTAACTATGGTCAAGAAATGGTTAGCAAAACAATTCCAAATGAAATACTTAGGAGAAGTTTACTATGTTCTAGGTATCTATGTCTTTAGAGACAAAGAGAACAAATTGTTAGCGTTATCTCAAGCCTTATACATAAACAGGATACTTGAGAAGTATTCTACGAAAGACTTTAAAAAGGGTGTTCAACCCATGAGACATGGAATTAGACATTATAAGGAGATGTCTCCTAAAGCTACTGAGGAAGTTGAAAACATGAAAAGACATCCATATGCATCAATAGTTGGTAGTCTTATGTATGCTATGCCATATACAAGACCGAATATATGTTATGTTGTTAGAATTGTAAGCCAGTACCATCGAATCTAGGAGACAAACAGTACGAATTAGTTATGCATATTCTTAAGTATCTTTGAAGAAAAAGAAATTATGTGCTTGTGTATTCAGGATCGAATCTTACTCTTGTTGGTTACACGGATTCATATTTTCAATCTGATGTGGATTCTAAGAGCTCTTCTGGCTCTATATTTACCTTGAATGATTGAGTTGTAGTGTGGAGGAATGTTAAGCAAACATGTATTGTTGACTCTACCATGGAAGCTAAATATGTTGCGGCTTCGGAAGTTGCAAAAGGTTGTTTGGTTCCATAGTTTCTTGAGAGATTCTGAGGTTGTCCCTAACTTTGAGCAACCAATGACGTTATACTGTGATAGTAGTGGTACGGTTGCAAATGCAAGGGAACAAAGAAGCCATCAAACGTGTAAACACATTCATAGGAAGTGTGGAACAAAGTGATGTGACAATCTACAAAATCAATTTGGAGAATAACCTCGCCTATCCTCTTACCAAAACTTTGCAAACGAAAACTTTTGAGGGTCATCTAGAAGGGATAGGATTTGAGAGATATCACATATGCTATAATGCAAGTCGGAGTGTTAGAATTGGTGCTCATATAGTAGTGTGAATTCCACAAGCTCATTATAACATGTAAGTATTTCATAATTTAAAATAAATTCCTTTAATTCTCCTATATGTATATCTTGTTGAATATATATATATATATATATATATATATATGCAAGTATCAAAGAGGTTCCAATACTTGTAAAAGCACATAATCATGTATATGAAGTGTTCATAATACAAAGGATATGATTATGTGTACTTAGTATAAACTTTGGTTTATAATTAGTAGATAAAGCTGGAAACTTTATCTTGCTTAGGATGTCGTCTATTCCCAACTTGGTGGAATGATCTTATCTGGATTATAGTATTGTGATGATTACTAGATAGAGACGTCAATATGTTTAGAACACATTAAACCTAGACCAAGATAGAATTTAACTTCTTGTGTAATTTCAAAACAAAAAATTAGAATTCTATTACTTTGATCATTTTATGGATCTTACCTTAATTTTGAGATGATTACTGGACTAACATCTATGTATTTTGTGTTTTGATTGCCAATGACAGAGATCTATAAATCTAGGATCAATAACAGTGGATTGGAAACATAGCATTATAGGTAGCTGGGAAGACTCCTCACAAATATGGAATCCACAACTCCTACTTGATGGGATGATAAGATAATATTCCCATGATTATTAATTCGAGATTGGCTGAAGAGTACTCGCTATTTGATATAAGATATCAAACATTAGCCAAATCCTCATTTATATCTTGTTCATAAATAGGTCACCTATTATAGAATTTAACGGAGTCATGGACAAAGAAGTAATTAGAGAGGTTACATAGAAATCTATAAACCTAGCTCTAATTATAAATATTATTGTGGAGGGTCTTATCACGTGGTAAATATTTGTATCAATGGATGACCTTCTTGATAATATTTTATGTTTAAGGTATATATAATTTAAGATTGTAATCTTGGATTTTGATTGTAGCACAAACTAGAGTTTATAATTATTAAAATAATAATATGAGATAATTAGTTATAAATAATTATTGGATCTTAAATTATATATGTCCTTTTGGACACATTGCTAGCTCCAGAATATTCTTTCAGATGGATCAATGGAAATTTTCTTGGATTTAGTTTTGCCTGTACTGGCAAAATTGTAATTTCACACAGTAGTCTAGCTGGACTTTGTGTTGTGCCACTCTATGGTTTAAAGGATTCAAATATGTTGCCTGATCTTCATGTAATCTATTTGTTATCTTAGTGCAGATAAATATCTTTTTCAAAAGTTGAGATAGATTTAGCAAATAATTATTTAATTTTTGAGATCATTTAAATAATTAAAGAAATTATGGAAGATATTTATTTTAAAAGTTAAAATAAATATAATTCAATTTAAACTGAAATTAGATTTCAAAGAGATCCTATATGGATACAAGATCACACAGTTGGAGGTGGTTATGGCACGTGTCACTCCACCACTAAAGGAGGGAAGATGACGTCCACCCTTACTGGAATTAGGTGTGATATGTAGAGAATCCTAGGAGGATTCCACTTCAACCTCTTAGCCTCTGTGTATATATATATAGACCTTAGAGGTTCTATTTTTAATAGACTTTTCTCTAGCCTCCATCTAATGTTCTTTAGCTCTCCCCTTTACAATTTTTACAATTTAAGGAACCTTTGCTAAAAAGTTGGAATGATATAATTCAAGAGAGTTCATTGGTGTTTACACACCGGTTGATTTAGAGTAAGGAGAATAGTAAGGAAGATCAGAAGGTTTTGGAATGCTTGATCATCTAGAACTATTGCCAAACTCGTAAGTTTGTGTTATTATTTAATTACTATATATAACAACATAAGAGGGATCCTAAAAGTTAAAAAATTTTAAAACCCTATTTCGTTGTGTTTTCGACCTCTTTTCAAGTTGAACCCAACAACAAGAAGGTATATGAGCTAACAAAGAGGCCTTGATAGACATATATAAATCAAACTCCTATAATTATAAATGACATGTCCCAAACATGCTTATATATAATTATCAACTCTAACACTACTCCACTAAAACCTTAGAGTTATAGTCATGAACTATCACTACTCCACTAAAACCTTAGAGTTATAGTCATGAACTATATACGAAATTATGAAACTCTAATAAGATCTTCAAGCATGACATATCATGATGTATAATATCCATTTTACTTTCCTAATTACATTTATCTTATGTCACATTATCTCATCATTAAGATACTTATTATTCATAACCCTACAAATAGTAAACCATTCAAAAACACAAATATATGCAAATAAACATGCACTCTAATTTTTCAATTTTGGGATCATGCTTATAAGAGAACATCATTAACTCTATAAAAGAACTATGGATTCTATATCCATGAATAACAAGTCGACGTCATTTAAGAGTAATGTCTCTAACGTATCGGTATGTTCACTTACATATAATTCAAAATATCACCCTTTGGTATATCCAAAGACATAAGTCAAAAACATGCTTGTGGGCACGCACTACTTGCAATAATAGAGCTCACAACAGGCTGAGCCCTGAATGCCACTACTACACGCAACTCTTCTCTCAGTTCATGTCCATGGCACGAGGGCCTGTTGTTGGCGACACGAGTTGTTGTGGCCAGGTTGCCAAAACACTAATATTTTTCTACAACAACTAGGAAAAGAATTACATGGAATGTCCTATATTGTTTTCTACTTACATTTAATTCTATGGAAGCAAGAAACCACTAGTGGGGAAATTATGATGATGATAGATTGCCTTTCTAGTAAATTACATCAAATAACAATAAGTACAACCAAATTTCTAAAGGAATTATGGCCGTCATAATTAAAATATACATCAAAATTGCTATGAATAACAACTAACATAAACATAAAAATAGATAACAACAAAAATCATACATCTCATGCAGATTTCATATTCACATATAAAATCTAAAGTGTCATCTTTAAATATAATTATCACGTAAAATCAAACATATATATCACATGTATATTATAAAAGAGATAAGAGGGGACAATTATTGTATATAACATAATCATATGTTGGCTCCGATACTAGTTGTTAGTTTACTTGAGTAAAATATTTTAATAAAAACATGAAAATGCACTAGAATAGGATTTTAAAATTTTTCTTAAACCTTCAAGATCCATCTCATGATACTATAGATAATAATTGAATAAAACTTGAATTTGTGAGTATGACAAAAGCTTTGGATAATCAAGCCTTCCAAGACCTTTAAGTCTTCCTTGCTATTTTTCTCTCTCTAAGTCAATTGGTGCATGGGCACTAGTAGGACTTCTTCAAAAATCTCTTCTATATTTCATTCCAATCTTTCTTGGCAAGCTCTCAAAGCCTTTAAAGGGGAGATCTATAAGAACACTAGAATGAGGTTAGAGAAAAGGCTACCAAAAATAGAACTCTTGAGGTCTACTTGTAGTTGCACTAGTGCTAAGAGATAGGAGCAGATTTTGCTTGAAAATCATGCCCACCCTATAGTGGTTCAGTGTGATTGCCACCCCTCTAATAGGAGGATGCTATGTATTACAACTACCCTTTTATCAATGTAATCTTGCATCCATCTGGTATTTGTCCAAGATCCAATTTAGCTACAACGTGAGATATTATTTGTTTTAAAACTTAAAATAAATATTCTCCATGATTTTCTCAATTGTTTATTATATCTGGTAAAATAAGTAATTATTTTGCAATATTAATTTCAACTTTTGAAATAGATATTTTCCTACACTTTGATAACAACCATATCACGTGAAAATCATGTGATACAACTAAATTCTTTCTATGAGAACACGCAACATGTACTCCAAGAGTACACAAGTTGGGGCCAAACACAATGCAAGTGGTGGACTATGTGAATTTCTAATTTAGCCTCTACTGATCAGGACTAATCCAAAAAATTTCCATTTGATTCATTTGAAAGAATGTTATTGGAGTGTGACGCTCCAAAAAGGGAGTCAAGGAGTTTTAGGTAAATAAGATTAAATAAATGAAGTAATTAAAGAAATAAATAAATAAATATCATCGGAGGTCACCGTCACGTGAATGCCATGAAAGTGGGACCGAGATCTTATTCTCATTCACCATCATGTGGATGCTTACCATGAAGGTGGGCTGGTAAATAAAATACAGTATCAAGGATAATAATACAAAAATACTAAAAATCATAGTCTCTAAGATAAATTAAAAATATACAATTAACAGGGACGAAAATGACATCAACACCGGGACAAGTCGTACAGTACACGCATCATACTATAGTTCTAAAGAAAATACCATTTCAATCTAAAGAGCCAGGTTTCAATCCTGGGTCCATCATTCCTCTCCAAACCTGAAAGGGGGATTTTTAAAAATAGAAAAACGTGAGCGAAAGGCTCAGTAGGATAATTATTTAAAAACAAGTTATGTTTTAAATATAGTGATCAAGAACAGAGAATTATTCACAATTCGTTCTAATTAATATAAATCTCAAAGTCTTAACAAATCAATAAAAACACTTACTTGAAAGCAACTTGATAAAACATCACCGTACGGGTTTTGAAAATCTGAAAGGAATATCAAATACAATTCTTCAAAATCAAACACATAAATCATTCTTAAAGGAAACATTTAAGAAATAAACTTTGGCCAAAACAATTTAAAAGGGCTACCAAAAGAAGGGGTGAAAATATCCTACCTCATTTGAAATTACAGTAACGTTAGCTCCAAATAGAATCCAACGTACGCTTTATATACATTCAAAACCTTAAAAACTGTATTTAAAATTAGAAATCACTTTTAACAAATATCATTATGTCAGTTTAATTATCGGTGTGCCTTTTTGACTCAAAATAATCATAACCCAAAATCATAATCCTTTTTGAAACACTTTGGAATCATTAAACATGAAAACTAAAGAAAAAACACAATTTTTTAAGTCCATAATCGGCCTGTCGAACATCTTAGTTCGGCCTGCCAAACTTTTCCAGGTTCGGCCTACCGATTAAATGAATCCGGCCTGTCAAACTCTTGAATCTAGCATGCCAAAGATCAAGTTTAGCCTGCCGAATTGGCAAAATCTAGGGACCCGAGACTTCGAGTTTTGGCGTCCCCGAACTCAAAATCAAATTTTAAAACCTGTTTTTCAATTTCTAGATCATGAAAATCACATAGAAAGCATAGAAAACCATAATAGAACAAGTTTAAACCATTTTTTCCAAATTTAAACTCAATTTCACCTTTGATTTGAAAATCAAAGAAAAACGTAAAAACTTGATTAAATAAAATTTTGTTCAAATAAAGCTTAGATTCATTGTAAAACAAGTCCTATAAGCTTAGATTAAACATTATCTAAGCTCAATAAAGTTCAAATTTCAAAATACATCAAAGATTCAAAACAAAAATCAAAAGTTTTGAGAGAAAAAGGGCTAACCTTTAATCACCATTTTTGGATGAAAAACTTGATGATTGAACTTCAATCCTTGCTCAAATCCATGAGAATGAAGCCTGAAATCAAAATTTTTGAGAGAAAGAAAGGGAAAGAGAGAGAGCGTGAAAAATGAAAAGGAAAGGGAAAAGAAAAAAGAAAATAAAGGCCCAATGGCATTTTCGTAAATATGGGAAAAATGTGGGGTAAAAATGTCATTTGGTATTTTAACACTAAAAATCAAATTTTAAATATGACAAATGCAACAAAATCTTCGAATGGCTAAAATTAACAACAAAATTTACACTGGCACACTTAATAATTAAACTTAACATAACTAACCTTACTTTAAAAATTCAAGGTCATTACATGGAGCTAGCAAAGGAATCCAATGGACATATATAATTTAAGTTCCAAAAATTCTTTATGACTTAAGTATGTTATAACTAAATTAATAATAATTATTACTCCAGTTTGTGCCACTATCGAAAACCAAAGTCAAACTCTTAAATTATATATATTAATTATATAGAATCTTAAAAATTAAATGCAGACAATAAGGTCATCCATTACTATAACCATTTACTATGTGATAATACCCTCCACATAGATATTCATAATTAGAGCTACGTTTATAATTTTCTGTATAATCTTTACAATTACTTCTTTGTCTAGACTTTCATTCATTCTCTAACTTATTACCTATTATGAATAAACCACGAGGGGAATTTTGGATAATATTTGATATCCTATATAAAATAACGAGATCTCTACATGCAACTTTTTTCAAATTAATATTCATGAGAATTTTATCTCATCATCCTATCTTGTAGGACCTATGAATTCTATCTTTATGAGAAGTATTCCTAGCTATCTATAATACTATGCCTCTAATATGCCAAGTTTTTTATCATCGATTTATAAAGTTCACCTATTGAAAATCAAAAGACATAATAAATATATACAAATCTACTAATCACTTCAAGATTAAGATAAGGCCTACAAAATGATCAATAGTAATAGAATTCTAATTTCTCATTATGGAATTACACAAGAGGTTAACCTTGTGTTTGGCAAAAGTAGTTCACACCACTTTTTCAGTTATAAACAATGTAAAGCTCTCACATGCTACAATAATAATAAAAAAATCGCTACAGTGTAAAGCTCTCACATGTTACAGTAAAAATAGTTCTAACCAACTATTCTCACCACCCTATCAAACACCATATAAATTTTGTTTTTATTCAAGTTTAATGTGTTCCAAACACACCAATGTCTCTACTCAGTAATTACTATGTTATCATAATCCAAATAAGATCATTCCACCAAGTTTGGAATAGGCAACATCATAATCCTTAGTAAGATAAAGTGTCTTGCTTTATCTATTGATTGTAAAACAAATTTATACTAAGTACAACATAATCATATACTATGTATTATGAACACATCATTTATATCTTTATGGACTTTTTATAAGCATTAGAATTTTTATGATATTTGTGTGTATATATATATATATAAAATATACATATAGGAGAATAAAAATAATTTCATTAATTAATTATACAATACTTTATACACGATAATGTCTAAATGCTATTTACACTATGTTATATAAAGCACCAATTCTAGCAATTTCCATTGGGGATATAGACAACATAAAAATTAGAACATGAATAAAGCTCTTAACTTTATTCCCTCGATTGTGGACTTTTGAGTTTAGGCTATCATCTTAAGATTCATATCCTTTGCATAATCTTTCCTTCATATGTATGATCTCAAAAATTTAGAATGACAGTCTTAGACTTTAGTTTACTTATCATATATTCAACATAAATGAACATTAAGAGGACATTATTGATATATGATGTAAATAATAAATTCTTTGTTGATTAAATGTCTCAAAAGTAGTAACATTGTTTAGTCCTTAGGGTACTAAGTCTAATAATCTCCTACTTGCTCTAAGGGAGTAAATGTGACATTTCAAGCATCCCCATAGCTTTGGCATGCTTCTCGAAACTCTTTGATAATAGTCTCTTTGTGAAGGGATCAGCTATATTGGCCTCGAAATCATTCTTTCATTTTGCCACATATCCGCTATCTATGAACCTTCTTATCACATGCTTTTTCGGTCTATGTTTTTACTTATCTTGTGATAACTTGATTCCTTTGTATTAGCTATAGTAGCATTGTTATCACAGTATAGCATTATTTGCTTATACACACTAGGAACTACCTCAAGATCTTCAAAAAAACTTATAGAGCGACACTACTTCTTTCGAAGCATCATCAGTAGCCATATACTTGGCCTTGATCAGTGAATTAGCAATGAAAGCTTGTTTGATACTCCTCCAAACAATGGCGCCTCCTCTAGGGGTAAGTGTAGATCAAAAAATTGATTTCCTCAAATCTTAATAGGATTGAAAATCTAAATCAGTATATCCAAAAAATGCTAGATCCTCCCCAAAATACACTAGAATCTAAGTTCTAGTCCTCCTAAGGTACTTGAAAATATGTTTGACTGCCACCCAGTGCTTTGGTCCAGAATTCGACTAATATCGACTTACAATCCTAATTACGTAGCATATGTTAGGTTGGGTGCAAAGGATAACATACATAAGAGATGAGGCTACCTGCAACTGAAGCATAAAACACCTTCTCTATGTATTCTTTTTCTTCATCTGTTTGTGGAAAGCCTTTCTTAGAAAGAGTTATTACAAACTTTTCGAGTCTTTTTTCTATGTATGGGGCTTGAGATAGAGCTATCATTTTCTTCTTCCTATCTTGAAAGATTTAGATACCCAGAACATAATTAGTCTCTCTTAAGTCCTTTATGTCAAACTGTTTAGTCAACCAAAATTTGATTGAGACGTCATTGCTAATAAGTAGAATGTCGTCATCATAGAATAGGAGAAAAACCTTCTTCCCATCTTTGATGTGTTTATGAAGACAAGGTTCATCTATATTTTGTTCAAACCCAAAAGGCTTGACCATTTAATCAAATCTTATGTTCCAAGAATGATAAGCTAGCTTGAGGCCATAGATAGACTTAATCAACTTGTAAACTTTATTTTCTTGACCCTTCACTTTGAACCCTTCTGGTTGTACCATTTATACTCTCATTAAGATGGCCATTTAAGAAAGCCTTCTCGACATGTATTTGCTATATCTCATAGTCAAAAGGGCATCAATGGACAAGAGAATGCAAATGAACTTAATAACATAAAATGAGATAAAGTAAAATTAAAATCTTAAGAACATAATTAAATTACATATATAAAAGTGTTACAATAACTTTATTTTGTAGAGTTATCATTGGTACAATATAATGGAGGCATGAGAATGATACCACCTAGCATTTAAAAATTTCACAGCAAGAAAACTCACTCAAATTTAAAGATAAAATTGACTAATATAAGTTTTATATATTAAGATTAAGGAGTATGGGATAAAATCTTTTACATATATATATATTTTTTTTGGTTGAGCAAAAAATTAGTAGGAGACTAGTTAAGGTTTAGATTTGTTATTCTTTTTTGCATGTGTAGTATGTTATTTACTCTCTCTCTCTCTCTTAGCTTTCCTAGTTTAACCTCCTTGTTAGTATGGTTGTGCATCGATCTTGTAATGAAGATAGAGTCGCACAAAGTGGAAGAATTGTTTAGTTTTTTCACATTGGTGTTTGGTAAATACGCATGATTAATGAGCTCATGAACACAGTTCAAAGCTTTTCTGGTAGAGGTTCAACGAGGGAGGGACTCGTTGTCTAAGTCAATTAATAGTGGTGGTAAGAAATAATGTGCCACGAAGACTGGAGCCATGAAAACAAAGGTCATAGATTTATGGCAACTATTTGGCTATCAAAATGGCAGTGATTTGGTGCATGTTTGATAGGGATGATAGATCAACTCATTTTTATGTTGACAATCAGAGCAATGTTGTCAATAAAGTGATATGTGGGGTGAAGAACGAAGGTGCATGAAAATCTAAAGTGAGAAAAATGTTGTGTTGGTATATGAAAATCTGTGGATTTACTAATTGGTAACAATATAGGCATCGTATTTACTAGTAAATAGTATTTACTAGTTTGTGATAACAATAGAGTCAAAGTGGTAAATCTAACTCTGTAAATTTATTAGTAAATAGGGTATTTGCCAAATAGTAACAACGTTGGAGTTATTCTAATAAATTTGTGTATTTATCAATAAATATGATATTTGCTGGCCGGTGACATTGTCGGTGCTACTAAACATGTGTATTTACTAGTAAATATAGTATTTACCAGGCAATGTTGACGAAGAAGGAGAGATAGTGGTGAAAAGGAGATAGATTTAAGGGTCTTTAGTTTTTGGATAGTGTTGTAAACCTCATTTATCATGTTACGCTATTTGCTGCACCTTTTCAAGAAATTATGCTATAATTTACTAATCTACGCCATAATTATATGTTAGACATGTATGCCCTAAGGAGTAAAAATGTAATATGTTTTTGGAGAAATTTTTATCAATAAAGAATTTATTCATTTATCTATATACCAAATCTTGTCCTCTTTACATTCATATTTGTTGAATGTATGATTAGCAAATAGTAGTCTGAGACTGTCAGACTAAACCTTAAGAATTGGGTATATGATGGGATGATTATGCGGTAGACACGATTGTTAAGGTGATGGTCTAAAACATATGATCCGCAATCGAGGGAATAAAATTGGGCGCTTTATTCATGTAAAGATTGTTATGTTGTCTATATCCCTTTTGGGAGATGGTTTGTCTTGGCCATAGGAGTTGGACTACATGAATAGAAACATTGGCACGTTGTATAGGTGACGATGTGTTGGATCAGGACATAAAGTGAATTGATTTGGATCAATAATTCTGTCTTGGCAAATCGATTCACTTTAGACAGTCATTTGTATTGTATCTTAATCCTGAGATGAATAATGGGCCCGTTGTCTCGACTTGTGCCTTTTGATGTACCAATGGGTGACTCCCACATCTCTATAGTGGTATGCATGCCGGTACGTTGGAGGCATGACTCTTGATAGCATAGACTTGTTATTCATAGATATGGAATCCATAGCTCCTCTTTAGGAGTAATGATATCCTCTTATATGTGTTGTCCTGTAATTGAAAAACTGGAGCGCTCAACCATTTGGATACATAGGTGTAACCGAATGGTATACTATCTTTGGATGGTAAGTTTTCTAATGGTGAGACAATGGAACGTAAGATAAAAATAATCGGGAAGGTAAGACAGAACTTGTCCTTAAGCCGATTATGGATTATCATATGGGGATACGATGCACTATGATATGTCATGGAGACTTACCTACACGAGCTTCGTAATTCTATAAAGTTTGAGAGTGCAGCTCCAAGCTTTTAGTAGAGTAGCGTTGGAGTTGATAATTGTGAAATGTATATCTGGGATATTGGGTTTCATAATTATCATGAGCTTGAACTTTATAGGTCCATTTTGGTCCCCTTTGCTAGCTCACAAAATCCTGTAACGACACGGTGTGCTTTTCCAATAATTGGTGACTTATGTCGGATTTATCAGATTGGTTTAAAATTTGTAAGAATAAAATAATTCATGTTTGTTTATCGGTTGAATTAATTTTGTAAGAAATTAGTTCAAGATAAACTTGTTGAATTATTGCGATCAGATAATTCTTGTTTGTTTATCGGTTGTTTTAATTTTGGACAAATTAGAACAAGATAAACTTGTAGAATTATTGTGAATTGATTTATTTTCTTAGAGATTATCTTGATAAAGTTTGTTTTGATCAGATAACTTCTCTATTGGGTTATTTGAATCAAAACTGAGACTTTATCCTTTAGAATCTCGGGTGGAAAATAAAAGATTCGCAGAGATTTTTTCTCGGGAGTTCGGCCTGCCAGATGACCTATTCGGCCTGCCGATCAACGGAGATAAGATTACGCATTTTTACGCAGATCTTATCAGATATTGATCCGAACTTGATTCTGTTTCGAGTTTTTGAGACCTAATCTGATATGGACTGACCTCAGGACCAATAGGTATAAAAAGGGAGTGAGTCTCATGATTCACTCAGATGAATTTGAGAGATTAAGAGTGATACTCTTCTAGTGAGCATCTAAAAACTCCCTGAGAGCTTTTGTTCACAAATCACGAACACTAGCTTTGGGTTCTCTCTATTGGTTGGAAGGAGAGTCACCGGTGGAAGAGCTGTATGTGTGAGCCCACACTCACTCCAGTTGTGGATAGAGAATAGCAAAGAAGACCAGTTGGTTGAGGCTCTTCTGAAACGTTACTTCTCTACACAGGTTGCGGAGGTTCTTTGGCACACTGAGGTTAGTAAGATCTGTCTAATTTATACATATAACATGTCAAACTTGTGTTTTGAAAATTACTCTGTTGAAAAATTTTTAAAATTCTGCTGCGCACTTTGTTTCCAACAATTGGTATCAGAGCCGAGGTTTTTACATAAATTTGCAAGTTTGTGATCATGTTATATGCATAAATTTTGTGATCTTAATCTCTCCTATGCTTGAATTGAATTTTATAGAGAAATAGCACTTTAGGTTTCTATATAATATATATGTTGTCATGGATTATGTGGTGAATGTTTATTAATTAATTATGATTGATTAAATTGTTGTTTAATTATTAATTAATTAATTAATACCGGTTATGGTTCCTTAGAGGTTAGAATGTGTATCTAGGTTTTTCATGTAATTAGATGGCGGACTATCATCTCCATCTAGGAATTGTTATTTAATTTGCAAGAATTTTGTAATTAAATAATTATTCAGAGAAGACGGAACGAGAAGTCGGATCTAGAACATTGATGATGGCGCCTCCAGGTATTTCTTGAGTCTCTAATTTTATGTTTTTGAATTGTTGAAAATAAAATTGATGAATTGCATTAAAATTGAATTTTCTGGATTGAGGGTTTTCTGCTCGGAAGGCATGCCAGACCTCATAGTTCTGCAGGCCAAAGGTCACAGATCGGCAGGCCGAACGTGTGGTCCGACAGGCCGACAGTGGGGTAGAAATTTTGGTGCTCTGTCGGCTGGCCGAACTCCCATGATTGGTAGGCCGATCACCCAGTTCGGCCTGCCGATAGAGCTACTAGGTGTCCAGAAAAGGTGCAATTTTTTTAGTGCAGTTTTAATTTTATTTCTTGGGACGATTCTGAGAAACATTAAATTTGGATATGACCGGAAATATGAAGTATTCGATTCATACGGGATTGAAGACTTGAAGATGGATATTACATGAAGAAGTATACCGCTTGAGGATTCAAGGATGAAGAATCGATAGATGTCTCGATTATTCTCTTGTAATCTTAGTTTTCTATTCTCTAGGGTGGAACCATAATATTACGGTTATTATTATTTTGCTTGTAGCTTTGCTTGATTGCTTTGCTTTCTGCATTATAATATGATTTACCATGTATATTGATAACATGTCATATAGGATAGGGAGTGCCGCTCATATTAAAATTGTTCATGCATAATTTTAAAATAAAACCTTGACTTCAAAAGAATGAGTGGGAGAAGGTTTTCGAAGAGAGGACCTAAGGCCTCCATCGTTGGTCCATAGGAAGAACATGGTGGTCCCGACCCCTAGGAAGGGATTTCTATCATGTACCAGATTGGATCTCTGAAATGATAAGGTATTTTAGTATCATTTATGATTGCACACCCCTAGGTGGTGATTATAAATCATGGATAAAATATTGAAATGGTGGTTATACACTCACGATAATTTTATTATTAACCTCCCCTAGGAGCTCTGTTAATAAAATTAATGACCAAAGAAACGATTATTAGTATATGCTGGATCATACGGGTCCTGGATGGCATATATTAATCAGGAGGGGATCCGTGTTCCTGATTGAATTCGGCATGACTCCCCTAGGAGCTTGTTGAATTCTGAGTTGGGAATTATCGTTGTAAGGTTGTGATATTTTCAAGGTTTTGACACATAAACACATTTGTATGATTTTACATGATTGTGTTATCTTACTAAATTATTATATATGTTTGCTTATGTTTGGTATATGACTCTTTATTGTAGATTGAAAATGTCTAAAAACGCTTTATCATTGATACTTACAAAAACCAATTAACCGGTGAGAACTATAACTAATTAACCGGTGAGAACTATAACGATTGGAAACGGAACCTGGACATCGTCCTTTCCTTTGAGAAACTGAAATATGTTCTGACAACTCCTTGTCCTCCCGAGCCTACGGGAGACTCAAGTAATGAGCAATTCCAAGTGTACGATCGCTGAAAAGATGCTAATGATCAGGCCCGCTGCTATGTTATGGCTAGCATGAACAACGTGTTGTAGGCTCAACATCAGGATTATGAGACTGCGAAGTAGATCTTGGATAATCTTGAGGACATGTTTGGAGGCCAGGCCATAACAAAGCGGCAAGGGGCGCTTCAGAAACTCTTAAACTGTAGACAGAGACCGAGGACATCTTTAAAGGAGCATATGATGTTGGTCATGGGTTACCTCGCTGAGGCTCAAACCAATGGAGCCGACATCGATGTTGAAACTGAGATGACTATGGTCTTTGAGACTCTGTCTAAGGAATTTATTCCATTTAGAGCTACTTTTAATTTAAGCAATAGACGGGATATGACATTGACAGAACTGATGAAATAGTTACAGGAGTTTGAACTGCTGATCAGGGAGTCTCCTGCTGGTGGTGAGGCCAATATGGTAGCTACTTCTGGTTCCAATCTTAACTCTGGGAATGGAAAGAAGCAACGGGCCAAGAGTGAGAAGTCTTCTATTCCTGCTACTACCAAGAGCAAGAAGAAGAAGAAGAAGAACCCAAAGAAGCTTAAGTGCTTCTTCTGTGGTAAGGTCGGGCATATAAAGAAGCATTGCAAGGACTTCCTTTCCAAAGGAGGTAGGTGTGATCTTCTATATTTAGAAACTTGTTTGGTTGAGGAATCCAGTGACATCTGGGTCATAGATTCAGGTGCAACTAATCATGTTGGTGTTTCTCTGCAGGGATTCAAAGAAACGAGAAGTCTACTTCGTGAAGACTTAACGCTTCGGATGGGCGATGGATCCTTGGTCTCAGCGGAAGCAGTGGGAGATGTCAATCTTTATTTTGATAATTATAGGAATTTAATTTTGCAAGACTGTTTTTATGTTCCTAAATTTAAAAGGAATTTAATTTCTGTATCTTCTTTATTTAAAGACTCCTATGTGGTATCTTTTAATGAAAAAGTAGTGATTCGTAAAAACAAATCTTTTATCTGTTCTGGATGGATGCAAAATAATCTATACTTTATCAAACCTAAGATGGACTTATTGCTTAATGTTGAGATAAATGATAATGACTCAAAAAGACTTAAAACTTCTCACTCTAATAAGACTTATCTTTGGCATTTGCGCCTTGGCCATATTAACCTGAATAGGATTCAAAGGTTGGTAAGGGATGGACCTTTAAGTCACTTAAAGGTGGAATCTATACCTCAATGTGAATCTTGTTTGGAGGGTAAAATGACCAAAGACCATACGGGTCTAAGGGCAATAGGGCCGAAGGGGTTCTAGAACTTGTGCATAGTGATGTTTGCGGACCGATGAACATCCGGGCACGAGGAGGGTATGAGTACTTCGTCACTTTTATTGACGATTACTCAAGATATGGGTATGTGTACCTAATGCACCACAAAAGCGAAACTTATGATAAGTTCAGGGAGTTTCAGGCTGAAGTGGAAAAGCAATTGGGTAGACCCATAAAGGCACTTCTATTTGATCGAGGTGGGGAATACCTTTCTGATGAGTTCTTGGGACACTTGTTAGAGAATGGGATTTTATCCCATTTGACTGCGCCGGGCACTCTGCAGTAGAATGGCGTAGCAAAGAGAAGGAATAGGACTTTGTTGGACATGATTCAGTCCATGATGAGTTATTCATCATTGCCTTTATCCTTTTGGGGATATGCACTACAAACCGCATGTTATCTTTTGAACAATGTGCCTTCAAAATCGGTCCCTAAAACTCCTCACGAATTGTGGACAAGACGGAAGACATCCTTAAACCATATTCGCATATGGGGATGTCCGGCTCATGTCCTGTTTAAGGATCCAAATAAGTTGGAAGCACGTTCCAAAGTTTACGTGTTTGTAGGATATCCAAAAGGGACTAAAGGGGGTTATTTTTATAACCCTAAGGAAAATAAAGTCGTGGTTTCAACTAAAGCAACTTTCCTTGAGGAAAGTTACATGGACGACTTTAAACCTCGAAGCAAAGTGGTGCTTGAGGAGTTAAGGGGTGATCCGTTCACTCCGGAGGTTCGGAATGAAACCATTTCGATCAGTGTAGAAAAACCAAACAAACCTGAACAACAACCTCAGGGGCTTCGGCGTAGTGGGAGGATCGGGCGTCAACCTGAGAGGTATATGTTCAATGGGGAGGTCTTTTTGGCTGAACCGGATGAACATGACAGGGATCCTTGTACTTATGCAGAAGCTATGGAGGATGTTGATTCAAGGCTATGGACAGAGGCCATGAATATAGAGATGAAGTCTATAGAGACTAATCGGGTTTGGGAGCTTGTGGATCTTCCCAAAGGGGTAAAACCCATAGGGTGTAAGTGGATCTACAAGAGGGAAAGAGGAGTGGATGGAAAGGTTGAAACCTTTAAGGCTAGACTGGTAGCTACGGGTTATATGCAAAAGGAAGGAATCGATTATGAGGAAACCTTTTCGCCTGTAGCCATGCTTAAGTCCATCTGGATTCTCTTATCCATAGCTGCCGCTCTCGATTACGAGATTTGATAGATGGATGTCAAGATGGCTTTTCTAAATGGCTATCTTGATGAGTCCATTTATATGGAACAACTAGACGGGTTCAAGGTCGTGGGTCAAGAGGGTAAGGTTTGTAAGCTACTAAAGTCTATTTATGGACTTAAGCAGGCTTCTTGTTCGTGGAACATAAGATTTGATCAAGTGATCAAGACTTATGGGTTCTCACAAAACGTGGATGAACCATGTGTTTGCAAACACATAAAGGATGGAAATGTAGTTTTTCTACTGCTCTATGTAGATGACATTCTGCTAATTGGCAATGACGTTGGGGCGTTGTCATCGGTCAAATTATGGTTGACCAAGCAGTTTGACATGAAGGACTTAGGTGAGGCTAATTTTGTTCTCGGTATCCAGATTTTTCGGGATAGGAAGAACAAAATGGTAGCTTTGTCTCAGGCCGGCTACATAGATAAAATTCTCAGGAGGTTTGCAATGCAGGATTCCAAGAAAGGTGGGCAACCATCTAGGTCTGGAATTACTCTTTCTAAGAAAGACTCTCCAAAGTCTTATGAAGAAAGTGCCTTATGCTTCGGCAATGGGTAGTCTCATGTATGCCATGCTTTGCACAACGCCGGATATTAGCTATGCGGTCGGGATTGTAAGTCAATTTCAGGCGGATCCAGGACCGAACCATTGGGTTGCGGTAAAGCATATTTTCAAGTACCTGAGAAGGACTCGAGGGTATATGCTTGTGTATTTGGGTGAGGACTTGACTCCTCTAGGATACACTGATTCAGATTTTCAATCCTGTCTGGATTCTAGGAAATCGACTTCGGGGTTTGTGTTTACTCTGGGTGGCGGTGCCATCAGTTGGAGAAGTGTGAAGCAAGATTACACTTCGGATTCTACGATGGAGGCCGAGTATGTGGCAGCTAGTGATGCTTCGAAAGAAGCAGTGTGGCTCCGCAAGTTCCTTGGGGACCTTGAGGTAGTTCCTGGTATGGATAAGGTGGTATCACTGTATTGTGATAATAGTGCGGCGGTAGCTAATGCTAAGGAACCAAGATTTCACAAGAAGAGTAAGCATATTGATCGGAAGTATCATGTGATAAAGGACTTCATTGAGGGCAAGCATATCACGGTGTGCAAGATCGCATCAGAGGACAATTTAGCTGATCCATTTACGAAGACACTTACTGGGAGAGTCTTCGAGAGGCATGTGGAAGCTATGGGGATGCGAAATTTGCGGTATTTACTCACTTAGTGCAAGTGGGAGATTGTTAGACATGTATGCCCTAAGGAGTAAAAATGTAATACGTTTTTGGAGACATTTTTATCAATAAAGAATTTATTCATTTATCTATATACCAAATCTTATCCTCTTTATGTTCATATTTGTTGAATGTATGATTACCAAACAGTAGTCTGAGACTGTCAGACTAAACCTTAAGAATTGGGCATGTGATGGGATGATTATGCAGTAGACACGATTCTTAAGGTGACGGTCTAAAACATATGATCCGCAATCGAGGGAATAAAGTTGGGCGCTTTATTCATGTAAAGATTGTTATGTTGTCTATATCCCTTTTGGGAGATGGTTTGTCTTGGCCATCGGAGTTGGACTCCGTGAATAAAAACATTGGCACGTTGTCATAGGTGACGATGTGTTGGATCGGGACATAAAGTGAATTGATTTGGATTAATAATTCTGTCTTGGCAAATCGATTCACTTTAGACAGTTATTTGTATTGTATCTTAATCCTGAGATGAATAATGGGCCCGTTGTCTCGACTTGTGTCTTTTGATGTACCAATGGGTGACTCCCACATCTCTATAGTGGTATGCATGCCGGTACGTTGGAGGCATGACTCTTGGTAGCGTAGACTTGTTATTCATAGATATGGAATCCATAGCTCCTCTTTAGGAGTAATGATATCCTCTTATATGCGTTGTCCTGTAATTGGAAAACTGGAGCGCTCAACCATTTGGATACATAGGTGTAACTGAATGGCATACTATCTTTGGATGGTAAGTTTTCTAATGGTGAGACTATGGAACATAAGATAAAAATAATCGGGAAGGTAAGACAGAACTTGTCCTTAAGCCGATTATGGATTATCATATGGGGATATGATGCACTATGATATGTCATGGAGACTTACCTACACGAGCTTCATAATTCTATAAAGTTCGAGAGTGCAGCTCCAAGCTTTTAGTGGAGTAGCGCTGGAGTTGATAATTGTGAAATGTATATCTGGGATATTGGGTTTCATAATTATCATGAGCTTGAACTTTACAAGTCCATTTTGGTCCCCTTTTCTAGCTCACAAAATCCTGTAACGACACGGTGTGCTTTTCCAATAATTGGTGACTTATGTTGGATTTATCAGATTGGTTTAAAATTTGTAAGAATAAAATAATTCATGTTTGTTTATCGGTTGAATTAATTTTGTAAGAAATTAGTTCAAGATAAACTTGTTGAATTATTGCGATCAGATAATTCTTGTCTGTTTATCGGTTGTTTTAATTTTGGACAAATTAGAACAAGATAAACTTGTAGAATTATTGTGAATTGATTTATTTTCTTAGAGATTATCTTGATAAAGTTTGTTTTGATCAGATAACTTCTCTATTGGGTTATTTGAATCAAAACTGAGACTCTATCCTTTAGAATCTTGGGTGGAAAATAAAAGATTCGCGGAGATTTTTTCTCAGGAATTCGGCCTGCCGGATGACCTGTTCGGCCTGCCGATCAGAATGTTCGGCCTACCATTCAGCGGAGATAAGATTACGCATTTTTACGCGGATCTTATCAGATATTGATCCGAACTTGATTCTGTTTCGAGTTTTTGAGTTCTAATCTGATATGGACTGACCCCATGACCAATAGGTATAAAAAGGGAGTGAGTCTCATGATTCACTCAGATTAATTTGAGACATTAAGAGTGATACTCTTCTAGTGAGCATCTAAAAACTCCCTGAGAGCTTTTGTTCACAAATCACAAACATTAGCTTTGGGTTCTCTCTATTGGTTGGAAGGAGAGTCACCGGTGGAAGAGCTGTACGTGTGAGCCCACACTCACTCTGGTTGTGGATAGAGAATAGCAAAGAAGACCAGTTGGTTGAGGCTCTTCTATAACGTTACTTCTCTGCACAGGTTGCAGAGGTTCTTTGGCACACTGAGGTTAGTAAGATCTGTCTAATTTATACATATAACATGTCAAACTTGTGTTTTGGAAATTACTCTGATGAAAAATTTTTAAAATTCTGCTGCGCATTTTTAAAATTAAAAAATGAATGTCTTTTAATATTAAAAAATAAATAAGATATAGAATTACATTTAGTTTTAAAAATGAAGTAGGATGAAATGTGGCAAAATGAGAAGAACAATAGAGAAAGAATAAGGTGATTGAACAAGTAATTCTCACAATTTTTTTACAGTTAAATCAAGAAAGGTCAAAGCCACTTCTAAGAAAGCATGCCAAGTGAACCCTTACACTACAGAGCTTTTTCTAGATAGGGTATTGTGTTTGTTTAAACAATTGCATCTCTTAGACTCTTGTACCATAAGGTTTTTCTACACATAGCAATTAGATTACTTGCACAATTTAATGCAAAAAAAGTCATACTCAAGCACAACTCAACATAGATCTCCCGTCTAGTTCTAAATTTAAATTTTTTGACCATGGTTAAAAGAAAGATTCCTATAACTACACTTATGGTTTGGTGAAAATTTTTGACAAATAACAACTTAAACTGCACAATGCTTCCTCATTTAATTTAGAGTAATTCACAAAAATGGCACTTTGTTAAACTCAATTTTTATTTATGCCATGAAGTGTTAAAAGTTCTTATGCTACAAACTTGGCGCATGTCACTCCTAGAAATGCACGTGTCCTTCAGGAACATGTCGTATGTCCTTTTGGGACATTTTCCAGTGTCCTTTCAAGACATGTCACATGTCCCTCTGGGCCATTTTTGGGTGTCCCTCTGAGATATTTTTTTTGTCTCTTGAAGACATTTTTTGGTATCCCTCTAAGTCATGAATTTTGTGTCCCTACGGGACATTTTTCGGTGTCTCTCTAGAACATTTTCGGGTGTCCCTTTAAGACATTTATTAGTGTCCTATTGGGATTTCTTTTTCTTTCATCTCTCTCTTTTTGTCTCTCTATCCTTGTTGTTGCAAGCTTGTTTCTGGCACCAACAACCACTACATCACAACAAAACCAAAAAAAAAAAAATCAAAACGTAACAGACATCATTCGAAAGACAAAATGAAAAAAAAAAAAAAACTAAAAAGCAAAAACAAAAATAAAAGAACTACTTTTTGAACTCCATCGATGGCCACATGCCTCCTTGTCATTCACACGTCACCGACCGTTGTGATACACCAAGATTTTTAGTTGCCCCAACTTATATATTTTGTTTGTTTTTGGAGTGAATTGATAGTTTTATTTGTATACTTTTATGTTTATTTAAGTTTAATTAAGATTTAGTTAATTTTGCTTGTAGTTATGGCTTCATGTTACTTTTGGTTTCATTTTACTGTTTATTTGTTTCTACTTTATTTTCACTTATTAGAATGGAAGAAAGTCAATGGAAGCTCAAGGATCAAATTTTGGAGTAAAAAGAGAGAAAATTGGACTAATGGAACAAAAATTGATGCTACAGCGCCAAAAGACTTCGCTGTGGTGCCATTTGGTGCATTCTGGTCTAAACTTGGTAGAACCTAGGCACTTCAATAACCAAGTTACTCACTGTAGTGCCTAAAGGAATTTTTTTTGGCACGATAGTGCTAGTTATTCTCGTTGTAGCGCTAGCCCATAATCCTCATTTTCCCATCTCCATGTTGTGACGCTATAGCCAGAATATTCTATTGTAGCGTCAAAACACACTGATGACCTAATCATAGCAAGTCATACTTCTCAAAAGGGGTACCTATAAAAGGCCTTTTCTAGGGTTTTAAAAGGGGGAGACACACATTTTGGAGACCCATATTTGGCTGCTCATTTGGATTGTGAAGAAAGAACAATCCATTTTTGTAAAGATTGAGAGGCACAAATCAAGAATCCTTAGAGTCCATTAAAGATTGGTGGAAGAATTGAAGACTTGAAGCTTAAAATCATCACTTGGTTTCATCTCTTTCCCCTTTCTTGTATTTATTTATCTTGATTTTGTGTTGAACATGACTTCAAATATGAGTTTGGCTATATTGTGTATTTGCACTATGATGAGCTAAACATTAAGTCTAGATGTTTGATGTAGCTTTATTTGAACTATGTTTTGAGCATTTGGTTATTGTTAATGCAATTTCATTTCAATTTATTTGTGTGCTCTAAAGGTAATGCCTCTAATTTACTTGGCCAATAAATTAGTTGATTTAGATATGTGGGACTGACGCTTAAGAGAGGGAATTTCATATGTCGGATTAGAGTGACACAACTTGGGTGTTTGTGAGTTTGGGAGGCCAGTAACACTTGGGCAATCATGTGTCAGTCTTAAACACAACGAATGTATACGTACTTGGGTAAATAGGGATATTCCTTTAAGTGCTTATACATGTTATCTTATTTAATGCTCGTGAGAGGTAATAAAGTGATCCTAGCAGCTTGTGTTGGAAAAATAGTATGCAGTGGAATTTTTAAAATTTTTATATTAGAGTATTCTCCAAAACAAAAATTTGACACGCTAAATGCATAAATTAACCAGATCTTACTAAACTTGTTTCCCGAAAAGCTTCTGCAACCGATGAAGAGAAAGGACATTGTAGAAGTACCTCAATCCACTGGCCGTCTTTGCTATTTTCTATCCACGACCGGTGTGTGTGTGGACACACTCGTACAGCTCTTCCACTAGGCGGCTCTCCTTCCAACTAATTGAGAAATGCCCAAAGCTATAGTTTGTGATTTATGAACAACAGCTCTCTAGGGAGTTTCAGAGTCTCACTAGCAAAGTACTTACTCTAAATTTTTCAATTGATCTAAATAACAATGAGTCTCACTCCCTTTTTTTATAGAGGTTGGGCCTAGGGGTCAGTCATTATCAAATAAGGCCTCAAAAATTCGAATCAGAATCAATATCAGATAAGATCCCCGTGAAAACACGTGATCTATTTATTGCTACGTCGGGAGGCCAATCTGGCAGATCACCATGCCAAACTTACTCCATCGGTAGGCCGAAGCTGAAAAATGGCCTGCAGAACTTACGATTTTTGATCCCTACGAATCTTTATTTTCCACCCGAGATTCTTAGGATAGAGCCTCAGTTTTAATTCAAATAACCCAATAGAGAAGTTATCTGATTAAAATAGTCATATCTAGATAATCTCTAGGAAAATAAATATTTCTGATAATTCAACAAGTTTATCTTGAATTAATTTATTCAAAATTAATCCAACGGATAAACAGACATAAATTATTTGATCCCAATAGTTCAATAAGTTTATCTTGAATTAATTGTCTATAAAATTAATTCAACCGATAAATACACATGAATTATCTGATCCTTCTAAATTTTAGCCAATCTAATAATTTGACATAAGTCACCAAATATTGGAAAAGCATGTCGTATCGTTACAGGATTTATTATAAGTTAGCAAAAGAGACCTAATGGACCTATATAGTTTAAGTTCCTGATAATTATGAAACCCAACATCCCAGATATATAATTCATAATTATCAACTCTAACACTACTCCACTAAAAGCTTAGAGCTACACTCTCGAACTATATAGAATTACGAAGCCCATATAGCTAAGTCTCCATGACATATCTAATGTATTGTATCTGTTAGACATGTATGCTCTAAGGAGTAAAAATGTAATACGTTTTTGGAGACATTTTTATCAATAAAGAATTTATTCATTTATATATACCAGATATTGTCCTCTTTACGTTCATATTTGTTGAATGTATGATAAGCAAACAGTAGTCTGAGACTGTCAGTCTAAACCTTAAGAGTTGGGCATATGATGGGATGATTATGCGGTAGACACGACTCTTAAGGTGATGGTCTAAAATATATGATCCGCAATCGAGGGAATAAAGTTGGGCGCTTTATTCATGTAAAGATTGTTATGTTGTCTATATCCCTTTTGGGAGATGGTTTGTCTTGGCCATCGGAGTTGGACTCCGTGAATAGAAACATTGGCGCGTTGTCATAGGTATTGTATCTTAATCCTGAGATGAATAATGGGCCCGTTGTCTCGATTTGTGTCTTTTGATGTACCAATGGGTGACTCCCACATCTCTATAGTGGCATGCATGCCGGTACGTTGGAGGCATGACTCTTGGTAGCATAGACTTGTTATTCATAGATATGGAATCCATAGCTCCTCTTTAGGAGTAATGATATCCTCTTATATGCGTTGTCCTGTAATTGGAAAACTGGAGCGCTCAACCATTTGGATACATAGGTGTAACCGAATGGTATACTATCTTTGGATGGTAAGTTTTCTAATGGTGAGACAATGGAACGTAAGATAAAAATAATCGGGAAGGTAAGACAGAACTTGTCCTTAAGCCGGTTATGGATGATCATATGGGGATGTGATACACTATGATATGTCATGGAGACTTAGCTACACGAGCTTCGTAATTCTATAAAGTTCGAGAGTGCAGCTCCAAGCTTTTAGTGGAGTAGCGTTGGAGTTGATAATTGTGAAATGTATATCTGGGATATTGGGTTTCATAATTATCATGAACTTGAACTTTATAGGTCCATTTTGGTCCCCTTTGCTAGCTCACAAAATCCTGTAACGACACGGCGTGCTTTTCCAATAATTGGTGACTTATGTCGGATTTATCAGATTGGTTTAAAATTTATAAGAATCAAATAATTCATGTCTGTTTATCGGTTGAATTAATTATGTAAGAAATTAGTTCAAGATGAACTTGTTGAATTATGGCGTTCGGATAATTCTTGTCTGTTTATCGGTTGTTTTAATTTTGGACAAGTAGAACAAGATAAACTTGTAGAATTATTGTGAATTGATTTATTTTCTTAGAGATTATCTTGATAAAGTTTGTTTTGATCAGATATCTTTTCTATTGGGCTATTTGAATCAAAACTGAGACTTTATCCTTTAGAATCTCGGGTGGAAAATAAAAGATTCGCGGAGATTTTTTCTCGGCAGTTCGGCTTGCCTATCAGAAAGTTCGGCCTGCCTATCACACAGTTCGGCATGCCGACCGCGACAGTTAAGATTACGCATTTTTCACGCGTATCTTATCAGATATTGATCCGAACTTGATTCTGTTTCAATTTTTGAGACCTAATCTGATATGGACTGACCCCAAGGACCAATAGGTATAAAAAAGGGAGTGAGTCTAATGATTTACTCAGATCAATTTGAGAGATTAAGAGTGATACTCTTCTAGTGAGCATCTGAAAACTCCCTGAGAGCTTTTGTTCACAAATCACGAACACTAGCTTTGGGTTCTCTCTATTGGTTGGAAGGAGAGTCACCGGTGGAAGAGCTGTACGTGTGAGCCCACACTCACTCCGGTTGTGGATAGAGAATAGCAAAGAAGACCAGTTGGTTGAGGCTCTTCTGGAACGTTACTTCTCTACACAGGTCGCGGAGGTTCTTCGGCACACTGAGGTTAGTAAGATCTGTTTAATTTATACATATAACATCTCAAACTTGTGTTTTGGAAAATACTCTGATGAAAAATTTTAAAATTCCGCTGCGCACTTTGTTTCCAACAATTGGTATCAGAGCGGGGGTTTTTACATAAATTTGCAAGTTTGTGATCATGTTATATGCATAAATTTTGTGATCTTAATCTCTCCAATGCTTGAATTAAATTTTATAGAGAGATGGCACTCTAGGTTTCTATATAATATATATGTTGTCATGGATTATATGGTGAATGTTTATTAATTAATTATGGTTGATTAAATTATTGTTTAATTATTTATTAATTAATTAATACCGGTTATGGTTCCTTAGAGGTTAGAATGTGTATCTAGGTTTTTCATGTAATTAGATGGCGGACTATCATCTCCGTCTAGGAATTATTATTTAATTTTTTAATTTGTAAGAATTTTGTAATTAAATAATTATTCGGAGAAGACGGAACGAGAAGTCGGAACTTAAAGATTGATGATGGCGCCTCCAGGTATTTCCTGAGTCTCTAATTTTATGTTTTTGAATTGTTGAAAATAAAATTGATGAATTGCATTAAAATTGTATTTTCTGGATTGAGGGTTTTCTGCTCGGTCGGTATGCCGGACCTCACAGTTCGGTAGGCCGAAGGTCACAGATCGGCAGGCCGGACGTACGGTCCGGCAGGCCGACAGTGGGGCAGAAATTTTGGTGCTCTGCCGGCAGGCCGAACCTTCATGTTCGGTAGGCCGAACCACCATGATCGGTAGGCCGATCACCTAGATCGGCCTGCCGACCGAGAGCAGCCAGGTGTCCAGAAAAGGTGCAATTTTTGGGTGCAGTTTTAATTTTATTTTTGGGACGATTCTGAGAAACAATAAATTTGGATATGACCGGAAATATGAAGTGTTCGATTCATACGGGATTGAGGACTTGAAGATGGATATTACATGAAGAAGGATACAGCTTGAGGATTCAAGGATGAAGAATCGATAAATGTCTCGATTATTCTCTTGTAATCTTAGTTTTTCTATTCTCTAGGGTGGAACCATAATATTACGGTTATTATTATTATTATGCTTGTAGCTTTGCTTGATTGATTTGCTTGTCTGCATTATAATATGATTTACCATGTATATTGATAATATGTCATATAGAATAGGGAGTGCCGCTCATATTAAAATTGTTCATGCATAATTTTAAAATAAAACCTTGACTTCAAAAGATTGAGTGGGAGAAGGTTTTCGAAGAGAGAACCTAAGGCCTCCATCGTTGGTCCATTGGAAGAACATGATGGTCCCAACCCCTAGGAAGGGATTTCTACCATGTACCAGATTGGATCTCTGAAAGGATAAGGTATTTTAGTATGATTTATGGTTGCACACCCCTAGGTGGTGATTATAAATCATGGATAAAATATTAAAACGGTGGTTATACACTCACGTTAATTTTATTATTAACCTCCCCTAGGAGCTCTGTTAATAAAATTAATGGCCAAAGAAACGATTATTAGTATATGCTGGATCATACGGGTCTTGGATGGCATATATTAATCAGGAGGGGATCCGTGTTCCTGATTGAATTTGGCATGACTCCCCTAGGAGCTTGTTGAATTTTGAGTTGGGAATTATCGTTGTAAGGTTGTGAAATTTTCAAGGTTTTGACACATAAACACATTTGTATGATTTTACATGATTGTGTTATCTTACTAAATTATTATATATGTTTGCTTATGTTTGGTATATGACTCTTTATTGTAGATTGAAAATGTTTAAAAACGCTTTATCATCGATACTTGACAAAAACCAATTAACCGGTGAGAACTATAATGATTGGAAACGGAACCTGGACATCGTCCTTTCCTTTGAGAAACTGAAATATGTTCTGACAACTCCTTGTCCTCCCGAGCCTACGGGAGACTCAAGTAATGAGCAATTCCAAGCGTACGACCGCTGGAAAGATGCTAATGATCAGGCCCGCTGCTCTGTTATGGCTAGCATGAATAACGTGCTGCAGGCTCAACATCAGGATTATGAGACTGCGAAGCAGATCTTGGATAATCTTGAGGACATGTTTGGAGGCCAGGCCATAACAAAGCGGCAAGGGGCGCTTCGGAAACTCTTAAATTGTAGACAGAGACCGGGGACATCTGTAAAGGAGCACATGATGTTGGTCATGGGTTACCTCGCTGAGGCTCAAACCAATGGAGCCGACATCGATGCTGAAACTCAGATGACTATGGTCTTTGAGACTCTGTCTAAGGAATTTATTCCATTTAGAGCTACTTTTAATCTAAGCAATAGACGGGATATGACCTTGACAGAACTGATGAAACAGTTACAAGAGTTTGAACTGCTGATCAGGGAGTCTCCTGCTGGTGGAGAGGCCAATATGGTAGCTGCTTCTGGTTCCAATCCTAACTCTGGGAATGGAAAGAAGCAACGGGCCAAAAGTGGGAAGTCTTCTATTCCTATTGCTACCAAGAGCAAGAAGAAGAAGAAGAAGAACCCAAAGAAGCTTAAGTGCTTCTTTTGTGGTAAGGTCGGGCATATAAAGAAGCATTGCAAGGACTTCCTTTCCAAGGGAGGTAGGTGTGATCTTCTATATTTAGAAACTTGTTTGGTTGAGGAATCCAGTGACATTTGGGTCATAGATTCCGGTGCAACTAATCATGTTTGTGTTTCTCTGCAGGGATTCAAAGAAACGAGAAGTCTACTTCGTGAAGACTTAACGCTTCGGATGGGCGATGGATCCTTGGTCTCAGCGGAAGCAGTGGGAGATGTCCATCTTTATTTTGATAATTATAGGAGTTTAATTTTGCGAGATTGTTTTTATGTTCCTAAATTTAAAAGGAATTTAATTTCTGTATCTTCTTTATTTAAAGACTCCTACGTGGTATCTTTTAATGAAAAAGTGGTGATTCGTAAAAACAAATCTTTTATCTGTTCTGGATGGATGCAAAATAATCTATATTTTATCAAACCTAAGATGGACCTATTGCTTAATGCTGAGATAAATGATAATGACTCAAAAAGACTTAAAACTTCTCACTCTAATAAGACTTATCTTTGGCATTTGCGCCTTGGCCATATTAACCTAAATAGGATTCAAAGGTTGGTAAGGGATGGACCTTTAAGTCACTTAAAGGTGGAATCTATACCTCAATGTGAGTCTTGTTTGGAGGATAAAATGACCAAAAGACCATACGGGTCTAAGGGCAATAGGGCCGAAGGGGTTCTAGAACTTGTGCATAGTGATGTTTGCGGACCGATGAACATCCGGGCACGAGGAGGGTATGAGTACTTCGTTACTTTTATTGACGATTACTCAAGATATGGGTATACAAAAGTGAAACTTATGATAAGTTCAGGGAGTTTCGGGCTGAAGTGGAAAAGCAATTGGGTAGACCCATAAAGGCACTTCAATCTGATCGAGGTGGGGAATACCTTTCTGATGAGTTCTTGGGACACTTGTTAGAGAATGGGATTTTATCCCATTTGACTGCGCCGGGCACTCCGCAGCAGAATGGCGTAGCAGAGAGAAGGAATAGGACTTTGTTGGACATGATTCGGTCCATGATGAGTTATTCATCATTGCCTTTATCCTTTTGGGGATATGCACTACAAACCGCATGTTATCTTTTGAACAATGTGCCTTCAAAATCGGTCCCTAAAACTCCTCACGAGTTGTGGACAAGACGGAAGACATCCTTAAACCATATTCGCATATGGGGATGTCCAGCTCATGTCCTGTTTAAGGATCCGAATAAGTTGGAAGCACGTTCAGAAGTTTGCGTGTTTGTAGGATATCCAAAAGGGACTAAAGGGGGTTATTTTTATAACCCAAAAGAAAATAAAGTCGTGGTTTCAACTAATGCAACTTTCCTTGAGGAGAGTTACATGAACGACTTTAAACCTCAAAGCAAAGTGGTGCTTGAGGAGTTGAGGGGTAATCCGTTTACTCCGGAGGTTTCGAACGAAACCATTCCGATCGGTGTAGAAAAACCAAACAAACCTGAACAACAACCTCAGGGGCTTCGGCGTAGTGGGAGGATCAGGCGTCAACTTGAGAGGTATATGTTCAATGGGGAGGTCTTTTTGGCTGAACCGGATGAACATGACAGGGATCCTTATACTTACGCAGAAGCTATGGAGGATGTTGATTCAAGACTCTGGACAGAGGCCATGAACATTGAGATGAAGTCTATGGAGACTAATCGGGTCTGGGAGCTTGTGGATCTTCCCGAAGGGGTAAAACCCATAGGGAGTAAGTGGATCTACAAGAGGAAAAGAGGAGTGGATGGAAAGGTCGAAACCTTGAAGGCTAGACTGGTAGCTAAGGGTCATACGCAAAAGGAAGGAATCGATTATGAGGAAACCTTTTCGCCTGTAGCCATGCTTAAGTCCATCCGGATTCTCTTGTCCATAGCTGCCGCTCTCGACTACGAGATTTGGCAGATGGATGTCAAGACGGCTTTTCTGAATGGCTATCTTGATGAGTCCATTTATATGGAACAACCAGACGGGTTCAAGGTCGCGGGTCAAGAGGGTAAGGTTTGTAAGCCTCTAAAGTCAATTTATGGACTTAAGCAGGCTTCTCGTTCTTGGAACATAAGATTTGATCAAGTGATCAAGACTTATGGGTTCTCACAAAATGTGGATGAACCATGTGTTTACAAACACATTAAGAATGGGAAGGTGGTTTTTCTACTACTCTATGTAGATGACATTCTGCTAATTGGCAATGACGTTGGGGCGTTGTCATCGGTCAAATTATGGTTGACCAAGCAGTTTGACATGAAGGACTTGGGTGAGGCTAATTTTGTTCTCGGTATCCAGATCTTTCAGGATAGGAAGAACAAAATGATAGCTTTGTCACAGGCCGGCTACATAGATAAAATTCTCAGGAGGTTTGCAATGCAGGATTCCAAGAAAGGTGGGCAACCATCTAGGTCTGGAATTACTCTTTCTAAGAAAGACTCTCCAAAGTCTTATGAAGAAAGAGAATACATGAAGAAGGTACCTTATGCTTCGGCAGTGGGTAGTCTTATGTATGCCATGCTTTGCACTCGACCGGATATTAGCTATGCGGTCGGGATTGTGAGTCGATTTCTGGCGGATCCAGGACCGAACCATTGGGTTGCGGTAAAGCATATTTTCAAGTACCTAAGAAGGACTCGAGGGTATATGCTTGTGTATTCGGGTGAGGATTTAACTCCTCTAGGATACACTGATTCAGATTTTCAATCCTGCCTAGATTCTAGGAAATCGACATCGGGGTTTGTGTTTACTCTGGGTGGCGGTGCCATCAGTTGGAGAAGTACGAAGCAAGATTGCACTTCGGATTCAACGATGGAGGCCGAGTATGTGGCGGCTAGTGATGCTTCGAAAGAAGCAGTGTGGCTCCGCAAGTTCCTTGGGGATCTTGAGGTAGTTCCTAGTATGGATAAGGTGGTATCACTGTACTGTGATAACAGTGCGGCGATAGCTAATGCTAAGGAACCAAGATTTCACAAGAAGAGTAAGCATATTGATCGGAAGTATCATGTGATAAAGGACTTCGTTGAGAGCGGGCATGTCACGGTATGCAAGATCGCGTCAGAGGACAATTTAGCTGATCCATTCACGAAGACACTTACTGGGAGAGTCTTCGAGAGGCATGTGGAAGCTATGGGGATGCGAAATTTGCAGTATTTACTCACTTAGTGCAAGTGGGAGATTGTTAGACATGTATGCTCTAAGGAGTAAAAATGTAATACGTTTTTGGAGACATTTTTATCAATAAAGAATTTATTCATTTATATATACCAGATATTGTCCTCTTTACGTTCATATTTGTTGAATGTATGATAAGCAAACAGTAGTCTGAGACTGTCAGTCTAAACCTTAAGAGTTGGGCATATGATGGGATGATTATGCGGTAGACACGACTCTTAAGGTGATGGTCTAAAATATATGATCCGCAATCGAGGGAATAAAGTTGGGCGCTTTATTCATGTAAAGATTGTTATGTTGTCTATATCCCTTTTGGGAGATGGTTTGTCTTGGCCATCGGAGTTGGACTCCGTGAATAGAAACATTGGCGCGTTGTCATAGGTGACGATGTGTTGGATCGGGACATAAAGTGAATTGATTTGGATTAATAATTCTGTCTTGGCAAATTGATTCACTTTAGACAATCATTTGTATTGTATCTTAATCCTGAGATGAATAATGGGCCCGTTGTCTCGATTTGTGTCTTTTGATGTACCAATGGGTGACTCCCACATCTCTATAGTGGCATGCATGCCGGTACGTTGGAGGCATGACTCTTGGTAGCGTAGACTTGTTATTCATAGATATGGAATCCATAGCTCCTCTTTAGGAGTAATGATATCCTCTTATATGCGTTGTCCTGTAATTGGAAAACTGGAGCGCTCAACCATTTGGATACATAGGTGTAACCGAATGGTATACTATCTTTGGATGGTAAGTTTTCTAATGGTGAGACAATGGAACGTAAGATAAAAATAATCGGGAAGGTAAGACAGAACTTGTCCTTAAGCCGGTTATGGATGATCATATGGGGATGCGATACACTATGATATGTCATGGAGACTTAGCTACACGAGCTTCGTAATTCTATAAAGTTCGAGAGTGCAGCTCCAAGCTTTTAGTGGAGTAGCGTTGGAGTTGATAATTGTGAAATGTATATCTGGGATATTGGGTTTCATAATTATCATGAGCTTGAACTTTATAGGTCCATTTTGGTCCCCTTTGCTAGCTCACAAAATCCTGTAACGACACGGCGTGCTTTTCCAATAATTGGTGACTTATGTCGGATTTATCAGATTGGTTTAAAATTTATAAGAATCAAATAATTCATGTCTGTTTATCGGTTGAATTAATTATGTAAGAAATTAGTTCAAGATGAACTTGTTGAATTATGGCGTTCGGATAATTCTTGTCTGTTTATCGGTTGTTTTAATTTTGGACAATTAGAACAAGATAAACTTGTAGAATTATTGTGAATTGATTTATTTTCTTAGAGATTATCTTGATAAAGTTTGTTTTGATCAGATATCTTTTCTATTGGGCTATTTGAATCAAAACTGAGACTTTATCCTTTAGAATCTCGGGTGGAAAATAAAAGATTCGCGGAGATTTTTTCTCGGCAGTTCGGCCTGCCTATCAGAAAGTTTGGCCTGCCGAACTGGCCAGTTCGGCCTGCCTATCACACAGTTCGGCATGCCGACCGTGACAGTTAAGATTACGCGTTTTTCACGCGTATCTTATCAGATATTGATCCGAACTTGATTCTGTTTCGATTTTTGAGACCTAATCTGATATGGACTGACCCCAAGGACCAATAGGTATAAAAAAGGGAGTGAGTCTAATGATTTACTCAGATCAATTTGAGAGATTAAGAGTGATACTCTTCTAGTGAGCATCTGAAAACTCCCTGAGAGCTTTTGTTCACAAATCACGAACACTAGCTTTGGGTTCTCTCTATTGGTTGGAAGGAGAGTCACCGGTGGAAGAGCTGTACGTGTGAGCCCACACTCACTCCGGTTGTGGATAGAGAATAGCAAAGAAGACCAGTTGGTTGAGGCTCTTCTGGAACGTTACTTCTCTACACAGGTCGCGGAGGTTCTTCGGCACACTGAGGTTAGTAAGATCTGTTTAATTTATACATATAACATCTCAAACTTGTGTTTTGGAAAATACTCTGATGAAAAATTTTAAAATTCCGCTGCGCACTTTGTTTCCAACAGTATCCCCATAGGATTATCCATAATCTGCTTAAAGATAAATTCTGTCTTACTTTTCTGATTATTTTTATCTCATATTCCATTATCTCACCATCAAAAAACTTACCATCCAAAGACAATATACCATTCGGTTCCACCTATGTATCCAAATGGTTGAGCGCTCTAGTTTTCCAATTACAAGATAACAAGATAACACATACAAGAGGATATCATCTACTCCTAAAGAGGAGCTATGAATTCCATATCTATGAACAACAGGTCTATGCTATCAAGAGTCATGTCTCCAATGTACCAGCATCCGTACCAACATAAAATGTGGATGTTACCCTTTAGTACATCAAAAGACGCAAGTCAAGACAATGAGCCCACTATTCATCTCAAGATTAAGATACAACACATAAAATTGTCTAAAGTGAATCGATTTGCCAAGACATAATTATTAATCCAAATCAATTCACTTTATGCCTGATCCAACACATCGTCACCTATGACAATATGCCAATGTTTCTCTTCGCGGAGTCCACCTTCAATGGCCAAGACAAACCGTCTCCTAATAGGGATATAGACAACATAACAATCTTTACATGAATAAAGCACCTAACTTTATTCCTTTGATTGTAGATCTTATGATTCAGACCGTCACCTTATGAATCATGTCTTCTAGATAATCTATCCACCATATGCCAAATTCTTAAAGGTTTAGACCGACAGTCTCAGACTTTTGTTTGCTTAACCTACATTTAACAAATATGAACGTAAGAGGATAAGATTTGGTATATAAATAATAAAGACATTCTTTATTGATAAAAATGTCTCCAAAAACATATTACATTTTCATTTCTTAGGACATACATGTCCAACACCTTGATTGATAAATTGAGTGAAACAAGTTAGCAATGACCAAATAGGATAAACATAGGGATAATGAATTAAAATTAACCCCTAGATCCTTTACCGATTGAGTTTTCTATACAATTTTATCTCTGAATTTTGTGTCATTTTGATTTCTTCTTTTATTCAGCTTTTAAATTTGCTTTTTATTTTTAATTGCTTAGATAAAATCAAGCTATTTTAATTATGGTAATTAGTAAAAAGGAATCAATCCTCGAGAGAATGATACTTTACTCACTCACTTTATTACTGGTAGCGAATGGTGCACTTGCGGAAGCAAAACATACACGTAACACGTTGCCATGCATCAGCCTATACCGATTTGCCCACCACCCTCAAAATTTGATGATATATAGTGAGCAATCAACAATGTGACCAAAATTGAGCTCGAGACCTTTAATCACCCTCCAAGAATAGTCACGACCTTCAATCTCCCTCCCTGACCTGTTGCGACCATCTATCCATCTCCCATATTTAACGTGGCTTCAACTCACCTCCTAGACATTGATGTGACATCGATCTACTTCCCTTTGCCATAGATCTCAACCATTGAGAATAAGAGAAAGAAAAATTCTAGCAAAAGAGAATAAGAGTGAGAGAGAGAGAGAGACCTACACAGGGTGACGGTGATTATGATGGTTCGATGTGAAATGCTGTAGCAAGCTGAGAAAGGAAAAAGAGACTCGAGACTACAAGATAGATTTGAGCTACCATTAAAAGAGTTCGAGAAGTGGAAATTGTTAGTGATTAAGCCTTGGTTTTGTCTTCATTGAGGAAACTAAATTGATCCTTGTTGTCTTCAAAATTCGAGTGGGATCTCTCCGACAAAGAAGCCAGTGACGAAGAAGGTTTCAAAGGCTATGTGCCATTAACAATGGCGATGGAGAGTTAGGGCCAATGTTTTCAGAGACTGAAGGCTTGGAGCAGAGATTGTGAAAATTTTATGGCATAGACTTTTTTGTAAGTCTATTTTGTGGCATAATAAAAATGTAAGGAAAAAAAGGTGGAAGGAAGTGTAATTTTCTCTTCCAAAATAATAGTAATGCATTTAATTTTGTCCTTTTTATTGATATTACAATAAAAATCCTAAAAACAAATGAATTTTTGAAATATTTTAATTCTTTATTTTATGGCATGTGTCGAGGTTTATTTATTTTGTCCTTTATTTCTTTTGGTTGCTTATTTGTATTATGAATATTTTAATAAACATCTAGAAAATCCCATGATTATTAAGTGGCTATAAATTTAGCATATGATTGTCATATGTTTGAGAATAAAATCTATAGATAATAATCTAAATAGTCTATAATAATTAATTAAAATTTAGAATCTTTAATTAAATATTACAAGTATGATCCAATCTCATTGAGAATGAAATAGTCTTATCTAGACTATTAATGTAGTGGCATTAGATTGAAGAAACTTTATATAATGAGATTATATAGGATTGGACTAAATAAATTATTAATCTCTAATAATCTTCTGTTATAAATAAAGTATTAAAGTTTATCACAATGATGATCATGTATATGACAGTTTCAATCCAAGTATTTATTATAGTCATGTTTATAACATTGTGTTTCTGACTTGCTTAGTAAGATTTGTCTCAAGATAGATCATCCGTACATCATGAAAACATTATGTAACAAATAGCTGGGAATGATATTATACATATATGTAGTCTATTCCTTCCAATTAGAAGTTAGAAAAATAGTACTCTTGAGTGATGATTCAAAACTTAAATAGTAGAGTACTCGTTCATGATAAAATTATAAATTTTTAGTTCATTAGAACTCAATGATAAAGATATAATAAGAGAGGTAAAAAGAAATTAAACCTAGCTCTTATTATAAACTATTTATGGAGGATTGATACGTATGTAATGATTATATCAGTAGACTACTCGCCATTTTTCTTTGAGTAATTATTACTATAATTTTAAAGGTGTAGTTTCATGTTTTTAGTGGAGTAACACTGGACCTAATAAATTTGGCATACTAATTAAAAGTTTAATTAATTGTCAAATTTATTAAAGCTTGAATTGTAAGTCCATAGGTCTCCATTGCCATCTCTATAACACTGTATTGAATTAAAAACTAAAGCATAAAATTAATAATATTTAATTTGAAATTGAATTCTAAATTAATTGTCACACACTAGAGATGTTAATGCGACACTAAAAAATGTTTTTTGTGACATATAATATGACATGACAAATGTTGTCACAATTAACAAATCAATAATTTATTAATTAATTAACGATATTTAATTTGTAAGAGTAATTATATATTTTTTTAATTGATTAATTAATTATATTTAATTAGTGAGGCTATTTAAATATATTTTAACTTTGTGAGAAACATGTGGTGGGGGCATATCATGTCTATACCAACATGCATACAAAATTAATTCATTCAAAATCATATTAAATATATGTGATTTATTTAAATTAATTGATTTTTTTAAAATAAATAAGATTTATTTAAAAAAGAAAAATAAAAACATATAGAAGTACGTAGACTTCTTAGTCCATTTTCTTCCATACGTGCATTTTATATAATTTTTCTCCAATTGCGACGTAGTGCTTCTCTCCCACTAAGGAGAGAACTTGGTTTTTTAAATTTTAAAAAATTTAAAATAAATAAAAAATTAAAATAACTAAATGCTTATTTATAAAAAGTGTAGAAATACCAGTTGTCATGTAGTGAAATACTCTACGTCTCCAGAGAGAAACACTGAGAGTATTTTCGTTGACCAAAAAAAAAAAAGTTTTGTTATCTCATGTGTTTAGTATCTAACAAAACTAGAAAAGTGTGAAATTAATTTATTCATAGCAGTTTAACGCCCACTTTTCATTTCATTATCATGTGAATCGAAAATTACAAAGAAAAAAAATACAAAATGCCCATAATTCATGATACATGCATCAAATAAAAATAATTCAATCATAATTTTCAAAATTATTTATACTATTATTCCATGTTGATGCCAATTTGTTGGAATTTTAATATGAAACACAACAAAAAAGTAGATTGATTCATAAACAAAAAATTTCTCAAAACTCTGTTTATTGAGAATAGGAATGTAATTCTAATTCAACATTGAAAATATACGAGAATTTGATTCAAACCTCTTGAAGCCTATCAGGAATCTTAGCTTTCCTATTTGACACTATGAACGGTTAATATGGAAGGATTTTTTGTCATTAGTTATATGGTCTTTTTTGATTGGTTATTTATTTTATTTTTAATTAGATCAAAAAGTGTAAACCCAGAAGGGCATAGAATGCTGTATTTTTTCTTTTTTCGATTATCTCTTTAATATGGAGTCATGTACCATCACAATGTAGGGAAGAAAGAAAACATGTATGCATGTTCTTGGTTTGGAAGCATTGGAGTTTCACTCCGACTTGTGATGGGTGGGTTGACCTTGAATGCAGTAACGCTTGGCCTTGAGTCACGTTGCTCGACCTGGACTGCCATCATTCTCAGCCATAAGCCATTAGTGGCTCTGCTATAGCTAAAGAGCTTCCTCGGCCTCAAGCCACATGGCTCGACCTAGAGAGTTGCAACTCTTGGCCAACCATCGAGCAGGGCTCAACGGTGCCAGAGATTGTCGTAGAAATTGTTAGAGATGCTCATCCAGCAGCGCTTAATGAGCTCAACATAGAGCGCAAAACTTCACTCGGCCTTTCCTACAGCTACAACGAGGAAGCTTCTTGTAGGCTTCAGTGGAATCCCACGCATCTACAACACCCTATTAATATAGCATTAGAACTAATTTAATAGGATTAAATTAATTGCGTTAGTTATTTTCCTTTGAACTTGTATAATTAACCAAATAATGTGAATTAAGTTTTTTATTGTTAAAACTTGGTGATAGTCACATTAAATCTAAGTTATCTAATTTTAAATTGTTTATATTTATGTAGCTTAGATTATTCATTATAAATTGAATTTTTATTATTCATTATAAATTGAATTTTTAGAAAATGGGGTAGTTTATTTAAGTGTAAACAGAATAGGATTCTATTATCACACATTTATCTAGTAATTAAAATTGGTTTTATTTACTAGATTTATAAAACATAGGATATTTTATAAGATAAAACACATCAATTTTAAAATAATAAGGAGGAAAAGAGAACATGGCAATATAACTTACAGTCTCTACTATTAGCATAACATCGTGAGATTTAGATGAACTCTTACGACATTTTGACTTTGTCATCCTTATGAAGGGTATCCATTTAAAACAATAGCAAGGTTGGTTTCTAAGATATAGGATTTTAAAATGATTTAAAAAAAAAAAAAATCAACCCATTCTATGGCTACAGTTTTAATGTAAGTTATTAAAATCCAAAATAGTAGGTGACACACAAAGATATAATTAAATTGTCATTTGTATCTTGACCGAAACAGATTGTTGATAATAAATATAGAAAATATAAGATATTTTGGGTATATTTATCAAGTGAAAATATATCAATTTAATTTATAAATAATTTGACCTATCCTATGAAGACACTTTATTTATGAAATTGAATAATCGTGGAATTAGTGATATATTTTATGTGCTTTTCCATATACATCATGCATCACATTTATTGTTCCAAAATACTTATATATGATGTTTGTGTAACCATTAAATTTATGTCAATTATTTATTTATTATAGCAACAATGTTTAATCTAATCATCGATATTCCCTTAAATGAAAAATTAACCAGAGATAATTTTGTCAAGTGGAAGATTAAAATGAATATTGTACTTGTTTACGAAAACTATAAGATTGTCCTAACAGAGGAGTGTTCTCCACATCCTACTGCCAACGTTGCCCTTAATGTACAAGAAGGCATATGAACATGGATCGAGACAAACAATAAGGCTCGTTCCTACTTATTAGCTGGAATATCTGACATGCTTAGGATAAAGCACAAAAATATGGAGAATGCTTATGAGATTATGTAGTCCCTTTAAGACATATTTTGAAGTCCTTCTAAAAAGGCACAATATAAAGCTATAAAGGCTATAATGAATGTCAAAATTAAGGTAGGGGTCGCGGTCAGAGAATATATTCTCAACATGGTCATTTATCTCCTTTATGCTGAAATAAATGGGATGGTGATAGATGAAGCCACATGAGTGGGGATGATTTTCAAAACCTTTTCTCCTACATTGGTTTAGTTTAAAAGTAACTATTTTATAAACAAGCTAAAATACAACATGATTAAGTTACTTAATGAGCTGTAAACCTTCGTAACTATCTCGAAAAGAGAAAGCAAAAGAAAGTGAGGCAAATGTTCTTGAAGCTTAACCTTCCTCTTCTACTAAAAAGAATAGAAAAAACAAGAAGAAAACTTAAGGAAGTAGTAACTCTAAAGGCGGAGAAAAATCTAATAACAACGAAAGCAACAACAAGAAATAGAGCTCAAAGTATAAGAAACCAAAAGAAAATGTTTCCACCATGGTACAGTTGGGCATTAGAAGGGAGACTATGAGAAGTATTTTTAAGAGCTCAAAGAAAAGAAGAACAATGATAAATAAGATTTACTTCTTTTTGGAAGCTTGTTTAGTTGACGATGATACGACACCTTAGATAATTGATTTAGAGGCAACTAATCATGTTTGTTCTTTTTTGCAGATGCCTAGTTCTTCAATGGTGCTTGTCAATGATGAACACACGATAAGAGTGGGAACAAAAGCAGTTGCTTTGGCAAAAGTAGTAGGAGTTGTTAAACTTTATTTTGGTAACAAGTTTTTATTGTTGAACAATGTTTTCCTAATTTTCATACAAATTTGATTTTTGGTTGCAAGTAATTTGAACAAATTTTTTGTGATGACTCGCCTTTTCGGGGCATCTCTTGACTTTCGTAGACATCATTTTTTAAATATTAATCTTACTTATTTAGTAAGGAAAAATACTGAATAATTTTTTTTCTTTTCATTTACTTTTAACATACTTTAAAACATACTTTGATTTCTATTGCAACTTAAGTTAAGACATTGCTCAATATTTGACTTTAAAACCATTTCAAATCATTTCTTGAAACTTAATAAGAAACATTAAACTGAATCATAGCTTAAAACTTAACTTTATAATTATATAAAACTTTTTGTAAAATATATCTTAAAAATTTAAAAATGTTTCTTAAAACTCTGATTTTCTTAAAACATTAAAAACACTATATCAAATAATGAAAAATATTTTTTGTGAACAACGAAAACATACTGTAGTGGTATCCATATCCAAATCTTTGCATATATCCTCTGCAGCACCAAGCTTTTCAAACAAGTCCTATTGGTCACCCGTAGGACTACCTACAACATGAGGGAACTTTTAATAAGCTTTTGCTCACTAAGTTCAAATGTAATCTCACAAATCATTACAACATGCTTTATAAGCTTTTATCATAAAAACCTTTCTCTTAAAATGTTTTCCATAAACGTTTTTCATAAAACATTTCTTAAACATTTTTCTTAAAAAGACCTTCATAAACCTTTTCTTGTAAACATAAAAATATTTTTCACAAACATTTAACGTAAAACATTTCCAAGAATGTTTTTCATAAAATATAAACATTTCATAACAAGGAATACAAGCAAAATCAAAATGCATGTATCCATTTATGTTATATTATGAACTTTCAGTTATGAGCATCCTACAAACATTCATTTTTAACTTTAACGTTTTATCTTTATTCCTTAACCTTCCTTATCTTATAAACTTTAGTGTTCATACCGCCATCATTAATCATGAGATCATAAACATAATGCTTCCTTTGTGGAAGACTTTAGACCATCGAACACCGAGATCATAATTTTAACTTTCTTGTGTACCTCACATCAAGGAGGCTGGTACGATACTTTTTTTTATCTTTATTTTACCTTCTTTTTAACTTTAGTGAGCATATTAAATGTTAATACATCGTATGTAAACATATTTGCAAACTATAACTTGTACTCTTTAAAACATGGTGCATTTCATATGCAAACATACTTTAAGAATAATAATTGCAAATACATTGTAAACATTTACTTGAAATTTTAAACTTTATGCATATTAAATGTAATCATGCTTTGAACATAATAGTTGCAAGTACATTGCAAATCTTGATTTAAACTTTAAAACCTTTTTCATAACAAATGCAAACACTTTAAAAACAACCTGCATAACAATTGCAAACATATATATAAGCATTTGAAAATCATTTACTTCATGCTGTAGGTGAAGTTTGAACTTACCTGGTCCTAGCTCTAGCGTTCTCGTCTGATTCCTTTTGTTAGACATGTATGCCCTAAGGAGTAAAAATGTAATAAGTTTTTAGAGACATTTTTATCAATAAAGAACTTATTTATTGTTTATATACCAAATCTTGTCCTCTCTACGTTCATATTTGTTGAATATATGTTAAGTAAACAAAAGTTTGAGACTGTCGGTCTAAATCTTAAGAATTGAGCATATGATGGATAGATTATGTAGAAGACAAGATTCTTAAGATGATGGTCTAAATCATAAGATCCGTAATCGAGGGAACAAAGTTGGGCACTTTATTCATGTAAATATTGTTATGTTGTCTATATCCCTATTGGGAGATGGTTTGTCTTGACCATTGGAGGTGAACTCCATGAATAGAAACATTGGCACGTTGTCATAGGTGACGATGTGTTGGATCGGGACACAAAGTGAATTGATTTGGATTAATAATTCTGTCTTGGAAAATCGATTCACTTTAGGCAATCATTTTTATTGTATCTTAATCCTGAGATGAATAATGGGCCCATTGTCTTGACTTGTGTCTTTTGATGTACCAAAGGGTGACACCCACATCTTAATAGTGGTATGCGTACTGGTACATTGGAGGTATACTCTTGATAGCGTAGACCTGTTATTCATAGATATAGAATCCATAGCTCCTCTTTAGGTATAGTGATATCCTTTTATATGCATTATCCTATAATTGAAAAACTAGAGCACTCAACTATTTGGATAAATAGGTGTAACCGAATGGTATACTGTCTTTGGATGGTAAGTTTTTCGATGGTGAGATAATGGAACGTAAGATAAAAATAATCAGGAAGGTAAGACACAACTTGTCCTTAAACCGATTATAGATAATCCTATGGGAATACGATACACTATGATATGTCATGGAGACTTAGCTATACGGGCTTCATAATTCTATATAGTTAGAGAGTGCATCTCCAAGCTTTTAGTGGAGTAGCGTTGGAGTTGATAATTATGAATGGTATATCTAGGATAATGGGTTTTGTAATTATCGGGAGCTTGAACTATATAGGTCCATTTGGTCCCCTTTGCTAGCTCACAAAATCCTGTAACGATACGGCATGCCTTTACAATAATTGGTGACTTATGTCAAATTTATTAGATTGGTTGAAATTCGAAAGAATCAAATAATTCATGTCTGTTTATCAGTTGAATTAATTTTGTGACAAAATTAATTCAAGATAAACTTGTTGAATTATTGGGATTAGATAATTATTATCTGTTTATTGGTTGATTTAATTTTTGAATAAATTAGATCAAGATAAACTTGTGGAATTATTAGGAATTCATTTTTTTTCCTAGAGATTATCTAGTTAAAGTTGTTTTAATTAGATAACTTCTCTATTGGGTTATTTGAATTAAAACTGAGACTTTATCCTAAAGAATCTTGGGTAGAAAATAAAAGATTCACTGAGATTTTTTTTCGACTGTTCGGCATGCCGATCCTCAAGTTCGGCCTACCGATGGGGCAAGGTTGGCCCGCCAATTAGGCAAATCGGCCTGTCGATGTGCGAAAAAAAGATTTCATGTTTTCACATGGATTTCATCAGATAGTGATCCAAATTTGATCCTGATTTAAATTTTTGAGACTTTATCTGATAAGGACTGACCCTAGACCCAACTTCTATAAATAAGGAGTAAATCCCATAAGTTATTTAGATTAATTGAGAGATTAAGAGTAATACTCTGCAGGTGAGAATCTATAACTTCTTGAGAGCTCTTATTCACAAATCATGAACACTAGCTTTGGGTTCTCTCAATCGGTTGGAAGGAGAGTTACCTAGAGGAAGAGCTGTACGTGTGAACCCACACTCACTCCGATCGTGGATAGAGAATAGCAAAGAAGACCAGTAAGTTGAGGCTTTTTTAGAATGTTACTTCTCTTCACAGATTACGGAAGTTCTTTAGCATTCAAATGTTAGTAAGATCTAGTTAATTTATGCATATAGCATGTCAAACTTGTGTTTTGAAAAATACTCTAATATAAAATTTTTTAAAATTCTACTGCATATTTTTTTTCCTACAATTGGTATCAGAGCCATGGTTTTTACATAAATTTGTGAGTTCGTGATCATACTATATGTATAAATTTTGTGATCTTAATCTCTCTTATGCTTGAATTTAATTTTATAGAGTGTTGGCACTTTAGGTTTTTATATAATTTTATGTTGTCATAGATTATGTGGTGAATGTTCATTAATTAATTATGGTTGATTAAATGGTTATTTAATTATTTATTAATTAATTAATTTATACCGGTTATGATTCCTTAGAGGTTAGAATGTGTATCTAGTTTTTTTTCATGTAATTAGATGGCGGACTATCATCTCCGTCTAGGAATTATTATTTAATTTTAAATTTGTAAAAATTTTATAATTAAATAATCATTCAAAAAAGACAGATCTAGAAGGCGAATCTAGAAGATGGATGATGGTGCTCCTAGGTATATCCTCAGTCTCTAATTTTATGTTTTTGAATTGTTGAAAATAAAATTGATGAATTGCATTAAAAATTGTATTTTCTAGAAAGGGTGATTTTTGCTCAGTCAGCATGCTGAACCCTCCAGTTCGGCAGGCCGATCGTCATAGATCGGCAAGCCAGACATGAGGTTCGATAGGCCGATAGCGGGGCAAAAAGTCAGGTGGCTCAAGTGGCAGGCCGAACTTCTAGTTCGACAAGCCGATCTATCAAGAATCGATAGGCAGATCTATGAAGATTAGCAGGCCGATGGGTCATGACCGGCAGGTCCATCACCCAGATTGGCTTGCCGATAGAGAGTTGGAAATTGTTAGACATGTATGCCCTAAGGAGTAAATATATAATAAGTTTTTGGAGACATTTTTATCAATAAAGAATTTATTTATTATTTATATACCAAATCTTGTCCTCTTTACGTTCATATTTGTTGAATGTATGTTAAGCAAACAAAAGTCTGAGACTATTGATCTAAACCTTAAGAATTGGGCATATGATGGACGGATTATGCAGAAGGAAGATTCTTAAGGTGATGGTCTAAAACATAAGATCCGCAATCGAGGGAATAAAGTTGGGCGCTTTATTCATGCAAAGATTGTTATGTTGTCTATATCCCTTTTGGGAGATGGTTTGTCTTGACCATCGGAGGTGGACTCTGTGAATAGAAACATTGGCACATTGTCATAGGTAACGATGTGTTAGATCGGGACATAAAGTGAATTGATTTGGATTAATAATTCTATCTTGGCAAATCGATTCACTTTAGACAGTTATTTGTATTGTATCTTAATCCTGAGATGCATAGTGGGTTCCGTTGTCTTGGACTTGTGTCTTTTGATGTACCAATGGGTGACATCCCACATCTCTATAGTGGTATGCATGCCAGGTACGTTGGAGGCATGACTCTTAATAGCAGTAGACCTGTTATTCATAGATATGGAATCTATAGCTCCTCTTTAGGAGTAATGATATCCTCTTATATGCGTTGTCCTGTAATTGGAAAACTGGAGCGCTCAACCATTTGGATACATAGGTGTAACTAAATGGTGTACTGCCTTTAGATGGTAAGTTTTCTGATGGTGAGATAATGGAATGTAAGATAAAAATAATCAAGAATGTAAGACAAAACTAGTTCTTAAGTCGATTATGGATTATCATATGGGGATACGATACACTATGATATGTCATGGATGTTGGAAAAAACGGTACGCAGCCGAATTTTAAAAATTTTACATCAGAGTAATTTTCAAAACACAAGTTTGGCATGCTATATGCATAAATTAACCAGATCTTACTAACCTTTGTGTGCCAAAGAACCCTCGCAAAACGTGAAGAGAAGTAACGTTTCAAAAGAGCCTCAACCAATTGGTCTTCTTTGCTATTCTCTATCCACGACCGGAGTGAGTGTGGGCTCACATGTACAGCTCTTTCACTAGGTGACTCTTTTTCTAATCAATTGAGAGAACCCTAAGCAAGTGTTCGTGATTTGTGAATAAAAGCTCTCAGGGAGTTTTTAGATTCTCACTAGCAGAGTATCACTCTTAATCTCTCAATTGATCACGTCCATCGGCAGGCCGAACAATCGAATAAAAAATCTCGCGAATCTTTTATTTTCCACCAAAGATTCTATAGGATAAAGTCTCAGTTTTAATTCAAATAACTCAATAGAGAAGTTATCTGATCAAAACAACTTTATCTAGATAATCTCTAAGAAAATAAATCAATTCTCAATAATTCTACAAGTTTTTCTTGATCTAATTTATCTAAAATTAAATCAACCGATAAACAGACAAGAATTATCCAATCCTTATAATTCAACAAGTTTATCTTGAATCATCACAAAATTAATTCAACCGATAAACAGACATGAATTATTTGATTCTTCCAAATTTCAACCAATCTAATAAATCTGACATAAGTTACGAATAATTGAAAAAGTACGCCGTGTCGTTACAGGATGTTGTGAGCTAGCAAACGGGACCAAATGGACCTATATAGTTCAAGCTCCCGATAATTACGAAACCTAATATCCCAGATATACATTTCATAATTATCAACTCTAACGCTACTCCACTAAAAGCTTGGAGCTGCACTCTTGAACTACATAAAATTACAAAGCCCATATAGCTATGACTCCATGACATATCATATTGTATTGTATCCCCATATGATAATACATAATTGGGTTAAGGATAAGTTCTATCTTACCTTCCCAATTATTTTTATCTTACGTTCCATTATCTCACCATCAGAAAACTTACTATCCAAAGATAGTATACCATTCGGTCACACCTATGTATCGAAATGGTTGAGCGCTCTAGTTTTTCAATTATAGGATAATGCATATAAGAGGATATCATTACTCTTAAAGAGGAGCTATGGATTCCATATCTATGAATAACAGGTCTACGCTATCAAGAGTCATGCCTCCAATGTATCGGCATGCATACCACTATTAAGATGTAGGTGTCACCCTTTGGTACATCAAAAGACACAAGTCAAGACAACGGGCCCAGTATGCATCTTAGGATTAAGATACAATACAAATGATTGTCTAAAGTGAATCAATTTGTCGAGATAGAATTATTAATCCATATCAATTCACTTTATGTCCCGATCCAACACATTGTCACCTATGACAACGTGCCAATGTTTCTATTCACAGAGTCCACCTCCGATGGTCAAGACAAACCATCTCTCAAAAGGGATATAGACAACATAACAATCTTTGCAGGAATAAATCATCCAACTTTATTCCCTCGATTGCGGATCTTATGATTTAGACCATCACCTTAAGAATCATGTCTTTCGCATAATTCGTCCATCATATGCCCAATTCTTAAGGTTTAGACTAACAGTCTCAGACTTTTGTTTGCTTAACATACATTCAACAAATATGAACGTATAGAGGACAAAATTTGGTATATAAATAATAAATAAATTCTTTATTGATAAAAATGTCTCCAAAAACTTATTACATTTTTACTCCTTAAGACATACATGTCTAACAATCTCCCACTTGCACTAAGTGAGTAAATATAGCAAATCTCGCATCCCCATAGCTTCTACATGTCTCTTGAAGACTCTCCCAGTAAGTGTCTTTGTAAATTGATTAGCTAAATTGTCCTCTGACGCGATCTTGCACACCGTGACATGCCCGCCCTCAACAAAGTCCTTTATCACTTGATACTTCCAATCAATATGCTTACTCTTCTTGCGAAATCTTGGTTCCTTAGCATTAGCTACTGCCGCACTGTTACCATGGTACAATGATACCGCCTTATCCATACCAGGAACTACTTCAAGAACTACACAGTTCAACCTACCGACCAAGGAAGACTGGCCTGCCAAACTTTCCCAGGTCGTTTGCCAAAGGGATGAGTCTGGCCTGCCGGACTCATGAATTTGGCCTGCTGAACTAGAAAAATCTAGAAAGTTACAGATTCAAGCTTCAACCTCCTGAGCTCAAATCGTTATTTCCAACCTCTTTTCTCAATTCCCAGGCATAGAAAATATTCATATATGATTGAAAAACATAGTAGAACACTTTTGAACTAATTTAAACAAGATTTGCATGGAAAATTCCAATTAAATACAAAAATGTGGAAAATCAAGAAAAGTGGAAAATCTTGGTTTAAATTTGTTTTTCATCAAACCAAGCATAGATTCTAGATGTTTTGAGTTCCACTAACTTAAATGTAGGGTTTCCTAAGCTTAAATGAGCTCGGATTTCAAAATACAAGGAAAATAGAAAAATTGAGGAAAAGTTTAAAATTTGAAAGTTTAGTAAACTAACCTCGAATCTGAGCTCTGAATCACATTTATGGAGGCTCAATCTTGCTTCCTAGCTTCCAATTCAACTGGGGATCAAAGTTTGGGCTCCAAAATTTTGAACCAAAATGAGAGGGAAAGAGGAGAGAAACACACAAAGAAAGAGTAGGAGAGAAAGAGAGAAAGCGTGGGAGAGAGGGAGAGAACGAGAGTGAGGAAGAAAGAGGGAGAGAGAGGGATTAAATAGAGAAAAGGAGGGATGCATTTGGTATTTTTCATATTGTTTTGTTGCAAAATTCACAGTAACAAATAAAAATAAAAATAATAATAATTTAGAGTGGTTAAAAATAATTTAAAAATGATTGGAAATAGCATTGATTTGGAAATATCACTAAACAGTCAAATTAAGTTTAAAAATACACTATGGCACACTAATTCATCACTTTACATACTAATAACACCTAAATAAATTTTGGAAGCATTATAGCTCTCCACCCCTAAAGGAAATTTCGTCCTCAAAATTCAAAAATCAACCCGAAAAACAAAATAAATGCGGATACAACTACTGCATAGTCAGCTCTAATTTCCAGGTTGCCTTATCAACCCTATGGTGCTATCACACTGCATTTACTAATGAAATTTTATGGCGTCACAAGCCTATCACTTTTCGATTGATACTCCAAACCAGCACCCCCTAGTAGGTCGTGTCTTCCTTAATCCGCACATTATGAATCGAGACAATCTTACTTGGCTTGGGCGAACATTCCAAATCGTTGACACACACGAAATACAACATGAAGATGAGAATTTAGGAGGAAGATCTAGGCGATAAGCGGTCACTTCAAACGTTGAAAAAATCCTAAATGATCCGACACATCTTAGTGCAAGATCCCCATTCACACCGAAACACAAAACTCACTTACGCGGCAAAACCTTTAAGAAAATAGAATCCCCTACCTCAAGTTCTGGTGGTCGGTGTCTTCTATTCGTAAAAACTTTTTCGCCTACTCTAACCAGCTCTCAACCAATTACAAATCGCAGTAACCTTTTTATTGTTCTCACGGGTCTCTTCAAGTCTAAATGATCTTGTCTTCTGGTCCAGCCTGAATCACTGGCGATCGATATAGCCATCCATACGGTGCTTTGAACGGTATCATCTTGATGTTTACTTGATAATTGTTTTTGTATCCAACTTTACCAAACGCAAATGTGTCTTCCAAATCCTGCCAAAATCCAATACACTCGCATGCAATGCACCCTTAAGAATCTAAATAACTCGGGTGGACTGCTTATCGGGCTGAAAATAAAAAGCCATGCTGAAACCCAAATCTGCATCTAAAGCTCCCTGGAAGCTCCTCCAAGAACTCATCTCGAACACGATGACCTAAAGGTAGGAAATGGAGTACGCCAACTTTGTCAATCTGCCGACTATGACCTACGTCGCATCGTGCCCATGCTCCATCCTCGGCAACCTAAGGAAGAAATCCACCATGACATGCTCCCTTGCTAAAGCTGACCAACGGGCTTCTGATGCTCGGCCACTAACCAAAGACAAATCGCTCATTTGGCCACGTACTCGTAAACATCTTTCCTCATGCCTCTCCACTGGTACTACTTTTGCAAGTCATGATACATCTTCATACTCCTTGGTTGAATAGCGAACTAAGACTTGAGAGCTTTGTCCGTCAAAGCCTTCGCCACTTCCTTGTTCACAGACACTACCAGATGTCCCCTGAGATGGCAACGATCCATCTTCATGAATTCCTTTATTCTTCAAACTACTCCCTGTTCTATATTCACATCCACATCCCCTGAAGGTGCTAGTCTTGCCATTGAGTTTGCTCTATCACCTGAACAAGCGCTGAAGTCGATCCCACATGATACACCAGTATCAGATTGAGGTCTTCATGGTACTGCAGCCCATACTCGGTCACGGTAGCATCTGTCCTCTAACCTTCTGGTGCCAGGCATGCTATAATCCTTGAAGACTGCCTACTAGGTGCATCTGCAACTGCATTGGTCTTACTTGGATGATATTATAGCAAGAAATCCTGGTCCTCCATTTATTACATTTATCTTTGTTGCCTTAAATTCAAATCCCTCAAGTGAACAAATACCTTAAGCTCTTATGACCCAAGAAAATCTAAAATATTACCCCATTCAAGTAGCGTCTCCGGATTCTCCAAGGCGTGAATCACTACGGTGAGCTCTAAATCATGTGTAGGGTAATCTTGCTTATGAGGTCTTGATAGTCGCAATCCACAAGTCATCACTCATCCATCCTACACCATCGCATATCCTCGTCCTCGTCCTAATGTATCAGTGTAAACCTCGTAAAGCTCGTCACTACCTAATATAACCAATACAGAAACAGTAATCCACCTATTCTTCAACCCTTGGAAAACGTAGTCACATTCCTCATCTTAGCCAAACCTGACACTTTTCCCTATCAACCGCGTCGATGGGGCCACTATCTTTGAAAAATCCTTACGAACCTCCTATAGTACCCGTAAGTCCTAAAAGGCTACAAACCTCGGCCATGTCCTTCGATCGTTCTCATCGTACTATAGTCTCTATCTTAGATAAATCCACTAAGATAACTTGTTCGGAGATGACATGCCCTAGAAACTCAGCCTTCCTGACATGCAGTTGGTGCTTTCAAATCGCGTATTTATTCTTAAAAATGTCAGGAACTTCCTAGCCGGTCAAATAACTCATCAATCCTGGGCCTAGAATACTCATTCTTCATAGTGATCCGATTCAGCTACCGATAATCAACACATAACCTGAGCAGAACCATCATATCTTTCAACGAACAGAACTGGTACATCCCATGCTATCCTGAATATATTCTTTATTCACAACTCCCTAAAGCCGTTTCCTTAATTCCTTCACCTGTATAGGCACCAATCGATAAAGTGCTACAGAAGTCAGAGCGATCCTCGGGAATATCTTGATGCCAAACTTAATTTCCAGATGCAATGCTAGTCTAGAGAACTCGTCGGGGGAAATAGCATCGAACTCATCAGCCACCAATGTTGTTGTATTTCTTCCTACGGCATTAGAATCCTCTTCTAGATCTAAAAGAAGGATATATATATATCATGCTAAGTTTCCTTGTACACCTAGACATGTTTCTGTTAGACATGTATGCCCTAAGGAGTAAAAATGTAATATGTTTTTGGAGACATTTTTATCAATAAAGAATTTATTCATTGTTTATGCACCCAATCTTGTCCTCTTTATGTTCATATTGTTGAATGTATGTTAAGCAAACAATAGTCTTAGACTGTCAGTTTGAACCTTTAAGAATTTGGCATATGATGGACAAATTATGCGGAAGACACGATTCTTAAGGTGACGGTCTAAATTATAAGATCCGCAATCGAGGGAATAAAGTTGGGTGCTTTATTCATGTAAAGATTGTTATGTTGTCTATATCCCTATTGGGAGATGGTTTGTCTTGACCATCAGAGGTGAACTCCGTGAATAAAAATGTTGGCACATTGTCATAGGTGACGATGTGTTGGATCGAAACATAAAGTGAATTGATTTGGATTAATAATTTTGTCTCGGTAAATCGATTCACTTTAGACAATCATTTGTATTGTATCTTAATCCTGAGATGAATAGTGGGCCCGTTCTCTTGACTTGTGTCTTTTGATGTACCAAAGGGTGACACCCACATCTTAATAGTGGTATGCATGTCGGTACATTGGAGGCATGACTCTTGATAGCGTAGACCTGTTATTCAAAGATATGGAATCCATAGCTCCTCTTTAGGAGTAGCGATATCCTCTTATATGCATTATCCTGTAATTGAAAAACTGGAGCGCTCAACCATTTAAATACATAGGTGTAACCGAATGGTATACTGTCTTTGGATGGTAAGTTTTCTGATTGTGAGATAATAGAACGTAAGATAAAAATAATCGGGAAGGTAAGACAGAACTTGTCCTTAAGCCGGTTATAGATAATCCTATAGAGATGCGATACACTATGATATGTCATGGAGACTTAGCTATACGGGCTTCGTAATTCTATGTAGTTCGAGAGTGTAGCTCCAAGCTTTTAGTGGAGTAGCGTTGGAGTTGATAATTATGAAATATATATATGAGATATTGGGTTTCATAATTGTCAAGAGCTTGAACTATATAGGTCTATTTGGTCCCGTTTGCTAGCTCACAACATCCTGAAACGATACGGCGTGCTTTTCCAATAATTGATGACTTATGTCAAATTTATTAGATTGGTTAAAATTTGGAAGAATAAGATAATTCATGTCTGTTTATCGGTTGAATTAATTTTTTGATAAATTAATTCAAGATAAACTTATTGAATTATTGGGATAAGATAATTCTTGTCTGTTTATCGGTTGATTTAATTAAATCAAGATAAACTTGTAGAATTATTAGGAATTCATTTATTTTCCTAGAGATTATCTAGATAAATTTGTTTTGATTAGATAACTTTTCTATTGGGTTATTTGAATTAAAACTGAGACTTTATCCTATAGAATCTTGGGTGAAAAATAAAAGATTCGCTGAGATATTAATCGACAGTTTGGCATGCCAATCCTCAAGTTTGGCCTGCTGATGGGGCCTGTTCAGCCTGCCAATAATCCTAATCGGCCTGCCGATAAGTAAATGATAAGATCACGTGTTTTTACACGGATCTTATTAGATATTGATTCGAATTTGATTCTAATTCGAATTTTGAGAACTAATCTGAGAAGAACTTACCCTAGACCTAATCTCTATAAATAGGGAGTAAGTCACATAAATTATTTAGATCAATTGAGAGATTAAGAGTGATACTCTGTTTGTGAGAATCTGAAAACTCCCTGAGAACTCTTGTTCACAAATCATAAACATTAGCTTTGGGTTCTCTCAATTGGTTGGAAGGAGAGTCACCTAGAGGAAAAGTTGTATGCGTGAGCCCACACTCACTCCGATCGTGGATAGAGAATAGCAAAAAAAACCAGTTGGTTGAGGCTCTTCTAGAACGTTACTTCTCTTCACTGATTGCAGGAGCTTTTCGGCACACAAAGGTCAGTAAGATCTGATTAATTTATGCATATAGCATGTCAAACTTGTGTTTTGGAAAATACTCTGATATAAAATTTTAAAATTCCGCCGCATACTATTTTTCCAACAGTTATGTATTAGAACTAATAATATAAAATATATTTAAAGTAATTACTTCTCAATAAATTTCTTACTCTTGATTAACTAAATATACTTTGCGACTCTTTCTAGTACCATAATTTGTATGGACTTTGTATGGACTTCTTTTAATGGCTTGACGTGGAACGCTACTCTAATGATATCTATTATTTAAAAAAAAAATTCAGAATGAAGATATATATTAGTATCAAATAAAAGTTTGTTTGTTTTTTTACTAATATAATTTAGACACTTACAAAAAATGGATTTTGATTGTAGATAATTTTATATATCAAAAAATTGTATAAAATTGAAGATGGTTGGATATTGTTTCATTCCTTCATCTTCAGCTTCTTTGACAAATGTGGAGGCATTGATGGCCCATTCAACTAGGTTATCAACGACTTGAAACTGTTTTTACGACAGGAACGAATGCATTCGAAATATAGTTAGTTTTTGATAGCTTCAGAGTATCTTCGAATATATCAATATTATCTTGTAAGATAGTTGCTTGTATCTTTAAATCCCGTTGTACATATACAAGAGAAATATTTACACATGGAAGTTGTAATAATAGTTAAAGTGATGCATTTATTTTGCAAATAATGGAAGAATGATAGTTTCTATACCTCTGAATCAACCAAAATTAACTTCTAAAATCTTGAGCCAGATCTTCCTGCTGTAGAGACCTTTTCGTCACAAACCACGACCTTTATGGTCCAGCTTCGCATTTGAGGGTCTATTTCCTTTATCATTTTCAAATTCCTTGCCATTCTGCAAGTTAATAAAGAGAATCATTTAAAAAGTTCAATCAACATATATAGGAATAATAAAATGCTATTATTTTTTTCCTTTCTTTTATAAGAGTTAGGGAATTAATGGAGCAATCTTAAAGAGTTTAAAAGAGATTCGTTGTTGTCGTTGTTGTTATTATTATTATTATTTTAATGTTTGTATTGTAGCTATACTTTGGCGGTTATGTTTGGAAAAGAGGAATTATATTTGTGAAAAGCATAGAGAAGAATTTGTTCTTGTCTAGGATGGAATTAATTTCTGGAAGGAAAATATACTTTAAGGTAAACAATCAACATATTCTGATAGCATTTGTTTAAAGTGAACAGGTAGTAAATAAAGGGAAAAAGAGTAGTAACAAAAGATAGAAAGATAATAATTAGTTGAACAATATGCACACAAATGATATACCAGAAAAAGATAAATATGATATTTTTAATTAAGTTATAATTATGAAGAAGCATGAATTATTTTTATCAGAAGATGGAGAGAAGCGTAAAAGATATGTGTTTATCTTATCAAGATGGAGAGAAGCATAGCAGATGGTGGTTTATCTTATAGGACGTTAGAGAGGGAGTTATTTGAGCTTAGATTTGTGATAATTGATTTGATTGCAGAACAGCTTAGCAGGAGAAAGAGGATATAAGATAGAGAGAAGTGTTATAAAATGATAACGTTTAAAACAGAATACTTAAAAAGTGTATGCCAATCTGGTTATTGACTCTTTTTTAATGATTTGTCAATTACTAATGAATCCACGTAATGTGTTTGAAATGAATTATCCTTCTTTGTTGTCTATGTGCAAGCTAACAATAGAGCCACCTATTGTGTTTGAAATGAATCATCACTCTTTTTGGCCATGTGTAAGTTACTAATGTTTTTTTCATATGTATTCATGCAAGGTAGATAGGTATAACTTTCTGTTTTTATTTAAAACAAGGAAAAAACAAAAACTTTTCTGTGTTGGTAAAAATTGATTAAGCGTGTTGAGAGATAGGATAAGATTGCGAATACCTGCATGTGTAAGTTAATAATGTTTTTATCACGTGTATTCATGCAAGGTAGATAGGCATAACTATCTTTTTTTAAAGGAAAAAAAACTTTTATGTGTTGGCAAAGATTAAACAAAAAGTAGATATTCGACAACCCAAATTAGGAATTGTTGAGTTACTAAAGCAAAAAAAAAAAAAATGATAATGAGTAGGATTTAACATTTATCATTAAGATTCCTTATCGTTGAAACATACATCAAGCTTACATCTATAGTCATAAATAAATATTAGTTATGTAACAGGTTTTTCTAATGAGGAATGATAGAAAATTACATATAATTTTAAAAAGATGTTAAAAATACCTTGGACGTGATCTGGCGTTTTTGTTACAATGATCGCATAAAAAAAAACAAAAGCGATCAAAAGCCGTTGATGTAGTCTTGAAACATAAAGAGCAAGCCATGTAACAAATGCGTTGCTAGAAATTGAAGATAGAAGCTAATGCTTGTATCCAAAATTTTGTCTGCTATTAAAAAAGAAGCTTTTTAAAAATTATAGTAACAGTTTTAAAAAACATAAACAAATTGAGCATGTTGTTAGATTTAGAAATGCAGTGGGAAATTACATTATTTGGTAAATTTTGAATTGCATCTATTTTGATAATCATGTTTGATATAGGTAAAGTTGGTCTTAATGAAGAGGATGCTTCTGCAGTCTGTGCTTCTATATGTTTTAGATAATTTTTGTTATTAATTGCCCTGCAAATATATAATATAATATTTAGTATAAGATTTAGTAAACATTATGAACATTAAATAAGTATAATTAATTAATTAATACTGACAAATTTTGTAGGTCTGTTGTTTCTTGATTATCTGGGTTGATAATGAAAGCATTTTGCCTGCTTGGTTGTTAGAGATAAACCTGTTTTTCCCATTGTGAGTTGGCTTTATTTATAAATATAATTTAAAAAGTTATGTATCGAAATATCTGACCGTTGTATGCAGAAACTATGATTTTTGTGCATGCAATGACAGGATGACTTGTGAAAATGTCTGAGATAGCAGCAGCCTCATTGATTACGAATTGGTTCCACATTGACGATAAAATGGGCATACATCTGGAGGATAATAAAATGGTATTATGTATTAGAACTAATAAAGTAAAATACATTTAAAGTAATTACTTCTCAATTTATTATTTACTCTTGATTATCTAAATATACTTCTCGAATCTTTCCAGTACCATAATTTGCATGGACTTCTCTTGATGGCTTGACATGGAATGTGTAACGCCCGTGAACTTTAAGTAAGATTAATTATACTAAGTATAATTATTAAGTATGTCAGGTTAATTAAATGTCATTAGCATGTATTTTAAAAATTTTATTTGCATAATTTCGATTTTCAAGTCATTTAAAATTATGGTTTTATATATAAAATATTAATTTTGAAGTAGTTTTACTTATTGAGCTTCATGCCATTAACTTTCCCCTTTATTACCATAATGTCAAATTTGCCTTTATTTTGTACTTCACATAAAATCCCATTCATTAAAAAAAAAAAAAAAAAAAGTCTATAAAAAAATACTCAAAAACTCTTATAAGACAAGTTCACATAGCATGGTCCCCACTAAAGCCCATTTTCCCATTAAAAAAAAAGGGCTAAGTCACATCAAATAAAGCATCATTTTGTCATACTCCGGAGTACGGGTAGTGACGTAGAGGATTAATTAAGTTAATTTAATTAGATTTTTAATTAAAACCATCAATTAAATGACTTGGGTTATTTTGAAAAACGTAGTAATTTTAAAAACATTCTAAAACATTTATCGTTATTTTGAAATAGTAAAACATAAAATAAAATATTAAAGATGATTAAAATATAAGTCGGGTCCCACTGGGCCCACATTAGCGCACACACATGGTATCGACAATAAAATAATACAATCACCGTCCAATATGAAAGATGGATATTAAAATAATGCATGCCTTGAATTAAATAAAGTAATAACCTAAAACAGGATTCCTATGACTCACTTGTTGCATTGTTGCCTCCCTGTCGGTCCTAAGCTGCAATCCACCTAGGAGAAAGGTTTTTGAAAACAGATAAAGAAAATGTGAGCGGAATGTTCAATAGGACTAAAAGTTCGAAGAACATTTGATTGAATAAAAATATTTTATTATAGACAAAAGTTATAAAAATAATAAATTGAATTTCGTTAAACTCATACTTACCATCTTGCCCTTTTCATCCAAATCTAATCGAGGGTTGAGCATTGAGAACATTAAATCAAGGTTAGATTCGTTACAATGTAAGAATTATAAAATACCGTAGGTAGACTTATAAATTTATTCTCACCATTTATTCATTAGTCGTCTGTAAAATTTCACTTATTATTTAATTTCTGGCAAAGACATCATAATCACCACCATAGTGGCTTAGCTGGGTTTCGGGACCTGCCCCAAGGTCGCACTCTCCACGATTTGGATCTCTGTAGATGGCATCATGCTCTTTTGTGTATTTATTATTATTTAAATCCTATGTTACCGAGTATTCTAAACTACATTTATTATTTGATTTATTATGAACATTCATTCTTAAGCAAGTAATGAAAATATACTAAGAAATTCATTTTGATCATTCCTTAAAAATCAAATTGAAAGAAATCATCTCATGGCCAAAGGCCCCCTTTTTAAAATGTTTATAACGTTTTGTCATTTATTGAAAACATTTTGAAGGAATCTTAATAGTCAAAATCGTTAAAACCGGGCTACCAAAAAAGAGAGTAGAAGTTCTACCTCAATATCTAGCACTGCACTCAGCACCACTGTCCCGATCCGCTATACATTAGCACCACTGTCCTGATCCGCTATACATTAGAAGTTCTACCTCAACATTTTGAAGGAATCTTAATAGTCAAAATCGTTAAAACCGGGCTACCAAAAAAGAGAGTAGAAGTTCTACCTCAATATCTAGCACTGCACTCAGCACCACTGTCCCGATCTGCTATATATTAGCTCCATGGAACCACGAACAACCTTAAACACAAACTAGGTCCATCAATATCTAACTTAAAACACTTCTACATTACTATGCTACTTGATGGTGTCTTAGCGTGCCATTTATGTTCATAAAATCATATCATAAGGTTAGGGTCTCAATTTAAGTTTAAAACAGTGAAAATGTATGAAAAACGATCATTTTCCTTAAAGGCCAGTTGGCCTGCCAAACTTTCCTATCTGGCCTGCCGGTCATACAACACCGGTCTGTCAAACTTTTCCAGGTTTGGCCTGCCGAGCATATGAGGTCGGCCTGTCGGACTCATGAATTTGGCTTGCCGAACACGAAGTTCGGCCTACCAAAGTGGGAAAATTTTAGAATTTTCCAAGCACGGGCCTCGGCCTCCCCAAGCCTAAATTCTCATTTCTAACTTGTTTTCTCAATTCCCAGACATACAAAACATGCACAGATGATAGAAAAACGTAATAGAACACCTTTAATCTATTTTAAACAGGATTTACATAGAGAAATTCAAGGAAATCTGAAAATGAGGAAAAATAAAAAACTTGGTTTAATCCATTTTTCGTGATATCAAGCCTAGATTCGAGTTGTTTTAAGTTCTATTAACTTAGACTAAAAGTTTCCTAAGCTATAGAAACTCGGATTACAACATTTTAAAGAAATTGAAAATTTTGGAAAAAGTTTTGAAAATTTGAAAAATAACAAACTAACCTTGAATTCAAGCTTGAAGTCAAGTTTAGGGAGGCTCAATCTTGTTCTTTAGCCTCTAATCCAGCTGAAGATCCAAGCTTAAGCTCAATTTTGAATCAAAATTTAAGTGGGAAAGAGAGATAGTGAAGGTTAGAGAGGGAAAGAGAGTGCTGAGAGTGAGAGAGGGAGAGCATGAGAGAGTGAGTGAGGGAAGGAAAGGGAGAGGAAATAAATAGAGGAAAAGAGTGACTTTTTGCAAAGTGAAAGCCATGTTCCAACACATGGTTTTTCCAAAAAGGAACATATTGAACATTTGACAATTTGTTTTGTTTCAAAATTTAAAATAACTAATACAAATAAAAATAATTGAGAGTAAAATAATTAATAATAACTAAAAGTAACTTTAATTTGAAAAAAAATCACAAAATAGTTAAAACAGATTTAATTTACATCATGACACACTAATTCACCATTTACTCACTAGTCTCACTTAATTAAAATCAGGGCATTACACACTTTCTCTCTTTCTACCTCCCAACGCTCTCTCTTTCTTTTTCTCTCTTTTTCATCTCTTTCCCTCTCTCTTTCAAAAAAAAATTACAAAACCAATCTTAAAGTTTCAGCAAAAACGAATCTCCAACACCATCTGAGGGGAATCTGAGGTAAAAATTTTAACCCCAAATCAGTTTATATTCATTTTTTTTCTTCCTCCTCAAAATCTAAATTCCTCTTACTCTTCTCTTTTCATTTTCAAATCAAAGTGAGACATAGTAGAAATGGTGAACTTAGTTTGTGTTCTTGGTATTTTTGACTTAGATTTCGACATGCATGTTCGAATTTGTGGTTAAGCAAGTGTTTTCTTTGGAATCTTGATGATAAAATCTAAGCAAATCCATATCTTGGTTTCTTTACAGATTGGGGATTTTCGTTAAATGCTATAACTTTGAATATGAAAACATTTGGGGAAGATGATGTAAAACTGTTATAAATTGACTCTTTATGGTTTCTGTGTATTTTTTGTGATCTATGAACTAATATAGCAGGTTAGATTGAACTTTAAGCTTAGGATTGCCAAGGCTCGAAATCTAGAAATTTGCCAGATTTCAATAGATCGGTAGGCCAAACTCACCCTTCGACGGGCCGAATTCAAGCAATTCAACAGGCCGGACTCATAAGGTCGGTAGGCCAAACATCAGCAGTGTGGCAGGCCGACAGTGCTATATAAAAATAGTGGTTTTGCACTAGTTTTTATCGTTTAATGATAAAAAGGATTCTGATTTTGTAACATTATTTTTTGGACTTTAAAGGCACACTAATAATGAATGTAAATGAGATAACTTGGTAACATGAGACTCAAGTAATGATGTAAGTACCATAGTATTTAGTACCAAACAAGTCGAAGTTTGGAATGAGACATCAGTGCATAATGCTACATAAAGAGATCGGATTGTGTAGAGAGCGACCTTAAGGGTAGGTCTTGAAACCCAGCTGAGCTGCTACAGTGGTGAACTAGATGGCTTTGCATAAGGTAAAATGGTAAACTTGTTTTGAGGAGATCGTTGGACCGAAATGGTAGGTACTTCCGATGAGATTTATTTCAGCTGAGCAATTTATTTATTTCACTTAATTAGTTGTTTCATTTAATTGATTCTCATTTAATTTAATTTACCTCCATCACGGGCCCCAGGTCGTGACAGAATGCTACTTCAATGATATCTATTATTTAAAAAAAATTTCAGAATGAAGATATATATTAGTATTGAATAAAAATTTACGTTTCTTTATGAATATAATTTAGACACTTACAGAAAATGGATTTTGATTGCAGGTAATCCTGTATATCACAAAATTGTATGAAATTGAAGATGTTTGGATATTGTATCATTCCTTTCTTCAGCCTCTTTGATTAATGTGGTGGCATTCCATTCGAATGGGCTATCGACGACTTGAAATTGTTTTTCCACAGCACGAATGAATGCATTTGAAATATAGTAATATTTTGATAGCTTCAGAGTATCTTCAAACAGATCAATGTCATCTTATAAGATGGTTGCCTGTATCTTTGAACCCTGTTGTATATATACAAAAGAAATATTTATACAAAGAAGTTGTAATAATTGTTAAAGCGATGCATTTGTTTCTCAAATAATGAAAGAATTGAAGTTTGCACACCTTTGAATCAACCAAAATTAACTTCTAAAATCATGAGCGAGATCTTCCTGTTATAGGGACTTTTTTGTCAGAGAGTAATTTAAAAAGATCAATTGATATATTTAGGAATAATAAAATGCTATTATTCTTTTTTTTAGAGAATAATTTAAAAAGATCAATTAATATATTTAGGAATAATAAAATGCTATTATTCTTTTTTTTTCTTTTTTTAGAGTTGGTAATTTATGGAGTGATTTGAGGTATTATTATTATTATTATTATTATTATTATTATTATTATTCATGTTTGTATTGTAGCTATACTTTGGGGTTATGTTTGGAGAAGAATAATTATATTTTTGGAAAGCATAGAGAAGAATCTGTTGTTATTTGGGATGGAATTAATTTTCGCAAGGAATATATACTTTCTGATAAACTGTCAACATATTATGATAGCATTTTTCCAAAGTGAACAGATAGTGAAGAAACAAAAAAAGGGAAGTAACAAAAGATAGGAAGATAGTAATTAGTTGAACAATATGCATACAATTGACATATCAGGAAAAGGTAAATATGATATTTTGAATTAAGTTATAATTATCAAGAAGCATGCATGGTTTTTATCAGGAGTAGAAATACTTGCATAAAGATAGAGAAAAGTATAAAGGATGGTCGTTTATCTAAAGGACGTTAGAGAGGAAGTTATTTGAGCTGAGACCTGTGATAGTTGATTTGATTGTAGAAAAGTTTAGCAGGCGAAAGAGGGAACAAGATGCAGAGAACTGCTGCAAAATAATAGTTTAAAAAGGAATATTTAAAAATGCATGTGTATCTGGTTATGTGCTCTTGTTTTTTAATGATGCGTCAATTACTAGTGAATCTATGTCTTGTGTTTGAAACGAGTCATCTGTTTTTGGTCTATGTGTAAGTTAATAATAGAGCCATCTATTATTGTATTTGGAATGAATCACCACTCTTTTGTGCCATGTGTAAGTTAATAATGTTTTTTCTTACATACAGTCATGCAAGGTAGACAGGTATAACTACCTTTTAAAAAAAACTTTATCACAACTAAATAATAAAATAATTAAAATCTATAAGCTATTTATAGGATGCCAAATTATTGAGTAAGAGTTTTGAATTTGACAGTGTGAAATGTGACTATTGGTTCTTGTTCTCTACTTGGGTGTCTTTGCAGAAACATATATTCCAATCGAATTATGGTCAGAAAACAATCTTAGCCTTCTGTATATGTGTACGTTCGTAAATCTGTATATGCAGTGTCAAAAAATGAAATATCAAAGAAACTGATTATCAGGCTTTAATATTTGCCTCTTTAAATGTACACAATTCTTATAAAAATGACTTTTTTTTTTGGTAATTACCTTTTCACCTCCATGAGCCTCAAAATCTTACATGGAAACAGCAGCACATTTTGTGCTTTTCCTTGAGAGTTGTAGGATAGAAAAACTCGAGAAGATGATGATAAAGAACCGTGGCTCTATAAAATCACAGGGAAAGAACATATGAGTAAACGAACAAAAATCAATTATTGATAATAGCATAAATCATCATAAACAATGCCAAATGATGATTGAAATAGGCTATTAAGCATGGCTATCCTGGTTCACCCAGGCTAAAATTCCTCTCAAGTTTTGAGGTGCTATCTCAGCTATATGTACAAGCACCTGCAGATAGAAAAGTTTAAACTCCAAGATCTCTTTCCACTTACAAATTTAATCTCTCGAAGAATAAAAAGAATTAAAAAAAATAAAACTCAAACATACAGTGTACGAGATTATCCCCACGCCAAATCCTTCCACCAACCTTTCCAAGTACAGAAAAGAAGAATCCTAAAGGCAAAAAAATTGGACATAAACACAAGCAGTTTTGCGTTTGTCTACTTTTGATTAAAAGAAAAACTTGCATGGGCAAAAATATATGGCAAGTCATCCAATAATGTTGGGAATTGCAGCGATCGTTAAAGACTGGAATTCAAACAAGAGAGTAAAAAGGACTCGGTCATCAAATTTAGAAAAGAGAGTAATTCTGAATCTTAAAAAGGATAACAATGAAGAGATTTATGATATTCTTACATCTTTTCCACCAAGATATTCAGCTATTTGACCGCTAACTATTGCCTCAACGGTGGCACCTGCACTTGTGAAAGAACCAAATAAAGAGTACCGACCTCAGAAAAAATCCATTATACACTGAAAATCACAAACACATTTTTTCTACAAATTCATGAACATGATTCTTAGCAACTACAATTCAAACTTTGGAGACTGTTAGTCCAAGATCCTTGATGGTAGTCGATTGCATTGGGGAAGAATAACCAGACTGAGAAATTAACATCAAATTATTAAAAAAAAAAAAAAACCAAAGAAACATAGCAAAGATTGAAACTGGAAAATTAACAATTTACAGTGAAGCTGAATTGGATGGGACCTAAAGTGACAATGAGAATGCAGGCGATGATGGAGATTATCACACGTAGAGAACCATTAGCAATCTTGCTAAACTGACCCTCAAAATTTATTTGAAATGTCGATTCAAAAGATTGAGCAAACCTATATGTACAGATTTTTTTTTTTTTTTAAAACTTAAAAGAAACCACTGGTATTTGAACCATGTTGTTTATAACAATAATACAAATGCAGTTTAGCTTTCACTAAATCTATTGAAGTTACCCTTTTACGATGCTTAACTATCAGCTTTTTTTCTATCCTTCCTTCCGTCACAACAAGAAGAAGACGATTTAGAGACAACATTTGTCATCGCTAAAACTCCAAAAGTAGTCTCTAATGATATTCAACGACGACAATTGTCGTCGCTAATAAGTTGTAGCTAAAGACATTTAGCGACGACATTTTATCGTCGCTAAAATTAGCGACGATTTTGTTGTTGCTAATTAGAAACAGAATTTAAAAATTTTAAAAATTGTCTAAAACACAGCGACGACATTTGTCGTCGCTAAAAAGCTATAGCTACTACAAATATCGTTACTAATATATTATAGCGACGATATTTTGTCATTGGTAATGTATTAAGCAACGATATTTGTCGTTGCTAATAATATTATAACGACAATATTGTATAGCAACGATAATTGTTGTTGTTTGTCGTCAGTGTATGTTTTTTTTTAACTCACTTCAAATTTACACCCCTGACCATAATAAACTTGCAAAAAAAAAAACTACCAATTCACAAATAAATTCATTTCATTTCTCATCATACTAATAACTAACAAAATTTGATATAAATAAAATAAGACTATATAGACAATAAGTTTATATGTACAGTAAGTCAACAAGTCTAAATCATAAAAGTACAAACTAATCTCCTAAATTAGTGGTCTCATCATCATCATCATCATTGTTTTCTTCTTGAAGTGGATAGGAAGACATAACAGGTGGTGGTGGTGGTGGTGGAGGGGTAGGGGGAGGAGGCATTGGTAAATATAAATTTGGTAGTAAACGCTTGAATATTGCCGTCATTTGATTTTGATATTTAGCCATTTGATTTTGATATTGAGTTTGTTGCGTGTTATACCGAGATTGTTCCTCCATCCATTTATTCGCACCTATGGAGGGACTTGTGGCTAAGAACGAGCCTCCTCAAGAGCAGCTACTGCAAGGATGTCTTTTCTCAACCTCAGGCCCACTCCTTTCCTATGCCCTCTGTGTGATCCAAGCACATTCTCTGCTATCTCTTCTTCATTCACGAGATGTGTTGTCTGAGATGTGCCCGAACTAGAAGTAGAAGCAGATGCAGCAGCTTGGGTTTGTTGAGTATGCATCTGAAGCATTTCCTTCTGCACATTCCATATAACAAAGTAAATTACAAAGTAAAGTACAATTAATCTAAATCAAAATTCCATAACTAAAACTTAATAAGTTATATGACGTACATATCTAGCCTCTATAGCATCATTAACCCATCTACCATCGGAATATTAATGACACTGATGCTGATTTTCCAAAATTGAAAGCAACTCACCAGTCTCAGGATTTCTCTACAGAAGGAATAAAACTTATGTTATACTTGTGTTAGAACAATACATATCTTAAAGGAAAAAATGAAACATAGTTTAATAAATTTTTATTTACTACCTTTTGATATCTCAAATTAGCATATGATTGTGTTCCATGACGACTTGGCTGCTTCACATTTGCTCTATTTCTTTTATTTGTTGCTGACCTTTTTCTGTTACAAAGATGAATTATTAAAATTATTATGTTATATTGATATATGTAATGATCATGAAAATTTGAGTTTATAACTTTAAACCTGAAAAGCGTCACTACAGAAACGATCACAAGCAGCCTCCCAATCTGCTTGTGTTTGTACATTGTCAGGATGTTGCTTCTTCACATTAACTACATTTGTGGCACCCTTCAATTGCTTGAAGTATTTATGAATGTCATTTTTCCATTCCTTATACTGGTCTTGTGCATTACGATCTATTGATGCCATGGATATAGGAGTCAAATCAAAATAAAAAAGATCCTATAATTTCATTATAAATATCACCATAAATACAAGGTCGCTAAAATTATTTATTATAAATAAAATGCCTAATATTATTACCCGTGTTAGAGGTAAGATTTGATCCTTGTATATCGCTGGAATCTTCTTCTAACTATCATAATATGGAGGAATTTGGATCATACTGCTTGACCTATACAATTACTTAAGCGGGTTGCATTGTCCCCTAAGCCTCTATATGTATTTCCTTCAATTTCTAGGAATACTGAAAGTTTCCCTTTAGTAGCACCAACAATTTTGTGGACATCCTTATTTTTTGTGCGTCCACGAACCTTTTTAACGGCGGCAGACACTGAAAAATAAAACCAAAAAACAAGACAACGCAAGAGTGTTAGATTTTATATAAAAGTTATAATACATTTGATCAAAGACATATTATATTCAGTCGTACCTGACTCACAATCCACTGGAAGTCTTCTTGGCCCCGGTGGAGGTTATGCACCTCCAGAAGATCCAGTACATGTAACAACGAGTCTAGTCATCCTAATCACCTATTGATAACAAGTTATTTAGACAATATTTATTAAAAAGAATAATTTAAAAAAAGGAAGTTCATTGAGAACTAGTAGTGATGGAAACAAATTAAATTTACAAGTACATTATTCGTCATCATTGTCGGTTTGTTCAAAACCAATATCATCATTTTCATCTTCATTTTCTGTGCTTGTATCATCGTCATACTCTAGTAAGGTATCATCCATCTCAAGGTTAACCTCAATGTCACCAGTTGCATGACCTACTTCAATTAATGTTGCATTCTCAACGACATTAGGATCAACATCATTTCTTCAAATGTTGTTGACTCCAAATTGAATAGCTCAACTACCAGTTCAAAATTTGAATAAGCATCTTGTAGCACCTCAACTGAACTAGAATCTTCATGTTCGATGTCAGGAAGATCCCACACATGGCGATGACCAAATTGTTGGACCACTTTCCAATTAGGGCCATTAAGCTGATCTTTAAGATAAAACACTTGTTTTTCTTGTCATGATAATATAAAGGGATCATCTTTATAAGCCTCAGCATTGACAAACACACTCGTCAAGTTTTTGTTAGGTAAGATCCTTTTCTTTCTTGGATCAGCGTCAAACCATTTACACCTAAACAATACAACCAAGCAATCATTCACATATCGGAGCATCAATACATCTTCTAGTCGACCGTAATATGTGTTGTCATCAACACCAGGTACGCAAACCCCACTGTTTTGTGTTTTTCACTGAATATCACGATTGTTGCACACAAACTTGACCCCATTTACCACACAAGTAGAGTACGATAGTACAGTGTTATTGGGACTAGAGGCCAAGGTAAGCAATTCATCAGTGGCCTCTGGTGAATGATTTTTTCATAAATGGTACACCTACGATGAGAAATCTATTATTGTTACAACATCCTTAAATATGATTTTTCGCCTAACAAGATAAAAATAAATTTTTACCTTTTTGTAAAACCACGCTGGAAACTCATCAATCTGAACCTTATTCAAGTTTCTTCTACTAGTAATTTCAAGCTCACGCATGTGTTACCTATACACAAAATGGGTCTCATAAAAGTTATGTTATATTACATACTAGAAAGTTAACAATTAAAGAGCTAAACTTACTCTATGTGTCTTCGGATTTTTGGACAATTGTTTAAAATATACCACTCAGCCTTCTTCCTTAATTGCTCATTTAAATGAGTTGCTACAATCTTTCCCATTGGTTGGCATTGTGATTGGAAGACCGACATGTTTTTGTTTCGAACAGAATCACAATCGGGTAGGTTCCTTTCAAACTGATTGAACTTAGTTTCTATACCATGAAAGTAAAGTGAATAGAAATTCAAAGCCTCATTCACAACATAAGCCTCTGCAATTGACCCTTCCGGTCGTGCTCAGTTTCTAACATACTACTTAAGTGACCCAATATACAGCTCGAAGGGATGCATCCACCTTGTATGAGCAGGACCTCCTTACATGGCTTCTTTCGACAAATGCAAAGCCAAATGAACCATGATATCAAAAAATACAGGCAGAAATATTCTATCCAACTTGCATAATATTATGACAATTTAGTATTCAGCTTTCTCTAAATCAGAGATCTTTAGCATTCTGAAACAAATTTGTTAAAAGAAATAACAAAGTTCAACAATTGTATCAGTGATCTCTTTTTTTGGAAATGGATGAATACCGACTAGTAATAGATGTTGCATGATCACATGACAATCGTGTGATTTGAGTCCAATGATCTTACCATCAGCATCGACGTTCTTTTTCAAATTTGCCACAAACCCATCAAGAAACTTTACGGATTTAATAAAGGCACCAAATTGTTTCCGTTCTATAAGAGTTAAAGTGTAATATGCATGAGGTTTCATTCTTTGATCCCCATCCTTATAAAGATGCAATTCATTCCTTATTTTCATGTCTGCTAGATCCATTCTTGCCTTGTTTGTGCCCTTCGACGTCCCATCAATATTCAATATTGTGCCCAACAAACTATCACAGACGTTCTTCTCAATATGCATGACATCTAAGTTGTGCTTTAGCAACAAATTTGACCAATATTCCAATTCAAAAAATATACTTTTTTTCGTCCAATTCAACTCGTAATGTTCTCACCTATGTTTCTTCCCATCAAAATCAATGTGCTTGCCTAGTAGTTTACTTCGTACATGTTCTAACTGATTTAATATTTCAATGGTAGACAAGCGTGGAGGCGGGGGTCTTTTCTTTATCGTACCATCAAATTGTTTGTCTCTCCTCATCCTATTGGAAGTTGGAAGGAATCATCGATGGCCTATCTAACACGTCTTACTCCTTAATCGCTTAGAAGGTGTATGCATGTTGCGTGTTGGACATGCATTGTATCCTTGACCACTTCAACTAGACAAACTGCTTCGAGCAGGAAAATCATTGATAGTCCATAATAACGTAGCATGCATCCTAAATGATGTATTAGCATAGGCATCATGAATTACCAATCCATGCTCCCAAAGCTCTTTTAACTCATCTACAACTAGTCTCAAATCTATATCCTTTGCAGAAGCATTAGGGCCTGAAATCAACAAAGTCAACATCAAGTATGGTTCCTTTGTACAAAGCCATGGAGGAAGATTGTATGTTAACAAGATAACTGGCTGCATACTATAAGGTTGACTCATATTTCCAAACGGACTAAACCCATTGGCCGCTAAACCCAAACGAACATTTCTTACTTTAAAAGCAAAATCAGGATACCGACGATCAAATGCCTTCCATGCCTTTCCATCTACTGGATGTTAGAGAACTCCTTGCATAGATCGACCATTTACATGCCATCTCATATCTCTTGCAGTATGTCTTGACGCATACAAATGCTTCAACCGATCCTTTAAAGAGACATATCATAATACTTTATAAGGCACTCTCTTTCCCTTCTTGTTCAGATTCACCCATCGACTCTCACCACATATAGGACAAGTGTTTTGCTCAGCATATTCTTTCCAAAATAAAGCACAATCATACTTGCACACATGAATTGTCTCATAACCTAAACCCAACTTGCGTAACTTCATCTTGGCCTCATAATGTGAAGCAGGATTATTGTTCCCTCCTGGTAATGCCTCTTTTAAAAGCTTTTGCAAAGAGTCAAAAGATTTGTTGGTCCATTTGTGAAACACCTTTAAATGCATCAATTTTACTAAAAAATCCAGAGATGAAAAGTACTCGCGTCAAGGATACAACTCTGCCTCAAGCTCAGCAAAAAGTTATTCAAACTGCCCAGAATTGTGTTCTTCAGTTGGACTTGACTCTTCTGGTTTGACATGATTGATGGCTCCAACTACATCATCTAAGATGTTTTGCACCTCCTCAGTAGATTGTTCATGTGTTTCATTACTATTATTGTTCGCATTATAAGATTCTCCATGGTATATCCACGTAGTATATGTTCGACTAAATCCCTTGTCAATTATATGAGCTTCAACTACTGGTAATGTTTGCATTGTTGCATTCAAACAATTAATGCATGGACAACTAACTTCCCCATCCTCATTCATGTAGTTTTTTGCTCTTTCCAAAAATGCCATTGCATCATTCCAGTATCGGTCCGAAAAACGATCATTTTCAAAACTCCAACTCTTGTCAATCATCATTTTGATGTTTTCAATCCTATTGTCAGATGTAATACTAGCTCATTAATATGTAAACTTTTCTAGTAAATACTAGCTCAAGAAGGAAAAAGAAATCTTGAATCAAATTGACTACCAGCTTACATTACATTGAAAAAGAAAAGGAAAGAAAAAAATAAAAGAAAAGGAAGAACAATAGTTGATTTTGTTGATGAACTTTTTCCCTAAAAAAATAACGCTAAGACCAATCGTTCAAACACCTCCAGCTTCAGTAGCTAATGTCTAACTTTATTTTATGCAAACAATCAAATATCTTGTTTAGAGTCCAATATCTGCCTTTTGCTTTCATTTATTTTTTAAGAGTTTGATTTCAATTAAAGTTATACGGTTTCATTGACAACCCTATATTAATCATTAGAAAATTAAGTGTTAGACAAACATTAAGAAAACGAAAAAAAAAAAAAAAGATTCTAAAGAAAAATCATGGGAAGCCCTTTCGTAGGCATGAAAAATATGTTACTATTATTGTTGGCTTTTGTTATAATTCCCACAATATTTGCAACAAATGATGATGTGGGTAACTATATTCTCAAACAAGTTGGTTTAGCAAGTTGTTGTAAATTAAAGGCCATTCCAACAGACAAATTTCAGAGGAAATCAAGGCAGGAAGCTCTAGCAAAAAAAAAAAATAAAATTACAAGCTTAGGCGGCGGACACAGATGGCAACAGTGAAAATTCGGCACGGCAAACGGCAACAATCCAGCCAATGAACAACACTGGCAGAGCTCGTGGGGGTCGCAAGGTTGATCGGAAGTGTTTTTTCAAAAAAAATCGAGAGAGAGAGAAAGGATGAGAATTTAAGAAAGCGTTGCAGAGGAAGAGGGAGAGGGGAAGTAAGTAAAAAAGAACTGCCTGAGCAAGAAGTGGTGAAGGGGGAGATCGGTTTGGGGGATTAATACTGTCTTTCAACGACGACATATAAAAAACAAAACGACAATGTTTGCTATAGTGATGACTTTTTAGCGACGACATTTGCTAAAATATAAACCCGTGAAATTATGGCGGGTGTTGGTGAATTTTGGTGGGTAATATATTCAGTGACGACAAAAGTCATCGCTAAATGTAATAAATTGTGGCACCTTTTTAGGACAATTAGGGACGATATAATCATCGCTATGTGCGTAGATTTAACGACGACATAAAAGTTTCGTCGCTAAATTACAAAATCGTTATAGTTCGTTTTGATGTTGCTGCAACTCCTTGTTCAGTAGTTCTTTGAGCTTCTTTTGCAGTTGCCGCTTGTTTCTTGCAAGCAAGGTATTTCCTAATGACAGAGATAATGATGTATCGGATTTTCACGAATTAATTAGAAACTAAGCACATTTTATCGCAAACATTGATATGCTAAGATTATGAATAAAATTTAAGATCTTATCATTGCAACATTACATGTTCTTTTTCCATTCTTAGTTTCCAGGATTCATGTCTTAACCTAAACCCAATAGCACATTCACTATGACCATTATTGACAAGCAAATGTGTGTGTACTATAAGGTTTAGTGTGGCAACCAATCTTAAACTTTCGGTGAGTATGAAACAGCCCGTAAAAAGTAAGTTGTATGCAGGATGCAGAATATCTGACGTGCTACCAATCTTTTGCTATTATTTGTCATTCATTTTTTTTTACTTGTTCTAGTCTTTTGAATTTCTTCCTTTGTTTTTTTTCTTTTCTCTTCTTGTGTTGCAGCCCAAAGAGGACTGTATTAATTTAAACAATTAAAGATGAGAATGAATACGTAAAGTTCAAGTTTTAAATAGAACAAAAGAACTCACATTGATATAGCGAGAAGAAATAAACCCAAGAGTTAACACAGTTGCATATAGCAATTAGTTAGAATTCATGATGCACTATAAAATACAACAAGAAAGAAGGAAATTACCTTGTCTGACTACCTTTTTCCACTACCAACCGTTGGCATAAATTGTTCCTTATTTCGACAGAGCCTATCTGTTTTACAACATAAAGTGTATTAAAAGTTGTGCGAAGGAAGAAAATTCATCAATTAAACAAACTGTCCAAAAAGCTTAAATAAGGAAAGTTTAAATTATAAATTAAAAAGAAAGCAGGAAATAGATTAATAATATGGAAACTAACGTTTGAATACTTTGTCCAGAGCTTTAATACATACAAACATAATAATACAGTACAATCTTACAATCAACTTTTCAAGAAACTTTTTAGAGCATTAGTAATCATAAATAACGACCTAGTAAACATACGTTTATTTTGTCTGAATCTATCAGATATTGCAGAAACCTTTTAAACGAACAAGTTATTAACTTTCTAATTTTACAACTGTTATTTCTGAAAAGAAAATCAATGATTTTCATGTTACAAAATGAGTACACAACGAAATTTTAATCAGAATATTTTTTAAAACACAAGTTAGACATGTTATATACATAAATTAATGACAGGTCTTACTAACAGTTAGCCTACTGAAATAGGCTCTAATCCATGTAGAGAAAAAAGTTTTTAGAAGAGCCTTAACTAACTGGTTTTCTTTATTATTCTCTATCCATGATCCGAGTGTGGGTGGTCACACGTCGTACAGCTCTTCCTTCAGTGATTCTCCTTCTAACTACTTGAGAAGACCTAGAGCTAAGGTTCATGATTGTGAACAATAGCATTCGGGGAGTTTCAGAGTTTCTCAGACTAGAGTACTCACTTTATGCTTCTCAACTAATTTAAATAATTGAGAAAACTCATCTCTTATATATAGTGGTCGAATCTGGGATTAATACCTATTAAATAAGGCCTCAAAATTCGAATATGGATCAACTTCTGATGAAAAACACGTCTAAAACGTGTATATAGATTACGCAAGATCGACAGGCTGAACAAAGTGACCGGCCTATCGAACTAGCTCCATCAGCAGGCCGAACTAATGTATTGGCCTACTAAACTTATGATAATTTGATCCCTGAGAATATCTTATTCCACCTAAGATTCTTAGATAGAGCCTCACTTTTAATTCAAATAACCTAATAAAAAAGTTATCTGATCAAAACAGTCATATCTGGATAATCTCATAGAAAATAAAATATTATCCAAATAATTCAACATGTTTATTTTGAATTAATTTACAAATTCAAATCAACCGATAAACTAACATGAATTATCCAATCTTATCAAATTTCAACTAATCTAATAATTTTAATATGGTTACCAATATGTAGAAAAAAGCATGCTGTATTATTACAGGATTTATTATGAGCTAGCAAAAGAGACCCGATGAACATATACAGTTCAAGCTCCTATAATTATAAAATACAATATCCCAGACACATATTTATAATTATCAACTCTAACGTTACTTCACTAAAAGCTTAGAGCTGCACTCTCGAACTATATAAGATTACAAAGCTTCAAGTAAGCTATCTATCCATGACATATCATAATGCATCATATCCCCATACGATATTCATAATTGGTTTAAGGATAAATTCTATTTTACCTTCCTGATTATTTTTATCTTATGTTCCATTATCATACCATTGGAATACTTATTATACCTATATATCCAAATGGTGGAATGCTTCAGTCTTTCAATTACAGGATAATGCATATAAGAGAATATCATCAACTCTACAAAAAAAGCTATGGATTTTATATCTATGAATAACAAGTCTATGCAATCAAGAGTCATGTCTCCAACGTACCAGTATACGTACCATCATAAAGTCAAGATGTCACCCTTTGGTACATCAAAAGACATAAGTCAAAAATACGGGCCCATTTGTCATTTCAAGATTAAGACACAACACATATGATTGTCTAAAGTGAATTGATTTGCATAAACAAAATTATTAACCTAAATCAATTCAACTTTATATCCCGATCCAATGCACCATCACCATGACAATGTACCAATGTTTCTACTTGAGGAGTCTCACTCCGATGACCAACACAAGCCATCTCCTATTAAGAATGTAGACAACATAACAATCTTAGTATGAACAAAGTGCTCAACTTTATTCCTTCGATTGCCAATTTTATGATTTAGATTATCACCTTTAAGATTCATGTCTTTCACATAATCTGTCCATCGTATGCATGATTCTTAAAGGTTTAGACTGACAGTCTCAGACTTTTGTTTGCTCATCATACATTCAGCAAATATGAATATAAAGAGGACGACATTTGGTATATGAACAATAAATAAACTCTTTATTGATAAAATATCTCCAAAAACATATTACAACATTTTACTCCTTAGGGCACCATGTGTAACAATCTCCCACTTCCACTAAGTGAGTTAATATGACATATTTCGCATCCCCATATCCTCCACATGCCTCTTAAAACTCTCACAATTACTGTCTTCGTGAATGGATCAGTTAAATTATCCTCAAATGCGATTTTGCATACATCAACATGCCCCTTCAACAAAGTCCCTTATCACATGATACTTCCAATGAATATGCTTAATTTTCTTGTAAAACCTTGGTTTGTTAGCATTAGCTATCATTGTAATGTAATTACAATATAGCAATACTGCCTTATCCATACCAGGAACTATCTTAAGATCCTTAAAGAACTTGCAGAACCACACCGCTTTTTTTGAAGCAACACTAGCTACTACATACTCAGCCTCGATTATTGAATCTGAAGTGCAATCTTGCTTAACACTTCTCCAAACAATGGCACTGCCGCCCAGAGTAAACACAGAACCAGAAGTTGATCTTCTTGATTCCAGACAAGAATGAAAATCCAAATCAGTGTATCCCAAAGATGTTAAATCCTCACTCAAATACACAAGTATATACCCTCGAGTCCTTCTCAAGTAATTGAAAAAATGCTTGACCGCAACCCAGTGGTTCAGTACTGGATCTGACTGAAATCGACTTACTATCCCGATTGCATAATAAATGTCCAGTCATGTGTAAAGCCTAGCATACATGAGACTACCCACCGTTGAAGTATAAGGCACGTTCTTCATGCATTCTCTTTCTTCATCAGACTTTGATGAGTCTTTCTTAGAAAGAGTAATTTCAGACCTAGATGATTGCCTAACTTTCTTGGAATTCTACATTGCATAGTTCTCAAGAATTTTATCTATGTAGGCCACTTGGGATAAAGCTATCATTTTGTTCTTCCTATCCTAAAAGATCTAGATACCAAGAACATAATGAGCCTCACCTAAGTCTTTCATATCAAACTACTTAGTCAAATCTAATTTGACCGATGACAATATCCCGACGTCATTGCCAATTAGTAGAATGTCATCTATATAGAGTAGTAGAAAAACCATCTTCTTATTTTTAATATGTTTGTAAGCACATGGTCCATCTATGTGTTGTTTGAACCCATCAATCTTGATCACCTGATCAAATCTCATGTTCCAAAAATGGAAAGCCTACTTAAGTCTATAAATTGACTTTAACAACTTACACACCTTACCCTCTTAACCCTTAGCCTTGAACCAGTCTGGCTGTACCATATATATGAACTCATCAAGATAGCCATTTAGAAAGGTCGTCTTGACATCTATTTACCAAATCTTACAATTGAGAATGATAGATATAGATAAGAGAATGCATATAGACTTAAGCATGGCTACAACTAAAAAGGCTTCCTCGTAATTGATTCCTTCCTTTTGTGTGTATCCCTTAGCTACCAGTCTAGCCTTATAGGTTTTGACTTTTCCATCTGCTCCTCTCTTTCTCTTATAGATCCACTTACACCGTATGGGTTTCCTTCGGGAAGATCCACAAGTTTCTAGACCTGATTAGTCTCCATAGCCTTCATCTCAGTGTTCATGACTTCCGTCTAGAGTTTTGAATCAACATCCACCATAGCCTCTACATAAGTGTAAGGATACCTCTCATGTTCAACCGGTTTAGCCAAGTAGGCTTCACCATTGAACATATGCCTTTTGGGTTAACGTCCAATCCTCCTACTATGCCGAAGCCCCTTAGGTTATTGTTCGGTCAGTTTTTCTACATTGATTGGATTGGTTTCAACTGAAACCCCCAGAGTGATCGAATTACTCGCCAACTCTTTGAGTACCACTTTACTTCAAGGCTTAAAGTCGTTTATGTAACTTTCCTTAAAGAATGTTGCATTCGTTGAAACCGCAACTTTATTTTCTTTTAGCTTATAGAAATAACTCCCTTTAGCCCTTTTGGATATCCTCCAAACACACAAACTTCTAAAAGTGCTTCTAACTTATTCACTTCCTTATACAAGACATGAGCCAAACATTCCCAATGTGAATATGATTTAAGGATGTCTTCCTACCCGTCCACAACTCGTGAGAAGTTTAGAAACTGATTTTGAAGGTACATTGTTCAAAAGATAACACTTGGTTTATAGTGCATATCCCCAAAAGGATAAAGGTAATATCGAATAACTCATCATAGACTTATCCATATCCAACAAAGTCCTATTTCTTCTCTCAGCTATGCCATTCTACTGTGAAGTGTCTGACGTAGTCAAATGGGATAAAATCCTATTCTCTAATAAGTGTTCCAAGAACTCATCGAAGAGGTATTCACCACCTCGATTGGATTGAAGTACCTTTATAGGTTTATCTAGTTATTTTTCTGCTTCAGCCCAAAACTCCCTGAACTTGTCAAAAGTTTCATTTTTATGATGCATTAGGAAGATATACCCATACCTTGAGTAATTATCAATAAAAGTGACGAAGTGTTTATATACTCCTCGTGCCCTAATGTTCATGGGACCACAAACATCACTATGTACAAGGTCTAGAACCCCTTCGACCCTATTGCCCTTAGACCCAAATGGTCTTTTTGTCATTTTTTCCTCCAAACAAAATTCACATTGTGGGATAGATTCCACCTCTAAGTGACTTAAAAATCCATCCTTTACCAACCTTTGAATCCTATTCAAGCTAATATGACCTAATCACAAATGCCAAAGATAAGTATTATTAGACTGAGAAGTTTTATGTTTTTTTGAGTTATTAACCTCAGTGTTAAATAGTATGTTCATCTTAGGTTTGATAAAATATAGATTGTTTTGCATCCATCCATCATAGATAAAAAATTTATTTTTACGAGTCGCCACTTTATTATTAAAAGAAACTGAATAAGAATCTTTAAATAAACAGGCTATAGATATTAAATTCCTGTTAAGTCTAGGAACATAAAAACAATCTTTCAAAACTAAAATCCTATAATTATCAAAGTAAAGATGGACATCGTTGCTTCATGTCCCATTACTTTGGCCAACGCTAAGGATTCATCGCCCATCCGCAACGTGAAGTCTTCATGCAGCAGACTTCTCATTTCTTTTAACCTTTGTAGAGAAACACAAATATAATTAGTTACTCCAAAATCTATGACCCAAGTGTCACTTGATTCCTTAACTAAATAAGTTTCAATAACCAGAAGTTTACACTTACCTTCTCGGGAAAGCAAGTCCTTACAATTCTCTTGATATGCCTAACTTTCCCACGATAGAAGCACTTTAGCTTCTTTGGGTTCTTTTTCTTCTTCTTCTTGTTCTTTCCATTTGTAGGAACAAAAGACTTCCTGTTCTTAACCCTCTGCTTCCTTTCATTCCCTAGATTAGGATTGGAACTAGATGCAGCCATCAAGTTGGCCTCGCCACCCGCAAAAGTTTCCTTGATCAGATTTTTAAACTCTTATAACTGCTTCATCAGCTCCGTCAAGGTCACGTCCTATCTTTTGCTCAAATTATATGAAGCTCTAAATAGGATGAATTCCTTAGATAGAGTCTCAAAGGCCATAATCATCTGTGACTCAGCATCGATATCAGCTCCATAGGTTTTAGCCTCAACAAGGTAACCTATGACCAAATGATATGCTTCTTCACAGGAGTTCCCGGCCTTTGTTTGCAGTTCAAAAGTTTCAGAAGAACCCCCTACCGTTTGTTAGGGCTTGGTCTCCAAACATGTCTTCAAGATTATTTAAGATTTGCTTCGCAGTCTCATAATCTTTATGTTGAGCCTGCAACATATTATTCATGCTAGTCATAACATAACAGCAGGCCTAATCATTAGTATCTTTTCAACGATCATACGATTAGATTTTCTAATTTATGGATTCCCCAGTATGTTCAGGAGGACACGGTGTTGTCAACACAAATTTTAGTTTCTCAAAGGATAGGATGATATTTACGTTCCTTTTTCATTCATTATAATTCTTGCCAGTTAATTGGTTCTTATTGAGTATCAAGGATAAAGCATTTTTAGACATTTTAATCTATAATAAAGATTCATATACCAAATATAAGCACACACTCTATAATAGTTTAGTAAGATAACACAAACAAGTAAACATACAATTATGTTTATGTGTCAAAGCCTTAAAAAATTACAACCTTACAACGATAATTCTTAACTTAGTGTTCAACAAGTCGTCCAGGGGAGACTTGCCGAATTCAATTAGGAACATAAATCCCCTCCGATTAATATATGCCATCTAGGACCTGTCTAATCCAGTATATATTAATAATTGTTTTCTTTAGCTATTAATTTCAATAACAGAGCTTCTAGGGGGTTAATAACAAAATTAATCTTGAGTGTATAACCATCGTTTCAACTATTTTATCCATGATTTATAATCGCCACATAGGGGTGTACAATGATAAATCATGCTAAAAAAATTATCCCTTCAAAGGTCCAACTCAGTACATGATGAAATCCCTTCCTACGGGTCGGAACCACCATGTGTTACCTACGGACCAACGATGGAGGCCTTAGGTCTTCTCTTCGAAATCCTTCTCCCACTCAATATTTTGAGAGTCAAGGTTTTATGCTAACATGCATGAGCAATTTTTAATGAACGACACTCCCTATTCTACATAGCATGTTATCAATATACATAGCAAATCATATTATAATGCAAACAAGCAAAATAATAATAAATAAACAACTGAAATATCATGGTTCCATCCAAGAAAAAAGAAAATAAAGATTACAAAAGATCAATCGACACTCATTCATCTTGTATCTTCAAGTTTATCCTTTTTCACATAGCATCCATCTTTAATTCTTCAATCTCTCATAGATCAAATGTTTTATTTTTTCAGTCACCATAAAAATTCATGTTTCTCAGAATTGTCTCAAAAATAAAATCAAAACTATACCAAAAAATGCACTTTTTTGGAAAAATTCTACTCTCTGCCCGCCTCCCAAACTTGATCATTGATCTGTCGGTCACATTCATCAGTTTGTCGAACCTAAAAGTCGGCCTGCCGCCAGAGCTTACAAAATTGTACCTCATAGATGACCTGCCGAACTAGAAGTTTGGCTTGTCAGTCTGTGACTATCGACTTGCCGAACTTGAGGGTTCAACCCACCGACTGAGCTGAATTTACGCTTTTCTAGAAAATAGTTTTTAAGCAGTTTTTCAATCTTATTTTCAACAATTCAAAAACATAAAAATTTTAGAAACTCAAGAAAGACATTGGAACTCTATCTTCTTCATCTTCCAAATCCCTCTTCATTTTGAATGATTATTTAATTACAAAACTTTACAAATTTCAAATTAAAATAATAATTCCTGGATAGTGATGATAGACGACCATCTAATTACATGAAAAATATAGATACACATTCTAACCTCTAAGGAACCATAACCAGCACAATTTAATTAATTAATAATTAAATAATAATTTAATCAACCATAATTAATCATGTTCCATTAGATAATCCTTCTGAAGAACTTAAATTTTGAAGTAAAATTATAGAACAATTTAGTTTTAAAACTAATCCATGAGGAGGAATTTCATTTGGTGTTAAAGTATTCAAGAAATCTTCTTAAAATTGATGTTCTGTTTTATCAAGAATTTCATCATAACTGTAATATGTAACTGGATCTCCAGGAAATTGCTCTATTAATAAATTATTAATATCGTCAACATATTTCTTTTAGGTGTTAGTATGGCTCTGTTGATGATTAATTTAATGTTGTCGAAATAATTTTGTATATTTGGGAATATGATATTTGTAAATTTGTGTAATGATATAATATCATCATCATAAGGTACAATCATGAGACGGTAATTCGATATTTCCTTCATTTTTTTTCTTCTCCATTGCCAACACGTAATAAAAATTCAGAAACTTTAACATCTTTGCTAGCTCTCATATTCTCTGTCAATTCTATTCTTACAAATGACGGCCATAAATGAGAATGTACCAAACTTGTATCTATAATTTCTTCTTTTCTTGCTCGAGGAAGTACTGGGAGAACTTGACGGAAGTCTCCATCACATACTATTACTTTACCGACAAAAGGTAATCTAACATTGATTTATATCTTGTAACATAATATCTAAAGCTTCTATTATTGTTTATTAATCATTGGAGCTTCATACCATATTATTATTTTTTGTTAATTGCATAATTTTTGTAATCCCGATTGTTTGTTAATATTCCATGTAATATTATTTTCAATTTGAAGTGGAAGTCTAAATCTTGAATGAGCAGTTCTACCACCTGGTAATAGCTGCAGCAACTCCTGAAGAAGCTGTAGCTAATGCAATTAAATTTTTAGATCCAATAATAGCAAGTGTAGCATGATATAAAAATGTTTTTCCTGTTCCTCCAGGGCAGTCAATAAAAAAGGTAGTTGATTCATTTGCATACACTTTGGCTAATATCAAATCATATGGACACCTTTGTTTTTCATTTAACGCTGAAACAGTGACAAATCTTCATTAGATACAATAATAGATTACTCTTCATTAATTTCCTTCATTGATCTTTCATCATCAGATAGTGTAATAGGGTAATTGACTAAATAATAATCATTTATAGTTTTTCCCATTGAGTCTAACATATGACTTAAATGTTGTAATACCTTTTTCCTAATGTTATTTGAAGCCAAATTTAAGCGTACATAGTCTTCTGACATTGCACATTCGAATGTTTCCTATAAAGTTTTTGGGTTATCAGGTTCACAATATGATAGCATTGTTCTCAATAATCTGCGTAAAGCATAAGGTAATTGATAAAAGCAAGCTTCTTCTAAACATAACATCAAACAATTATCTTCTTTCAGTAGGCCATATAATAAAGCTGCCTGACGAAATGAAGTTGTTAAAACATTATTAACAGTCTTTAGATCTTTGAAAGGAGTAGCACCTTTGATGCTTTAACAATAATCGTAAATAATATCTTTCTCCTTCTGTTGGGCTAACTGTAACAATTCGTCCAATGACATTGCCTTTTTTGGGAATTGTTTATAGAATAAAGGTTTTTGCTTTTTCATTTACCTTTTTCATATAAAGATATTCAGTTAGCATAGATTTTAATGCGAATTTATTATTCGTAATATTGTTAAGATCATCAGAATCTTTGAATGTAACAAATAGTTCATATTCTAGATGTAATTGTAATGTAATTACAGCAGGATAAATTTCGTTTAAAGAGAAATAAAAAATTCTCCAAATAGCTTTTGGTGGTGAAATCCATCTTGCTGATTAAAATTTTGTAATTTCATCAATATTATCATCATCAGTTGAATGTGCTTGTATTGCAATTCGATTATGACCTTTATATATGTACTTATATAAATATTTTATAGCTTTAATAGAAGAACATATTGCTACACATCAGCTCTATTTTGAGCTTCTTCATATGGTTCTATTTGGATTAGAAATAATTGTTAGAAATGTATCAGGTTTACCAACACGTTGTACCAATGTCATGGCGTCCGTATATTTTTTACGCATATCTCTTGAATCACCGACAAAAGTGTTGGAATTAAAATATGAAGAAGCAGCAAAAGGAACAGATCATTGACAAACAAAAATTTTTTGAAAACTTTGTTAATCGAGAATAGATATATAATTTTAATTAATTATAGAAAGCTTTGGAAATTTTTACTAACATTTTTGAAGACTATCAGGGTATTCTAGCTTTCCTCTTTGACACCACGATCTTTCAATCCAGGCCTCCACACCAATGGAAAGACGAGTGGGGGTCAAATTGCAAGAATGAATTTTCCTCACACTTTTCTGAATCTGCTATGTACTCAACACATGAGAAAGCAGACCTTTTTTTTCTCAGAGAAGAACTCTCAATTTTTTTCTCTGGGTATTTTGTAAAAGTTACGTGAATGAAAAATCTCTTGAAATAACTGTTATCTCTCTCTTTTTATATCTGAGCAATTAGTAATTTTTTAAATTAATTTCAAATTTAAAATAACTACCATATCAAATATATGGAGAAATGATATATTTTGCATGATCTAACCTTTGTCCTTTCCTTTTTTTTTATTTTTTAAACGAATCACGCTTGTTATTCTTTTTACACACACACACACACACACACACACACACATATATATATATATATATATATATATATATATATATCATAAACGTAAACTTCACGATTCTCCTCCTTATATATATATATATAAAAGTTACGTTTCGTAAACGTAAATTTCCCTTTTTTTTTTAACGAATCAGTTGCTGATTCATTTTTTTTTATATTATATATATATATATATATATAAAGTAAAAACAAACGTAAACGTTTGTTTATTTTAATATATATATATATTAATATATTATAAAATTTTATATATAAATAAGATTTGATTCAAAACCATATATATATATATCTATATCTAAATTCAAAAATAAATCACATTTATTTAAGAATAGATTTTATAATTAATCAATTAATTAATTAACTAATGCTCAGTTAAATGTGACAATATTTATCACATCACATTATGTGTCATAGAGAACATTTTTCTGTGTCACATTAATAATTTAAGTGTGAAATAATTAATTCAGAATTTAACAATTTCTAATTAAATATGTATAATTCATTCTATGCATAAATCCAATATAGTGTTATAGAGGTGGTATTGGAGACCTATGGACCTATAACCCAAGCTCCAATAAATTTGACAATTAATCAAACTCTTTAATTAATGTGTCAAATTTATTAGTTTCAGTGTTACTCCACTAAAAACTTGAAACTAAACTCCTGAGATTATAGTAAAATTACTCAAAGAAAATAAGCGAGTAGTCCATCGATATAATCATTACATATAAGTCAATCCTCCATAAATAGTTCATAATAAGAGCTAGGTTAAATATCCGTTCACCTCTCTTATTACATCTTTATTCTTGAGTTCCAATAATTCTCTAATGAACAGTTAATTAATAATCTTATTATGAACGAGCGCTCTACTGTTCAAACATTAAATTATCACTTAAGAGAACTATTTTTCTAACTTCTATAGGGAAGGAATGGATTCCATATCTGTATAATATTGTTCCTAACAATTTATAACGTTATGTTTCTAATATGCTAAGTTATGATCTGTGCTTAGACAAATCTTACCATGCAAGTCAAAAAACATAATGTCATAAATAGGAGTCTAATAAAAACTCAGGATTAAGACTGTCAAATATATGATAATCGTAGTGACAAATTTAAATACTCTATTTGTAACGGATGATTATTAGAGATTCATAATTTATCTGATCCAGTCCTATATAATCTCATTATATAAAGTACCTCCAATCCAATGTCTCTACATTAATAGTCCAGATAATGACTATTTCATTCTAAATGATATTAGACCGTACTTGTAATATTTAATTAAAGATCCCAAACTTTAATTAATTATTACGGACGATTTAGATTATTATCTATAAATTTTATCCCTAAGTATATAACACTTATATGCTAAATTTATAGTCACATAAATAATCATGGAAGTTTCTTGATGTTTACAAGTGTATTCATAACATATATAAGCAACCAAAATAATAATAAATGTCACTTTATTTATTTATTAACAATATGTACAATGTCACTGCTTTTAGGGCACCAAACCCAACAATCTCTCACTTGCCCTAAAGCAGGTGAGACATGTCTCTAAGACCTAAGCCTTCCAAGTGTGCCTCAAAGCTCTTTGTAGGTAACGTCTTGGTAAATGGGTAGGCAAGGTTGTTTTCCGATACTATCTTCACAACTTTCACATCGCCATGATGTACTATTTCTCTACTCAAATGATATTTTCTCTCTATATGCTTTCCTCTTTTGTGGCTTCTAGGTTCTCTTGAATTTGCCACTGCACCACTATTATCACAATACAATGTAAGTGATTTATCCATGTTTCAAACTACTTCCAGATCATTTAAGAACTTACGGAACCAAACAGCTTCTTTAGCTACTTAACAAGCAGCCACATATTCAGCTTCCATAGTTGAATCAGCAATATAAGATTGTTTGATGCTTCTCCAAACTATGGCTCCACCACCAAAAGTAAACACTGATCCAGACATAAATTTACGTGTATCTTTGTCTGATTTAAAATCAAAATTAGTATATCCAATGGGAATCAAATTCTCACCGGAATATACCAGCATATAGTTTCTCATTCTCCTAAGATACTTGAGAAATGTTTAACCGCTACCTAATGATCTAATCCTGGGTTGGATTGATACCGGCTGACTATACCCACTACATAACAAATGTCAAGTCTTGTACACAACATGGCATACATTAGACTTCCTACTACAGATGCATAGGGTACCCGTCTCATGTTTTCTTCCTCTTGAGGTGTCTTAGGACACTGTTTTTTTGAAAGATAAACTCCATGATGTGTAGGTAAATTACCTTTCTTGGAGTTTTGTATCGAAAATCTAATAAACACTTTATCGATATACGATGCCTGAGACAATGCCAACAGTTTGTTCTTGCGATCTCTTATGAGTTGGATTCCAAGAACATAACTTGCCTCTCCCAAATCTTTCATTTGGAAATGGTTGGCGAGCCATTTCTTTACATTAGATAATACGCCTACATCATTCCCAATGAGTAGGATATCATCTACATAAAGAACTAAGAAGACCACCTTCTTATCTTTGATGTACTTGTATACATAAGGTTCATCAATATTTTGATCAAAACCATAAGATTTGATCACCTCATCAAATCTCAAGTTCCAAGATCTTGAAGCTTGCTTAAGTCCATAGATGGACCTCTGCAACTTACAAACTTTTTGCTCTTGACCTTTGACTACAAACCCTTATGGTTGCACCATATAAATGCTTTCCTCAAGATAGCCATTCAAAAAGGCAGTCTTGACATCCATTTGCCATATCTCATAATCAAGACAAGCAGCAATGGATAAAAGAATCCGAATGGATTTAAGCATAGCTACAGGCAAGAAAGTTTCTTCATAGTCAACTCCCTTCTTTTGGGTATAATCCTTTGTCACAAGCCTAGCTTTGAAAGTCTCAACTTTCCCATCCACTCCTCTTTTCTTCTTGTAAATCCATTTACACCCTATGGGTTTTATCCCTTCAGGTAGGTCTACAAGTTCCTAGACTGAATTGGAGTACATTGACTCCATTTCAAGGGTTATAGCTTCTAGCTATTTTTCCTTCTCAGAATCTTCCATTGCATCACGATATGTCAATGGATCATCCTCACTATTATTAGAGATAGCAACATTTGCTTCTCCAAGTTCCCTGTAGCTAGCAGGTGGTCTCACAACCCTCCCACTACGTCGAGGTGGTATGACATTCTGATCAGGAGATGTGGTCTCCTCATTTTGTCCTTCGACAATAGTTGTCGGTTGCAATCTGATATGATCAGAAAGTAACTCTTCAAGTACAACTTTGTTACGAGGATTATAGTTTGTTATATAATCATTCTCTAGAAAAGTAGCATTTGTCGATACAAATACCTTATTTTCTTATAGACTATAAAACAAACCTCCCCTCGTTCCCTTTGGGTATCCCATAAACAAGCATACTTCAGAACGTGGTTTCAGCTTCTCAGTCTTTCCTTTCAGCACATGTGCTGGACACCCCCATATACGGATATGTCGCATACTAAGTTTGCGACCATTCCATAACTCTAAAGTTGTTTTTGAAATAGACTTGGATGGAATTATGTTTAGAAGATATACTACAGTATGTAGTGCATATCCCCAAAATGAAGTAGGTAATGATGAGTAGTTGAGCATGTATCTCACCATATCAAGCAACGTCCGATTTCTTCTCTCTACAACAACGTTTTGCTGTGGTGTTCTAGGTGCGGTGAGTTGTGATAGAATACCATGTTCTATCATATAGTCCTTGAATTTAGTATCAAGATATTCCCCTCTTCGATCAGATCAAAGAGTCTTCACCATCTTTCCTAATTGCTTTTTAGCTTCCGTTTGGAATTCTTTGAACTTTCCAAAAGTTTCAGATTTCCTTTACATTAGGTATATGTAACCATACCTTGAATAATCGTCAATAAATGTGATGAAATATTCGTAACCACCACGTGCTTGTACATTCAATAGACTGTAGACGTCTAAATGTATTAGCTCAAGTGCTTCCTTGGCCCTTTTGCCTTTTGCAGAGAAAGGCCTCTTAGTCATTTTACCTTCAAGACAAGATTCACAAACTGGCAGAGAACTAACTTTTAGTTCTTTTAAAGGACCATCCTTTACTAGTCTGTTACTTCTGTCAAGGTTAACGTGACCTAATCTAAGGTGCCATAGGTATGATTCATTATCAAAAGAAATCTTTTGCTTCTTGGGTTTTGGTTGTTCAACTTTGAACATTTCAGTATTAAGCAGTGATTTTTCGTTGGGCCTTAAAGTGTAAAGCCCATTTTCCAGATGCGCAGAACAAATATTCAAACCATTTCTAAAAATATTAACATAATTATTATTAAAAGAAACATTAAACATTTGTTCAAATAACCTAGAAATAGAAATCAAATTTCTACGAAAACAAGGAATGTAATAAACATTGTCCAAAATTAAAAACTTATTTCTAAAATAAAGTTTAACGACTTCCACTGCTCTTGCCGAAACAACCTCTCTTGTTCCCACTCTCATCGTTTGTTCCTTGTCGGCAAGCTCCCTTGAAGAACTAAGCATTTGCAAAGAAGAACAAACATGATTAGTTGCCCCTGAATCAATTATCCAAGGTGAAGTATCATCTTCAACTAAACAAGCTTCTAAAACAAGTAAATCTGATTTACCGTTGTTCTTCTTTTCTTTGAGCTCTTGAAGATACTTCTTGCAGTTTCTCTTGCAGTGCCCAACTACGCTGCAGTGGAAACATTTTCCTTTAGGCTTCTTTTGGTTTGAGCTCTTTTTGTTGTTGTTGCTTTTGTTCTTCTTAGGTTGCCCTCTATTCTTAGACTTACCATTTCCTTCAGTCCTCCTCCTCTTCTTATTCTTTTAAGAAGAAGAGGAGGGTTGAGCTTCTGCAACATTTGCTTCAACTTCTTTAGTCTTTTCTTTCGAAATAGATTCAAAGGGTTGCAGCTCATTAAGCAACTCAGTCATATTATATTTCAGCTTGTTCATGAAATAGTTGCTTTTGAACTAAAGGAATGCAGGGGAGAGGGCTTCCAAAATCATCCCCACCTGTGTGGCTTCATCTATCATTGCCCCATTTACTTCGGCCTCATAGAGATAGTTAACCATGTTAAGAACATGTTCTCTAACCGAAATGCTTGCCTTCATTTTGGCATTTAGTATTGCCTTAACGGCTTCGTGGCGTGCCTTTTCAGAAGGTTTACCAAACATGTCTTATAGAGACAACATTATCTTATAAGCAGGTTCCATGCTTTTGTGCTTCATCCTAAGCACGTCAGACATGCCAGCCAAAAGGAAGCAGCGGGCCTTATTGTTTGCCTGGATCCAATGATCATATACTTCTCATACATTACGAGGAGCATTGGCAGCAGGCGATAGAGGACATTCCTCCATCAAGACAAACTTGTAATTTTTACAAATTAGTACAATGTTCATGTTACTCTTCCACTTGACAAAATTATCTCCGGTTAATTTTTTATTTGAGAGAATAGTGATGATTGGATTAGACATTGTTGCTGTAATAAATAAATAAAATAACATAAATTAAATGGTTGCATAAAATCATAAATATATGTTTTGGAATAGTAAACGTGATGCATGATGCATATGAAAGAACACAAAATAATATTTTACTAATTCCACGATTATTCAATTTTAATAAATAAAGTGTCGCCGTAGGGTAGGTCAAATTATTTATGAATTGAATTGAGATATTCTCAATTAATAAATATATTCAAAATATCTCATATTTTCTATACTTATTAATAACCGTTTATATTTGGTCAAGATATAATTAACAATTTAATTATGACTTTATGAGTGTAACCCATTATTTTAGATTTTATCAACTTAACTCAAAATTACCACCGTAGGGTAGGTCAATTTTGAAATACATTGTAAAATCCTATCTCTTGGAAGCCAACCTTGATATTGATTTAAATAGACACCCTTCGTAGAGAGGACGAAATCAAAGCGTCGCAAGGCGCCACTTAAATCTCATGGTGTTGTGCTAATAGTGAAGACCTCAGGTTACATTATCATATTACCTTTTCCCACTCATTATTTTAAAAGATGTGTTTTATCTTATAAAACATCATATGTTTCATAATTCTAGTAGATAAAAATAATTTTTAATTACTAGGTTATATTATGTGTTAATAGAATCTCATTCTATTTACACTTAAATAAATTACTAGATTTTCTAAAAAACTAAATTTATTATGAATTGCCTAAGTTACCAAATATTAAACAATTTAAAATTAGATAACTTAGAATTAACATGAATTTTATCAAGTCTTAACTTTAAAAACTAAATTCACATTATATGGTTGATTAATAAATTAAGATTCTATAAAACCAACCCAATTAATTTAATCTCATTAAATTAATGCTAACACATATTAGATCATTTTAGAAACTCCTTTATAAAAAAATAATATGTAAGTGTATGCATGTCATGTTACAATAACTATAAGTGGGCATTTTCCTAGATGACATGTTATAATGCATAAGCATGTTATCATAATCATCACATGAAAATAGAGTATGAAAATAAACAATGAATATTTGATCGGGTCCTTTTGGATAATTAAAACTACAACCCATAAAAATAAGCAAAAGAAAATTACAGGGGTCTTCTTGTAATTTATACATAATTCCTTGCTCCAATTTTGTAGTCTTCATCAGGTGGTTTATTGTGCAACAATCTGTTGGATTATCTTTGAAATTTGATAGGCCCAAAGTTCTCAATTGGGCCAAAAGATCCAATGAACTTCTTTTTCTTCATCGCTCCACGTGTAGCAGGTGAAGGAGAGGAGAAAAAAAAGAAAAGAAAAATAATAATAATAATAATAATAAATTACAAAAAGCCTGTACCTCTTTATGGGTTTACATAAATTGATCTAATCAAACTAAAAATAAAATTACTAATCCAAAAGAACCATATAATTAACGACCAAAAATCCATTCATAAATAACCATTCATTACATGAACAAAAATTATGAAGAAGCAAAGTGCCCACAAACATGCATCAAAAACATGATATTATCAAAATAAAATCATGTTTAATTAAAATTATATATGCTATAACCCGCTCTAATGTCATTTGTTGGAATTAAAATATGAAAACGAGTGGAAGGAACGGATCGTTGACAAACAAAAATTTTCTAAAAACTTTGTTCAGCGGGAATAGATATATAATTTTAATTAATTATAGAAAGCTTTGAAAATTTTTACTAACCTTTTTGAAGACTATCAGGGTATCTTAGCTTTCCTCTTTGACACCACGATCTTCCAATTTGGGCTTCCACACCAATGGAAAGACGAGTGTGCGTCAAACTACAAGAATGAATTTTCCTCACACTTTTCTGAATCTATTATGTACTCAACACATGAGATAGCAAACCTTTCTTTTCTCAGAGAAGAACTCTTAGTTTTTCTCTCTAGGTATTTTGCAAAAGTTACGTGAATGAAAAATCTCTTGAGATAACTGTTATCTTTCCATTTTTATATTTGAGTCATCAGTAATTTTTTCAATTAATTTCAAATTTAAAATAACCACCATATCAGATATATGAGGAAATGATATATTTTACATGATTCTAACCTTTGTCTTTTCCTTTTTTTATTTTTTAAACGAATCACCCTTGTTATTGTTTTTACACACACACACACACACACACATATATATATATATATAACATTAACGTAAACTTCACGATTATGCCCTTTTTTTTATAAATATATATATATATATATAAGTTACATTTCGTAAACGTAAACTTCCCTTTTTTTAACGAATCAGTGGCTAATTCGTTTATATATATATATATATATTATATATATATATAAAGTAAAAACAAACGTAAACGTTTGTTTATTTTAATATATATATATATATTAATATATTATAAAATTTTATATATAAATAATATTTAGTTCAAAACCATATATATATATATATATATATCTAAATCTAAATTCAAAAATAAATCATATTTATTTAAGAATAGATTTTATAATTAATCAATTAATTAATTAAATAATGCTCAGTTAAATGTGACAATATTTATCACATCACATTATGTGTCACAGAGAACATTTTTCTGTGTCACATTAATAATTCAATTGTGAAATAATTAATTCAGAATTCAATAATTTCCAATTAAATATGTATAATTCATTCTATGCATAAATCCAATATAGTGTTACAGAGGTGCTATTGGGGACCTATGGACCTATAACCCAAGCTCCAATAAATTTGACAATTAATCAAACTCTTTAATTAATATGTCAAATTTATTAGTTTCAATGTTACTCCACTAAAAACTTGAAACTGAACTCTTGAGATTATAGTAAAATTTCTCAAAGAAAATAAGCGAGTAGTCCATTGATATAATCATTACATATAAGCCAGTCCTCCATAAATAGTTCATAATAAGAGCTAGGTTAAATATCCGTTCACCTCTCTTATTACATCTTTATTCTTGAGTTTAAATAATTTTCTAATGAACAGTTAATTAATAATCTTATTATGAACAAGCGCTCTACTGTTCAAACCTTGAATTATCATTCAAGAGAACTATTTTTATAACTTCCATAGGGAAGGAATGGATTCCATATCTGTATAATATTATTCTCAACCATTTATTGCGTTATGTTTCCAAGATGCTAGGTTATGATCTGTGCTTTGACAAATCTTACCATGCAAGTCAGAAAACATAATGTCATAAATAGGAGTCTAATAAATACTCAGAATTAAGACTGTTAAATATATGATCATTATAGTGATAAATTTAAATACTCTATTTGTAACGGATGATTATTAGAGATTCATAATTTATCTAGTCCAGTCCTATATAATCTCATTATATAAGTACCTCCAATCCAATGTCTCTACATTAATAGTCCGGATAATGACTATTTCATTCCAAATGAGATTGGATCGTACTTGTAATATTTAATTAATTATTACGAATGATTTAGATTATTATCTATAAATTTTATCCCTAAGCTTATAACACTTATATGCTAAATTTATAGTCACATAAATAATCTTGAAATTTTTTCGATGTTTACAAATGTATGCATAACACATATAAGCAACCAAAATAATAATAAATGTCACTTTATTTATTTATTAACAATATGTATAATGTCACAGCTTTTAGGGTATCAAACCCAACAAGAAGAAGCAGGCAAAATTTTTTTCCCCTCTTTTGGAACCTTTCTTTTCACCGAGTCGATTTTGATTTTGATTGTTTCGTAGGAAATCTAATCTTTGAGTTTCTATTTTAACATACATATCTGCAATATATTGTTGAAAAAGATTACCACAATGTAATAGTATAAATTTGGTGTTTGATCTAAGTTGCATTAAAAAACAATGATATTCACGTGTGGACACCAAATTCCTCTTCTTCATTTTGGACACTAACATGAAACAAATAAGTTTGCATAGGCTCATGAAAAAGTGTTTTTTTTTTAACATATATAAATTTACTTACATACCTGCAAGTTCGTGCTGTAGTAAATTCTCTGCAGATGTTGCCTCTGCAGGGTGAAGCTGATGTTGATTTGTACAGTATCATTATCCTTTTCTCCTATCGACTTTTAATATGTTTCGATGCCAACCAACATTTCCATATGGAAATAGTAGAAGATATCATAAAGGATCATGACATCCATAATAATTTTCAATTTTGTAAGTATATCCTAAACAAGAGTGAACTATTATGTCAGAACCTCTATATTCAGTAGCATTATCATCTAACTAAATTGTTGCAACTTTTAAAGCTAAGGTGTGCCAAACATACGGTGTGCCAATACAATATAATACAATACAGTTTGCCAAACATGCCCTAAAGGTGTATTATATACTCTTTGATCTAATTCTAGATTACTTGTTATACAAATTTTATAGTTTAATAAATTAGGTATATCTTTCAAATAGCGAAAGAAAGCACAATATGGATTAACTTTTAACATTGCAATCAGTTTACATAAAATTGATGGATTTAAATTAGGGGATTTATATAATGGATTCTATTTTATTTTTAGTATCAAAAAATAAATTTTGTTAGCATGTCTATAATTGTCTTTTTAGATATTTTATGTTTCAGTATTAGTAGAATCCGAGTAGGAATGTGTTAGTTTTTTGTTTCCTACTTTTCAAGGAAGTTTGTTAGTTTGTTAGATGAAGATCTGCTAAGTTAGAGAATAAAAGGCAGGATGTACACGTTATTTGCTTGAGTTTCATATTAATAAGAGTGCAATGTTTTTATCTTTCTTTTCCTCTGGTTTGTTTACATGGTATCAGAGCGAATTCAAAGTTGAGAAAAATGATGGCTAAAATGGCTATGACTGGAGTAAGAAGAGTTGAGGGTTTTGAAGATTCATTTGGCACTTCTCAACCAGCCTCTACAATTATTCCCACTGTAGTATCTGAAAATTCCAACCATACCTCCCTACAAATTACCACGTACAAGTTGAATGGGACAAATTTCTTAAAGTGGTCCTGTTTCGTTCTAATGGTGGTACGTGGGAAAGGAAAATTAGGCTAATTGGATGGCACTATTACGCGGCTGAATAGTGATGATCCTACCTATCCAAATTGGGAGGCTCATAATTCAATGATTATGGCATAGCTAATTGACTCTATAGAGGATAATATTGCTGACACTTATATCCTCTTTTCGACCGTAAAACGGATTTGGGATGTCGTGACTTTGGCATACTCAGACCTTGAAAACTCATCCTAGATGTTTGAACTTGAAACAAATCACGTAATTTGAGACAAGGAGAGAATTATGTCACTCAATATTAAAATGACTTGACAAAACTTTGGCAGGAGTTAGATTTATTCACCACTCCAGCATGGAAAGTTCCTGATGACGCAGAACTCTATAGGAAGATGGTAGAAAGTGATCAAATTTATGACTTCCTTGTAGGACTCCACAAGGATTTAGATGATGTAAAAGGGTGACTAGTTGGAGTTAGACCCTTATCCAAAATTGAAGAAATCTTCGCTGAAGTCTGTTGAGAGGAGAGCCGACGCAGGATAATGCTTGGCTGTTGAGTTGAGATTTTGAACTTGTCTAAAATGTGATAATAGTGTAAGTTAGTTTAAATGGTCAAGTATGGAATTGCTTATTGTAATGATATAAAATGTAATGTTTTGAGTATGTTCTTATACCAAGAATGTTTCTTTTATCGCCATGTTATAATATTAAAGACGTTTGAGGCACTTAAGTCGTTGGAAGTAAAAAGGAAACCATTCACTTACAAGAGGTTATGTAAAATTTCCACAAGTAAAGTAAGTACATTTTCACCTGCAACATGATTAAGAATGATGAACAGTTTTGAGAGATGTTATGTTTTATTATGTTATTCGTGTTTATGCATTTCTCATTCAAAAGACTCCTTTTACTATGATTTTGAAGAACTTCTTTTTACGGATGTTTTCAACGTTATTTCATGATGCATATGACGTTTTCACAAAAATATATGTATATATATGTATCATATAATTAAGGTGTTGCACACCCAATGATGATGTTTGTCCCGCAAGGTGGACTGTCTTGTAAGGTGGACTTGTCACGTTTGGTTTAGGATTAGCTACCCCTTTTCTCTAGTGATGGCAAGCCATAATTATGTTAATGGCTCAACATCAGGGCCCTAAAGGATAAAATGAATGTTTTTAATATAGAAAAAGAAAAAGGAAAGATATTTTCTTATGAAGTGTGCTATATGCACTATTATGACTATTTTAAAGGTGAAATGATTCATGTTATGGTTAAAGTTTTTTTATAATGTTTTGTAAGATTACATAATGTACTTATTAAGTTTAATGCTTACATAAGTTAATCATATTGTAGATAAAGGTAAAGTTATAGTTGTGGATGGATAATGGACAGACAGATGTGTGTGCAAGGATGGTGGTGTTGGATCATGGAGTTACGATGTGAAATGAAATTATAATAATGCTACTTTAAAATTTAGTTCCACTCATTATGGGGCGTTTTATTGGACTCTGATTTGTAATAATTTATGGGTTGTAATTTGCTTTCTTATTTTATATTTATTATGTTAAACTAACTATTTTCATAGGTAGTCAGTTAGCCAAATACCTTGGGAATTCCGTCAGGCTAACTGAGGAGAAAAACCGTATAAGTGAAGTAAGTACTGATCTTATTTGAAAGATGCAATCCTGAGAAATGCTAGTAACATACACTTAGAAAAAATTCAGTTGTTTAAAAATAAATTAAAATTTTAATTCACATGTTCATATGGTAATAATAAAAAATTGCACCAAAAATCCTAGGTTAATAATGAGATAATACTTAACAAGTTAACGTTTTTCCTATTGATAATTAAAAGATAATGATAAAAGTTAACGGTTACTGTGACTTCTATAATGGGGTGTTATAGATATGGTATCAGAGCGGTTTTTGTTTCTAACATACATCGCTACACGTTTGTCCTAAATCCTCCAAGTAAGCAAATTTTATGATATTTAGATGGGAATGGACATGCTTTGTCTTTTGTATATATGCACAAGTGATATGCTAATTTCGTTCTAAATTGGGACTATGTTTCTAAGTCCCTATTCTATAATGTACCAATAAGAAGCAACTTTGAATGATCAAAGTAAGTGAAGTAGACCCCACCGACAACGTTTTGGTATTGGGCTTCCAATTTGTGCTTGTTGTTTAACTAGACCCAAAATATCAAGGCCCGAAACAATCAGACCTATTCCAACTCAGAATGTTTGGGCCAAGTTTAAATTTTGGCCCACGTTGGTTACTCTTTCGCACATGGCCTCCACACGTTGCAAGCACAGTGTCCCATTATTTGTCTATTTATATGGTTATAAGAGCTCATTTCTCTAAGGTCACTCTCTCTCTAAATTTTTCATTCTCTCTCTAACTCTCAAATCTTCCTCCTTTTCTCTAGGTTTTCTTCTTCTATCTCTAAAACATTTTCTAGAATTCTCTAACTTTCTACTGCGATTTTTTTTCTTTTCTCTTTTTCTTTCTTTCTTCTTACCATGGATCCAAAGTACCAACATATGAGAAAGTATTTCCCGTCACTTTCCCAGAAAGTTATCAGGAAGAAATACAAAACAAGGATCACTCGATTATGGATTCTCATGTATTTTGGCATCCCTAGTGATGTGAGGATGCTGATAGAGGAGAAAATTCATCCAAATGACTTCGATCAGAACGTTGGTCTACTAGGTACGGGCACTAGTCGTAATGCAATTAAAATAAGGGCCCATGCCATGACAGTCACATGTAACAGTGGACAACAAAATTGTAAGTTAAGTGTACTTTGCCTGAATTTGTTTCTGTAAATAAAAAGGATAAAATAAACTTCTATAGAGATGGACTTTCTAAAGAGCACTTGGATGACCTCCATGCTTCTCTTCAAAAGCATCCTAGTGGATATGTCCAATGTGCGATTTATAAACTCTAGCCCAAATTTCATGTAAAAAGACAACGTCTCAGGAATATAGTAATTTGAGATCCTGTTTGTCAGATCATAAGAAAATTAGATAGATAATAAATCCTCACTCTTTAAAGGTCATCTAAGTGTTTGTTTGTTTGCAACCGTTATAGTAGAGGTTTAATAATGGGCATTCTATATTTTGAAAAAAATGTTTTGAATTCAAAATATGTGTTGTTTTGTTTGAAATTGTCACAATAAGTGTTGAATAATTACTCTCTTTATTTTATTATTTTCCAAAGAAAAAAGAGATATCTTATTGGGTACATCACATGTTTGTACTATAGCGTGTTTGAATTTTTAAAACTTATCTAGACTTTTCAAGATTCGTGTCTTATCTTTTAAAAGTTCTACAGTAGTTTGTCAATCATATCGATTCTATATTTTCAGTATCTAGACTTTTCAAGATTCATGCCTTATCTTTCAAAAGTTCTACAATAGTTTGTCGGTTATATTGATTCTCTATTTTCAGTGTACATTTGTCAAAAAGTATACAGCGGTGTTAGAATATCTTTTGTCAAATTGGCTTCAATTGTGAAAAGTTATGCAGTTTGAAACTCACTTTTTCAAAAGTCGACCTAATTTTTCATGACTTGTCTATGTCTTTTTCTCGCCTTCTTACCTGCCCAATATTTTACTTAGATCATTAGATTACCTACTCGCTACCTACTTGTCTGTCTCCTTAGTCCTTGTGCATTTTTATCATCTTTAAAACCCCATCCAAGACTCAAGGTATAGATAAAGCAGGCTTAAAACAAAACAAAAAAAAAAAGAGTCAACCAGTCATATAAACTAAATATGTCTACCTCTTATTCATCTAGGAAAATAAGAAATGTTTGTATCTTTTATGGTTTTAGCCTTGGGAAAGATAAAGTCTACATAGAAGTCGCAAAACATTTAGGACAAGTCTTAGTATGTAGAAAAATTAACATAATCTATGAGGGTGGTAGTTTAGAAATGATGGGAAATATGATAATAACAGCTAAGTCTAGTGATGCTGAAGCCGTAGGGATTATGCCTCGTATTCTAGCTAAAAGGAACCTTAGTAGGCATACCATATGCAAGGAAAGAAGAGTTATGGATGTCCCTAGGTGTCTTAAAACCATAATTGATAATACAGATGCTTCTATAGTATTACTTGGTGGCCTAGGTACTTTTCAGGAAATATTCGTAATTGCTAATAGGAATTTATTGGGCACTTACTCCAAACCCTTGGGTCTTTTGAATGTAAACGGTTTTTATGATGGTCTTTTAAAATTTTTAGATTACGCTATGGAATAAAACTTCATTGTAGAATCGGAGAGACAAATCTTTATTACTACTTCAACAACTGAGGAACTGCTGGAAAAGATGCAAATTATTCATCCGGAGTCCAACTTTGCAATGTCGAAGCTTGATTGGGAGGAGGAAAGCTAGAAGCAGCCATTAGATTTGAACCTCAACCTATAATTTTTTGGTTTTGTCCACAGCATGAACATCCGTATTTATTGCATCCCAAATAATCGCTCTCCTCCTTGTCCTATATTTCTTGTGGCATGTTGTTGTTAAAACCTTTAGATTCACTGACTCTAATGTTGGGATGGCTAATGTTACAGAGTATTTGATACTCTCAAAACACATCCCATTTAAGGTTCGATCTTTTGTTATTGAAGCTTCAATAATCTCTACACATGCATGATTAGGGTAGCTAAGTATACGGAGTACTTTGTACTCTCAAAACGTATCCGTGTCATGTTTGCAATTATGGAAATACTCCGTAAAAATATATATATATATACACACACATATGTATGTGTGTTGTTTGGTTTGAGTATTTGTATCATGAGAAATAATAGTTGGTTACAAAAAAGCTCGTAAGCTTGTCTACAATTACGGGTTCCTCTTAAACTCCCTATGTATTAATGTAATGTGTGTTTTTAATATAAATATGTGTTATCCATTTTAGTTGGAATTGCAATGCAAGACAAGATACACAAATGTTTCTTTAGCAATAGTCTCGTTTCATTATAAAACACGGTTCAATATATATATATAAGACTGAAAGGGTGTGATCAACTTGTACGCTTCACTAAGCATATTCCAAGGTCACCACACATCATTGCAAATATGAAGCTTATCAACAATACTCTTATGGAGAGATCAAGTATTTAAAGTTGGATATCTGAAGTAAATGAATAGAGGCAGGACAACCTACAATGGAGACCAATAACATTGATGATGTAGAGTTGTTAGAGAAAGTCTAATGGATTGTGATTTTTACTTGTATCTTAGATTTAGAATTCTGAGGATATGACACCCGTTATTATTAATGGGTATAATCGTGACTAAATTTATTATTAGTGTGCCAATTAAATTTTTGTAAAATTTTATTTCATCTAAGATCTATTCCATATTATTTATTTCACCTATTTCCAATTTTTCTAAAAGTTCTCCTATATCTATTTGGCATGGTTGCCCATATTGCCCTTGAAACTTTTAATTAAATTAAAAAAATGCCATTTGGCATAATTGCAATGAAGCCTCTGAAGATGATTACAAAGATGATCATTTTCATTACAAAGATAACCATTTCCCATAACTAAAAAAAGGGGGTTCTAATTTTTAGTATTAGATTGTATGTTAAGCGTGAAAATTTGAAAAAAAAAAAACTTGAGTTTCTAAATTTTATCTCTATCAACAGTTTGGAAGCAACTGATCGGCAAGCCGATCGTGCAATCCAATCAGATATTTTTTTTAACTCGTTTGTTTTTCATCGTCTTGTGGTTAAGAAATAATCCAAAGATTATATTTATTTTTTTTTGTGTGTTAAAAAAAATATCTATATATATAAATCTTAAAAGTATAAAGTTTTCATATCAATGAGTATGGCACACTGATTAAAGTAAATGGTGCAAAGACACAACCATAGGTTTTATGAACTGAATCTACCACCAGACATATGATCTATTTACAATGTCTTCCATGACTTAATGCTCAAAGAACTAAATCCTCAATCCCACATATGTAATCAAGCCTCAAGCCATCAAGATACAAAATATCTTAGCTATGAGTAGAAGCCGGTCTGAGATTCTAAACTGAAGAACCAAGACCCTAAGGAATAAAGAGGTCGCATTGGTTATGGTCCTTTGGCTTAATCACAAAGTAAAAAAGGCTACATAGGAACGAGAAGAAGAAATAAGAATCAAGTACCATCAATAATTCTACGCTTTGTGGATGAAACTTTTATAAGGAAGGAGGGTTGTAACACCCACCTTTTTCTTTAACTGACGATATGTAACGTTTAATGATTTCATGCTACAACATGAATGCAACTATGACTTCGAAGCATATTTTGTGTGATAATTCTAGTATGATATTTATGATTATAAAATTTATTCTGAACTAACAATTTATTTTGCAGTGGATGGAATAGGAAATTCCAACGAAATAAAGTGCGTAATATAGATTATTGTGATTTCTTGCTTGAAAATTTTATATTTCGGTGATTTACTTGGATTTTTATTTGTTTGGATATGATAATTTATTTAGTAATTTTCAGTTTTTGCAAAAAAAAAAAAAAAAAAAAAACCAAGTGGCCATACTTCCACATTATCTTCTTGCCCACAGGGCTTTTTTTTTTCTACCACCTTTTTATCACATGTCCTAGTCTACACTTAGTTGTCTACCTAATCTTAGAAACATTATAATATCCTTTGTCATATTTTATATGTCCCTATCACACTTTTGCTCTCGTACAACATCCCCATCCTATATGTTATATTTTTAGACAACAAGACCACATGGAAGACTATATTTCATGGTCTTCAATCATTCCCCACTCACACCCTCTCTTTCTCAACACACATGGGGACCACATTTCATGGTCTTCAATCATTCTTTACTCTCTCTCTCTCTTAGACTACATGGAATATCATAATCTCTTTCATTTCCTTTTCCCACCGAAGCACACACTACTTCAACCATAATGTTAATTTGCCTTTGAAGTTCTGATTGTTCATCTTAAACACACACCCTTATCTCTCTTTCTCTCGACCATCTCTCTTCTTCTCATTTCCTCTTACTTCCTCCATCATTTTCTTCACACCATGAACCATACACACACAAGTCACATACACAACCACACACCCACATACCATATTAAAGAAGTTTAAAGCCTCAAACCTCCATCCTCAACACTCACAAACCCTTCCCAAATAGAGAACAAAGCATTCCTCCAAGACTAAAAGTTAAACAGACAAGTTACGGTGTATTTCATTGAAACCGTCGATGAAGCAAGAATGGAGTTTTTGACCATGTTTTGAGGTTGGTTTCCTATCTATTTTTGTACTAAATTTTTACTATGATATTATGGTGTTTGTGGGAATAATTTTATGTGATTTAATGCTTAATTTTGTTTAAGAAACAAAATTTTTATGAAAATAATGTTTAATCCCCTTTTAAAGTGAAAACATATATTTCAGGATTTTTCCAAGAAGAATAGACATATGATTTTGAGAAAATTTCTTTTGAACATTGTTTATATACATGTTAGGCATCTCCTATGAAAATTTCGGATTCATATAATCTATTTTTTATTTGTTTGAGAATTTATACTAAATGTTGTTCTTATGATTCTTCAACTACCTTTAAATGTGATGCTTTGTTTGATGATGTTATGGAATGTGTTTAATGGTAGAAAAATTTGTGAATGCTCCTTTATATGTCTTGTTTATGCCTACAAATTTTTAGCTTCATGCATGTGCTAAAAATAAAGAAATAAATTGTAGAGTAAATACTACTCATTGTTTCAGTATTTTCACTGCAGCGTTTTTGAAAAAGTTAGTGTAGTTGAAAAATACTTAGAGTGATCCAAACATCATGAAAATTAATCTTGTATAATTTTGAGATGTTATGAATGTTATACTAAAATTTTAGGTCAATTAGAATTTTGTGTGATTTTATAAAAATCGTTGAGCATTAACTGCCCGTTTAAAGTTTACTATGGCAGCTTGTCTTATGTATTCTAATGTCTAAGAACAACGTTTATACTAGCTCAAACTTAATAAAATTAATTCTGGTAGTAGGACTATATGTCTAGTATGCCCTGTAAAAATTTCAAAGCCATTAGAAGTTTAGTGATTTTTCTAAAATTTGTTTATTGTCACTGCCTGAACTAAAATTCTAACAACAGAGTTATGATTTGTAGAATATGAAATAAGAACTTAAATTGATCCATTTGTAATGAAATTAAATATGGTGATTTTTATATACATTTATCATGTGGTAAAAATTTCAAGTTGTTCTAAATTTGGTGTGACTTTTAAAAATTCATGGATTGCTGGCTGTCCAGGTTGTTCGTTCAAAATCCAAGTTGTATCTTAAAAAATACAAAAATAGTACTTAGATTAATCCAAATGTCATGAAATTTATTCTAGTTATATATATACATGTTAAGAACATTATGCTAAAATTTGAAAGCTATTGGAATTTTCTATGAATTTATAAAAATCATAGAGTGTTGGCTGCCGGGTTGAGATATTGAACCCGTCTAAATTGTGATAATAGTGTAAGTTAGTTTAAATGGCCAAGTATGGAATTTCTTATTGTAATGATATAAATGTGATCTTTTAAGTATGTTCTTATACCAAGAATGTTTCTTTTATCACCATGTTATAATATAAAGACATTTGAGGCACTTGAGTCATTGGAAGTAGAAAAGAAACCATCCACTTGCACGAGGTTAAGTAAAATTTTTACAAGTCAAGTAAGTATATTTTCGCCTGCAACATGATTAAGAATTTTGAAAAGTTCTGAGAAATATTATGTCTTATTATGTTATTAATGTGTATGTATTTCTCATTCAAAAGACTCCTTTTACCATGGTCTTGAAGAACGTCTTTTTACGGATGTTTTCAACATTGTTTCATGATGCATACGACATTTTCATAAAAATATATGAATATATATGTATCACATAATTAAGGCATTGCACACCCAATGATGATGTTTGTCCTGCAAGGTGGACTTGTCACGTTTGGTTTGGGATTAACTACCCTTCTTCTTTTATGACGACGCGCCATAATGGTGTTAATGGTGCAACACCAAGGGCCTAAAGGATAAAATGAATATTTTTAATATGGAAAAGGAAAAAAGAAAGATGTGTTCTTACAAAGTGTGCTATGTGCACTATGATGACTATATTAAAGGTGAAATCATTCATGTTACGGTTAAAGTTTTTTTATAATGTTTTGTGAGATTACATAATGTATTTACTAAGCTTAATGCTTACATAAGTTAATCATGTTGCAGATAAGGATAAAGTTATAGCTATAGATAGAGGATGGATGGACAAATGTGTGTGCAAGGATTGTGGTGTTGGATCACAAAGTTATGATGTGAAATAAAATTATAATAATGCTACTTTAAAATTTAGTTTTGCACATTATGGTACGTTTTAATGGACTTTGGTTTATAGTAATTTATGGGTTGTAATTTGTTTTCTTATTTTATATTTATTATGTCAAACTAATTATTTCTGCAGGTAATCGGTTAGCTGAAAACCTTGGGCATTCTGTCTGGCTAACCAAGGAGGAAAAACCATATAAGATAAGTAAGTATTGATCTTATTTGAAAGATGCGATCCTGAGAAATGCTAGTAATATACACTTAGAAATAATTCAATTGTTTAAAAATAAATTAAAATTTTAATTCACATGTTCATATGGTAAAAATAATAAAAAATTACACCAAAAATCCTAAATTAATAATTAGATAATACTTAACAAGTTTAGCTTTTTCCTATCAATAATTAAAAGAAAACAATAAAAGTTAACAGTTCCTATGACATCTATAAGGGGATGTTGCAAATATCCCTACCTCTTTCTCCTCTATATCTCACTCTTCTCCCTTGCTGACACTGCTACAACTAAGAAATATAATATTAACTTGATCATATTGTATTACCGTGTAAATATAAAATTTATGAATGACTTCACTAGACCGCTGGCGGCCTAGAGGTTGTGTTTTTGCCCCAAATATTTTTCTTAAACGGTAGACGTTTGTAGCATAGAAGGTTGTTGTATCCACAAGGAGGTGGGAAATTTGTAACTCGAGAGATTGTTAAAAATAAATGTTCAAAAAGTCAAGTACTTTTTCAAAACGAAGTTTAAAATGAAAGCAATATTTTTTTGTGATTTTTTTGATTTAAAATTTAAAACATAAAATTAAAGCAGTGAAGCTTTGAGAATCTGCAACTGATATAGAACTTTAACTCTAATTAGTAATTATCTTAAGCATTTGATTTATTATATCTTTTTTCATTAATTGCAAGCATATTTTACTAATTTTATAAGTCAACCGAGAGCGATAATAAAGTAAGCTATAATGCAGTAAGAGTCTTCCTATAAAAACTAGCAAAATAATCATCTCTCACTAATGATTTGATGTACTAATTATAAAAATTATAACAGTTGTCACTACAATTATAGTTAATATAATTTTAAGATAGAAAAGATAATAACAAACTAAAATTAATATATTTCTATGGAATAAATTTTTACCTTAATTTTGACAGCACTTCATCTTATGAAATATCTAGAATCGACAATATAACAAGTCATACTGTAGTACAAGACATTCTATAAAATTAAGCATTATTTTATTATTATTAATATTAATTATGAAACACAATTAAATTACATAAAAAAAGCAAGACTGAATTTATGTAAAAATTAACGGCATAACAACACTAACAACAATTATTAAAAACTTAAAAAATAATTTATTTCACAAAATATAAGCATTATAATACAAATATAAAGTCAAAATTCATACTAAAATATTATACATACAAGATTATTTTTCTACCTTATTAAACTCTATATACTAATTTAGATATTATTTTATTATTTTAAGTAAGCTTGGAGAAATATTCGAGTAGTATCTCCTCCTCAAAAAGGAGACTGCTGTGCAAAAAGTTGAGCAGTAAAACAAAATAAAGAAAGGGGCATGGGGTGCCTTTGGCTTCGGTATTTATAGACTATGGTGCAATAAAAACACTATTTGTTAATTATTTTGATATTTTTTTAACTGTTCTTCAGTGGAAAATTCGGATTAAAATGGTCCATTTGCTGATCACGAGATTCTCGTGATATATATATATATTTTTTTTCCTTCTCCGCGCTGAGCTTCTGAGAATGCGTTTTTCCTTTGTGTTCCAGTGCTTGGCGGCAGCGCAGGGCTTCCGTGAAACGCGATCTTGACCGTTCTTTCTTTGATCCAACGGATAAAACGAAAGAAGAAGAACGGGCCCAGTGGGGCTGGTGGGTTTCAAACGATGACCGTTGGATTATTCTTGGTTACAGATCCAACGGTCAAAAAGACGAAATTAATTGTTCAGTCGCATGGGAACAAAAATTAATGAATACCCGGGAACCAGTGACACGCGTCGGCGCTGAGGAGCACTACACGGCTGACGCGTGCTGACGCTACAGGAAACGGACGGCGGAGATTACTTTAGTGACGCATCCAAGGGCTATTTTCGCCATGTGTCGTTTGATTTTAAATTCTAATTTTTTATTCTCTAATGTCTGATTTTGCCCATTTTGTTGTCTTTTGCTCAATTTTTTCACCACATTTCAAAGCTAGAGATAAAAAATTAAAATAAAATTAATTATTTTATAAACACAATAAAATATTAAAAATAATTATTTTATATTAAAATATATAAAATTAATTGCAAACTTTTAAAATTTTCAGTTTTTTTGGTTTAACATAGATATAATTTTTAAGACTTGACAATATTTTTATAAATTACTAAAAATATAATAGAATATATTTAGAAACTCAAAACTTATTTACAAATGTTTTAAGACTCAAAATAAAATCACACAATATTATTTTTATGGTTTTGATTATTTACAAACTAATTAATTATAAAACGCACAAAGATGATTCTAAAACTTACCAAAAATATTATTAAACATAATGTCACGACCCGCCTTTTTCGGGCTGTGATAAGCATTTTTCTTACTTACCTATAGGCAAAAATTTAGATTTTTTTAAAAATAAATACGTTACATATACTAGTCTACCAACTTCTGAAATACAAACATATACTTGTATTTACATAACCACATTTCCTTTGCAATATAGTTTATCAAACATTACTTTCAAAATATCTTAAAACACAATACAGCAGAGACATACTGTAGTGAAATCTATACCCAGTCTGCACACTAATCATCCCTACGCCAGCTTATTAATAGAATTACTTTGACCTTTTCGTCGAAATACCTACAGCATGAAATACTTAATAAGCTTACGCCCTATAAGTCCCATATAACCCACATGCACATTCAATAAAATGCATGATCTCATTATGTTTTCTTATAATCCTTCGCTATCATTATCATTGCTTATCTTTAACTAGGGCTCAAGTATTCGTGCCATTGTACACTTAGGTCTACGTAACACCGTAACCATATTGTGTTGCTTAAACTCTCCTTGAGTTAGGAGTCGGTACGACACTTTTTTTAACTTCTGGTGATATGTTTACCAATTCACTTATTATGGTTATCATATCATGCATGAAGTCATGATCACATGTTATACATAACATAAATGCTCTTGTACGACATATTATACACAGGTACATACTTTATATACACACTGGTACATATTAATTTATGCACAGGTACATGACATAATGTACTCACAGGTACTTAACGTAATATACACACAGGTACATATCATAATATACACTTAGGTACATGTCATAATATACACTTAGGTATATATTTCGTATACTCACAAGTATACACCATCATATTTATAAATACTCATGCCGTTGCATACACACAAGTATACACCTTAATATACACACAGGTACACATGCACACATCTCACACTCTATGCTTATAATTTCATACTGTAGGTGGGATGGCTACTTACTTGATTCGAATGTCGTGCAACTCAATCTCGATTTACTTTCTCCTAGACTCCTAGGATCTTGTTGGCCAATTACAGAGCCATTAGCCAAATTCCACTATGTTTTGATACAAAACATCCGTTAATTAATAAATTGAGTTGCATCACTATATACAACTCTAAGAACTACAGGTTTTCTTATTTCTATTTAACTTTGCCCTATCGTTTCTAACGGAGGGCGGTAACCTTTCCAACCATTCTTTTTTCATTTGAAACATTTCGAAGCAGTTCGGGTTATTTGGACAAAAATGACGATTTTGCCCTCCATAGGTCTACTAACCTACTCGAGCTCGATTTTGTTATTCTTATGAAAATAACCACATGCTAATTTTAAAATAGCACCCTAGTGGTTCGAATCACCTTATTTTGCATCTATGCCCCATTTCTATAAAACTTTGTAGTTTAGTCCTTGAACTGAAAATTTTGACGATTTTACCCCGAAGGCTAAAATTTATCTCTTTATATCAAAATGTCCTATTTTTCATAAGGAACATTTTTACTCAAAGTGTCATACCTTAAATCATTTTGGAAAATGATGTTTTTTCCATTTTAACATTTTTTCACTTTTAACAAATTCTTGAAAAATTAAAATCTCATAAATGGTTGAGATTTTCGACAAACCGTTCGCGTTGCCTAATAGTTTCATTGAGATCTACAGCTTTTATGTTTTAACTTTTCCCAAAATCTCACTGTACATGGTTGTTTTTGGGCATTTTTCAAATCTGCCGAGTGAAAACTTTTTCTTTCAATTTAGTCCTTAGGGCATTTTTGTAAAAATCTATTTTGAAACTGTAAATCTACCCCTGCAAAGGCCGTTCCAACCTTTGCTTGAATCATTCATCATGCCTAACATTACTTTTGAAAAACTAACTCTAAAATTGCAAACATACACTTTTTACATAAAATACCACTTTTCAACATTTAAACCTTAATTTCGCCATATCCACATACTATACATTAGGTATCCATGATATTCCACCAAATATATACTCAAGAACCCGTGCACTTTCAAAGAAATGAAAATCAAAACAAAATCACAAATTTTTCAAAACTTACCTCAAATACCACCTTTTGATTTCTAGCTTTCCAAAGCTCTTTGAAACTCCTTCCTAGAGGTCATTTTCATGCAAAAATACCTTGGGTTAATTTTCTTTCTTAACCCATGAAAAATCCCTTGAAATCTTGAAAAAAAGTTAGATTTTACCTTAAAATTTGTTGAACTTTCTTGGATTTTGCCTCTTGAACTTAAGTGAGGTTGTTTTTGCAAAGTTTTGGCTTGAGAAAACTTTTGAGATCCTTCTTTAATGGCTGTCAGAGCTAGAGGTAGAAGAAGGAAGAAAAATTTTGGATAAAATCACATTAATTGCTCACTTATCCAAATGGGTGACTCATGGGGTAATCAAGTAGGTTACCCTAGGTGTCATAAGGTGATTGGGCTACCTTTCATGACATGTGGCCCAATAGAAATCCAAGGAGTGTCTATTTTTGTGGAGCTAAAAATTATACTGTGTAATTTTTCATCACACAGTATTTTTTCATATACTGCTGTAGTCAAATCAGTGCCAACTCATATCTTTAGACTGTGCAAACTATTTTTCTTACCTTTGGTTCACTTTTGGAGGCCAAACGTAACATTTTTCATATATGCATTTTCACTTAGCAGTATACATATACTGTATCGGCCTCTTTTTACACTGGGTTAGATATCGGTGGCCTCTATGTCTCGTTCATACCATAACTATCCATCCGTGTGTATCACAATTTTATAATTAATTGCAACATAAAATTCATTTTATGGATATTATGTAGAAATTTTCAAGTAACTAAATTCATAAAATCTGTATTATAAATATCCAACATTGCATCATATTACAGTGAAATATCCATTTAATATGACATATTTATATATTACCGTAATTTTTACAAAAATTACAATTTTTTAAGGGTAAATTTATTAATTAAACCCAATTAAATATTAGATTTTATTAATGAATTTTCCTAGTCATTACAATCTATCCTCCTTAAAAATTTTCGTCTTCGAAAATCAAAACAATTCGGGGTAGACTTTTCTCATTTCATCCTCTCGTTCCCATGTTGCTTTTTTCACTTGTTGATTACGCCATAACACTTTGATGAGTGGTATCTTTTTATTCCGTAACTCCTTCTCTTCTCGAGCCAAGATTTGGACTAGTTTTTCCTCATAAGATAGGTTCTCTTGCACTTCAATAGGCTCATGTTGAAGTATGTGCGAGGGATCAGGTACATATTTTTTCAACATTGAGACATGGAATACATTATGTACCGATGCCATTTCAGGGGGTAAGGCTAACTTGTAAGCCATGTCACCCACTTTTTCCAAGATTTCATATGGTCCAACGTATCTTGGACTGAGTTTTCCTTTCTTTTTGAACCTCACTACTCCTTTCATTGGCGTTATTTTCAAAAAGACCAAGTCTCCCACTTGAAACTCTAATGGTCTCCATCGTCGATCAGCATAACTCTTTTGCCAACTAAAAGCCGTTTCCATCCATTGACGGATTAACTTTATATCTTCCGTTGTTCTTTGAACAAAATCTGTGGTTGACAATGCCTTTTCTCTAGTCTCGTATGTAGAGGTGATCTACATCTTCTTCCATATAAAGCTTCATATGGAGCCATACCTATGGAGGTTTGATAACTATTATTGTATGCAAATTCGATTAGAGGAAGCTTTTTATCCCATCCTTCTTTGAAATCCAGCACACATGCTCTTAACATATCCTCTAAAGGCTAGATGGTCCTTTCCGACTGCCCATCTGTTTGAGGGTGGAAGGCTGTACTGAATGTCAGTTTTGTTCTCATTGCTGGGTGAACACTCCTCCAACACTTGGAAGTGAATCGACCATCACGATCAGAAATGATGGATTTTGGGACTCCAGGTATCTAACTATTTGTGTGACATATAATTCAGCTAGTCGTTCAAAAGAACTACTAAGTTTAATGGGTAAAAAATGCACAAATTTGGTCAATCTATCTACAATTACCCATATAGCATCATATCTTCCTATAGTTCTAGGTAGTCCGGTCACTAGATCTATAGTTATTTGGTCCCATTTCTATTCTAGAATGTCTATCTTTTGCAGCTCACCTATCGGTCGTTGGTGTTCAGCCTTTACTTTTTGACATGTGAGACATTTGTTGACAAATCTCGCAATGTCATTCTTCATTCCATGCCACCAGTAGTGCTCTTTTAAGTCTTGGTACATTTTCGTAGCTCCTGGATGAGCTACATATGGTGCCTCATGAGCTTATTTCATTATTTGCCTCTTTAACTCCTCATCGTTGCGAATGCAATACCTGCCTTTATATCAAAGAATGCCATCTTTCAAGATGCTAAACTCTATTTCTTTATTCTAGAGAACCTCATGCTTAGCTTTGAGCAACGATGAATCTGCGTCTTGCTACTCCTTTAAATTCTCTAGGATAGCGGGTCGAAATGATAAATTAGTTAATCCTCCTATAATTAGCTCTAATCCCGCTTCTATCAAGTCCTTCTGAAGAGGTTTTGGTATTGATCACACTATTGTAAGCGAAGACGTTGCTTTACGACTGAGGGCATTAGCCACTCGGTTAGCCTTTCTTAGGTGATATAAAATCTCATAGTCGTAGTCTTTAACCAACTCAAGCCATCATCACTGTCTCATATTGAGCTCCTTTTGCGTGAAGATGTACTTCAGACTCTGATGGTCCATATAAATCTCACATTTAGCTCCATATAAATAGTGACGCTAAATCTTCAATGCAAACATGACTGTTGCTAACTCCAAGTCGTGCGTTGGATAACTCTTTTCATGATCCTTCAGCTGTCGGAATGCATATGCAATTACTTTTCTGTTTTGCATAAGAACGGCTCCCAAGCCTATCTTTGATGCATCACTATAAATCATGTAGTTTCCTAGGTTTGAATCCAGTATAGTCAATACTAGTGCACTTGTGAGACGTCTTTTTAACCCTTGAAAGCTCTCTTCACATTTCTTAGTCCATTTGTACTTTGCTACTTTCTGTGTAAGGGCCATGAGTGGTGCTGCAAGTCAGGAGAATCCTTCTACAAAACGTCGATAGTATCCTGCTAAACTGAGGAAACTCCTGATCTCTGTAACACTTTTTGGCATAGGCCATTTATTTACTGTTTCTACCTTTGAGGGGTCAACAGCGACTCCATCTCGTGAGACCACGTGCCCTAAGAAATCAACTTTTTCCAGCCAAAATCCACATTTTGAAAACTTGGCATACAATCGATGCTTTCTCAGCAATTGCAATGCAAGCTCTAAATGTTCCTCATGTTCTTCTGGGGTTCTTGAGTAAATTAGGATATCGTCAATGAAAATGATGATGAACTTGTCGAGGTAGTCCTTGAAAATCCGGTTCATAAGGTCCATAAATGCTGCCAGGGCATTAGTCAATCCAAATGGCATGACACAAAACTCATAATGCCCATACTGCGTTCGAAAAGCCGTCTTCAGTATGTCCTCCTCTTTAACCCAAAGTTGATGATATCTAGAGCGTAGATCGATCTTCGAGAATACCGACGCTCCTTTCAATTGATCAAATAGGTCATCAATCCTTGGAAGTGGATGCTTATTCTTAATTGTGACTTTGTTTAGTTCTCGATAATCGATGCATATTCGCAACGTTCCATCTTTTTTCTTGACAAATAATACAAGCGCTCCCCATGGGGAATGAGTTGGCCAAATAAATCCTTTATCCAGCAATTCTCGTAATTGCACCTGTAGCTCTTTGAGTTCTCTTGGAGCCATACAATACGGTGCCTTCAATATCGGGGCCATACTTGGCTTCAATTCAATTTTGAATGAAGTCTCCTGCTCTGACGGTGTCACAACCCGCATTTTGGGGCTGTGATAGAACTCTTTCTTACTTACTTTAGGGCAAAAATTTAGGAATTTTTTTTTTAATAATGGGAATAAATAATTTGCTTACAATAACTTTGGTAATTCCCAAAATACTTTCACATACTTGTATTTACATAATTAATACTTTTACTTTTACAACATCTTTCTTTTAAACATTTTATTGCAAAATAACTTTAAACATACACAGCAGAAAACATTACAGCAGCGGACTCCATACCCAATCTGCACACCATCCACCCCTCCGCCAGCTCACCATTTGAACTTATTCTAACCTTTTCGTCGGAATACCTACAACATGAAATACTTAATGAGCTAACACCCAGTAAGTCCTATAAATCCCACATGGATATTAACATGAATGCATGAATCAATTATGCTTTCTTATAAACTTTCTTTATCCTCATCATTTCTTATCTTTACTAGGGCCCAAGTGTTCGTACCATTGCGCAATTTCATTTAGGTCTACGTAACACCGTGACCGTAATATATCCTTTAAACTCCTCTTGAGTTAGGAGTCGGTACGACACTTTTCTTAATTTCTGGTGATACATTTACCAGTCCATTTATTATGGTTGACATACCATGCATGAAGTGATAATCACATATTATCCATGAAGCATAAATTCTCTTGCATAGCATAGTACACACAGGTACTTACTTTATATACACACTGGTACATATTAATATACGCACAGGTATATAACATAATGTACTCACAGGTACTTAACATAAAATATACATACAGATACCTACTTTATACATACTCAAGTATTTATCATTGTACACACAGGTACGAAATCATGCTACACATGCTCATTTTTATTATTGTACACACAGGTACTTAACATAAAATATACACATTGGTACACATTAATATACGCACAGGTATATATAGTATAATGTACTCACAGGTACTTAACATAAAATATACACACTGGTATAGATCATCATATACACTCAGGTACATGTCATTATATACTCTCAGGTATATATATATATATATTCCATATACTCACAATTATTCATACATGACTATACCCCTAGGTATTCATATCATGGCAAACATACAAGTTTACACTTAATTATACGCATAGGTATACATACACATATATTTCTTTCTAAACCTACATTTCATACTGTAGGTGGGAAGGGTACTTACTTGATACGAATGTCGGGCAACTTAACCTCGATTTCCCTTCTCCTAGAGTCGTAGGATCCTGTTGGCCAATTACAAAGCCATTAGCCAAATCCCACTATCTTTCGATACGAAACATCCTTTAGTTAATAAATTGAGTTGCATTACTATGTACAACTCTAAAAACCACTGTTTTTTTTCTTATTTCTATCTAACTTTACCATATCATTTCTAACGAAGGGCGGGAACCTTTCTAGTCGTTTTCTTATCCCATTGGAAACATTTCAAAGCGGTTCGGGTTATTTGGACAAAAATGACGATTTTGCCCTTCGTGGGTCCACTAACCTACCCGAGCTCGATTTCGTTATTCTTATGAAAATAACCACATACTAATTTCAAAATAACACCCTAGTGGGTCAAATCTCTTTATTTCTTAATTATGCCCCATTTTCATAAAACTTTGTAGTTTAGTCCTTGAACTGAAAATTTTGACCATTTTACCCCCGAGACTAAAATTTACTTCCTTGTATCAAAATTTCCTATTTTTCTCAAGGATCATTTTTGCTTAAGGTACCATACCTTAAATCATTTTGAAAAATGACCTTTTTACCATTTAACACTTTTTTCACTTTTAGTATATTCTTGAAAAATCAAAAACTCACAAACGATTGAGTTTTTAGACAAACCATCCGCGAAAACCTAATAGTTTCGTCGAGATATACAACTTTTATGTTTTAACTTTTCCCAAAATCTCACTGTAAAGGGGCGTTTTTGACTATTTTTCAAATCTGCTGAGAATGAACTTTTTCTTTCAATTTAGTCCCTATGGCATTTTTACAAAAATCCGTTTCAAACTTGCAATTCTACCCCTGCAGAAACCATTTCATGCCTTAATCAAAAGATTCTCATGCTCAAACATCACTTTTGTAAAGTCTAACATCAAAATCGCAAAAATAAAACTTTTTGCAAAAATTACCATTTTGCACTATAAACCAAAGTTTCACAACTTAAACTTGCCATTCATCACATATACATGAAATTCCATCAAATATGTGCTCAAGAACTCACATGGGTTTTAAGAAATAAAAATCAAAACAAAATTCAAAACTTTGAACTTTAAAACTTACCCAAATAACACTTTTTGGATTTCTAACCTTCAAAGTTCCTTTGAACTCCCTCCTAGGCTTCCTTTCCATGCAAAAATACCATGGATTAATTTTTGCCCTTTACCCATGAAAATCCCTTGAAAACTCATTAAAAAGTTTAGGATTTTACCTTAAAACTTGTGGGAAATCCTTGTACTTGCTTGTAAAACTTGTTTGGGGGTATTTTTGCAAAGTTTGGGGGCTGAGAAATTTTTTTAGAGGTCTTGGTTATGGCTGTCGTAGCTTGGAAGGAAAGGAAAGAAAAGAAAAATTGTGATAAACTTGCCATAAATGCATCCTTATCACATTTGGTGACTCATGGTAACCCATGAGTATACCACTAGGTGTCACAAGGTGATTGGGCCACTTTTCTTGACATGTGGCCCAATAGAAAACCAAGGAGTGTCCACTTTATGGAATTAAAAATTTATACTGTGTAATTTTTCATCACACAGTATTTTTCCTATACTGCCGTGGTCAATTCAGTGTACTTTCTATCCTTAGACTGTATAAAAATATTTAACTTACTTTTCGTTCACTTTTGGAGGCTAATCGTGACATTTTTCGTATCTGTGTTTTCATTTAGCAGTATTCTTATACTGCTCTGGCCTCCTTTCTACCCCCGGTTAGGGTTAGGACAACCTTTATGTCCTATTTACATTCTAATCATCCATTCGTTTATATCACAATTTCACAATTAATTGTGACATAAAATTCATTTTATGGATATTATGAACAAATCTCTGAGTCATCAAACTCATAAAATTTGTATTTTATAATATCCACCACTACATTACATATGCCATAAAATTTGCAATCAATGCCGCTCATTCATATTTTATTGTAATTTTCACAAAAATTACTATTTTTACAAAATTACACATTTTTTTAAGAATAAATTCATTAATTAAACCTAATTAAATATTAGGTTTCATTGATGACATTTCCTCGGTCATTACAGACGGTAAGGCCGGTAACTCGTTTGGAAACACGTCATTGAATTCTTTTACTATGGGGACATTCTCTGGTCCTAACTGCGCCTCTTTGTCTTTGTTTACTAAGTTCATCAAATAGCCGGTGCATCCACTCTCCAACATCTTCTTTGCTTTAACATCGAAATTAGTGCCTTTGGGACCTTTGGAATCTTTCCCGAATATACGAACTTCTCGCTTTCAGAGGGTCGGAACGTAACCTTATGATGTCGGCACTTAATCTTAGCCATGTATTTTCCCAAGAAATCCATTCCCAAGATAACGTCGTAATCTTGTATATCAATTATTATTAAATCGATATACAATTCTCTTCCACAAATGATAATGGGTACGTGATGTAACCAATAATCAGAGTTCAATACCTCCCTAGAGGGAAGTGCAGTCCTAAAAGTATTTTCTATCCTATCCCTTTCCTTTCCTATCCATTTAGCAAACTTAAGCAATGCAAATGAATACGTTGCTCCAAAATCAAACAAAACATATGCATCAGTATTGGCAACAGAAAACTAACCTGTCACCACTAACGACGTTCCCACATCATCCTCTTTCTTCATGTAAGCATAAATTCATCCACTGGGTTCCAGAGCTTCCAAGCGTCCCTGATTGACATTAGGGCCTTCAATCTGTGCTTGGACTGCGTGAAGCTAGGTTCCCTAAGACCTTTGTTGATTCTAAGCATTCTGATTCTAGGGATTGGAAAAACAATTTCTGGCATAGTGCCCTTCCTTGCCATAGAGGAAGCACTTGTTGGTGCCAGCTTTACATTCTACAACATGTCTCTGTCCGCATTGATTGCAAAGAGGCTTATTGTTTCCTCCCACCGATTCTTTTCTGAGGTTGTCCTTTTTGATTCTTTGGACTAATCGTGTTCCATTTCCTCTTATTGTTAGCATTGCGGTTGCGTCCAACTGGTTGGCTTTGGGACTGCCCTTGACTTGGAACGCTTCCTTGCCCTTTCGCCTGTACAACTTGGCTCTGCTTATCTAAAGCTTGCTCCTCCTTTAGAGTCTTAAAAATTCTTGCCCTCTCCTCCTTGTCATGGGCAATTCTGAATTCGACTCTAGTAGCTTGTTCAATGCAATCCTCTACATCCTTAGGGGCTTGCCCTCCACTATCAACTATAAGGGCAATGTTAGTTTGAAACATTCTCATCAATCTTCTTATTCGTTCCTGATCCATGGTTACCAATTCAAGACATAAGCGCGCCAATTGGTTGAACCTCTTCACGGCATCTACCACTGACATGCTGCCTTGTTTAAAGTTATTGAATTCTTCTTGCTGGGTTGCCATCATTTCCACATTAAAGTAAGCCCTTTCAAATTCTTCCACGAAATCAAGCCATGTCATTTCATTTACATTCCTTCTACGTTCTACAGATTCCAACCATCTCCTAGCATCCTTAGTGAGAGAAAATGAGACACACAAGACTTTCTCACGGTCACTATGTTGGAAAAAATAGTACACAGCGGAATTTTAAAAATTTTACATCAGAGTAATTTTCAAAACACAAGTTTGACATGCTATATGCATAAATTAACCAGATCTTACTAACCTTTGTATGCCGAAGAACCCTCGCAAAACGTGAAGAGAAGTAACGTTTCAGAAGAGCCTCAACCAACTGGTCTTCTTTGCTATTCTCTTTCCACGATCGAAGTGAGTGTGGGCTCACACATACAGCTCTTCCACTAGGTGACTCTCCTTCCAACCAATCGAGAGAACCCAAAGCAAGTGTGTGTGATTTGTGGACAAAAGTTCTTAGAGAGTTTTCAGATTCTTACTAGCAGAGTATCACTCTTAATCTCTCAATTGATCTAAGTAACTCTTAAGACTTACTCCCTTTATATAGAGATTGGTTCTGGGGTCAGTCCTTATCAGATTAGGTCTCAAAAACTAGAAATAGAATCAAGTTCAGATCAATATCTAATAAGATCTACATGGAAATGCGTGATCTTATCCTTCGCTGATTGGCAGGCTGAACCACCTGATCGGCAGGCCGAACACGTCCATCGGCAGGCCGAACTGCAGAATAAAAAATCTCGCGAGTCTTTTATTTTTCGCCCGAGATTCTATAGGATAAAGCCTCAGTTTTAATTCAAATAACCTAATAGAAAAGCTATCTAATTAAAACAACTTTATCAAGATAATCTCTAAGAAAATAAATGAATTCCCAATAATTCTACAAGTTTATCTTGATCTAATTTATCCAAAAATCAAATCAACCGATAAACAGACAAGAATTATCCGATCCTTACAATTCAACAAGTTTATCTTGAATTAATTTTTATCACAAAATTAATTCAATCGGTAAACAGACACGAATTATTTGATTCTTCCAAATTTCAACCAATCTAATAAATTCGACATAAATTATCAATTATTGGAAAAGCACGTCATGTCGTTATAGGATGTTGTGAGCTAGCAAAGGGGACCAAATGGACCTATATAGTTCAAGCTCCCGATAATTATGAAACCTAGTATCCTAGATATACATTTCATAATTATCAACTCCAACGCTACTCCACTAAAAGCTTGGAGTTGCACTCTAGAACTACATAGAATTACGAAGCTCGTATAGCTAAGTCTCCATGACATCTCATAGTGTATCGTATCCCCATATGATAATCCATAATCGACTTAAGGACTAGTTCTGTCGTACCTTCCTGATTATTTTTATCTTACATTCTATTATCTCACCATTAGAAAACTTACATCCAAAGATAGTACACCATTCGATTACACCTATGTATCTAAATGGTTTGGTTGAGTGCTCCAGTTTTCCAATTACAGGATAACGCATATAAGAGGATATCATAACTCCTAAAGAGGAGTTATGGATTCCATATCTATGAATAACAAGTCTACGTTATCAAGAGTCATGCCTCCAACGTACCGGCATGCATACGACTCTTAAGATGTGGGTGTTACCCTTTTTTACATCAAAAGACACAAGCCAAGACAACAGGCCCACGATTCATCTCAGGATTAAGATACAACACAAATGATTGTCTAAAGTGAATCGATTTGCCAAGACAGAATTATTAATCCAAATCAATTCACTTTAGGTCCCGATCCAACACATCGTCACCTATGACAACGTGCCAATGTTTCTATTCATGGAGTCCACCTCCGATGGTCAAGAAAAACTATCTTCCAAAAGGGATATAGACAACATAATAATCTTTGCACAAATAAAGTGCCCAACTTTATTTACTCGATTGCGGATTTTATGATTTAGACCATCACCTTAAGAATCGTGTCTTCCATATAATCCGTCCATCATATGCCCAATTCTTAAGGTTTAGACCGACCGTCTCAGACTATTGTTTGCTTAACATACATTCAACAAATATGAACATAAAAAGGACAAGATTTGGTATATAAACAATGAATACATTCTTTATTGATAAAAAATGTCTCCAAAAACTTATTACATTTTTACTCGTTAGGGCATACATGTCTAGCAATCTCTCACTTGCACTAAGTGAGTAAATATGACAAATCTTGCATCCCCATAGCTTCCACATGCCTTTTGAAGACTCTCCCAGTAAGTGTCTTCGTAAATGGATCAGCTAAATTGTTCTCTGAACGATCTTATACACCGTGACATGCCTGCCCTCAATGAAGTCCTTTATTACATGATACTTCCAATCAATACGCTTACTCTTCTTATGAAATCTTGGTTCCTTAGCATTGGCTACTGCCGCACTGTTATCACAGTACAATGATATTGCCTTATCCATACCAGGAACTACCTTAAGATCCACAAGGAACTTGCAGAGCCACACTGCTTCTTTTGAAGCATCATTAGCTGCCATATACTCGGCTTCAATCGTTGAATCTGAAGTGCAATCTTGCTTAGCACTTCTCCAACTGATGGCACTGTCGCCAAGAGTAAACACAAAACCCGAAGTCTATTTCCTAGAATCCAGACAGGATTGAAAATCCGAGTCAGTATATCCTAGAGGAGTCAGGTCCTCACATGAATATACAAGCATATACCCTCAAGTCCTTATCAGGTACTTGAAAATATGCTTTATCGCAACCCAATGGTTCGGTCCTAGATCTGCTCGAAATCGACTTACAATCCCGACCGCATAACTAATATCCGGTTGTGTGCAAAGCATGGCATACATGAGACAACCCACTGCCGAAGCATAAGGCACCTTCTTCATGTATTCTCTTTCTTTATAAGACTTTGGAGAGTCTTTGTTAGAAAGAGTAATTCCAAACCTAGATAGTTGCCCACCTTTCTTGGAATCCTGCATTGCAAACCTCATGAGAATTTTATCTATATAGCCAACTTGAGACAAAGCTATCATTTTATTCTTCCTATCCCGAAAGATCTGGATACCAAGAACAAAATTAGCCTCACCTAAGTCCTTCATGTCAAACTACTTGGTCAACCATAATTTGATCGATGACAATGCCCCAACGCCATTGCAATTAGCAGAATGTCATCTACATAGAGCAATAGAAAAACCACCTTCCCATCCTTAATGTGTTTGTAAACACATGGCTCATCCACATTTTGTGAGAACCCATAAGTCTTGATCATAAGTCTTGATCACCTGATCAAATCTTAAGTTCTAAGAACGAGAAGCCTACTTAAGTCCATAAATTGACTTCAGCAGCTTACAAACCTTACTGTCTTGACCCGTGACCCTGAACCCGTCTAGTTGTTTCATATAAATGGACTCATCAAGATAGCCATTTAGGAAAGCCGTCTTGACATCCATCTGTCAAATCTTGTAGTCGAGAGTGGCAGCTATGGACAAGAGAATCTGAATGGACTTAAGCATGGCTACAGGCGAAAAGGTTTCCTCATAATCGATTCCTTCCTTTGGCGTATAACCCTTAGCTACCAGTCTAGCCTTAAAGGTTTTGACCTTTCCATCCACTTCTCTTTTCCTCTTGTAGATCCACTTATACCCTATTGATTTTACCCCTTCGGGAAGATCTACAAGCTCCTAGACCTGATTAGTCTCCATAGACTTCATCTCTGTGTTCATGGCCTATGTGTAGAGTTTTGAATCAACATCCTCCATAGCTTCTGTGTAAGTAAAAGAATCCATGTCATGTTCATCCGGTTCAGCCATAAAGACCTCCCCATTGAACATATACCTCTTAGGTTGACGCCCGATCCTCCTACTACGTCGAAGCCCCTAAGGTTGTTGTTTAGGTTTGTTTGGTTTTTCTACACTGATCAGAACGGTTTCATTCGGAACCTCCGAAGTGATCGGATCACTCCTTAACTCCTCAAGCATCACTTTGCTTCGAGGTTTAAAGTCGTCCATGTAACTCTCCTCAAGGAAAGTTGCATTAGTTGAAACCACAACTTTATTTTCCTTTGGGTTATAAAAATAACCCCCTTTAGTCCCTTTTGGATATCCTACAAACACGCAAACTTCCGAACGTGCTTCCAACTTATTCGGATCCTTAAACAGGACATGAGCCGGAATCCCCATGTGCGAATATGGTTTAAGGATGTCTTCCTACCTGTCCACAACTCGTGAGGAGTTTTAGGGACCGATTTTGAAAGCACATTGTTCAAAAGATAGCATGTGGTTTGTAGTGCATATCCCCAAAAGGATAAAGGCAATAATGAATAACTCATCATGGACTTGATCATGTCCAACAAAGTCCTATTTCTTCTCTTTGCTACGCCATTCTACTACGGAGTGTCCGACGCAGTCAAATGGGATAAAATCCCATTCTCTAATAAGTGTTCCAAGAACTCATCAGAAAGGTATTCCCCACCTCGATCGGATCGAAGTGCCTTTATGGGTCTACCCAATTACTTTTCCACTTTAGCCCAAAACTTCCTAAACTTTTCAAAAGTTTCACTTTTGTGGTGCATCAGGTACACATACCCATATCTTGAGTAATCGTCAGTAAAAGTGACGAAGTACTCATACCCTCCTCGTGCCCGAATATTCATCGGTCCGCAAACATCACTATGCACAAGTTCTAGAACCCCTTCGGCCCTATTGCCCTTAGATTCGAATGGTCTTTTGGTCATTTTACCCTGCAAACATGATTCACATTGAGGTATAGATTCCACCATTAAGTGACTTAAAGGTCCATCCCTTACCAACCTTTGAATCCTATTCAGGTTAATATGACCAAGGCGCAAATGCCAAAGATATGTTTTATTAGAGTGAGAAGTTTAAGTCTTTTAAAGTTATTATCATTCATCTCAGCATTAAGCAATAAGTCCATCATAGGTTTGATAAAATACAGATTATTTTGCATCCGTCTAGAACAGATAAAAGTTTTATTTTTACGAATCACCACTTTATCATTAAAAAAACCAAATAGGAGTCTTTAAATAAACAAGATACAGAAATTAAATTTCTTTTAAATTTAGGAACATAAAAACAATCTTGCAAAATTAAATTCCTACAATTATCAAAATAAAGATGGACGTCTCTCACTACTTCCGCTGAGACTAAGGATCCATCGCCCATCCGAAGCGTGAAGTCCTCATGCAGTAGACTTCTTGTTTCTTTGAACCCCTACAGAGAAAAACAAATATGATTAGTTGCATCGGAATCTATGACCTAAATGTCACTGGATTCCTCAACAAAACAAGTTTCTAAATATAGAAGATCACACCTACCTCCTTTGGAAAGGAAGTCCTTGCAATGCTTCTTGATAAGCCTGACCTTTCCACATAAGAAGCACTTAAGCTTTTTTGGGTTCTTCTTCTTCTTCTTGCTCTTGGTGCTAGCAGGAATAGAAGACTTCCCGTTCTTGGCTCGTTGCTTCTTTCCATTCCCTGAGTTGAGATTAGAACCAGAAGCAGCTACCATGTTGGCCTCACCACCTGCAGGAGACTCCCTGATCAGCAGTTCGAACTCTTGTAACTGTTTCATCAATTCTGTCAAGGTCATATCCCGTCTATTGCTTAAATTAAAAGTTGCTCTAAATGGAATAAATTCCTTAGACAGAGTCTCAAAGACCATAGTCATCTGAGTTTCAGCATCGATGTCGGCTCCATTGGTTTGAGCCTCAACAAGATAACCCATGACCAACATCATATGCTCCTTTACAGATGTCCCCGGCCTCTGTTTACAGTTTAGAAGTTTTCGAAGCGCCCTTTGCCGCTTGGTTATGGCTTGGCCTCCAAACATATCTTCAAGATTATCCAAGATCTGCTTTGCAGTCTCATAATCATGATGTTGAGCCTACAACACGTTATTCATGCTAGCCATAACATAGCAGCGGGCCTGATCATTAGCATTTTTCCAGCGATCATACGCTTGGAATTGCTCATTAGTTGAGTCCCCCATAGGCTCGGGAGGACAAGGGGTTGTCAGTATATATTTTAGTTTCTCAAAGGACAGGACGATATCCAGGTTTCGTTTCCATTCATTATAATTCTGTCTAGTTAATAGGTTTTTGTCAAGTATCGATGATAAAGAGTTTTAGACATTTTTAATCTACAATAAAGAATCATATACCAAACATATAATAATAATTTAGTAAGATAACATAATCATGTAAAAAATACAAATACGTTTATGTGTCAAAACCTTGAAAATATCACAACCTTACAACGATAATTCCCAACTTAGAATTCATCAAGCTCCTAGGGGAGTCATGCCAAATTCAATTAGGAACACGAATCCCTTCCTAATTAATATATGCCATCCAAGACCTGTATGATCCAGCATATATTAATAATCGTTTCTTTGGCCATTAATTTTATTAACATAGCTCATAGGGGAGGTTGATAATAAAATTAACGTGAGTGTATAACCATCGTTTCAATATTTTATCCATGATTTATAATCACCACCTAGGGGTGTGCAATAAATCATGCTAAAATACCTTATCCTCTCAAAGATCCAATCTGGTACATGATAGAAATCCCTTCCTAGGGGTCGGGACCACCATGTTCTGCCTATGGACCAATGATGGAGGCCTTAGGTTCTCTCTTCGAAAACCTTCTCCCACTCAATCTTTTGAAATCAAGGTTTTATTTTAAGAATATGCATGAACAATTTAAATATGAACGGCACTCCCTATTCTATAAGACATGTTATCAATATACATGGCAAATCATATTATAATACGGACAAGCAAAGCAATTAAGCAAAGCTACAAGCAAAATAATAAATAACCGTAATATTATGGTTCCACCCTAGAGAATAGAAAACTAAGATTACAAGAGAATAATCGAGACATACTATCGATTCTTCTTCCTTGAATCCTCAAGTAGTATCATTCTTCATGTAATTCCCATCTTCAAGTCTTCAATCCCGTATGAATCGAATACTTCATATTTCCAGTCATATCCAAATTTAATGTTTCTCAGAATTGTTCCAAAAATAAAATTAAAACTGCATCGAAAAAATTGTACCTTTTCTAAAAATTTTTTAGCTCTCGGTCGGTAGGCCGATCTGGATGATCGGCCTACCGATCATGAAAGTTCGACCTGCCGATCATGAAAGTTTGGCCTGCCGCCAGAGTCACCTGATTTCTGCCCCACTAACAGCCTGTCGAACCAGAAGTCTGGCCAGCTGATCTGCGACCATCGGCTTGCCGAACTGTGAGGTTTGGCATGCCGACCGAGCAAAAATCTCATTTTCAAAAAATACAATTTTTAATGCAATTCATCAATTTTATATTCAACAATTCAAAAACATAAAATTAGAACTCAGAAAATACCTAGGAGTTCCTATCATCATTCTTCTAGATCCGACTTCTAAATCCATCTTCTTGATCCGTCTTCTCTAAATAATTATTTCATTACAAAAATCTTACAAATTTAAAATTAAATAATAATTCCTAGACGGAGATGATAGTCTGCCATCTAATTACATGAAAAAACCTAGAAACACATTCTAATCTCTAACGAACCATAACCGGTATAAATTAATTAATTAATAAATAAAGAAATAAAAATTTAATCAACTATAATTAATTAATAAACATTCAACACATAATCCATGACAACATATATAATATATAGAAACCTAGAGTGCCAACTTCTATAAAATTAAATTCAAGCATAGGAGAGATTAAGATCATAAAATTTATACATAAAACATGATCACAAACTCGTAAATTTATGTAAAAACTTGGCTCTGATACCAATTGTTGGAAAAAATAGTACGCAGCAAAATTTTAAAAATTTTACATCAGAGTAATTTCTAAAACACAAGTTTGACATGTTATATGCATAAATTAACCAGATCTTACTAACCTTTGGTGCCAAAGAACCCTCGCAAAATGTGAAGAGAAGTAACGTTCCAGAAGAGCCTCAACCAACTGGTCTTCTTTGCTATTCTCTTTCCACAACTGGAGTGAGTGTGGGCTCACACATACAGCTCTTCCACTAGGTGACTCTCCTTCCAACCAATCGAGAGAACCCAAAGCAAGTGTTCGTGATTTGTGAACAAAAGCTCTTAGGGAGTTTTCAGATTCTCACTAGCAAAGTATCACTCTTAATCTTTCAATTGATCTGAGTAACTCTTAAGACTTATTTCCTTTATATAGAGATTAGTCCTGGGGTCAGTCCTTATCAGATTAGGTCTCAAAAACTCGAAATAGAATCAAATTCGGATCAATATCTGATAAGATCTACGTAGAAATACGTGATCTTATCCTTCGCTGATCGGTAGGCTGAACCACCTGATCGGCAGGCCAAACAAGCCCCATCGGCAGGCCAAACACGTCCATCAACAGGCCGAACTGCCGAATAAAAAATCTCGCGAATCTTTTATTTTCCACCCAAGATTCTATATGATAAAGTCTTAGTTTTAATTCAAATAACCCAATAAAAAAGTTATTTAATTAAAACAACTTTATCAAGATAATCTCTAAGAAAATAAATGAATTTCCAATAATTCTAAAAGTTTATCTTGATCTAATTTATCCAAAAATCAAATCAACTGATAAACAGACAAGAATTATCCGATCCTTACAATTTAACAAGTTTATCTTGAATTAATTTTTATCACAAAATTAATTCAACCGATAAACAGACATGAATTATTTGATTCTTCCAAATTTCAACCAATCTAATAAATCCGACATAAGTTAGCAATTATTAGAAAAGCATGCCGTGTCGTTACAGGATGTTGTGAGCTAGCAAAGGGGACCAAATGGACCTATATAGTTTAAGCTCTCGATAATTATGAAACCCAATATCCTAGATATACATTTCATAATTATCAACTCTAACGCTACTCCAGTAAAAGCTTGGAGTTGCACTATCAAACTACATAGAATTACGAAGCTTGTATAGCTAAGTCTCCATGACATATCATAGTGTATCGTATCCCCATATGATAATCCATAATCGGCTTAAGGACTAGTTTTGTCTTACTTTCATGATTATTTTTATCTTACATTCCATTATCTCACCATCGGAAAACTTACTATCCAAAGACAGTATACCATTCGGTTACACCTATGTATCCAAATGGTTGAGCGCTCCAGTTTTCCAATTACAAGATAACACATATAAGAGGATATCATTAACCTAAAAAGGAGTTATGGATTCCATATATATATGAATAATAGGTCTACGCTATCAAGAGTCATGCCTCCAACGTACCGGCATGCATACCACTATTAAGATGTGGGTGTCACCCTTTGATACATCAAAAGACACAAGCCATGACAACATGCCCACTATTCATCTTAGGATTAAGATACAATAAAAATGATTGTCTAAAGTGAATCGATTTGCCGACACAAAATTATTAATCCAAATCAATTCACTTTACGTCCCGATCCAACACATCGTCACCTATGACAATGTGTCAATGTTTTTATTCATGGAGTCCATCTCCTATGGTCAAGACAAACCATCTCCCAAAACGGATATAGATAACATAACAATCTTTGCGTGAATAAAGTGCCCAACTTTATTCTCTCGATTGCGGATCGTATGATTTAGACCATTACCTTAAGAATCGTGTCTTTCGTACAATCCGTCCATCGTAGCCCAATTCTTAAGGTTTAAATCGACAGCCTCAGACTATTATTTGCTTAACATACATTCAACAAATATGAACGTAAAGAGGACAAGATTTGGTATATAAACAATGAATAAATTCTTTATTGATAAAAAAAGTCTCAAAAAACTTATTACATTTTTACTCCTTAGGGCATACATGTATAACAGACTAAGCCCCATAAATTTCAAAGCTCATTCTATACCAGTAAGCCAATCATCGGCTTCTAATGGATCCGTAGATCCGTCAAATTCTGGGGCTTTCATCTGTCGAAATCTTTCATAGAATTCGGTAGCAGATGCTACCGGAATAGCTGGAACAACTGGTGCAGCTGGTTCCACTTATTGAGGTGGTGGTACAAGGGGGCGGAGAATTTGCACGTGCTTGTGGTACTAGATTTTGATTCACTAACTACTCTCTTAATTCTTGCATTTCTAACTCCTGAGCTCAGAGTTTCTGTTGTAACTCCGCAATCATGGCCATTAGGTCCGGGTTCATAGGTTCTCTGGGTGCATCGGCCATCGATAATAAAATAGGTTTACAGACCTATCATACATTTTCGTTATTACGTTAGTATAGGCTATTAACATAATAGTATTTAAAGAAAGTTATCATATAACCTAAATACATACAAACAGGAACAATAACATAAACTCAATATCTCATTTCATACATTTCATTAACTTCTTTCCTTTCCTTTTTACATTTTACATTCTTCATTCTCATAACATTACATAAATAACTAACATACATGCTTACATACTTACTTTCTTTTCTTACATAAACCATTCAAATCATTTTCGGGAGCAGTTATCACTTCCGGCTATATATACCTTATTGCCGCGAAAGATACTATTTGCTGGTCATACACTCATATACAAAAGTACAAGGCTCAAAACTGTGCTAAACACACATCTACATACATCTTAATACATACCGATCATCATAAGTCTATTTCTAATCTGAGTCTAATCCTGACATGTCACTTTGTTCGGAATCCTCAGGATCCTCCTCTTCCTCTTCATTCGAATCGGTAGACTCGTCGTCACTTGCAATTATTGGTTCGGGAGGCACTGGAACTAATTCGAGCTCATCATCATCATCATCGTTGTCATCTTCATCATCCTCCTCCATATCTACTGGGGGATCTTCTAGGGGCGCGACCACATTCTATTCCGCGTGCAATACTTCCATGAGAAAATCGTGGATGCTAAGAAAATCCCTCAGATACTGCATTTGTTGTTGGACTGCATCAGGAAGATCTCTCTAGATGAGGTCGCAAATTCACCACAAGGGTAGTTTCGATGAAATTAACGGTACCATTGTACGGTGAAACCTTAAGATATAGTGATCTACCGGCTCTTCCACGTATCTTTCCCATAAGGGTTCTACACGTAGATATAACCGACGACGCCAGTCCGCCCACAGCATCGAAATCACTTGGACGTGCATGTTATCAACAGGTGGGAACGGTGCGAACGCTTCTGAGATCCGAGCTTTAAATCCTTCCCAGTTAAGTTGCCGCTCTTCAGGCCTGAGTCTGATCCACCATTCCAATGCGGCTCCTGCCAGTCGTCCTGAGGCTAATGGAACTTGTAAATGCTGTAGGGTATGGCAAGTCTCGAAAATCACTTCTATTTCGTGGAACCATTCCTTTAAAATCATCAGCCTTCGACTCCCATAATAGCACGAGGGTATTATCTCTCGAAAGGCAATACTTGCTCTCCAGTCTGCCTCCTCATTAGGTTCATTTGGGGGTGCCGCCATCTACTATATTCATTGTAATTAACATAGCAATTCCATATAAAATGAAAACTTAACATTCTTATACCTTAAATTAAACTATCTTACTTGAGCTTGACGGTGGAGCGAACGACAATGTACAGTAGGGTAGCATGATTTTCACTCTGATACCAACTGTCATAACCTGCCTTTTTTGGGCTGTGATAAACCTTTTTCTTACTTACTTATAGGCAAAAATTTAGAATTCTTTTTTAAATAAATGCGTTACATATACTGGTCTACCAACTTTTGAAATATAAACATATACTTATATTTACATAATAACTTTTCCTTTGCAATATAGTTTATCAAACATTACTTTCAAAATATCTTAAAATACAATACAACAGAAACATACTGCGGTGGAATCCATACCCAGTCTGCACACTCATCATCCCTCTGCCAGCTCATTAATAGTATTACTCTGACCTTTTCATCGGAATACCTACAGCATAAAATACTTAATGAGCTTACGCCTAGTAAGTCCCATATAACCCATATGCACATTCAATAAAATGCATGATCTCATTATGCTTTCTTATAATCCTTCCTTATCATTATCATTTCTTATCTTTAACTAGGGCCCAATTGTTCGTACTATTGTACACTTAGGTCTACATAACACTGTGACTATACCGTATTCCTTAAACTCCCCTTGAGTCAGGAGCCGATACGACACTTTTCTTAACTTCTAGAGATATGTTTACCAATTCACTTATTATGATTATCATATCATGCATGAAGTGATGATCACATGTTATACATAACATAAATGCTCTTATATGACATAGTACACACAGGCACATACTTTTTATACACATTGGTACACATTAATTTACACACAGGTACATGGCATAATGTACTCACAGGTACTTAACGTAATATACACACAGGTACACATCATAATATACACTCAGGTACATGTCATAATATACACTCAGGTATATATTCCGTATACTCACAAGTATACACCATCATATTTATAAATACTCAAGTCGTTGCATACACGTAAGTATACACATTGATATACACACAGGTATACATACACACATCTCACACTCTATGCTTACAATTTTATACTGTAAGTGGGATGGGTACTTACTTGATTCGAATGTCGGGCAACTCAACCTCGATTTCCTTTCTCCTACACTCCTAGGATCTTGTTGGCCAATTACAGAGTCATTAGCCAAATTTCACTATGTTTTAATACAAAACATCCGTTAATTAATAAATTGAGTTGCATCACTATATACAACTCTAAGAACCACTAGTTTTCTTATTAATATTTAACTCTAACCTATCGTTTCTAACGAAGGGCGGGAACCTTTCCAACCTTTCTTTTTTCATTTGGAACATTTCGAAGCAGTTCGGGTTATTCGGGTAAAAATGATGATTTTGCCCTCCGTGTGTCTAGTAACCTACATGAGCTCGATTTCGTTATTCTTACGAAAATAACCACATACTAATTTTAAAATAGCACCCTAGTGGGTCGAATCACCTTATTTCGCATCTATGCCCCATTTCTATAAAACTTTACAGTTTAGTCATTGAACTAAAAATTTTGACGATTTTGCCTCCGGGGCTAAAATTTATCTCTTTACATCAAAACGTCCTATTTTTCATAAGGAACATTTTTACTCAAAATACCATACATTAAATCATTTTGAAAAATGACGCTTTTGCCATTTTAACATTTTTTCACTTTTAACAAATTCTTGAAAAATTAAAATCTCACAAACGGTTGAGATTTTCGACAAACCATCTTTATTGCTTAACAGTTTCATCGAGATCTATAACTTTTGTGTTTTAACTTTTCCCAAAATCTCACTGTATAGGGGTGTTTTTGGGCCTTTTTCAAATCTGTCGAGGGAAAACTTTTTCTTTCAATTTAGTACTTAGGGCATTTTTGTAAAAATCCATTTTGAAATTGTAAATCTACCCCTGCAAAGGCTGTGCCAACCTTTGTTTGAATCATTTATCATGCCTAACATTACTTTTGAAAAACTAACCCTAAAATTGCAAAAATATGACTTTTTACATAAAATACCATTTTTCAACATTTAAACCTTAATTTCACCATATCCACATTCCATACATTAGGTATCCATGATATTCCACCAAATATATGCTCAAGAACCCGTGCACTTTCAAAGAAATGAAAATCAAAACAAAATCACAAATTTTTCAAAACTTACCTCAAATAGCACCTTTTGATTTCTAGCTTTTCAAAGCTCTTTGAAACTCCTTCCTAGAGGTCATTTTCATGCAAAAATACCTTGGGTTAATTTTCTTCTCACCCATGAAAAATCCCGTGAAATCTTGAAACAAGTTAGATTTACCTTAAAATTTGTAAACTTTCTTGGATTTTGCTTCTTGAACTTAAGTGGGGTTGTTTTCGCAAAGTTTTGGGCTTGAGAAATTTGTTGAGATCCTTTGCTAATGGTTGCCAGAGCTAGAGGTAGAAGAAGGAAGAAAAATTTTGGATAAAATCACATTAATTTCTCACTTATCCAAATGGGTGACTCATGGGGTAATCAAGTGGGTTACCCTAGGTGTCATAAGGTGATTAGACCACCTTTCATGACATGTGGCCCATAAAAATCGAAGGAGTGTCTATTTTTGTGGAGCTAAAACTTTATACTGTGTAAATTTTTCATCACACGGTATTTTTTTCCTATACTGTTGTGGTCAAATCAGTGCCAACTCATATCCTTAGACTGTGCAAACTATTTTTCTTACCTTCAGTTCACTTTTGGAGGCCAAACGTAACATTTCCATATCTACATTTTCACTTAGCAGTATACTTATACGGTATCGGCCTTTTTTTACACTAGGTTGGATATTGCTGGCCTTTATGTCTCGTTCATATCATAACTATCCATCCGGTGTATATCACCATTTTACAATTAATTGTGACATAAAATTCATTTTATGGATATTATGTATACAATTTTTGAGTAACTAAACTCATAAAATCTGTATTATAAATTTCTAGTATTGCATCATATACATTGAAATATCCATTTAATATGGCTTATTTATATATTATCGTAATTTTTACAAAAATTACAAATTTTGAAGGGTAAATTTATTAATTAAACCTAATTAAATATTAGGTTTTATTAATGAATTTTCTTGGTCATTACCATAAAAAACACACTAAAAACATATTTTTTAAACAACATTTTTACATAAGACACAAAAATACTTATAATACTAAATGCTATCAATTAACGGATTTAATGAGAAAATAAAAGCATAAATAAATGATTTAAGCCTTAAAAAGATATATTTTTACAATATCATCACCCCAAAAATACCGTATTATTTTGGTAATCCTATATTAGCGTGCAAGTACAAAAATTCACCGATGAATTTGTTGACCATCTATGGCCAAGAAGTATAGTATTAACTTGGTAATGCTATATTACATGTAGAGACAAAATTCATTGGGAAACTTTCAATCCGGGCCCACAACCGGCAGGGAAATGGAATTATTGAACTTGGTAATATTGTACTATCTTGTAAATTACCATAAATTCACTGGCGACTTCGTCGGATTGTGGTAGCCGAGACATGTACTATTAACCTGGAACTGGGTAAATACAAAAACTTTACTGGCAAGCTCGCCAAAAATACAATTTATCTAATAATATTGTATTACTGTCTAAATATAAAAATTCACTGACGATATCGTTAGACATCTCCGAGGCCGCACCATAGCTGGCGGCAGTAAATCTACCACTGTTACCACAGAAAACACATAAAACACACACATACAAAAAAAAGCACAAAGAAAAACACATTTTTTTCTCAATTTAATTCATAAAAAAATAACAATTTTATTGAAAACGCAGATCTGAACCAAATCCTTATATCTGCACAAATTGAAGCTCTAACCATGGCGATCTCCACTTGATTTCTCTTCCTCATCGTCTCGATTTCCATAGTGTTCTCCATCTTGTAACGCCCCGAAATTTATCTAATGTTATTGTAATATAATGATGAATTAGTGTGCCATAATTAATGTTTTAACATTAATTATATTATTTGGTTGGATTTGAAATTTTGGTGTTTTGTTAATTGATGAATTCAAATGATTTCTATTGTTTTAAAATGATGTTTTGAGTTTTAAAACACAACAATTTGTAAATGTTTAAAATACTCCGTTTGTACAAAACCAGTGGGCGGCACATGGTTTTCGCACAGTACACAACCGCCCACCGATTTTCTCTATTTATTTCCTTCTCTCTCTCTCTCTCTCCTCACTCTCACGCGCATCTCTCTCTCTTCCTCTGGATCTCTCTCGGTTCCCCTCTCTCTCTCAAATTTCTCTTCACAAATTTTGAAACCACATTCGAATCCAAGCTTCGGGATAGCAAGGAGGAGGCTCGGGGACGTGATTCGGCAACTCGAGAACGCGGATTGAAGCTTCGATTCGAGGTTAGATTCGGAAATTTCTAAACTTTTTACAAAATTTTCAATTTTGTGCATTGTTTGAAAATCTAGGTTTGTTTAAGCTTAGAAAACCGTGGATTTGAGTTAAATGAAACTTAGAACAACTAGAATCTAAGCCTAGATTGAAGAAAACGGATTGGATTCAAGATTTTCATTTTTTCCCTCATTTTTCCCATTTTTCGGATTTTGAGGATTTTGAGTTTAAATCTTGTTTAAATGAGTCCAAATGTTCTAGTATGTTTTCTATCAACTATGATTGTTTTCTATGCCTGGGATTTGAGAAAAAGGTTAGAATCAAGATTTGATTTTGGGGATCGAGAAACCCGTGGCTGGATTTCTGGGTTTTCCCAGTTCGGCAGGCCGAAGTGTTCGGCAGGCCAAATAGGGATCGAGGCCGGTGTTCTTCCGTCCGGCAGGCCGAACCTGGGGAAGACGGCCGACCGACCTGCTTCCGGCAGGCCGAACTGTGCAGTTCGGCAGGCCGAAGCAGGGAGTCCGGCAGGCCGACCGAGGCATGGAAATTTTGTGATTTTTCACCCGTTTTCACTGTTTTGAACCCTGATTTAAATCCAACCTTATAGAATGATTTTAAAGGTACAAATGGCACACTAGGACATCATGAAATGGTTTAGTAACATAGAATGTCTCGAACTAGATATTGATCGACTTAGTTTGTATCTAGGATCGTTCGTGGTTCGCGAGCTAACGTATAGCGGACCGGGATTACGGTGTGGGGCACCGGCACGAGTATTGAGGTAGGACTTCTACCTATTTCTTTGGTAGCCTGGTTTTGAAATGATTTGGCTTTGAAAAGGATTTCTATTAAAATGTTTTCAACGGTTGTTTGAAAATGATTTATCGGTTATATTTTAATATACCGTGAACTGAAATGAACTTCATAATGAATGTAATGACAACACTCGGTAATTGGGTTTGAATGATAATGATAATAAACACATAGGCATGATGCCATATCAGAGATCGGGTCGTGTAGCGATCGACCTTGGGGGCAGGTCCCGAAACCCAGCTGGGCCACTACGGTGGTGATACATGGTTTGCCTAGGAAAAGAAAATGATATTTTGTTGTACGAGTAACTGTTCTGTAGAATGGTTTACTCAAATTTTTTATTTATTATTTATTTAAGTTTCTTTTAAATACTCCTAATAAAGTTTCTTTAAATTAAATTATTTTATAAAACATAGTCCTACTGAGCCTTTCGCTCACGTTTTATTTGTTTTAAATTTCCCCCTCTAGGTGGTTTCCATTTAGGTTTGGAGAGGATTCTTCGGACCGAACTCAGGAGCAATAGGAGGATTTATTTTATTGTATTATCAAGGCATGTAATTTAACTTTATTGTATTGGACTGTATTGTATTTATGATATTGTCAGTACCATGTGTGTGCACAAGTTGTGGGTTGTGGAACCCATACTCGCGGTTTTATTAATTTTTATTATTGCTTAATATTTATAAATTCTTTTATAAAATGTGGTTGAAATCTTCTTATTTCTCTTAATTTGACCTTAAACCATTGGTTTTAATTAAATTCTTTTTAATTAATTTAAATATCTCGCCACGTCACCTCCCGTACTCCGGGGCGTGACAGAAGTGGTATCAGAGCTCAAGGTTATGAACCTTGGGAATTGTGCACACATAGGTTTGACAATGAAATACCTCTGACAGTCCAAATTTTGTTTTCAGAAGTGAGAGAATGGCACCTAGACGTCGTTCGACAGCTGACGCCGAGTTCGAAATGATGAGAGCATGATGAGGTCTATGTTTGCGGCTTTCGGCAGATGGCAGCCAGGGCTAGACCGGAGATTCTATGTTGGTAGTCGGCATGCGTACTTTAAGGAATTTGGCGGGCGTCTATTTGACTTTTGATGGCAATGGGGATCCGCAGTTAGCAGAGTATTGGTTGGATTCGATCTTGAAGCATTTGGATACCTTGGTGTGCCTGAGGAGTATCGTGTGGAGTTTGCTGCGTATAAGCTCGAGGGTGGCGCTAACACTTGGTGGAAACAACTAAGCGTCTGGAGCGCGGTGGCGATATCAGTTGGGACAGTTCGAGGAGCTGTTCTATGATCGGTATTTTCGCAGGGGTATAGAGATCAGAAGGCAGCTGAGTTCTACAGGTTGCAGCAGGGTGATCTGTCAGTTCGGGAGTATGAGGCAAAGTTTAATGAGTTGGCTAGGTTTGCTCCATCAGCGGTGGCATCGGAGCGTGAAAATGTATTAAGTTTTCGGAAGGAATCAAGGCTCCTATTCGGCGGCAGTTGGTTGCTCTACGGACTTAGGAGTTTCGGAGAGCTTGTGTCGTCGGCGATCTCGTGGAGAATGATTATGTACAGTATTGTGAGGACGAGCCAAGGCTTCAGGAGGACCGCAGAGGAGTGGCAGGAAGAGCACCAGTAGTCGTCCAGCTCCGGGGAAAGGCAAGCAAGGGCTGGTGCGACCAGTGCAGCAGCAGTTCGTCTGGCAGCGGGCGCAGCAATCCCTACAGCTTTTCATTGTCATTTCTGTCAGCAGCCCGGAACACTCAAGAGGAATGCCCGATCAGGAGTGCTCGTCTTGGATCTCAGACCGGGAGGATGCCAGTCGTTCGTCTCAGCCTCAGCCTCAGACCCTACCTCCGCCTCTGCAGTACCCGCAGTTGCAGTATCCACAGTTTCTCCTCAGCAATTCTCATATCTGCACGGGGCAGCAGCCGTAGCATATTTTCAGCGCAGTGTTCCTCAGTATAGAGCCCGAGTACAGGTAGTGTGCAGTCAGTCTCCATCTCAGCAGTCATCGGCCGAGTAATCCAGGACCCAGCAATGTCGGTAGAGGAAAAGGGAAAGGCGCCAGTGCAGGTTCATGCAATGGCATCTGGAGGGTCAGATTCTCAGAATTGGTAACGCGGTGTCGATGGTATGATCTTGGTTTTCTAGATCTCTAGCTCGCGTTTGATTTGATACCGGTGCCTCTCATTCTCTCATTTCGAGTTCTTTGTACATGCCTTGGGATTAGAGTAGAAGAGTTTAATGAACCCTAGTCATAACTTCTCCCTTGGGCGGGTGTGTGTAATTGTATGTGTAAATCCTGTAAAATAAAGATTGGGGATGAGATTTTGAAAAGTGATTTGATTATACTCCCCATGAGTTTCCTATGATGTGATTCTAGGGATGGACTGGTTGTCCAGGTATAGTGCAGTTGTGGACTGCCAACTTAGAAAAGTGACCCTAGTGTCTGATAGGGGACGGTGATCACTTACCAGGGTGGTGGTGATTGGTCTAATGAGTGAGCGTCTCATGAAGTCATGTCTAGGAGGGCGAAGGAATCTAGATTGTTGTGCTTTTCTTGCCAATCTAGATTGCGGCCCTATGTTCGAGTGGCAGTGTAGCGATTCCGGTGGTTGGTGAGTTCGAGGATGTTTTCCCCGACGAGTTATCAGGGTTACCACCGCATCGGGAGATTGAGTTTGGTATCGAGTTGTTTCCAGGGACATCACGATTTCTATGGCACCTTATCGGATGGCGCCGGCAGAAATGAAGGAATTGAGGAAGCAACTTCAGGAGCTTGCTGATAAAGGATATATTCGGAATAGCACATCTCCGTGGGGAGCACCGGTTTGTTTGCTAAGAAGCACGATGGGACTCTCAGGTTATGTGTGGATTATCGGCAGTTGAATCGTGTACGGTGAAGAACAAGTATCCCTGCCTAGGATTGATGAGTTGTTTGATCAGTTGGGAGGTTCGCGGTACTTCTCGAAGATTGATTTGCGTTCAGGTTATCATCAGCTCAGGATCAAGGAAGAGGATATTCCCAAGACAGCATTTAGGACTCGGTATGGGCACTTCGAGTTCTGGTCATGTCTTTTGGGTTGACGAATGCTCCGGTAGCTTTTATGGATCTGAATGAACAGGGTATTTAGGCCGTATTCTGGATCAGTTCAGTGATCGTGTTTCATCGCGATATTCTTATGTATTCTAAGACTTGGGAGGAGCATGAGCAGCATCTTCGGATCGTGCTTCAGACTCTGCTGGGAGCACCGGTTGTATGCTAAGAGGGAAAAGTGAGTTCTGGTTGACTGAGGTCAAGTTTTTAGGTCATGTTATCTCAGAGCATGGTATTTCTGTGGATCGTCCAAGATGAAGGCTATATTGGAATGGGAAACGACCAGGAATTGTAGCGAGATTCGCAGCTTCTTAGGTCTTGCTGGATATTACAGGAAATTTGTAAAGGATTTTTCGAAGAGTTGCAGCTCCGTTGACGAGATTGATCAAGAAAAATGTCAGGTTTGAGTGGAATGAAGATTGTGAGCTTGCTTTTCAGGAATTGAAGAACCGGTTGACTTCAGCTCCAGTATTAGTTATTCCTAGCAGTGACGAGCCGTATGATGGTTTATGCGGATGCTTCAGGGCGTGGACTTGGATGCGTGTTGATGCAGCATTGGATGTGTAGTTGCGTACGGATCGAGACAGCTACGACCTCACGAGCGAATTATCCTACTCACTGATTTAGAGCTTGCAGCGGTGATCTACGCGCTGAAGATTTGGAGATGTTACTTGTATGGAGCATCGTTTTCAGGTCTTCTCCGATCATAAGAGTTTGAGGTATTGTTCACTCAGAGGATCTCAACTTGAGGCAACGCAGATGGGTGAGAGTACATGGAGGATTATGATTTCGCGTTGCAGTATCATCCCGGAAAAGCTAATGTGGTCGCGGACGCGCTTAGCAGGAAGGTCTTCAGGGATTCTAGCTTGTTGATTTTTGAGGACTGGAGCAGGGATGCGACAGTGAGTGAGTATCGGCTTACGGTATCATGAAGACTGTGATCGGTTTCGGTGTATCATGTGAAGTGACTCCAGCTCTTGTTCGGATGGTGAAGCAAGTCAGTGGCAGGATCAGCATTTGCAGGGGATTTGGTCGCGGATTCAGAACGGGGAGAGTTCGAGGAATGGAGCGTGCATGCAGATGGATCGTTGTACTTCTGGGAGCTCTTGCAGTTCCAGTTATCGCCGAGAGTGACGAAAGCCGTTCTAGACGAAGCTCATAGGTCTCAGTTCGCTATTCATCCAGGGAGCACCAAGATGTATCGTGATTTGAAGAGGCAGTATTGGTGGAGAGGCATGAAGAAAGATGTTCGAGAGTACGTGGCCAAGTGTTCGACGTGTCTTCCAGGTGAAAGCTGAGCATCAGAAAAGCCTGCAGGTCAGGCTTCAGCCGCTTCCTATTCCAGGGTGGAAATGGGAGCATGTGACGATGGATTTTCCTCACAGGTTTTGCCAGAGGACGGAGCAGCGGCATGATGCAGTTTGGGTGTAGTCGACAGGTTGACTGACAATCGGCGCATTTCATTTCGTTAGGTCGACGTGTTCTAGGAAGATTCTCGGGGAGTTGTATATGCAGAACATTGTGAGGTTGCATGGAGTTCCCTTTGTCCATCACCTCTGATCGAGACACCAGGTTTAATGCTAAGTACTGGAGGAGTTTCAGGAGGCTTGGGTACAAGGATTTAACTTCAGTACGGCGTTCATCCTCAGACTTGATGGGCATTCTGAGCGGGTATTCAGGTTCTCGAGGATATGTTGCGTGCTTGTGCGTTGGACTTCGGCGGGAAATGGAAGCAATGTTTGCATTTGGCGGAGTTCTCGTACAACAATAGTTATCAGGCGAGTATCGGTATGGCACATTTGAGGCCATTGTATGGGCGACCGTGTCGGCACCTGTGTGTTGGGCCGAGCCGGAAGATAGAGGTATTCTTGGGCCAGATGAGATTCGTGATAGCAACGAGAAAGTCGCGGTGATTCGAGATCGATTGAGGGCAGCTCAGAGTCGGCAGAAGAGCTATGCGGATAGGATACGTAGACCTTAGAGTTCGCGGTTGGAGATTTCGTTCTCTTGAGGGTATCGCCTCGTAAGGGAACTATGCGGTTCGGAGTGAGTGGGAAGCTCGCGCCGAGGTATATTGGGCCGTTCGAGATCACTCAGCGTGTTGGTGTGGTCGCTTATCGGCTTGATCTTCCGCCCGAACTTTCTCATGTTCACGATGTGTTTCATGTGTCGATGCTTAGGAAGTGTCCACCTGAGCAGGGTAAGATAGTTTCGTTTCGCGATGTGCAGGTTCAGGAAGATACGACGTACGAAGAAGTGCCGATTCAGATTATCGACCAAAGTGATTAGTTGCGTCGTCGTGAGATACCGTTGGTAAAGGTCGTGTGGCAGCATCACGGGGTTGATGAAGCCACTTGGGAACTAGAGTCGAGTATGCGGGAATTGTATCCGCATTTGTTTTGTTTTTGAGATGAGTTGTAAATTTCGAGGGCAAATTTCTTTTAGGGGTGGAGAGTTGTAACGCCCAAATTTATTTAATGTTAATGTATATAAATGATGAATTAGTGTGCCATAATTAATGTTTTAACATTAATTAGATTATTTGGTTGGATTTTGAATTTTGGTTGTTTTTTAATTGATGATTCAAATGATTTCATTGTTTTAAAATGATGTTTTGAGTTTTAAAACACAACAATTTGTAAAATGTTAAAAATACTCCGTTTTACAAAACCGTGGGCGGCACATGGTTTTCGCACAGTAAAACCGCCCACCGATTTTCTCTATTTATTTCCTTTTCCCTCCTCTCTCCTCACTCTCACTTCTCTCTCTCTCTCTCTTCCTCGGAGCTCTCCCTCTCTCTCATTCTCTCAAATTTTGAAACAAATTCGAATCCAAGCTTCGGGTTAGCAAGGAGGAAGCTCGGGGACGTGATTTAGCAACCGAGAACGCGGATTGAAGCTTCGATTCGAGGTTAGTTTGAAATTTCTAAACTTTTTCAAAATTTTCAATTTTGTGCATTTTTGAAATCTAGGTTTGTTTAAGCTTAGAAAACCTGGATTTGAGTTAAATGAACTTAGAACAACTAGAATCTAAGCTTAGATTGAAGAAAAACATTGATTCAAGATTTTTCATTTTTCTCCTATTTTCTCATTTTCGGATTTTTGAGATTTTGAGTTTAAATCTTGTTTAAATGAGTCCAAACATGTTCTAGTATGTTTTTCTATCAACTATGATTGTTTTCATGCCTGGGATTTGAGAAAAACAGGTTAGAATCAAGATTTGGTTTTGGGGATCGAGAAACCCGTGGCTGGGATTTCTGGGTTTCCCAGTTCGGCAGGCCGAAGTTCGGCAGGCCGAATGGATCGGCAGGCCGGTGTTCTTCCGTCCGGCAGGCCGAACCTGGGGAAATGTTCGGCCGACCGACTTTGCTTCCGGCAGGCCGAACTGTGCAGTTCGGCAGGCCGAAGCAGGGCGTCCGGCAGGCCGACCGAGGCATGGAAATTTTGTGATTTTTACCCGTTTTCACTGTTTTGAACCCTGATTTAAATCCCAACCTTATAGATGATTGTAATGATACAAATGGCACACTAGGACATCATGAAATGATTTAGTAACATAGAATGTCTCGAACTAGATATTGATTGACTTTAGTTTGTATCTAGGATCGTTCGTGGTTCCGTGGAGCTAACGTATAGCGGACCGGGATTACGGTGTGGGGCACCGGCACGAGTATTGAGGTAGGACTTCTATCCTATTTCTTTGGTAGCCTGGTTTTGAAATGATTTGACTTTGAAAAGGATTTCTATCCAAAATGTTTTCAACGGTGTTTTGAAAATGATTTTATCGGTTATATTTTAATATACCGTGATCCTGAAATGAACTTCATAATGAATGTAATGACAACACTCGGTAATTGGGTTTTGAATGATAATGATAATAAACACATAGGCATGATGCCATATCAGAGATCGGGTCGTGTAGCGATCGACCTTGGGGGCAGGTCCCGAAACCCAGCTGGGCCACTACGGTGGTGATACTATGGTTTGCCTAGGAAAGAAAATGATATTTTGGTTGTAAGTAACTGTTCTGGTAAGAATGGTTTTACTCAAATTTATTTTTATTATTTATTTAAGTTTCTTTTAAATCCTCTGATAATATCATGTTTCTTTAAATTAAATTATTTTATAAAACATAGTCCTATTGGGCCTTTCACTCATTTTATTTGTTTTGAAATTTTCCCCCTCTAGGTGGATTTCTATTTAGGTTTGGGGAGGATTCTTCGGACAGAACCCAAGCAGTAGGAGGATTGTAGGTTAATTGTATTCACTGTTCAAGGCATGTAATATTTTAAACTTTCTTGATGTTGGATTGTAACTTATTACTATATTGTCAGTACTATGTGTGTGGATAAGTCGTGGGTCAGTGGACCCATACTCGCGGCTCTTTATTAATTTTTATTATTCGCTTAATATTTATAAATTCTTTTATAAAATGTGGTTGAAATATGCTTATTTCTCACTTAATTTAATTCTTAGACCATTGGTTTTATTTAAATTCTTATTTAATTAATTTAAATATCCGCCACGTCACCTCCCGTACTCCGGGGCATGACACATCTGTTTTGCAAAAAATCTAATCCAACGAGATTAGGAACAATGATCGGTTTCGCTATTCCCTTGGACGAGTTTGGATTCATGCACAAAGGCCGCCTCTCAACGTCTTATCGGTCCCGGTCTCACCAGAGAAGTTGATTCCGACCTGTCCAGCATATAAAAAAATAAAGCTTCATTACTGAGCTTTTTCTCTAGGTCTATGATGTCATCTTCATTGCCTCTGGCTAATTCTGGTCATGTCTTCTTCAAGCATATCAAGTCCTGACCCCGTCTGTCGACCTTTCTAATGTTGAATCTGTACGTGCCACTCCTCCGATTAATCTCGATCGATCAGAAAATAATCGTCAAAGGCTCCAAACACCGTACAGAATTTGTCACAGTAATAAAGATCTCTTCTCGGTCATGATGTTTGTCAAGATCTTGATGGAAGACGCATCATCTCCTCCAATCACAGCATTGAGGACGAGAGAGAAAAGATCAAGACAGAGAGAGCATTGAGGAGAGTAGCGAGAGATCAGGGGAAAGAGAGTGATGAGAAAGATTAGGAGAGAGAAAGTGGGAATCTAATGTAGGAACTAGACAGAGAAAAAGAAAAATAGAAAAAAAAAATGAAAAAGAGGGGGTTTAGAGTTTAGGGTTTTTTTATTTTTTTAATTTTAAAAGCTGATTTGATTAAATCCATTATTTTCTTCACTTTTTTAAAACATTTGGCGTTGTTTATCAACTAACTAATAAAATCTGTCATTTTTTATAATTTTTCTAAAAAAAGTAAAGGCTAAAATTTTCATTAAGTAAAATAGCATTTATTTGGGGGTTTAGTTTTTTATTTTTTTAAAAGCTGATTTGATTAAATCCACTATTTCTTCACTTTTTTTTTAAAAAAATCTGACGTTATTTATCAACTAACTAATAAAATCTGTCATTTTGTATAATTTCTCTAAAAAATAAAAAGGCCAAAATTTTCATTAAGTTAGTAAATAGCATTTATTTGTTATTTTGAATTTACTAATAAAAAAATTTCCTAAAATACCCTAAATAAACATAATTGATTATCTTTCTCCTCTTTCCCTCCTCCTTCTCTCTTACTATATGTGCTCTTCTTTTCCCCCTATCCCTCCTTCTTTCTCCTCCCCTCTCATCTCTTACGTTTGAATTTTAAACTAGCAATGTCTTCTCTCCTTAATTGCCTTTGTCTCCCGTTTCTTTCTCTTCTAACGACAATGATGCAGAAGGGACAAACTATCACCAAGATTGGATTTTGACTATATCATGAAGCCTTTGTCATCGGTTAGATCGGCACCGTCTAGGCTTCATCGCCAGTCACCGACAATCATTGCATTGTCGTCGTGTCTTGCCATCACTGTCGATCGCTAGCCTCAGCTCGTCGAGCAACGTCATGGGTGACCTCAATGGTGGAGGACCTGTGATGACTTCCTTATTTGTTGGACGAGAGAAAAGAAAGAGTAGGAAGAGAGAAGGAAAAAAAAAGAATAGAAAGGATTGGAAATCTAATTATTTAAGGGAATTTTCATAAATGTCTTTGTAAGATTTACATTTTATAAATGCCACACATATTTATTGTGACATAACATAACATATAATATGAATAATATAGTGTCATAACTTTTTCTAAGTGTGTTATAAATAAACACATTTTTTAAAAGTATGACATAACATGTAATTTCTCAAATTTAAACCAAAATATACTTGTTAATTTTAATCTTTCAAAATATGCTATGTACTTCTACCTATCCACTTCAATTTGCCAAAAGGGTATGGAAGAAAACTAATTAGACCACAGGTTGGACCCATTCATGAAATCCAATTGGGTCGATACACTAGAATGAGACCGGTTTGGCTTTCAAACTAATGGTCCGTTTGATACGCAAATTTAGAATAGTGTGGTTTGGAACTTTGTGGTTTGAACTTGGGTTCTAAACTATATATTTAAATTGTGTTTTGAAATGGTTTTTATTGTAGAAAATGATTCAAACTAGGTGAACTTGAGGAAGGGGGGATTGGCAAAGTTTAAATTTTGGGGGTTTAGGTAGTTTCAAAACCGCCTCTATGGTTTGAACTGGCCTTAGTTATTACTTTACAAAACACTACTTTAAACCGCCTTTATGATTTGAACTACTTTAAACGGTTTTAAACTTATGTACCAAATGGCCTATAAAGCATCCAAATCCTTTTTTATTTTTATTTTATAGAATTTAGATCACGTATTAGATCATCTGACAATCACACACACATATATATATATAAATATATATATATGTTAGACATGTATGCCCTAAGGAGTAAAAATGTAATAAGTTTTTGGAAACATTTTTATCAATAAAGAATTTATTCATTTATATATATACCAAATCTTGTCTTCTTTACATTCATATTTGTTGAATGTATGTTAAGCAAACAGTAGTCTGAGACTGTCAGTCTAAACCTTGAGAATTGGGCATATGATGGGTTGATTATGCAAAGACACGATTCTTAAGGTGACGGTCTAAAACATATGACCTGCAATCGAGGAATAAAGTTAGGCGCTTTATTCATGTAAAGATTGTTATGTTGTCTATATCCCTTTGGGAGATGGTTTGTCTTGACCATCGGAGTTGGACTCCGTGAATAGAAACATTGGCACGTTGTCATAGGTGACGATGTGTTGGATCAGGACATAAAGTGAATTGATTTGATTAATAATTTGTCTCGGCAAATCAATTCACTTTAGACAGTCATTTGTATTGTATCTTAATCTGAGATGAATAGTGGGCCTGTTGTCTCGACTTGTGTCTTTGATGTACCAATGGGTGACACCCATCTCAATAGTGGTATGCATGCCGGTACGTTGGAGGCATGACTCTTGATAGCGTAGACTTGTTATTCATAGATATGGAATCCATAGCTCCTCTTTAGGAGTAATGATATCCTCTTATATGTGTTGTCCTGTAATTGGAAAACTGGGGCTCAACCATTTGGATACATAGGTGTAACCGAATGGTATACTATCTTTGGATAGTAAGTTTTCTAATGGTGAGACAATGGAACGTAAGAAAAATAATCGAGAAGGTAAGACAAACTTGTCCTTAAGCCGATTATGGATTTCATATGGGGATACGATACACTGATATGTCATGGAGACTTAGCTACGAGCTTCGTAATTCTATAAAGTTCGAGAGTGCAGCTCCAAGCTTTTAGTGGAGTAGCGTTGGAGTTGTTGTGAAATGTATATCTGGGATATTGGGTTTCATAATTATCATGAGCTTGAACTTTATAGGTCCATTTTGGTCCCCTTTGCTAGCTCACAAAATCCTGTAACGACACGGCGTGCTTTTCCAATAATTGGTGACTTATGTCAATTTATCAGATTGGTTTAAAATTTGTAAGAATAAATAATTCATGTCTGTTTATCGGTTGAATTAATTTTGTAAGAAATTAATTTAAGATAAACTTGTTGAATTATTGGGATCAGATAATTCTTGCTGTTTATCGTTGATTTAATTTGGATAAATTAGATCAAGATAAACTTGTAGAATTATTGTGAATTGATTTATTTTCTTAGAGATTATCTTGATAAAGTTTGTTTTGATCAGATAACTTCTCTATTGGGTTATTTGAATCAAAACTGAGACTTATCCTTAGAATCTGGGTGGAAAATAAAAGATTCACGGAGATTTTCTGGGAGTTCGGCCTGCCGATGGCCTGTTCGGCCTACCGATCAGGATGTTCGGCCTGCGATCAACGAGCGATAAGATTACGCGTTTTCACACGGATCTTATCAGATATTGATCGAACTGATTCTGTTTCGAGTTTTTGAGACCTAATCTGATAAGGACTGACCCAGGACCAATAGCTATATAAAGGGAGTGAGTCTCATGATTTACTAGATCAATTGAGAGATTAAGAGTGATACTCTTCTGGTGAGCATCTGAAAACTCCCTGAGAGCTTTTGTTCACAAATCACGAACATAGCTTTGGGTTCTCTCTATTGGTTGGAAGGAGAGTCACCGGTGGAAAGCTGTACGTGTGAGCCCACACTCACTCCGGTTGTGGATAGAGAATAGCAAAGAAGACCAGTTGGTTGAGGCTTTTGGAACGTTACTTCTTCACAATGCGGAGGTTCTTCACACACAAAGGTTAGTAAGATCTGTTTAATTTATACATATAGCATGTCAAACTTGTGTTTTGGAATTACTCTGACATATAAAATTTTTAAAATTCCGCTGCGCACGTTTTTCCAACAATTGGTATCAGAGCCATGGTTTTTACATAAATTTAGTTTGTGATCATGTTATATGCATAAATTTTGTGATCTTAATCTCTCCTATGCTTGAATTGAATTTTATAGAGAGATGGCACTCTAGGTTTCTATAAATAATATATGTTGTCATGGATTATGTTGAATTTATTAATTAATTAGTTGATTAAATATTTTTAATTATTTATTAATTAATTAATACCGGTTATGGTTCCTTAGAGGTTAGAATGTGTATCTAGGTTTTCATGTAATTAGATGGCGACTATCATCTCCGTCTAGGAATTATTATTTTTTAAATTTATAAGAATTTGTAATTAAATAATTATTCAGAGAATACGGATCTAGAAGAATGATGATGGCCCCCAGGTTTTCTGAGTCTCTAATTTTATGTTTTGAATTGTTGAAAATAAAATTGATGAATTGCATTAAAATTGTATTTTCTGGAATGATGATTTCTGCTCGGTCGGCATGCCGGACATCACAGTTCGGCAGGCCGATGGTCTCGGATCAGGCCTACGTGTGGTCCGGCAGGCCATCAGTGGGGCAGAAATGTGGCTCTGCCGCAGGCCCTTTCAGTTGGCAGGCCGAACCTTCATGGATCGACAGGCCGATTATCAGTAGGCCGATGAACATGACCGGCAGGCGATCACCAGATCGGCCTGCCGACCGAGAGCTGGAAAAGTTCCAGAAAAGGTGTAATTTTTGGTGCAGTTTTAATTTTATTGGGACGATTCTGAGAAACATTAAATTTGGATATGACCGAAAATGAAGTATTTGATTCATACGGGATTGAAGACTTGAAGATGGAGTATTGCATGAAGAAGGATAGCTTGAGGATTCAAGGATGAAGAATCGATAAATGTCTCGATTATTCTCTTGTAATCTTAGTTTTCTATTCTCTAGGGTGGAACCATAATATTACGGTTATTATATTTTGCTTGTAGCTTTGCTTGATTGCTTTGCTTGTCTGCATTATAATATGATTTACCATGTATATTGATAACATGTCATATAGAATAGGGAGTGCCGCTCATATTAAAATTGTTCATGCATAATTTTAAAATAAAACCTTGACTTCAAAAGATTGAGTGGGAGAAGGTTTTCGAAGAGAGACCTAAGGCCTCCATCGTTGGTCCATAAGAACATGGTGGTGACCCCTAGGAAGGGATTTCTATCATGTACCAGATTGGATCTCTGAAAGGATAAGGTATTTTAGTATGATTTATGGTTGCACCCCTAGGTGGTGATTATAAATCATGGATAAAATATTGAAACGTGGTTATACACTCACGTTAATTTTATTATTAACCTCCCCTAGGAGCTCTGTTAATAAAATTAATGGCCAAAGAAACGATTATTAAGTATGCTGGATCATACGGGTCCTGGATGGCATATATTAATCAGGAGGGGATCCGTGTTCCTGATTGAATTTGGCATGACTCCCCTAGGAGCTTGTTGAATTCTGAGTTGGGAATTATCGTTGTAAGGTTGTGATATTTTCAAGGTTTTGACACATAAACACATTTGTATGATTTTACATGATTGTGTTATCTTACTAAATTATTATATATGTTTGCTTATGTTTGGTATATGATTCTTTATTGTAGATTGAAAATGTCTAAAAACGCTTTATCATCGATACTTGACAAAAACCAATTAACCGGTGAGAATATAACGATTGGAAACGGAACCTGGATATCGTCCTATCCTTTGAGAAACTGAAATATGTACTGACAACCCTTGTCCTCCCGAGCCTACGGGAGACTCAAGTAATGAGCAATTCCAAGCGTACGATGCTGGAAAGATGCTAATGATCAGGCCCGCTGCTATGTTATGGCAGCATGAACAACGTGCTGCAGGCTCAACATCAGGATTATGAGACTGCGAAGCAGATCTTGGATAATCTTGAGGATGTTTGGAGGCCAGGCCATAACAAAGCGGCAAGGGGCGCTTGGAAACTCTTAAACTGTAGACAGAGACCGGGGACATCTGTAAAGGAGCACATGATGTTGGTCATGGGTTACCTCGCTGAGGCTCAAACCAATGGAGCCGACATCGATGCTGAAACTCAGATGACTATTCTTTGAGACTCTGTCTAAGGAATTTATTCCGTTTAGAGCTACTTTTAATTTAAGCAATAGACGGGATATGACCTTGACAGAACTGATGAAACAGTTACAGGAGTTTGAACTGCTGATCAGGGAGTCTCCTGCTGGTGGTGAGGCCAACATGGTAGCTGCTTCTGGTTCCAATCCTAACTCAGGGAATGGAAAGAAGCAACGGGCCAAAAGGGAAGTCTTCTATTCCTACTGCTACCAAGAGCAAGAAGAAGAAGAAGAAGAACCCAAAGAAGCTTAAGTGCTTCTTCTGTGGAAAGGTCGGGCATATAAAGAAGCATTGCAAGGACTTCCTTTCCAAGGAGGTAGGTGTGATCTTCTATATTTAGAAACTGTTTGGTTGAGGAATCCAGTGACATCTGGGTCATAGATTCGGTGCAACTAATCATGTTTGTGTTTCTCTGCAGGGATTCAAAGAAACGAGAAGTCTGCTACGTGAAGACTTAACGCTTCGGATGGGCGATGGATCCTTGGTCTCAGCGGAAGCAGTGGGAGATGTCCATCTTTACTTTGATAATTATAGGAATTTAATTTTGCAAGATTGTTTTTATGTTCCTAAATTTAAAAGGAATTTAATTTCTGTATCTTTTATTTAAAGACTCCTACGTGGTATCTTTTAATGAAAAAGTGGTGATTCGTAAAAACAAATCTTTTATCTGTTCTGGATGGATGCAAAATAATCTATATTTTATCAAACCTAAGATGGACTTATTGCTTAATGCTGAGATAAATGATAATGACTCAAAAAGACTTAAAACTTCTCACTCTAATAAGACTTATCTTTGGCATTTGCGCCTTGGCCATATTAACCTGAATAGGATTCAAAGGTTGGTAAGGGATGGACCTTTAAGTCACTTAAAGGTGGAATCTATACCTCAATGTGAATCTTGTTTGGAGGGTAAAATGACCAAAAGACCATACGGGTCTAAGGGCAATAGGGCCGAAGGGGTTCTAGAACTTGTGCATAGTGATGTTTGCGGACCGATGAACATCCGGGCACGAGGAGGGTATGAGTACTTCGTCACTTTTATTGACGATTACTCAAGATATGGGTATGTGTACCTAATGCACCACAAAAGCGAAACTTATGATAAGTTCAGGGAGAGTGGAAAAGCAATTGGGTAGACCCATAAAGGCACTTCGATCTGATCGAGGTGGGGAATACCTTTCTGATGAGTTCTTGGGACACTTGTTAGAGAATGAGATTTTATCCCATTTGACTGCGCGGGCACTCCGCAGCAGAATGGCGTAGCGGAGAGAAGGAATAGGACTTTGTTGGACATGATTAGGTCCATGATGAGTTATTCATCATTGCCTTTATCCTTTTGGGGATATGCACTACAAACCGCATGTTATCTTTTGAACAATGTGCCTTCAAAATCGGTCCCTAAAACTCCTCACGAGTTGTGGACAAGAGGAAGACATCCTTAAACCATATTCGCATATGGGGATGTCCAGCTCATGTCCTGTTTAAGGATCCGAATAAGTTGGAAGCACGTTCAAAGTTTGCTGTTTGTAGGATATCCAAAAGGGACTAAAGGGGGTTATTTTTATAACCCAAGGAAAATAAAGTCGTGGTTTCAACTAATGCAACTTTCCTTGAGGAGAGTTACATGGACGACTTTAAACCTCGAAGCAAAGTGGTGCTTGAGGAGTTAAGGGGTGATCCGTTCACTCCGGAGGTTCCGAACGAAACCATTCCGATCGGTGTAGAAAAACCAAACAAACCTGAACAACAACCTCAGGGGCTTCGGCGTAGTGGGAGGATCGGGCGTCAACCTGAGAGGTATATGTTCAATGGGGAGGTCTTTTGGCTGAACCGGATGAACATGACAGGGATCCTTATACTTACGCAGAAGCTATGGAGGATGTTGATTCAAGACTCTGGACAGAGGCCATGAACATAGAGATGAAGTCTATGGAGACTAATCGGGTCTGGGAGCTTGTGGATCTTCCCGAAGGGGTAAAACCCATAGGGTGTAAGTGGATCTACAAGAGGAAAAGAGGAGTGGATGGAAAGGTCGAAACCTTTAAGGCTAGACTGGTAGCTAAGGGTTATACGCAAAAGGAAGGAATCGATTATGAGGAAACCTTTTCGCCTGTAGCCATGCTTAAGTCCATCCGGATTCTCTTGTCCATAGCTGCCGCTCTCGACTACGAGATTTGGCAGATGGATGTCAAGACGGCTTTTCTGAATGGCTATCTTGATGAGTCCATTTATATGGAACAACCAGACGGGTTCAAGGTCGCGGGTCAAGAGGGTAAGGTTTGTAAGCTGCTAAAGTCAATTTATGGACTTAAGCAGGCTTCTCGTTCTTGGAACATAAGATTTGATCAAGTGATCAAGACTTATGGGTTCTCACAAAATGTGGATGAACCATGTGTTTACAAACACATTAAGGATGGGAAGGTGGTTTTTCTACTGCTCTATGTAGATGACATTCTGCTAATTGGCAATGACGTTGGGGCGTTGTCATCGGTCAAATTATGGTTGACCAAGCAGTTTGACATGAAGGACTTGGGTGAGGCTAATTTTGTTCTCGGTATCCAGATCTTTCGGGATAGGAAGAACAAAATGATAGCTTTGTCTCAGGCCGGCTACATAGATAAAATTCTCAGGAGGTTTGCAATGCAGGATTCCAAGAAAGGTGGGCAACCATCTAGGTCTGGAATTACTCTTTCTAAGAAAGACTCTCCAAAGTCTTATGAAGAAAGAGAATACATGAAGAAGGTGCCTTATGCTTCGGCAGTGGGTAGTCTCATGTATGCCATGCTTTGCACACGACCGGATATTAGCTATGCGGTCGGGATTGTAAGTCGATTTCAGGCGGATCCAGGACCGAACCATTGGGTTGCGGTAAAGCATATTTTCAAGTACCTGAGAAGGACTCGAGGGTATATGCTTGTGTATTCGGGTGAGGATTTAACTCCTCTAGGATACACTGATTGATTTTCAATCCTGTCTGGATTCTAGGAAATCGACTTCGGGGTTTGTGTTTACTCGGGCGGTGCCATCAGTTGGAGAAGTGCGAAGCAAGATTGCACTTCGGATTCAACGATGGAGGCCGAGTATGTGGCGGCTAGTGATGCTTCGAAAGAAGCAGTGTGGCTCCGCAAGTTCCTTGGGGATCTTGAGGTTTCCTGGTATGGATAAAGCGGTATCACTGTACTGTGATAACAGTGCGGCGGTAGCTAATGCTAAGGAACCAAGATTTCACAAGAAGAGTAAGCATATTGATCGGAAGTATCATGTGATAAAGGACGTTGAGGGCGGGCATGTCACGGTGTGCAAGATCGCGTCAGAGGACAATTTAGCTGATCCATTTACGAAGACACTTACTGGGAGAGTCTTCGAGAGGCATGTGGAAGCTATGGGGATGCAAATTTGCTGTATTTACTCACTTAGTGCAAGTGGGAGATTGTTAGACATGTATGCCCTAAGGAGTAAAAATGTAATACGTTTTTGGAGACATTTTTATCAATAAAGAATTTATTCATTTATATATACCAAATCTTGTCCTCTTTACGTTCATATTTGTTGAATGTATGATAAGCAAACAGTAGTCTGAGACTGTCAGTCTAAACCTTAAATTGGGCATATGATGGGATGATTATGTAAGACACGATTCTTAAGGTGACGGTCTAAAACATATGATCCGCAATCGAGGGAATAAAGTTGGGCGCTTTATTCATGTAAAGATTGTTATGTTGTCTATATCCCTTTGGGAGATGGTTTGTCTTGGACCATCGGAGTTGGACTCCGTGAATAGAAACATTGGCACGTTGTCATAGGTGACGATGTGTTGGATCGGGACATAAAGTGAATTGATTTGGATTAATAATTCTGTCTCGGCAAATCGATTCACTTTAGACAGTCATTTGTATTGTATCTTAATCTTGAGATGAATATGGTCCCGTTGTCTCGACTTGTGTCTTTTGATGTACCAATGGGTGACTCCCACATCTCAATAGTGGTATGCATGCCGGTACGTTGGAGGCATGACTCTTGATAGCGTAGACTTGTTATTCATAGATATGGATTCTATAGCTCCTCTTTAGGAGTAATGATATCCTCTTATATTCGTTGTCCTGTAATTGAAAAACTGGAGCGCTCAACCATTGGATACATAGGTGTAAACCGAATGGTATACTGTCTTTGGATAGTAAGTTTTCTGATGGTGAGACAATGGAACGTAAGATAAAAATAATCGGAAAGGTAAGACAGAACTTGTTCTTAAGCCAATTATGGATTTTCATATGGGGATACGATACACTATGATATGTCATGGAGACTTAGCTATACGAGCTTCGTAATTCTATAAAGTTCTAGAGTGCAGCTCCAAGCTTTAGTGGAGTAGCGTTAGAGTTGATAATTGTGAAATGTATATCTGGGATATTGGGTTTCATAATTATCATGAGCTTGAACTTTATAGGTCCATTTTGGTCCCTTTTGCTAGCTCACAAAATCCTGTAACGACACGGCGTGCCTTTCCAATAATTGGTGACTTATGTCGGATTTATCAGATTGGTTTAAAATTTGAAAGAATTAAATAGTTCATGTCTGTTTATTGGTTGAATTAATTTTGTAAGAAATTAATTTAAGATAAACTTGTTGAATTATTAGGATCAGATAATTCTTGTCTGTTTATCGATTGATTTAATTTTGGATAAATTAGATCAAGATAAACTTGTAGAATTATTGTAAATTGATTTATTTTCTTAGAGATTATCTTGATAAAGTTTGTTTTGATCAAATAACTTCTCTATTGGGTTATTTGAATCAAAACTAAGACCTTATCCTATAGAATCTCGGGTGAAAAATAAAAGATTCGCGGAGATATTTACATGGGAGTTCAGCCTGCCGAATGACGTGTTCGGCTTGCCAATGGGGCCTGTTCGGCCTACCGATCAGGATGTTCGGCCTGCCGATCAGCGAGCTATAAGATTACGCGTTTTCATGCAGATCTTATCAGATATTGATCCGAACTTGATTCTGTTTCGAGTTTTTGAGACCTAATCTGATAAGGATTGACCCCAGGACCAATAGCTATATAAAGGGAGTGAGTCTCATGATTTACTCAGATCAATTGAGAGATTAAGAGTGATACTCTTCTGGCGAGCATCTGAAAACTCCCTCAGAGCTTTTGTTTACAAATCATGAACATTAGCTTTAAGTTCTCTCTATTGGTTGGAAGGAGTGTCACCGATAGAAAAGCTGTACGTGTGAGCCCACACTCACTCCGGTTGTGGATAGAGAATAGCAAAAAAGACCAGTTGGTTGAGGCTCTTCTAGAATGTTACTTCTCTTCACAAGGCTGCGGAGGTTCTTCACACACAAAGGTTAGTAAGATCTGTTTGATTTATACATATAGCATATCAAACTTGTGTTTTAGAAATTACTCTGATATATAACATTTTTAAAATTTCACTGTGCACCGTTTTGTCGACAATATATATATATATATATATATATATATATATTACATAATAGTTGCTGCCAATATGGCACTGTAGGCTTCGACCAAAACTTTTGTTTTGGTTGAAACGTATATTTTGGTCCCCCCTATTTTTTTTCTTTTTTTTAAAATATTTTTTATTTTTTATTTTTTATTTTACCCTTCTTTTTCGTATTTTTCTTTACTTTTTAACTTTTTTTTTCTTTTTCTTCGATAAATATTTCATCTTTTTAATTTTTCTCTTTTTTCTTAGCATCTATAACTACTTATATATAGAAAGGAGAAAAGGATTCTCCTCTTTCAACCAAACAGTGATGTTTCGGGGGTTTTTTTTTTTTGCTTTTTTATGTTTTTCCTTCCTAAATATTTTTATCTTTTATATTTTTCCCTTATTTTTAGCATTTTTCAACTTTTTTTCTTTTCTTCCCCAAAATATTTCATCTTTTTCATATTTACCCTTCTTTTTAACATTTCATTTAAATTTTATTTTTTAAAATGTACGTCACTGAAGTACCTTTTTTTTTTTCATCTATAGTATTTTCTTTCATAAATTTAAATTGCTTTAATGTTTTCAATTTAAACTTTTAGTTTGAACCATGTACTCATGCAAATCTTAACTCTTTTTGAATAAAAAATTCAACAAATTGAGTACTCATAAGTGCCAATAAGGGCACTGTAGCTTTCGACCAAAACACTTGTTTTGGTTCCCCTCCCTCTTTTTTTTTTTTTTTTGCTTTTAAACCTTTTTTTCTTCCCTAAATATTTTATATTTTTCATTTTTGCCCTCCTTTTTAGTATTCTTTTTTTGTTTTTCAACTTTTTTTTTCTTCTCTAATATTTTATCTTTTAAAATTTCCCTTCTTTTTAGCATCTATAACTATCTGTATATAAAAGGATTATACTCCTTCAACCAAACAGTGATGGATTGGTTGAATTTTTAATTTTTTTTTGCTTTTCATTTTTTTGTTTGTTTTTCATCCTTAAATATTTTATCTTCTTAACTTTTTCCCTTATTTTTAGCATTTTCAAATTGTTTCTTTTCTTTCCTAAATATTTACCTTTTTTCATATTTACCCTTATTTTTAAACATTTTTCTTAAATTTTATTTTCTAAATGTATATCATTGAAATACCTTTTTTTTTATCTACAATATTTTCTTTAACAAATTTAAATTGTTACAGTGATTTTTTTTTTTTGTTTTTGAAATGGGAAAAAAACACATGGAAACAAAGTAGTAGATATAAAAACCCACGTCATAAAGAAAACTCGAAGATGGGTTAAATAAATAAATAAAAATACTGTTATCTGTTCTAAGATAAAAGGCAGACTTGCGCATCGAATAAACAAGAGGTCCTCGACATATTACACTTAAAAAAATAAAAAAAATTCAAGAGTCATGCATACCTTTGAATCAAACTCTTGAACTTCCTCAACTAACTTAAATCGTGGATCCCAACATATGGGAAGAAGATCAGTGAATTCTTCCTCTGAAAAATTATCTTCAATATGCTCTTATTGAATTCACACTTATATATATATATATATATATATGTGTGTGTGTGTGTGCGCGTATATATTTTTAAAAAAATATTTAAGCTCACATCTTACACATAGTAGACATACATGAAAAGAAAGTTTGCTCACCTCCAGAAGGGATTGGATCCGGTGGTAGGTAGCACCAACCTTTGGCAATGGGTTAGGTGATGATGTGTCGTGTCAGCGAAAGCAAGCACATGTGGTTCCACGCAGGAGTTTCAATTAGCGAACAAAACAATAATATTTTTTTTTTAGGAAATGTTTTCTTTTGACAAAATTAGTTATGCCGCTACATTTGCCTCAAAATCTTTGCAAAAGGAGAGATGGTCATTGTGATATCTTATATTTTTATAAAACACGCGTATTAGTACCTTATTATTTAAAAACTGTTAAAAATATATATATTGTTTTTTAAAATATATTATTTTAGTACCTAAAGTCTATTTTTTGGGTGCAAAATATCTATTTTATGCTTTTATTGATTTACATAAATTTGTCTAAATTTTTTAGGTCAAATCCTTTGGTCCATTCTTGAAGAGTTTGAATCAGTGAACAAACTTTAATAATAATATTTTTTTTTCCTTTGACACTATTAATTTCAACCAAAACTTTTAGTTAGTATATAATAAAGCTCTCACATAATATAATATTAAAAAAATAAATTAAATGTAAAACTCTCAATTACTAAAATATTTTTAACTAAAATTAATTTAAACCAATACTCTCAATCACTCCATAAATCATGTGTTATCCTATAAATCACCAGTTAGGGAGGAGAAATGTACTTTTTATGGTTTGTTAGGATTTTAAAGACTCGTTTACAAGCCACTTTAATAATTCAACTGCCTGTTGCATAGGTTTTTGTGTTACTTTCAATTACTTTTTAATAATCAACCTACATAAAATGAAATTTGTCGCACTAAAATGGATTGGGGTTGATTTTGAAACGCTTTACCAAAATGAAATTAGGAATAATGTTCGAGATTGTTTTTAAAATTAACCCTAACTTATTGTAATATGACGATATAATAATTACATACTTTCATGGGGCATGTTTTATACATTGGCCCAAAAATTTAATTCTTTCTTTAATCAATTTACAAATTTAATGAAGCCATTTTTTTGTGAGATTTATAAACTACTATTGTTAATGTTTAATAAGTTAAAAAAAGGGGAAAAAAAAAAACAGAATTGTTGCCTGTTTAGAGACTTTCCAAACACATTAGAATCTCAACGAGACCGAGAATGTTAGAAAAATCTTTTATTTATTTGTATCGATTTTTAATTTATGAAATAATTTCATTTTTAAGAGATTTATTAGTCTTGATAACCTACTCAATTATATACTTAGTAATATGTATTTATAAAATAGAGCCCTGCTCCATATTAATGACCCTTTCCCCTTTTCTTAATCCATAGATATAGTAGATATAGGCACTGCCGGTTCCAAATAATAATAATAATAATAATAATAATAATAATAATAAGGAGAAGGAGAAGAGTGGTTGCATTTACATTCCTCTTTTAACTCTTCACATTCTCTAACAATTTTGAAATAATTAAATTTATTTATTGCATCCTCTTATTGTTCTAAAACTATCCTTATAATGATTACTTCCTTTGACTTCATTTTTTTCACACCCATCATTTTTTATTATTTTAATATTCTTATTTTTCTATCTCTCAATTTTTTTGTTGAAGCTTTTTTCATACATAAAGAAAATTTTTAAATTAAAAATTATATACCTTCATTACAATTTATTAAAATAATATTATATATGTTAATTATATTTTTGAAAGAATATTATTTGTTTATTACTACATTTACTAATTTAACTAAACAAGCACTTATCATAAATTGGTAAATATTACTCCTTCAATTGACGATACATAAAGCAAATAATTCTCCCTAAAAGAGAACTAGTAATTTAGTGAAATTGTTGAATGTTAACCAAAAATGAGCAAATTAATAAATAATTGACAATACCTTCGTATGATTTTTTGGATTAGTCATTTAATTGTGAAACTTAAGATTGTCTTTACATATAAGTGTGTATGGTTAGTTTCTATTTATTAAAAAAGATTTAATTATATAATTAGGTTAATTATAATTATTTTTTTATTATTTTATTAAAATTTTTTTTAATAATGTGAAAATTTATTTGCAAGATAATATAAATAGTCAAATGAAGCGTGGGAATAGAACAATAATCAACACTTCACCAAATCACCTTAAATTTTCTTATTATTTTATTTTTTCTATCAGTGACTTAGGCACCAACTCGAGACACGAGTATCACCAACAACCCTTTTTCCCTCTGTGTAATTCCGTTTCTCCGAACTTTTTTCCAAGACCGGCCTTTTCCACACCCAACAACACCCTTTCTCTATATATATAATATACGCGTAACCATACTTGTTTAACATTTTTCTCATCACGTACTGACACACAACAATCATTCTCTCTCTCTCTCCTTCCTCTCTCTCTCTATTTTTTTTTCCTCGTTCCTCTTTCTCACAATGGCGGCAACAACTTTTACTCCACACCCTTCTAGTCTGTTGACACCCCGATCAAAATGGAAGAGTTATAGAAAAACCCAGTTGGGATTTGAGCCTAGAATCGAAGCAAAGCCCATAAAATGGAGAGAAAATGGGTTTTCCGTTGGTGTTGGGAGGATGAGAGGAAGAGAAAGAGAGGCTTTGCGGAGGAGATTGGAGGTGAGATGTACGGCGGAGGGAATAGAGAGAGGAATGCTGGTGGGGAGGAGATCAGGAGGAGGAGGAGGAGGAGGAGAAGTGGATCAGGTGAAAGTCAAATTCAACGTTCCGGAGAGGTTGAAGGTGGTGGCTATGGTGGCTTGTGTTATGTGTTTGTGTAACGCCGACAGAGTGGTCATGTCTGTTGCGGTCGTTCCATTAGCTGTCAAGCTTGGCTGGTCCAGCTCTTTCCTAGGAATCGTTCAGGTACTACAGACTATGCCAACTTTGGAAACAGAACCTCTTTCCTTGAAGTTTTCCTCCCTTTTTTCTTTCCGACTTTGATTTCACTTTTATGTCTAATTTTGAAAGGATTGGATCTTGGCTTTATTTTTTCTTTTTTTCATTTTGCATATTTCATTGTTTATAACTTTGTAAATTTTTTTTTTTTTTTGGATAGGGTATAGAAAAATATCCTATAGTATGATGTTGCTTTAACTGTTTGATTCTTATTTGGTTCTATCAAGCTCGTCAAATTTTGTATATTTCTTCGGATACAATACAGACTCAGTTTTGGCCTTTCCAAATTTGCTGTTCCTTCATCTATTGTCAGTTTAGTACTCTTGTATCCTTTTTATTTTCATTTGAATTTTAACCCATTCTAACATCCAAAAACATGTGCTTTCAATAGGATATTTTTAGGTGAAAGTTCTTATAAACTTTCAAAAGTATTATTTATTTATTTATTTTTGCTGAATATAACTTTTCAAAAGTTGCTACAACTATTTTTTTTTTGGTCAAATATTGACATGTTTAATCATAGTGGGGAGAATTCCTTGGTAAGGTTTTAAAAAATATAGAGCTAGTTTTTAACCGGGAGATCATCAATTTTTTCGTACCATGTCATATTATTTTGCTTGTGACGGTCCTAAACAACATGTGAATTTTGGGATCGGCTAACAAAAGAAGTAACAACGTTGGGGATCATTCTAAACGTTGTATCCGAATGATGTCACTTGCCATATAATTTGCATTAAAAAATAATGTTATTGGAGTTGAGATCTCAAATATTACTAAAAAGAAAAAGAAATCTACGGTGGTACTTGACCAAAAAGGTCATCACAACTAATATTTCAACAATTCAATCACATAGAATCGTGTAGCCATGTGTGATAATATGATTTAAAGGATGACTAGTAATTTATGATTTTCTTAATGAAGCATGAATTTGCTCTTTCTTTTCTCTAAACATTTTTCTATAATCTTATGGCAAGTGAGTTAGTTGTCATACGGGTTAGATTTCATTTTCAGGTTTTGGTTGTTTTGATTCCTTGTTTGAATAGAAGTGGTTCATGATGTGAAAAGGGCAGCGGAGTTGGCAAAGAAAGTTGACCAGAGGGAGAAAGAAAATGAAAAGTAAGAGTAAGAAGGGTGGTTGTGAGTTTGTGCATTTGGGTTGTTGAGAAATTTTAGAGCTGTCGCTCCGCCGCCTCTTGTACTGAGACGGAGCTGTTGATCCCCGTGATCCATGATTCTTTAGTGGTCTCAAATTTTCCAATAAAAAAAAATAATAAAACACTTTTCTTGAGAGCGAGGGCCAGAACAAGCAATTCTGCTGGGACCCAGCTCCAACGACCGTTCTCTGCCCCTTTCAATATAGTGTTTACATATAGGTTAGAACCAAAATTTTTGATTATTATTTTGTAAAGCTTTGTGTTGAGAAAAAATGTTTTAAGTATAAAATTTTTTCATGTTATAATGGTTTCAATCAAAATTAATTCTAACTAATGCTCTCAAGCATCTTAATCTTTGATGGTGAGAGGTGTTCAAAATTACTTGAGCCCCACAGGAAAATTTTTTTCCTTTTCACTTTAATTGTGCAAACTCAAAGAACAACACTAGGGTCGCTAATGATGAATAAAACTACACATTGATAAAGGAGTCCACCAGCAAGTTGGAACTTCCTATTAAATTATGGAATTTTTTTGTAGACACTGAAACCTATGAGTAGGATACAAAAGATTTCATTAAAATTATATCAGTCTAACAAAATATGACAGTTTAATAAAAATTAATAAAAATATCACAGTTTAGAATGGTGCTCAACTTTATACCATGCCATTCATTCGCCTTAAATTAAATTGAGAAACTTGTGCTCCGTACAATCTCCAATTGTTTTAGATTATCAAATATGAAAAATACCGTATGCAAAAAACGATGTTTGTTAACATATACACATTTAAAAGATGCCTAAAATCACACGTGGTTCTAGTGGAAATTATTTGTTTCGGTAGCATCACACCTTTGTACGATTGTACCAATTCCTAGTAACCAAAAACGATGATTTTTTTTTCTTCCTTTCTGCATTTTTATTTGTGTTCATCGACCATTTCTTATGTCTAATTTAAGCGTGGATTGATCCAATTTGCAGTCATCGTTTCTGTGGGGATACATATTCTCTTCAGTAATTGGAGGGGCATTAGTGGACAGATATGGAGGAAAGAGAGTGATGGCATGGGGTGTTGCTTTTTGGTCTTTGGCTACTCTCCTAACTCCATGGGCTGCCAACCACTCCACGGCGAGCCTCTTGGCCGTTCGTGCCTTCTTTGGGCTCGCTGAAGGTGTAGCTCTGCCCTCCATGAGCACACTTTTGTCCAGGTAATTCCTCATTAATTGTTTCTGCAGATTGTTGGAGTATCACTGAGCTGTTTCAGTACAAGTTGAATGTAAATCCTGCATTGAACTAGGATCCTCTATCAAATTTTGTCGTCTTATTTCTTGTCCAACTAGTTTGTTGATGTCACCCCATCTAAAGTATGAAGTTGGATTTATGACTTTATCATGCTCATTTGAATGTTCAAGATAATGTGCATGAATATACTAGTTGAACATAGAATGAGACGCCAAAAGTTTGATTGAGATTCGGGTACTGTATTACTGGTAATTTCTAGCTTAGCTTTGCTTTCAGAAAAAATTATACATTGATACGTGAGCTAAGTATCACATAGGAGTAACTTGCTCCTGAGCCAGCCATTAAGTGGGGAATATTTTTGAAATCTGTATGATAAGGAACCAGTACTTTAGATAAGTGAATGTGTTACTCTGGTGATTTTGGCAGGTGGTTTCCAAGCCAAGAGAGAGCAAGTGCTGTTGGAATTTCTATGGCCGGATTTCATCTCGGCAACGTTATAGGGTTACTACTAACTCCAATAATGCTTTCATCACTAGGAATTTCAGGCCCATTCATTCTCTTCTCTTCTATTGGGATGCTGTGGTTGTTAACATGGGCATTTAAAGTCTCAAATGATCCAAGAGAGAGCACTTTTATCAGCAGATCAGAGCTCCGCTTAATCCAAGCTGGGAAAACTGATTCCCCTGTAAATGGCAACAAATTCCCACCTCTACGACTTCTTTTATCAAAGTTACCAACATGGGCTATTATTTTTGCCAATATGACCAACAATTGGGTGAGTTCTCTCTTTATGGACTGCTTAGATTACTAATAGATTATAAAAATTTGTAGGCTTAGATATAAAACTTCTCTTAAAGGTGATCAATATTGCAGGGCTACTTCGTTCTTCTCTCATGGATGCCTGTTTATTTCAAGACTGTAAGTAAATGTCATCTTCTTTTGTGTGTGTGTGTGTGTATATATGTATATATATATATATCTTGGTTAACAGTATACCATTTGTTGCAAAATATTTAGCTTTGTAATATTCCCTTTATCTTGATCCTTCTCGGCGAATACAGGTGTTTAATGTGAACTTGAGGCAAGCGGCATGGTTTAGTGCGGTTCCATGGGGAACAATGGCAGTTTCCGGTTATGTTGCAGGTGCAACATCAGATTACTTAATCAAGAAAGGCTACTCCTTAACGTTAGTTCGAAAGATCATGCAGGTAAAATCTTGAAAGTGCCATTCATTACTAAAAAAACATGTTGTCCGATATGGAGTCCAGTGCCTGATGACATTGTAGGTGCAAATTAATGGTTACAATTAATGAAAAAAACTAGCATAAGATAACAAAGCTGCACCTATAAAGTGTAAGATCCCCACCGGAGACAAATAAACATTTTTCAAATGAGGGCTGATCCCTTTCTTTTTTCTCTTTTCGACATCTTCCTTTCTTCAATTAAATGGAACTGCCTAATTTTACCAAAGATTTATTATTATTATTATTATTGTTATTGTTATTGTCTTGATTGAAGTTTTGCTATAAACCAGAGGGGTGTCTTCAAAAATAGCAATTAAACAGTGGTAGTCCCTATTTTACATATTAGCTTATTTAAACTTGGTTTTTGAATCAGTTTCTAAAGCATTTGTATATATTTGTAATATGGGGAATCATATTGACACCCCAGTTTCTTCAATACCGATGCCCGTCGTCCACTTTCCCTCTCCTGCCCCAATTCTTCCAGACCCTCCTTGAACACTTCATTCTACTCTCTCTCTTCCTTTACCACTTTTTTTGGTTGTTAGATACTCTTTGTGAAGCTTTCATACTGCTGCAATTTTTTCTCGCGATATGAATTTACTGGCCAGAAACTAGTGAAAAGACATAATAAATGAAAGAAAAATCCAAGACGAAATGAAAAGTAAATCTTATACATTCACTCTTTAATTTCAAAGCTTGTTCGTCTATCTTTTTTTATTTTTTCTTGAAAAGATTGTTTCTCTGCTTGAACAGATATCTATATACATTAAACGAACAAAAAAATTTGAATTACGAAGTTGATGTATATGAGATGTACCAAGCTTTATCCTTGATTTTGTTTTAAATGCTTGGGGCATGTGCAGTCAAAACAAAATCATAGTGGTGTAAGGGTGTATCTGAAATAAATACTGGGGGTGCTGTAATATTCACTAAGCTGACATATACTTTTGATTTTCGAATAGTCCATTGGCTTCATTGGGCCTGGGGTGGCATTGCTCTGCTTGAAATATGCGGAAACACCTGTAGTTGCAGCTGTACTCATGACAATAGCCTTGAGCCTGAGCTCTTTCAGCCAAGCTGGCTTTCTCCTCAATATGCAAGTAAGGCTACATACAGTCCTCAAAATCATCATTTTTGTTACACGATATATTACCTTTATAACCAGAATATATTACCAATTATTTTCGCCTCAAGTTTGATAAGACTTGCACATTTTTGATTCAGGACATTGCTCCTCAGTATGCTGGATTTCTCCACGGTATGTTCTTGAAGCTTGCCGATCGATCTGCTAAATGAGAAATTTGCTTATGGTGATTCATTCTTATAACTGCCAGGCTAATTACTGTCTCTGTTAACAGGAATTTCGAATGCAGCTGGGACATTAGGGGCAATAGTCAGCACCATAGGAACCGGTTATTTTGTACAATGGTTGGGATCGTTTCAGGCATTCTTATCTGTCACTGCAGTTCTATATTTTGTGACAGCCATATTTTGGAACCTATTTGCTACCGGAGAGCGCGTCTTCTATGATTGAAATGTCAAACATTTGAAACTCCTCAATTCGACGAGGGATGTCTCCCAGGAGAGAGGAGGGCGAATGAACATGAATTGTTCAATGTATTCAAAAATTTGGTTATTTATTCTTTTGCTTCTGCGTGACCGACCGCAAGGCTTAGATTTGGTCTGTGCACCAAGCAAGAACATGAGTACCAGTACTTCCTCTGTCCTTGCCTTTTGTTGTTTGTCATTTCGTCTAATTGTATGTGCAAATGACGTCAAATAGAGTGTCAGGGAAGACACATAGTTCAAGCAAATAGCATTTTTTCAAAACTAATTAAAGTAAATAGAAGGTTTAAAAAATATTTATAGTAGATAATAAATTTATGGTGTAAAGAACTTATTTACTTCTTTATTTATACTGTAAATAATTTTTATTTACACTGTAAATAGATTTAAGGTGTAAATAATATATTTGCTCTTTTGTTTACAGTATTAATAAGAATTATTTACACAATAAATAAATTATCTACATTGTACATATACTATTTACTACAAATATTTACAAAACTTACTATTTAATTTAAATAATTTTAAAAATATATTATTTCTCTTATTCTCCCTATAAATTATATGTCAAACTCAGTTGTAAGATAGAATGTAGTTTCAAATTATGTTACATGGAAATTCAAGCCTCAGTCAACATCTTAATGATGAACTTTTGAACTTCATAAACTGTCTTGCAGTCATAAAGAACTGTTGTTTTAGCATTTAGTATTTGTTATTTTCACATACAAACTATACGGTTATGGAACGTAAATTTTCACCTCTGAACTTCTTTCTTTAAAGAAACTTCCATAAAATTAAGATCTCCGCAGATTAAAGTCACGAGATATTAGCTTTAGTTGCTACGCGACTCAGTTAACAAGGGGAACAGAAGACAACACAAATTATAAATATATGGCACTCTTGATTAGGAAAGTGAGGGTCAAAAGCAGCATTACTTTTCAACTTTACATCACGCAAAGGTGATAAAACCTCTGGTACTATATGCGCAAATAGCCTATGAACTTTTTGATAGGTGACAATGTGATCCTATAACTTTTAATTTTGACAAAAACACCTCAAAACTCTTACAATGGTTGCGAAAGTGACTAAAATCGATTGTAGGCGTCATGTTTCGGACGGAAAAAACATACACGAAAGTTATGGGAGGTTATTTTATTAAAAAGACTTAAACACCCCTAGTTAAATACCAGTAAGAAATAAGACTCAAAATTTAAATTTGGAGTGAAAAGCCACAAGTTATGCAAATTAATGTTAAACATGCATGCCCTAAGGAATAAAAATGTAATAAGTTTTTGGAGACATTTTTATCAATAAAGAATTTATTTACTATTGATATACCAAATCTTGTCCTCTTTATGTTCATATTTGTTGAATGTATGTTAAGCAAACAATAGTCTGAGACTGTTGGTCTAAACCTTTAAGAATTGGGCATATGATGGACAGATTATGTGGAAGACACGATTCTTAAGGTGACGATCTAAATCATAAGATCCGCAATCGAGGGAATAAAGTTGGGCGCTTTATTCATGTAAAGATTGTTATGTTGTCTATATCCCAATTGGGAGATGGTTTGTCTTGGCCATCGGAGGTGGACTCCATGAATAGAAACAATGGTGCATTGTCATAGGTGACGATGTGTTGGATCGGGACATAAAGTAAATTGATTTAGATTAATAATTATGTCTCGGTAAATCGATTCACTTTAGATAATCATTTGTATTGTATCTTAATCTTGAGATGAATAGTGGGCCCGTTGTCTTAACTTATATATCTTTTGATGTACCAAAGGTGACATTCACATCTTAATAGTGGTATGCATGCCGGTACATTGGAGGCATGACTCTTGATAGCATAGACCTGTTATTATAGGGAATCCATAGCTCCTCCTTAGGAGTAATGATATCCTCTTATATGCGTTATCCTGTAATTGAAAAACTGGAGCGCTTAACCATTTGGATACATAGGTGTAACCGAATGGTATACTATCTTTGGATGGTAAGTTTTTCGATGGTGAGGTAATGGAACGTAAGATAAAAATAATCAGGAAGGTAAAACAGAACTTGCCCTTAAGCCGATTATGGATAATCATATGGGGATACGATACACTATGCTATGTCATGGAGACTTAGCTATACGGGCTTTGTAATTCTATGTAGTTTGAGAGTGCAGCCCAACCTTTTAGTGGAATAGTGTTGGAGTTGATAATTATGAAATGTATATCTGGGATATTGGGTTTCATAATTATCGGGAGCTTGAACTATATAGGTCCATTTGGTCCCCTTTGCTAGCTCACAACATCCTGTAACGATACGACGTGCTTTTCCACCAATTGGTGACTTATGTCAAATTTATTAGATTGGTTAAAATTTAGAAAAATTAGTTAATTCATGTCTGTTTATTGGTTGAATTAATTTTTTGATAAAATTAATTCAAGATAAACTTGTTGAATTATTGGGATTGGATAATTCTTTTCTGTTTATCGATTGATTTAATTTTGAATAAATTAAATCAAGATAAACTCGTAGAATTAATAGGAATTCATTTATTTCCCTAGAGATAATCTAGATAAAGTAGTTTTAATCAGATAACTTTTCTATTGGGTTATTTGAATTAAAACTGACACTTTATCCTATAGAATCTCGGGTGAAAAATAAAAGATTCGCTAAGATTTTTATTCGACAGTTTAGCCTGTCAATTCACGTGTTTGGCCTACTGATGGGTGAGTTCGGCCTGTCGATTATACAGTTCGGCCTGCCGATGAGTGAAGGATAAGATCATGCATATTTACGTAGATCTTATCAGATATTGATCCGAATTTGATTCTGATTCAAATTTTTGAGACCTAATCTAGTAAGGACTGACCCTAGACCCAACCTCTATAAATAAGGAGTAAGTCACATAAGTTATTTAGATCAATTGAGAGATTAAGAGTGATACTTTGCTGGTGAGAATCTGAAAACTCCATGAGAGCTTTTGTTCACAAATCACGAAAACTAGCTTTGGGTGCTCTCGATTGGTTGGAAGGAGAGTCACCTGGTGGAAGAGTTGTACGTGTGAGCCCACACTCACTCCGATCGTGGATAGAGAATAGCAAAGAAGACCAATTGGTTGAGGCTCTTCTGGAACGTTACTTCTCTTCACATATTGCCGGAGTTCTTCAGCATTCCAAGGTTAGTAAGATCTAGTTAATTTATGCATATAGCATGTCAAACTTATGTTTTGGAAAATACTCTAATATAAAATTTTTTAAAATTCTGCTGCGTACTATTTTTCCAACAATTAATCCACATATCCAAAAATCCATCATAAAACGTAGATCAAACTGGTTAATAGAAAACCATCACACGAATATATTAAATCCATCATAAGCACAAATAATAATCAAACAAACAAAATAACCCCAAATTTACTTCAAAATTACATTAGGATACTCATCGAATGTGACCTAAAACTATTCATAATTAATATTATGTATAGATTTTGTTGAACCTCTCTAATTTCATCTTTGTCAATTAATTTGTTAATGCTCTAATAGTAAACTATCTATGATCAAATCATAAATGAGGATTTGGGATATTTATCCAATATCTAATATCAAATTTGTTTTAGTACTCGTTCAGTCAAGTTCCTAAAATAATATGTCAGGGAAATATCATTAATCTTCATAATAAAATTGTGGATTTCATATCTATAAGAAATCTCAGCCATCCATAGTATCATACCTCCAAAATATTAAGTTATTAATTTACTATATAATCACACATATTAAATGAAGGGCATGTTTGGCGCACCATGTTGTCTTATATTGTTGTTATGTAATATATTGTTTGTTTTTACATTGTATTAACATATTGTACCGTATTATACAATGTTAGTTTATCACTGTATTGTATTTTATCATTGTGTATTGTAGTAATATTTACAATTTTAAACACAATACATTTGGGCCATGTTTTAAACCTTGAATAACTTCGAGGTCGGGATAGAGATTTAGGATGGGCATTAAAATCGAGTTTTGGGACAATGGTTAGGTTGGATTTCTAGATGGGGTTGGGATTAGGTTTAGGAATAGAGTCGGGTATGGTTTTGGGACAAGGGTTAGGCCTAGGTTTTAGGTTAAGGTTAGGGTCAGGTCAGATGGGAGTTAGGTTCAGGTTTCGAGATGCAAGTCGGGATCAAGTTTCAGGACTACGGTTGAGGTCGAGTTTTGAGACCAGAGTCGGGTTCCAAGACAATTTTTGGATTCAAGTTTCAAGATGTGGGTTTCAGGACAAGGTTAGGTCGGGTTTTGGGTTGGGTTCGGTTTTATGATGGGGTAGGGGTGAATTGGGTTTCGAGATGAGGGTCAAGATCGAGTTTTGAGATCAGAGTTGAGTTAGGTTTTGAGATAGGGGTCAAGGTTGAGGTTTAGGATACGGATTGGTTGGATTCTAAAGCAGGAGTCGGGATCAGATTTTGGGATGAGGGTCAGGGTTGTTTTCTAAGATAGGTGTCTAGATCGGGTTTTTGGATGAGTATTAAGATTGGGTTTTGGAACCAGGATTGGGATAGGGCTGGGGCCAGGTTTGAGTTTTAGGATGAGGGTTGGGGTTGCCAAATCTTGACCCCAATGCTATGCCAAAACTCAATCTCCACCCTTGTCCCAAAACTCGATCATATTTATTGTTTCATAACTCAACCCCAACCCTTTGTCTCGAAACCGAACCCGAATTCCCATTTGGAAACCTGACTCGACTTGAAACTGAACCCTAATCCTTATCATGAAATCAACCTGACCTGAACCCGTCATGAAACTTAAATCGCCCTGCCCTACCATGCACTGTCCCAAAACCCAGATTTGACCCCGACCCCATTTTGATCCTTGTCTCAAACTAATAGCGACTCTATCTTGAAACTTGACCCTAACCCCTAATCCTTGTCTTGAAACTCAATCCCGACCCCTGTCCTGAAACTCGACCTTGACCTTGCTAAACACAAGTTTAGGGGGTGTCTATGCAAAAGAGCCAATTTTCCCTTTGTTATCTTTCTTTCTTTTTTATTGTTTTTATTTTCCTTCTTTTGTGTTTATTTTTGGGGGGACTTCACATAAATGTCACTCTTTTAGACTCAATTTTATTTATGCTATAAAATATGAAAAATTCTTACGTTACAAACTTGGTGGATATCCCTTATGGACATTTTAACATGTTCCACTAGGACATTTTCTGATCTTCTTCGAAGACATTTTAATATGTCCTTCTCCTCCCAGAACATTTTTTGGTGTCCCTCTAGGATATTTTGATAAGTGCCACTGGGACATTCTCCGTTGTCCTTTGAAGACATTTTGAGATATCCTTCTCTTCCTGGGACTTTTTTTGATGTTCCTTTGAAATATTTTGATATGTCCCATCGGGACATTTTTCGATGTCCCTCACAGACAATTTGAAATATCCTAAATATCCTAGAGGGACATTTGCCGATGTCTATTGGAGACATTTTGACATGTCCCATTGGAAAATTATTTATTCTCTCCTTTTCTCTCTCCTATCTCTCCTTGTCGATGTCGGCTTGTCTTCGGCACTAGCAACCATAAAAAAATAATTATAACAGAGAAAAAAAAGTAATAGTCAAATCCACTTTTATCCCCATATGAAGTGGTCTCGTGATAATCAAATCTTTCGAATCTTAATTTGCTTTTAACAAGAACTGAATGAAGGAATCTCTTTCAATCCTTCCACTCCTCCATGAGCTCAAAATGGCCACTATCCTCGCCACATATGTCTCTTGATTATCCTCTAGTTGCTCAAGGTCTCTTTTTAGTTTTAAGTACAGCACTATATTTACAACAACCTGCATGACAACAAAAGCAGAATTGTTAACACTAGAAACGACAATCTGACAACACATGAAAGCAAAGGAAAATGAACTCATTACCTCACTATTTCTAGGACTCGTGTTGACAACAACACTAATTTGAACTTTTTCTTCTTGAAATCTTATGTTTGGAAACAACACCAACAACAAAAACAACAAAAACTTGCAAATCTGCCATTAGAGACGAGCTCGAGCTCTATCACGACGCTGGAGAATATGACCACACGTGCTTCGTGTTGGGGAATTAGGTGACTCCTAATTCTAAGGATCGCAAGAACAAATAATTACAGAAAATAAATTGAAGAAGAGAAGAAAAGAGAGACACCAAATTTTATACAGGTTCGTCCAAAATTAAGACTACGTCCTATTTCTATCGCTTGCAGATTCCACTATAATGAAGGAGATTACAGATTACAAGAGAAGTTTCTCACACACTCTCAAATTGTGCTTACCAAACTCTCTTCTATCTAGCACCCTGTGGGAATTTTTCTCTCTCAAGGATGGAGCTCTCAAGAATTATGCTTCACACAAATAATGCCACTCACAATGTCAAACACACACAACCCTAGCCACCTTATGTTTATTTATACATCAAAGAAGAGAAAAATATCAACTAATGAGAAACCGTAACAGTTTTCTATTTTTGGGGCGTTTGAGTTTGACTCTAACTCAAAATTTCACAACAAACTAGACTCCGGGCGCCGCGGCCCTCATTTTGGGCGCCGCAGCGCTGGTTTGCTTCTCGGACGGGCGCCGCGGCGCTGGTTTGGGTACCACGGTGCTAGGCCACTGCCCCCTCTTTTTGTCTCTTCTTTCTCCTTTGCTAGGTTGATTTGGCTCCACATTGCAACAATCTCCCACTTGGAGACTAATCAATCACCATGTCTCCAACTACAGCGGCAACAACTTCTCACGCCTCATGGAGAAGTCCAGCTGAAGTTGCGCACAACTTCAGTTTCTTGATCGAAACCGTCTTGGTGAGCATATCTGCTGGATTCTGACTCCCAAGAATCTTTTCAAGCTTCAACACTCTATCTTCCAAAGCCGACCTGATGAAGTGATACCGCAATTGTATATGCTTAGTCCTAGCATGAAATGCGGGATTTTTCGCCAAGTGAATGGCGCTCTGACTATCACTGTGTAATGCACTCCTTTCCTACTTATGACTCAACTCTTCTAGAAATGACCGCAACCAAATCATCTCCTTACTCGCTTCTGTCATTGCCACATATTCTGCTTCTGTTGTAGAGAGTGCAACTATCTTCTACAGCTTCGAGACCCAACTAATTGCAGTGCCACCTAAATTGTAGACATAACTAGTGGTACTTTTTCTGCCATCAATGTCTCCAGCCATATTAGCATCAACATAGCCCTGTAATCCTAAGTCTGACTTCTTGAAACACAGTGCTAAACCCACAGTCTCAGATATCTGAGAATCCACTTCACTGCCTCTCAATGCTGCTTACCTAGATTGCTCATGTACCTACTCACAACTCCCACTGCATGTGCAATGTCTGGTCTGGTATAAACCATGGCATACATGAGATTGCCTATTGCTAAAGCAAAAGGCACCTTGGCCATGTGGTCTCGCTCCTGCTCCATGGTTAGTGATTGCTCCTTTGATAACTTGAAGTGACTGGCCAAAGGAGTATTCACAGGCTTCGCATTACCCATGTTGAATCTACTCAGCACCTTTTCAACATATTCTTCTTGTGACAATTTTAGACTGTTACGGTTCCTCGTTATTCTCATCCCAAGGATTTGTTTTGCAGCACCCAAATCCTTCATTGCAAACTCCTTAGACAGCTCCTTCTTTAGCTTGTCAATCTCCTATTTGCAATCTCCTGTTATCAACATGTCATCAACATATAGCAACAATATAATGTAGGAGTCACCCAAATTCTTTACATAACAACATTGATCTCCTTGACACCTCAAGAAACCATTGCTACACATAAAACCATCAAACTTCTTGTACCACTGTTTGGGAGCTTGTTTGAGGCCATACAAGCTCTTCTGAAGTTTGCACACCAAGTTCTCCTTACCCGGTACTTCAAAACCTTGTGGCTGCTTCATGTAGATCTCCTCCTCCAAATCACCATGGAGAAAAGCTGTCTTGATATCCAACTGTTCCAAGAACAAGTCCTCATTTGCCACTAGAGCAAGTACCATCCTGATCGTGGTTAATTTCACCACCGGATAAAAAATCTCATTCAAGTCGATGCCTTCTTTCTGCTGAAAGCCTTTTACCACCAACCTTGCCTTATACCGTTTCCTGCCATTAGATTCATCTTTTATTCAGTATACCCACTTGTTGTGCAAGGCCTTTTTGCCCTGTGGTAACTTTGTCAATTGCCATGTTTGATTGGACATTAAAGAATCTATCTCATCCCTCATGGCTAACTCCCACTTGACCGAATCTTCAGCCTCCACGGCTTCATCATAGCTCTCTGGCTCACCTCTGTCGGTCAACAAGATGTAATGCAGAGATGGGCAGTATCTCTACGGTGGCCTAATAGTCCTGCTAGACTTCCTGACTGGTGTGGCAGGAGTCCTCTGGTTTCCTTCTAGAGCTATGTCTTCTTAGTCTTCAACCTCTAGTTTTTGTACCTCCACTTCAAGAAGATCCTTCAATGGAATTACCTCAGACTTCTTATCTTCAAAACCTAAACCCTTAGAGTCAATGCTGTCTCTGTCCTTGTACTGAATACCTTCATTGAAGATCACATCCTTGCTCCTGATAATCTTTCGATTTTGGTCATCCTAGAGATGATAACCAAACTCAAGTCCACCATGGCCAACCAGAAAACACTTCTTTGACTTGGCATCAAGTTTACTTCTAACAACATGATTAATGTGAACATAGGAAACACACCCAAACACTCTCAAGTAAGATAGATTAACCTTTTTATGGCTCTAGACTTCTTCCAGTAGCTTGAACTTCATCAGTGTAGATGGACTTCTGTTGACCAGATGAGCAGTTGTATTAATTGCCTCAGCCCAAAATGTCTTTGGCAGCCCCGCATGCAACCTTATGCTTTTGCCACGCTCGTTTAAAGTCTTGTTCATCCTCTCAGCTACCCCGTTCTGTTGTGGTTTCCCTAAAATGGTTTTCTTCATCTTTATTCCATTCTCAACACAGTACTGCCTGAAGTCATTATCTAAATATTCTCCCCTATTGTCAGACTGCAAGTATTTTACCTTCAAATCTGTCTCGTTCTCCACCATGGCCCTCCATCTCTTGAAAGCATCAAAGACATCAGATTTGTTTTTCAGAAAGTAAACCCATACCTTCCTGCTTGAGTCATCTATGAACGTCACATAGTAATTTATGCCACCAAGGGAAGTTACCGACGCAGGCCCCCACACATCAGTGTGAACTAGCTCCAATTTTCTGGACTTAAGCTCTCTACCCATCTTTGAGAAACTAACTCTCTTCTGTTTACCAAAGATATAGGCTTCACACAAACTGTGATCAATAGTTTTCAAACTCGGTAGTTTTTTTTTGCAGTGAAGTACCTTCATACCCTTCTCACTCATGTGATCGAGCCTATAATACCATAGCTCGATATTGACAGCAGAATCAACAACTGCTATGGTATCTCTGCAACTAGAGTTCATGTAGAGAGTTTCAGCGTTGCGTCCCCAAGTAACAACCATCACTCCTTTAGTGACTTTCCAACCTCCACAGTTGAAGGTCACTTTATGTCCTTCGTCATCTAGTTGTCCCACCGAAATCAAGTTGCGCATTAGTTTGGGAACATGTCTCACCTTATGAATCTTCCACACAGACCCATTAGGCATTTTTAAACTAACATCTCTAATACCAACAATATCCAAAGGTTCTCCATCAGCAAGATAAACCTTACCATGATTTCTGGCAACATAATTCTCCAGGACATGACGGTGTGCAGTGGTGTGGAATGATACACCTAAATCTATTACCCACGAATCAAAAGAATTGTCAACTGACAAGATTAAGGCATCCTGTTGCTCTTCAGTGGCTGCATTAGCTGCGTCATTATTATTGTCTTCGTTCTTGCTTGGAGCCTTGTAGTTCTTCTTTAAGTGGCCAGTCTTCCCACAATTCCAACACTCCATGGTCCTACTGTTCCTTGACTTGCTTCTCCCATTCCTCGACTTGCCTCTCTTGCCATTATCTCTGTTGGAATGCCATTCAAGTTTCCTGCCCCTATTATCAACATTAAGGGCTGAGTTCGACGTTGAGGCTTCACCTGAGTCCTTCATGCGAACTTCTTCCGCCATAATAGAGTTTTTGACGTTAACAAACTTCAGTTTTGAATTCCCAATTGAATTTGTAATGGCCACCCTCATGGGTTCCCAACTATTCGGTAATGAGGCCAAGAGGATTAGGGCATTGATCTCATCATCGAATTTAATCTCTATCAAGACCAATTGGTTCAGGACGGTGTTGAAACTGTTTAGATGCTCTACTACGGAGGCACCTTTAGGCATCTTTAGATTAAAGAGCTTCTTCATGAGATGTACCTTGTTGTTGACTGAGGGCTTCTCATACATCTCTAACAGAGCCTTTATCATCCCTGCTGTAGTATTCTCCTTTGCAACGTTATGGGCAACATTCTTTAACATGGTCAAACGGATCACACCCAGCACCTGTCTATCAAGGAGATTCCACTCCTCATCCTTCATGCCTTCAAGCTTATTACCCAAGGGCAAGTGTAGTTTCTTGCTATAGGGTAGTCTTCAACTTGCATCCTCCAATAGGAAAAATTCGAACCATCAAATTTGATGATACCGGCTACCGAACCTTCTTCTCCTGTCATCATTCTTGATCAAAACCTCCGCTCTGATACCACTTGTTGGGGAATTAGGCGACTTCTAATTCTAAGGATTGCAAGAACGAATAATTGCAGAAAATAAATTGAAGAAGAGAAGAAAAGAGAGACACCAAATTTTATACAGGTTCGTCCAAAATTGAGACTACGTCCTGTTTCTGCTGCTTGCGGATTCCACTACGATGAAGGAGATTACAGATTACAAGAGAAGTTTCTCACACACTCTCAAATTGTGCTTATCAAAAGTCTCTTCTATCTAGCACCTTGTGGGAATTTTTCTCTTTCAAGGGTGGAGCTCTCAAGAATTATGCCTCACACAAAATAATGCCACTCACAATGTTACACACACACAACCCTAGCCACCTTATGTCTAGTTATACACCAAAGAAGAGAAAAATAGCAACCAATGAAAAACCCTAGTAGTTTTATGTTTTTAGGGCGTTTGAGTTCGACTCTAACTTAAAATTTTGCAACAAACTAGACTCCGGGCGTCGCGGCCCTCATTTTGGGCGCCGCGGCGCTGGTTTGCTTCTCGGACGGGCGCCGCAGCCCTCGTTTGGGCGTTGCGGCACTGGTGTGGGAGCCGCGGCCCTTGTTTGGGCGTCGTAGCGTTGGTTCGGGCGCCACAGCGCTAGGCCACTGCCCCCTCTTTTTTCCTCTTCTTTCTCCTTTGCTAGGTTGATTTGGCTCCACATTGCAACACTTCGCCATGGATCTCGATTGGAGAAAACTTGCAAATCTTTGGAGAACATGCCAAACCTCATGTCATCGATGTCCATCACCAAATCTCCTCTATCATAGCTCCGCCATGGATCTCGACCTTAAGTTTTCTTAGTTGTTCTGAAGCTCCAATCTCATCTCCTCAATACCAAAACTTGCAGATCTGCCATTGGAGCTTGATCTTTCTTATGACGCCAAAGAAGAGCATCAGGCGTTGAACCCTGCGACGTCTATCTCCTTTGCCAAATCTCCTCTCTCGCTACTTTGCCATGGATCTTGGCCTCGAGTTTCCTCTGTCATTGTGAAGCTCCATTCTGATTCGATCATCTGCAGGGCGACGATAAAGTCCGATGACGACACGGGTGGTAATGTCAAGATAGAATGAAGAAGGAAGAGAGAAAGTGCGAGGAGAGAAAGATAAAGAATTAGAGAAAGAGAGAAATAGAGTTTTAGAGGAGAGAGAAAGGGAGCGAAAAAAATAGTAAAAAAGGCAACCAAATGAGAAAAATTAAAACAAGGAAGTCTATAGTAGAGAACGATTTTATTCTTAAGCAGTCAAGAATGATCCAAAGGCAAGAATTTAATCTCAACAAGGTTTTAAATAGTCTTGTTCACACTCAATAATATCCTAAATATAATAAAAAAATTAAAAAACACATTATATTTTTAAAAAAATCAAGATAATCCCCAAAATTAACCACATCTTTTGGAAGAATATTAAACCCAGTGTCGGAGCATTTTCTATCTATAGCATAGATGCAGCATAACCTTTCATTATCTTTAATTATACAACAATGAAGCTCTATAACCAGGCTTGGCACAACGGTGATGTATTCCGTAAGTCTATCTTAAATTACGCAAGTTGCAACGCATCTTCGCGTTTGAGGTCGAACACCTTGATGAGGACATCTTCAACAACCTGTTAAAAATAGTCCAGATGGGTATAGATCAAAATCATTGTAAAACAAATATCTCGGTCACTTTACCAGTGTCGAAGCTTCGGCAACCATCATTAACAAATGCGGTTTTGGTACCGAAAATGAAAAAGAAAAAAAAACTCTCATAGCATAAACTCTTTGAATCTTTTGAATTCTTGTCTAGAACAAAAGAACATGTGCTTCATATTGGAAAAGCATATGCCAATTCTCACCTCTGTTTCATTAGAAACTAGAAAAAAAAAAAAAAAAAACCCAGTTTTTTTGTTTTTAATAAAAACACCTTCAACAGAAAACATAACGAATGGACTCGAAAAATTAGTCCCGTTTTCGATTTAAGAGAAACCCAAAAACAAAAATGAAGAAATAAAATGAACGATCAATATTGCAAGGAGAGGACGAAGAAGAAAAAGCTCTTTCTCTCCTCATCAAATCCAAACCCAGATTTGCAAAATTTGTAGATCCCCAATTTGCCACTCATAATTTCACACATTAAATCTAAATCTCTTATTCCCCAAATTTGCTCCTTCCATCATTGAGCCCAGATTTGCAGCATCTTCACGAGCCTAAAGCACCAATCGAACCTCCCTCGATGGAGAGGAGGCATGAGATGGTGCAGGTGAGCTCGTCTACCATCGTCAATCGTCGATGGTTTGTTTCGGCCATGGTGTTGAGCCGCGAGATCCACACCGACGACTGATTTACAAGGGCACGATGTTCGTTGCACTGTTGGCGGTGCAAACGTCGACGAATGTTACGACGCAAGTGGTGGTCGTGGTAGAACGATGGAGAAGGAAAGGGGAGCTTTTCCAGATCTAAAGAAAAAAAAAAAGAAGAAAAAACTAAAATAGGGTACAATTAATACTATTTTATAACTTTTAAAATCACTTCATTGTAACCATTGGATCAAAATTTTGATGTAAAAATGAGTATTCTCCACCGGTGGAGAATTCTATCGCACTCCCAACATTTTTTCTTCCAATTAAACTTTGTTGCATTTACCTTTTAAAGTTTTATAATTTGTGTAATAAGAAATTATATTGGTTAAAAAGATGGCATATCGTGTAATTTTTTCTCATTTTTGTCTATGTACAAGCGGCTTTGATGAGTATCAATACCTACTTTTTGCGTTTGGAATTTCAATCCCCACAAATTTCATCGTGTTTGTTAACAATGGTTGTCGGTTTTATGAACCTTGATTACTAGGATTAGCGAGCGGTTTGGGTGGTTTTTTTTTTTTTTAAATACAACTGATCAAATCAAAATAATTTTCTTTTTTGGGAGCTTTAAAATTTTTGACAAAAACCAAATCAAACAAAATCGCTCATACGCAGTCTGGACAACTTAATTTGTACGGTTGGAGTAAGTATTGAAGTTTCCGGGGGTAACAAACTTCAATATTTACTTGTAAAAATTTTTTTAGTAATTGACACAACTTGTGAAAGCTTTTTCGAATGAGACCCTCTTAAACTTTACATGTTTGGAAAATTAGTCCTTGAACTAAAAAATTTTGCAATTTAAAAATGTATGGCATCAATCGTCCTTTAGATAAATTGGTTAAATTTTGGATAGTTTTTGTACATGATTTGCACACGACTATCTCTCAGGGTATTAGCCATCTTATTAGACTATCTTTTTTTGAAAAAAAAAAAAAAGGAAAGAAAAAACCATGGTTGAGATCTAACAAAATGGCCAAGTGAATTGAAAAAAAAAAAAAAAAAGACTAGCCAATCAACTTGCAATAGCTAGTTGCCTAATTATAATTTTTTTTTTGGGTTTTTGTTTTTAAGCTTTTTTGTTGTAGTTGTCGGGCTTTACTCCTATCACCGCACCTCCACAAACACTTCGTATTTTTGCTCTGCAATACTGGCCAGAGGTTCATTGTGATGCCCCGAAAAGGAGGTATAGAAGTTTTAGGTAAATAAGATAAAATAAACGAAATAATTAAAGAAAAAATAAATAAATACATGTGAAAAATAAATAAATATCATTGGCGATCACCGTCACGTGAATGTCATGAAAGTGGGGCCGAGATCTTATTCTCATTCATCATCATGTGTATGTTTACCACAAAGGTGGGCTGGTAAATAAAATACAATATCAAAGATAATAATACAAAATACTGAAAATCATTGTCTCTAAGATAAATTAAAAATATACAATTAATAGAGACAAAAATGACATCAACACCAGAACAAGTTGTATAGCACACGCATCATACCATGGTTCTAAAGAAAATACCATTTCAATTCAAAGAGCCAGGTTTCGATCCTAGGTCCATCCTTCCTCTCTAAACCTGGAAGGGGGATTTTTAAAAATAGGAAAACATGAGCGGAAGGTTTAGTAGGATAATTATTTAAAAACAAGCTATGTTTTAAATATAGTGATCAAGAACAAAGAATTATTCACAATTCGTTCTAATTAATATAAATCTCAAAGTTTTAATAAATCAATAAAAAAACTTATTTGAAAGCAACTTGATAAAACATCACCGTATGAGTTTTGGAAATCCGAAAGGAATATCAAATACAATTCTTCAAAATCAAATACAGAAATCATTCTCAAAGGAAATATTTAAGAAATAAAATTTGGTCAAAACAATTTAAAAGGGCTACCAAAGGAAGGGGTGAAAATATCCTACTTCATTTCAAATTCCAATAATGTAAGCTCCAAATAGAATCCAACGTATGCTCCATATACGTTCAAAACCTTAAAAACTGTATTTAAAATTTAAAATCACATTGAACAAATATCATTATGTCAGTTTAATTATCGGTGTGCCTTTTTGACTCAAAATAATCATAACCCTTTTTGAAACATTTTGGAATTATTAAACATTGAAAACTGAAGTAAAAACATAATGTTTGAAATCCACAGTCGGCTTATCGAACACCCTGGTCCGGCCTGCCGAACTTTTCTAGGTTCGGCCTACTGATCAAATGAATCCGGTTTGCCGAACTCTTGAATCCGGCATGCCGAAGATCAAGTTTGACCTACCAAATTGGCAAAATCTAGGGACCTGAGACTTCACGTTTCAACGTCCCCAAACTCAAAATCAAATTTTAAAACATGTTTTTCAATTCCCAGATCATGAAAATCACATAGAAAGTATAGAAAATCATAGTAGAACAAGTTTAAACCATGTTCCTCGAATTTAAACTCAATTTCACAATGGATTTGAAAATCAAAGAAAAATGTCAAAATTTGATTAAACTAATTTTTGTTCAAATAAAGCTTAGATTCATAGTAAAACAAGTCCCATAAACTTAGATTAAACGTTAACTAAGCTCAATAAAATTTAGATTCAACAATCAAAGAAAATTTAAAAAATTAAAATTTAAAACTTTAAAATTTTAAGAAAAAGAGAAAGCTAACCTTTAATGGTGTTTTTGGCTGAAAAACTTGATGATTGAACTTCAATCCTTACTCAAATCCACGAGAATGAAGCTTAAAATCAAAATTTTTGAGAGGAAGAAAGAGAGAGAGCGTCGGGTGAAGAGAGAAAGAGAGAGAGAAAAAGAGGGAGAGCGTGAAAGAAAGAAAAAGGAAGGGAAAAATAAAAAAGAAAAGCCTTAAGGGTGTTTTAGTAAATACGAGGAAAATATGGTATAAAAATATCATTTGATATTTTAAAAACTAAAAATCAAATTTTAGAATTGACAAATGCAACAAAATTTTAAATTACTAAAAATTAACATAAAAAATTACACTAGCACACTTAATAATTAAATTTAACATAACTAACTTTACTTTAAAATTCAAGGGTGTTACCTTCATCTTAGTTACAAACAACGTCGTCTTCTACCTTTTCGGTTGGGTGTGTTGGCTTCCTATGGATTTGCTGCAGCAAGTTTTGGAATGCGATGCCGTCCAACCCCAGGGAGGAATTCAGACTTTAGTTTCAATGGGGCACAAAAAGACATAAACATTATATACCTAAATTAGGAAGAAAAAAGGTAAACTTCGTATAATGTGCTCCATAATAAACCTTTAATTAGGTATTACAATTGTACCAGCTTGTCAATATCATTAAAAAAGTCTTTCTCAATTAATACAAATGTAATAATTATTGTTCATATCCTATATAATATCATAAATCTGAAGAAAAAGAAAAGAAAAAACTAGAAATATAATACTTAATCTTCTAATAAGAGAATCTTATGATACTTAAGTAATAAGTATAAACCTACATACCTTAAAATGGTTGTTGCTATATAAAGTTATTTTGAGGGATGGTCACACTCTTAATTAAAAAAAATAATGGAATTTTTTTTAAGTAAAGTGGGAAAAAAAGATGGGATTTAAAACAGAATATCGCATTTTTGTAAATCGGAAAGGAATATGAGAAATAATTTTGAGTGCAATCATGACTATATAAAGCATATAATGAGTGAATGAATCAGATATATGGAAAGAATGTTATTAAAAAAAGTAACAAAAAGTAAAGATGGTATTTATCTTGAATTAACATTGTTTTTCTTTTTTCTTTTTTAATTTTTTGATTGTTTTAATCAAGGGAATGTTATACGGGAGGAGTAGTTTTTGGAAAGGAGATGACATGCGGAGGGAGTGTTATTACACAAATAACAAAAGAAGAAAGTGGAGATGATCTTGACGTTTTTTCTCCTTTTTTGAATGGTTAAAGTTGAGATATCTGTTACTGGAGATGATTTTTTTTTTTTTAGTGAAGTCGCTGGAGATGTTATTATTGAATTTTTTATTTTAATTTTTAATTTAAAAAATAAACCTTTTTTTAGTACTTGTAAATGTTTTTTTTGAAGTGACGTTTATTTATTTTTTTTGAAGTGACATTTTTTTTTCTTTTATACTTTAGAAAAAAAATAAATAATACAACATCTTTCCTGCGAGATTTGACGAAAAAGCATTGGAATGTGAAAAAAAAAAAAAAAAATAGTTTTGGAGGTGGCATTAACGATTTTAAAAAGGAAATGATACGGAAGTTTAGGGAAAAGGATGAATGGGGGCATTGTCAAGATATAAGTGGGTGCACCAATTAAAAATCCAATATACTTATTATAAATTTTTTCCCTAGTAGGGGCATGTGCCCCCACTGTCACAAACGTAGATCTGTGCATGGTTGACTCACTGGAGTCATTGTCGCTGCTTGAGCAAGTTTTGCCATGCTTGGCGGCGGATCTGGTTATGGAATGATGCTAAAGTTCTACACCGATGATGCTGCAAGATTAAAGATCTAGCCAGCCGTCGTGCTTTGTTTCATCGGCTTCGTCAAGGGTCTTCATGTTCCGTTCTTGTTGGAGATAATTCATGTTATAGAACATAGAGGAATATATGTCGTATTATTTGATCTTAAATTTTTGGCGGTTTTAGGTGACGCTTTATTTTTAAGAGAAATGCAAGGGTTATTTTTTTTGTCACTCTTTTTATCATTCTCTAAGTTATTGTTTTGTCACCTATCTTCTCATATCTCCATGAAAAATGAATCTGAAATTTATCCTTTGTTGTGAATCAAGTGTGTGCGTGAATGTCAACTCTTAGTATTCCATGTGTTACATACAAAAATTTTATTACAAATTGATAATTCATATTTAGACCTTGTTATCTTATCATTGAATCCCTCTTTATATTATGCATTATGTCTCTCTTAATTGTATATGTAATCCTTATCTCTAGTTATGATTCTTGGCCTATAAATAGAGGTTGTGTTAAGCTTGTATTTTTCATCCCTTACAAGTAAAAGAATAAAAGGATACTTTGTCTCTTGTGTTTTCTCTACTATTTTCTTTAGTCTTTTGTTACATTTTGCTTTGTTTTATGACATGTTATTAGTACGAGTCCCTAATCTATGAGTTTTTACAAGTGTTGATTGCTCTGTGGTTCGATCACTTCTCATTTTGAAAGCTATATTGTGCATATATCTTCATTGATGCTTTTGTAATACAACCATGATTTTAATTCTCCTTTATAATTCTAAAGGCATGTCTACTTTATCTACTTTAACGAGAATTAAAGGTAGCTTTATATCAATTGCATGCTCCTTATTTATTTTTTTTGCTTTATGAGAAATTAATTTTGACAATTTCACCATCTATCACATTGTTGATATGATATGTATGCGTAGTGCTAACTATTTGATGTATTATGTTTGCTTTCAAGTTATTAGTTGTATAATCTATCTCTTTTATAATTAATTTATTGTCATATTATTAATTCCTTTTTATGTTAATGCTTTTCTTTAATTATTAATATGCTATAGCCTTTTTTTTCAATTAGTTTTAATGACATGATTTTCAATATGAAATTTTTATTATTATAATATTTTTTATTTTCTATGCACATGTATAATATTTGGTATTCCCATGTTGTAAATTTTTATTCTGTTGTTAATCAATTAAGAATAGATTATTGTAATTCTTACTTACTATATTTTATCATATACTAGTTTGCACAATCTTGAATCTTACAAAACTTGAGTTCATTTCTCTTGATATTTCTAGCAAAAATTATTTGGCATAGACTCTTGATGCTTTGAATCTTGGAAATACAATAAAAGAAGAAAATTACCCATCCTCATTGGATTATGAAAAGACAATGATATTTTCATCATCTCTATGAAGGATTGAAAACTAAACATTTGAGGGTAAAAGATCTATATGTTCTTTGGAATAATTTAAAGGAAAGGTATGGCCACTAAAAGACTGTAATACTTCCTAAAACTCGTTATTATTGGATGCACTTGCTATTGCAAGATTTAAAACTATAAGCGAGTATAATTCCATAATGTTTAAAATTAATTCTCAATTAAAATTATGCAGAGAAAGTGTTACTGATGAAGACATGTTACAAAAAAATATACTCTATTTTTCATACCTTTAATGTGCTTTTGTAATAGCAATATCGAGAGTGAGACCTTAAGAAATATTCCGAATCAATATCAGGTCTTCTTGTTGCCATTTTAAGAAATATTCTGAATCAATATCATGTCTTCTTGTTGTCGAACAAAATAATGAACTGCTGATTTTGTCTTCTTATTGCGAACAAAATAATGAACTACTAATGAAAAATCAGCAATCTCGCCCAATTAGATCGACAACATTGTTAGACATGTATGCTCTAAGGAGTAAAAATGTAATATGTTTTTGGAGACATTTTTATCAATAAAGAATTTATTCATTTATATATACCAAATATTGTCCTCTTTACGTTCATATTTGTTGAATGTATGAAAAGCAAACAGTAGTCTGAGACTGTCAGTCTAAACCTTAAGAGTTGGGCATATGATGGGATGATTATGCGGTAGACACGACTCTTAAGGTGATGGTCTAAAATATATGATCCGCAATCGAGGGAATAAAGTTGGGCGCTTTATTCATGTAAAGATTGTTATGTTGTCTATATCCCTTTTGGGAGATGGTTTGTCTTGGCCATCGGAGTTGGACTCTGTGAATAGAAACATTGGCGCGTTGTCATAGGTGACGATGTGTTGGATCGGGACATAAAGTGAATTGATTTGGATTAATAATTCTGTCTTGGCAAATCGATTCACTTTAGACAATCATTTGTATTGTATCTTAATCCTGAGATGAATAATGGGCCCGTTGTCTCGACTTGTGTCTTTTGATGTACCAATGGGTGACTCCCACATCTCTATAGTGGCATGCATGCCGGTACGTTGGAGGCATGACTCTTGATAGCGTAGACTTGTTATTCATAGATATGGAATCCATAGCTCCTCTTTAGGAGTAATGATATCCTCTTATATGCGTTGTCCTGTAATTGAAAAACTGGAGCGCTCAACCATTTGGATACATAGGTGTAACCGAATGGTATACTATCTTTGGATGGTAAGTTTTCTAATGGTGAGACAATGGAACGTAAGATAAAAATAATCGGGAAGGTAAGACAGAACTTGTCCTTAAGCCGATTATGGATGATCATATGGGGATGCGATACACTATGATATGTCATGGAGACTTAGCTACACGAGCTTCGTAATTCTATAAAGTTCGAGAGTGCAGCTCCAAGCTTTTAGTGGAGTAACGTTGGAGTTGATAATTGTGAAATGTATATCTGGGATATTGGGTTTCATAATTATCATGAGCTTGAACTTTATAGGTCCATTTTGGTCCCCTTTGCTAGCTCACAAAATCCTGTAACGACACGGCGTGCTTTTCCAATAATTGGTGACTTATGTCGGATTTATCAGATTGGTTTAAAATTTATAAGAATCAAATAATTCATGTCTGTTTATCGGTTGAATTAATTATGTAAGAAATTAGTTCAAGATGAACTTGTTGAATTATGGCGTTCGGATAATTCTTGTCTGTTTATCGGTTGTTTTAATTTTGGACAATTAGAACAAGATAAACTTGTAGAATTATTGTGAATTGATTTATTTTCTTAGAGATTATCTTGATAAAGTTTGTTTTGATCAGATATCTTTTCTATTGGGCTATTTGAATCAAAACTGAGACTTTATCCTTTAGAATCTCGGGTGGAAAATAAAAGATTCGCGGAGATTTTTTCTCGGCAGTTCGGCCTGCCTATCAGAAAGTTTGGCCTGCCGAACTGGCCAGTTCGGCCTGCCTATCACACAGTTCGGCATGCCGACCGCGACAGTTAAGATTACGCGTTGTTCACGCGTATCTTATCAGATATTGATCCGAACTTGATTCTGTTTCATTTTTTGAGACCTAATCTGATATGGACTGACCCCAAGGACCAATAGGTATAAAAAGGGAGTGAGTCTAACGATTTACTCAGATCAATTTGAGAGATTAAGAGTGATACTCTTCTGGTGAGCATCTGAAAACTCCCTGAGAGCTTTTGTTCACAAATCACGAACACTAGCTTTGGGTTCTCTCTATTGGTTGGAAGGAGAGTCACCGGTGGAAGAGCTGTACGTGTGAGCCCACACTCACTCCGGTTGTGGATAGAGAATAGCAAAGAAGACCAGTTGGTTGAGGCTCTTCTGGAACGTTACTTCTCTACACAGGTCGCGGAGGTTCTTCAACACACTGAGGTTAGTAAGATCTGTTTAATTTATACATATAACATGTCAAACTTGTGTTTTGGAAAATACTCTGATGAAAAAATTTTAAAAATTCCGTTGCGCACTTTGTTTCCAACAATTGGTATCAGAGCCGAGGTTTTTACATAAATTTGCAAGTTTGTGATCATGTTATATGCATAAATTTTGTGATCTTAATCTCTCCAATGCTTGAATTAAATTTTATAGAGAGATGGCACTCTAGGTTTCTATATAATATATATGTTGTCATGGATTATATGGTGAATGTTTATTAATTAATTATGGTTGATTAAATTGTTGTTTAATTATTTATTAATTAATTAATACCGGTTATGGTTCCTTAGAGTTTAGAATGTGTATCTAGGTTTTTCATGTAATTAGATGGCGGACTATCATCTCCGTCTAGGAATTATTATTTAATTTTTAATTTGTAAGAATTTTGTAATTAAATAATTATTCGGAGAAGACGGAACGAGAAGTCGGAACTTAAAGATTGATGATGGCGCCTCCAGGTATTTCCTGAGTCTCTAATTTTATGTTTTTGAATTGTTGAAAATAAAATTGATGAATTGCATTAAAATTGTATTTTCTGGATTGAGGGTTTTCTGCTCGGTCGGCATGCCGGACCTCACAGTTCGGCAGGCCGAAGGTCACAGATCGGCAGGCCGGACGTACGGTCCGGCAGGCCGACAGTGGGGCAGAAATTTTGGTGCTCTGCTGGCAGGCCGAACCTTCATGTTCGGCAGGCCGAACCACCATGATCGGCAGACCGATCACCCAGATCGGCCTGCCGACCGAGAGCAGCTAGGTGTCCAGAAAAGGTGCAATTTTTTGGTGCAGTTTTAATTTTATTTTTGGGACGATTCTGAGAAACATTAAATTTGGATATGACCGGAAATATGAAGTGTTCGATTCATACGGGATTGAGGACTTGAAGATGGATATTACATGAAGAAGGATACAGCTTGAGGATTCAAGGATGAAGAATCGATAAATGTCTCGATTATTCTCTTGTAATCTTAGTTTTTCTATTCTCTAGGGTGGAACCATAATATTACGGTTATTATTATTATTATGCTTGTAGCTTTGCTTGATTGCTTTGCTTGTCTGCATTATAATATGATTTACCATGTATATTGATAACATGTCATATAGAATAGGGAGTGCCGCTCATATTAAATTTGTTCATGCATAATTTCAAAATAAAACCTTGACTTCAAAAGATTGAGTGGGAGAAGGTTTTCGAAGAGAGAACCTAAGGCCTCCATCGTTGGTCCATAGGAAGAACATGATGGTCCCAACCCCTAGGAAGGGATTTCTATCATGTACTAGATTGGATCTCTGAAAGGATAAGGTATTTTAGTATGATTTATGGTTGCACACCCCTAGGTGGTGATTATAAATCATGGATAAAATATTGAAACGGTGGTTATACACTCACGTTGATTTTATTATTAACCTCCCCTAGGAGCTCTGTTAATAAAGCTAATGGCCAAAGAAACGACCTGGATGGCATATATTAATCAGGAGGGGATCCGTGTTCCTGATTGAATTTGGCATGACTCCCCTAAGAGCTTGTTAAATTCTGAGTTGGGAATTATCGTTGTAAGGTTGTGATATTTTCAAGGTTTTGACACATAAACACATTTGTATGATTTTACATGATTGTGTTATCTTACTAAATTATTATATATGTTTGCTTATGTTTGGTATATGATTCTTTATTGTAGATTGAAAATTTCTAAAAACGCTTTATCATCGATACTTGACAAAAACCAATTAACTGGTGAGAACTATAATGATTGGAAACGGAACCTGGACATCGTCCTTTCCTTTGAGAAACTGAAATATGTTCTGACAACTCCTTGTCCTCCCGAGCCTACGGGAGACTCAAGTAATGAGCAATTCCAAGCGTACGACCGCTGGAAAGATGCTAATGATCAGGCCTGCTGCTATGTTATGGCTAGCATGAATAACGTGCTGCAGGCTCAACATCAGGATTATGAGACTGCGAAGCAGATCTTGGATAATCTTGAGGACATGTTTGGAGGCCAGGCCATAACAAAGCGGCAAGGGGCGCTTCGGAAACTCTTAAACTGTAGACAGAGACCGGGGACATCTGTAAAGGAGCACATGATGTTGGTCATGGGTTACCTCGCTGAGGCTCAAACCAATGGAGCCGACATCGATGCTGAAACTCAGATGACTATGGTCTTTGAGACTCTGTCTAAGGAATTTATTCCGTTTAGAGCTACTTTTAATCTAAGCAATAGACGGGATATGACCTTGACAGAACTAATGAAACAGTTACAAGATTTGAACTGCTGATCAGGGAGTCTCCTGCTGGTGGAGAGGCCAATATGGTAGCTGCTTCTGGTTCCAATCCTAACTCTGGGAATGGAAAGAAGAAACGGGCCAAAAGTGGGAAGTCTTCTATTCCTATTGCTACCAAGAGCAAGAAGAAGAAGAAGAAGAACCCAAAGAAGCTTAAGTGCTTCTTTTGTGGTAAGGTCGGGCATATAAAAAAGCATTGCAAGGACTTCCTTTCCAAGGGAGGTAGGTGTGATCTTCTATATTTAGAAACTTGTTTGGTTGAGGAATCCAGTGACATTTGGGTCATAGATTCCGGTGCAACTAATCATGTTTGTGTTTCTCTGCAGGGATTCAAAGAAACGAGAAGTCTACTTCGTGAAGACTTAACGCTTCGGATGGGCGATGGATCCTTGGTCTCAGCGGAAGCAGTGGGAGATGTCCATCTTTATTTTGATAATTATAGGAGTTTAATTTTGCGAGATTGTTTTTATGTTCCTAAATTTAAAAGGAATTTAATTTCTGTATCTTCTTTATTTAAAGACTCCTACGTGGTATCTTTTAATGAAAAAGTGGTGATTCGTAAAAACAAATCTTTTATCTGTTCTGGATGGATGCAAAATAATCTATATTTTATCAAACCTAAGATGGACCTATTGCTTAATGCTGAGATAAATGATAATGACTCAAAAAGACTTAAAACTTCTCACTCTAATAAGACTTATCTTTGGCATTTGCGCCTTGGCCATATTAACCTAAATAGGATTCAAAGGTTGGTAAAGGATGGACCTTTAAGTCACTTAAAGGTGGAATCTATACCTCAATGTGAGTCTTGTTTGGAGGGTAAAATGACCAAAAGACCATACGGGTCTAAGGGCAATAGGGCCGAAGGGGTTCTAGAACTTGTGCATAGTGATGTTTGCGGACCGATGAACATCCGGGCACGAGGAGGGTATGAGTACTTCGTTACTTTTATTGACGATTACTCAAGATATGGGTATGTGTACCTAATGCACCACAAAAGCGAAACTTATGATAGGTTCAGGGAGTTTTGGGCTGAAGTGGAAAAGCAATTGGGTAAACCCATAAAGGCACTTCGATCTGATCGAGGTGGGGAATACCTTTCTGATGAGTTCTTGGGACACTTGTTAGAGAATGGGATTTTATCCCATTTGACTGCGCCGGGCACTCCGCAGTAGAATGGCGTAGCAGAGAGAAGGAATAGGACTTTGTTGGACATGATTCGGTCCATGATGAGTTATTCATCATTGCCTTTATCCTTTTGGGGATATGCACTACAAACCGCATGTTATCTTTTGAACAATGTGCCTTCAAAATCGGTCCCTAAAACTCCTCACGAGTTGTGGAAAAGACGGAAGACATCCTTAAACCATATTCGCATATGGGGATGTCCAGCTCATGTCCTGTTTAAGGATCCGAATAAGTTGGAAGCACGTTCAGAAGTTTGCATGTTTGTAGGATATCCAAAAGGGACTAAAGGGGGTTATTTTTATAACCCAAAGGAAAATAAAGTCGTGGTTTCAACTAATGCAACTTTCCTTGAGGAGAGTTACATGAACGACTTTAAACCTCAAAGCAAATTGGTGCTTGAGGAGTTGAGGGGTAATCCGTTTACTCCGGAGGTTTCGAACGAAACCATTCCGATCGGTGTAGAAAAACCAAACAAACCTGAACAACAACCTTAGGGGCTTCGGCGTAGTGGGAGGATCGGGCGTCAACCTGAGAGGTATATGTTCAATGGGGAGGTCTTTTTGGCTGAACCGGATGAACATGAAGGGATCCTTATACTTACGCAGAAGCTATGGAGGATGTTGATTCAAGACTCTGGACAGAGGCCATGAACATTGAGATGAAGTCTATGGAGACTAATCGGGTCTGGGAGCTTGTGGATCTTCCCGAAGGGGTAAAACCCATAGGGAGTAAGTGGATCTACAAGAGGAAAAGAGGAGTGGATGGAAAGGTCGAAACCTTTAAGGCTAGACTGGTAGCTAAGGGTTATACGCAAAAGGAAGGAATCGATTATGAGGAAACCTTTTCGCCTGTAGCCATGATTAAGTCCATCCGGATTCTCTTGTCCATAGCTGCCGCTCTCGACTACGAGATTTGGCAGATGGATGTCAAGACGGCTTTTCTGAATGGCTATCTTGATGAGTCCATTTATATGGAACAACCAGACGGGTTCAAGGTCACGGGTCAAGAGGGTAAGGTTTGTAAGCTGCTAAAGTCAATTTATGGACTTAAGCAGGCTTCTCGTTCTTGGAACATAAGATTTGATCAAGTGATCAAGACTTATGGGTTCTCACAAAATGTGGATGAACCATGTGTTTACAAACACATTAAGAATGGGAAGGTGGTTTTTCTACTACTCTATGTAGATGACATTCTGCTAATTGGCAATGACGTTGGGGCATTGTCATCGGTCAAATTATGGTTGACCAAGCAGTTTGACATGAAGGACTTAGGTGAGGCTAATTTTGTTCTCGGTATCCAGATCTTTCGGGATAGGAAGAACAAAATGATAGCTTTGTCACAGGCCGGCTACATAGATAAAATTCTCAGGAGGTTTGCAATGCAGGATTCCAAGAAAGGTGGGCAACCATCTAGGTCTGGAATTACTCTTTCTAAGAAAGACTCTCCAAAGTCTAATGAAGAAAGAGAATACATGAAGAAGGTGCCTTATGCTTCGGCAGTGGGTAGTCTCATGTATGCCATGCTTTGCACTCGACCAGATATTAGCTATGCGGTCGGGATAGTGAGTCGATTTCAGGCGGATCCAGGACCGAACCATTGGGTTGCGGTAAAGCATATTTTCAAGTACCTGAGAAGGACTCGAGGGTATATGCTTGTGTATTCGGGTGAGGATTTAACTCCTTTAGGATACACTGATTCGGATTTTCAATCCTGCCTGGATTCTAGGAAATCGACATCGGGGTTTGTGTTTACTCTGGGTGGCGGTGCCATCAGTTGGAGAAGTGCGAAGCAAGATTGCACTTCGGATTCAACGATGGAGGCCGAGTATGTGGCGGCTAGTGATGCTTCGAAAGAAGCAGTGTGGCTCCGCAAGTTCCTTGGGGATCTTGAGGTAGTTCCTGGTATGGATAAAGCGGTATCACTGTACTGTGATAACAGTGCGGCGGTAGCTAATGCTAAGGAACCAAGATTTCACAAGAAGAGTAAGCATATTGATCGGAAGTATCATGTGATAAAGGACTTCGTTGAGAGCGGGCATGTCACGGTATGCAAGATCGCGTCAGAGGACAATTTAGCTGATCCATTTACGATGACACTTTCTGGGAGAGTCTTCGAAAGACATGTGGAAGCTATAGGGATGCAAAATTTGCAGTATTTACTCACTTAGTGCAAGTGGGAGATTGTTAGACATGTATGCTCTAAGGAGTAAAAATGTAATACGTTTTTGGAGACATTTTTATCAATAAAGAATTTATTCATTTATATATACCAAATATTGTCCTCTTTACGTTCATATTTGTTGAATGTATGATAAGCAAACAGTAGTCTGAGACTGTCAGTCTAAACCTTAAGAGTTGGGCATATGATGGGATGATTATGCGGTAGACACGACTCTTAAGGTGATGGTCTAAAATATATGATCCGCAATCGAGGGAATAAAGTTGGGCGCTTTATTCATGTAAAGATTGTTATGTTGTCTATATCCCTTTTGGGAGATGGTTTGTCTTGGCCATCGGAGTTGGACTCCGTGAATAGAAACATTGGCGCGTTGTCATAGGTGACGATGTGTTGGATCGGGACATAAAGTGAATTGATTTGGATTAATAATTCTGTCTTGGCAAATCGATTCACTTTAGACAATCATTTGTATTGTATCTTAATCCTGAGATGAATAATGGGCCCGTTGTCTCGACTTGTGTCTTTTGATGTACCAATGGGTGGCTCCCACATCTCTATAGTGGCATGCATGCCGGTACGTTGGAGGCATGACTCTTGATAGCGTAGACTTGTTATTCATAGATATGGAATCCATAGCTCCTCTTTAGGAGTAATGATATCCTCTTATATGCGTTGTCCTGTAATTGGAAAACTGGAGCGCTCAACCATTTGGATACATAGGTGTAACCGAATGGTATACTATCTTTGGATGGTAAGTTTTCTAATGGTGAGACAATGGAACGTAAGATAAAAATAATCGGGAAGGTAAGACAGAACTTGTCCTTAAGCCGATTATGGATGATCATATGGGGATGCGATACACTATGATATGTCATGGAGACTTAGCTACACGAGCTTCGTAATTCTATAAAGTTCGAGAGTGCAGCTCCAAGCTTTTAGTGGAGTAGCGTTGGAGTTGATAATTGTGAAATGTATATCTGGGATATTGGGTTTCATAATTATCATGAGCTTGAACTTTATAGGTCCATTTTGGTCCCCTTTGCTAGCTCACAAAATCCTGTAACGACACGGCGTGCTTTTCCAATAATTGGTGACTTATGTCGGATTTATCAGATTGGTTTAAAATTTATAAGAATCAAATAATTCATGTCTGTTTATCGGTTGAATTAATTATGTAAGAAATTAGTTCAAGATGAACTTGTTGAATTATGGCGTTCGGATAATTCTTGTCTGTTTATCGGTTGTTTTAATTTTGGACAATTAGAACAAGATAAACTTGTAGAATTATTGTGAATTGATTTATTTTCTTAGAGATTATCTTGATAAAGTTTGTTTTGATCAGATATCTTTTCTATTGGGCTATTTGAATCAAAACTGAGACTTTATCCTTTAGAATCTCGGGTGGAAAATAAAAGATTCGCGGAGATTTTTTCTCGGCAGTTCGGCCTGCCTATCAGAAAGTTCGGCCTGCCGAACTGGCAGTTTGGCATGCCGACCGCGACAGTTAAGATTACGCATTTTTCACGCGTATCTTATCAGATATTGATCCGAACTTGATTCTGTTTTGATTTTTGAGACCTAATCTGATATGGACTGACCCCAAGGACCAATAGGTATAAAAAGGGAGTGAGTCTAATGATTTACTCAGATCAATTTGAGAGATTAAGAGTGATACTCTTCTAGTGAGCATCTGAAAACTCCCTGAGAGCTTTTGTTCACAAATCACGAACACTAGCTTTGGGTTCTCTCTATTGGTTGGAAGGAGAGTCACTGGTGGAAGAGCTGTACGTGTGAGCCCACACTCACTCCGGTTGTGGATAGAGAATAGCAAAGAAGACCAGTTGGTTGAGGCTCTTCTGGAACGTTACTTCTCTACACAGGTCGCGGAGGTTCTTCGGCACACTGAGGTTAGTAAGATCTGTTTAATTTATACATATAACATGTCAAACTTGTGTTTTGGAAAATACTCTGATGAAAAAATTTTAAAAATTCCGCTGCGCACTTTGTTTCCAACAAACATTCCCTAAAATGAATGCGGCATATGTTGAAGATGTTAGCTCAAGAATGACTACCCAAGGGGGGTTTTAAAACTTTTTACAATTATTAGAAAATTCTAGATAAATTTACTCAAACTATAAGCACACAAATTATAATGACAAATGACATATGCAACTATAAATGCGTTAAAGGAAAGAGGAATACAAACGTTGTTTATAATGGTTCGGCAATATGCCATGTCCACTGTCGTTGAGCAATTTTTCATTCGACCTCTTGCATTATGGCGACAGTTTTTTTAGCATGATCACTCCTTATACAATAACGGTGACTAGGTCTACCCGAGGCTCATCACAACCTCTTACAATCGTCAATTTTCTACGTAGATTGACAAACCAATAATCCCAATTTATAAGGCTTGGAAACCTAACACTCAAAGGGTAAGTATGAAATAGTTGGCTTACAAAATAAACTCTCTAGAAATGATGAGTACATGATAAAGCTTACTTGGAGGGTATGAACAACTCTCAAGAAAGAATATACAATATGTAAGCTTAAGAGTGTAAGAAATGGATGCTTATGATTGAAACAATGTAAGAAAGATTGCAATTAATGCTTAGTGATGAATACATTGAATGAAGGGGTATATATAGCCTCCTTGAGCTCAAAGAACCCTTAAAATATCAATTTTTGCTCAATATAGCCGTTAGAGATACACTTCTAATGGCCAAATAACTAGCCGTTATAGACTTATTGGTAGGCTGGAGATAGAAATTAGTAGGCTAAAATTTGAAATCAGGCCAAAGTAGCTCCAATAGTCAAAAGACTGGAAGGTCAAAACAAGGCCATTAGCAGGTCGATGGGTAGAGCTGGCAAGTCGATACAAAGGACTGGGAGGCCGTTAGACAGCATGAAAAGCATGCCTCTATAATGCACGATTGGTAGGCTAAGGTAGGGCAACTAACGATTGGTTGGGGAAGACGACAGATCGGTTTCCAAAACCGGTAGGCCGTCAGAGTATTGGAAAAAGTGCTTTTTGTCTTGTGTAACCAACAGGCCGGTCCTGCTAGACAGGGCCTCCCAAAACTTTGTTTTAAGATGTAGTTTTTGTAAAGTTGAGTTAATTTGAATTGTGTACACTTTATGTGAAATTTTAAGTTTGCATTTTAGATACAAAGTTTAAATGTAAAAACAATTTTAGATTAAAAACATTTAAGTATAAAAACATTTTCACAAGTTTAAAAAACATTTATGCAATTTGTAAAATGTTTATGAAATGGAAGTGTGTGTATGATTTTAGCTTTGCATGAACTATACAATTTAAGACAATTGCTCACTTACATAAAGACTAAGAAAAATAAATTCTTGTGATCTTCAAGTTTTCGTGAGTCCTTTCCACTTTTGATTCCAACAGAAGATATTGGGCATGGTCGGCATGGTAGAGGTGGTCATGGACATGGTTGCGGTCACATTTGCAGTCATGGTCATAGTCATGATTATTATAACCAAAACTCCTTAAATTTCAAGAAAGTTACATCTCACCATCAGAAATGGGAGAAGAATGAGGAAAAACAAGAAGAAAATGGTTTTCAAAATAAAGCTCCCAAGAACAATGAAGATACTTGCCATAGATGTGGCATGAAAGGACATTGGAGACATACATGTTGCACATCTAAACACTCTATTGATCTTTACCAAGCTTCCTTGAAAGAGAAAGAAAAAGTTGTAGAGACAAACTTTGCTGAACACCATAATCCTACAGATTTTACAACTTGGATGTTGTAGAGTTCTTTGAGAATCATGATGGAAAATTTGAGAATTTAATTTGCGAGGAAAGCATCAATATGAATTGAAAATATGTTCTCATACCAATCTATTCCTAGTGTGTTAGTTTTAGTTTGTTTTTATTTCTGATGTAATCCATAATTTTTATGTGTTTTAGTGTGTTTTTTTTTTAGTGTGTTTGTAATTTCAGTGTGCTTTTATTATGTTTTGTAATCTCCATATGTTTTCCTTATATAAAAAGAGTTGTATTTAGTATATTATTTTCTTATCTTTTTGTTTTATTTTTCATGAAGAGACATGGATTTTAAAAATCATTCCACTGGTATTAAAGTTAATGTTGCAGCCTTTTGTCTAGTAGTTAGTGAAACAACACAACTATTCTCAAAGATAAATTTTTTTCCCAATCTCGTATTAGCTGAGGCTAATGTTAATACAATATCTGGTGTTGCAAACCTTATTGAAGGCTTCGAAAGTGCTAATATATTATTACTTGGTGGCACAAAGTTTATAATTAATGATGCTATGTATTCTAGTAGATCAAAAAGAAATCTACTAAGTTTTAAAGATATGTGTCGTAATAGTTATCATATTGAGACAACAAATGAGAAAGACATTGAATATCTTTATATTACGTCTAATGTCTTGGGAAAGAAACAAATATCGAAAAAGCTACTAGCATACTCTTTCGAATTGTATTATACATTTATAAATCCAATCGAATCCTATGTCGTGATGAACAAAGAATCCAAAGATTTAAGGAATTTTATTGTTTGGCATGACCATTTAGGTCATATGGGTATGATAATGATGATAAGGATTATAAAAAAAAATTAAAATAGACATCCTTTAAAGAACCAAAAGGTTCTTTGGTCCAAAAATTTTTCACTTGTTGCTTGTCCTCAAGGAAAACTGATTATAAGGCCATTCCCAATAAAAGTCACAATTGAATCTCTTATATTTTTAGAATGAATTCAAGGAGATATATGTAGGCGTATTATTTCATCACGTGGACCATTTTAGTATTTTATAGTACTAATAGATGCATCAACACATTGGTCATATATTTGTTTGATATCTACTCACAATATTGCATTTGCGAGATTGCTCGCTTAAATAATCTGATTACGGGTGCAATGTCTAGATTATACAATCAAGAACATTCGTTTGAATAATGCAGGATAATTTACATCCTAAGTCTTTAATGATTATTGCATGTCAATTAAGATTATTGTTGAGCATCCTGTTGCTCACATAGTAGAATCTTTTATTAAAAGGCTAAAATTAATTGCTAGGCCCAACTTATCTAGAACAAAATTGCCTAGCTCTGCTTGGGGAAATGCCATATTACATGCTGCAGCACTTATTCACATAAGACCAACTGCATATCATAAATACTCCCTATAATAGCTTCTTTCTAGTAAAGTGATAGATCTTTCTCATCTAAGATATTTTGGTTGTGCAGTATATCTCCCAATAGCTCCATCACAGTGTGCTAAGATGGATCCTCAAAGGAGATTGGGAATTTATGTTGGATTTGAATCTCTAACAATAATTAAATATCTCAAACCTTTGATGAGTGATCTTTTTATGGCACGGTTTGCTGACTGTCAATTTGATGAGACAGCTTTCTCAACATTAGGGGGAGATAAACACCAATTGGAAAAACAAGAAATTTTATTGAACGTATCATCGTTATCTCATTTTGATCCTCATACAAATCATTGTGAATTAGAAGTTCAAAAATTATCCATTTGCTAAAGGTTGCAAATTAGTTACCATATGCATTTATTGATGTTAAGAAAGTGACAAAATCATATATACTAATTGAAAATGTTGCTATTCAAATTGATGTTCCTATCGAAAAAAATATTAATATGTTAGCAAATGAGTCTAAGGCACGCCAAAAGCATGGTAGATCCATAGGTTCCAAGGATAAAGATCCAAGAAAGAAAAAGAGCAAAATAATAAGCAAGTTAGCATTTCCAATGTTATTAATTTTCATTAAGAGCCTAATACAAAACAATTGACATAGCTGAAGAAATAACCCTAGAAGAGGTTCAGGTACCTAAAAATGATGCTAATGAATAGATCTCAATAACTTATGTCACTTCAGGAAAGAGATGGAACCGAAATGAAATTGTCGACAACATATTTGCATATCCAATAGCTCTTGATATTATAGAAGAAAATAAGGATCTTGAATTAAAGTCCATTGAAGAATATCGACATAGAAATGATTGGCCAAAATAGAAAAAACAATTTAGGTACAATTAAATTCACTTGAAAAAGTCAAGTTTTTGGGCCTGTTGTCCAAACACCTAAAGGTGTAAAACCTGTAGGTAGTTTGGTAATTTCAGAAGGACTTCACATATGTCTAATGAATGTTATAACGGCTTATCTATATGGATAACTCGATAGTAACATTTACATAAAAGTCCCTAAAGGGCTAAAAATGCATAAAGCATGCAATTCAAAACCATGGGAAATGTATTCGATTAAATTACAATGATCTTTGTATGGATTAAAGCAATCCAGACGCATGTGGTATAATCATTCAATGGATATCTTTTGAAAAAGGATATATTAACAATCCAATTTGCCCAAGTGTTTTTATTAAAAGATCAAAGTCTAGATTTATTATTATTATAGTTTATGTTGATGATTTAAATATTATTGGGACTCCTAAAGAGCTTGTAGATATGATAACATATTTGAAAAATGAATTTGAAATGAAGGATTTAGCAAAAACAAAATTTTGTCTCAACTTTTAGATCGAGCATTTATCTAGAGGGATTTTTGTTCATCAGTCAACATATATTGAAAAGGTATTAAAGTGTTTCAATATGGAAAAATCCCATCCAATGAGTTCTTCCATGGTTGTACAATCCCTTGATATGAAAAAGGATCCTTTTTGTCTTCAAAATGAGAATGAAGAAATTCTTGGTCTAGAAGTACCATATCTTAGTGCTATTGGTGCACTAATGTGTCTTGCTAACTGCACAAGACCTAACATAGTATTCTCTGTTAGCTTAGTAGCAAGATACAATTCTTCACTAACTCGAAGACATTGGAATGGTGTAAAATAAATACTTCGTTTATCTACGTGATACAACAGATATGGGTTTGTATTATGCACAAGATTCAAATTCGAAATTGATTGGATATGTGGATGTAGGATATTTATCTGATCCATATAAAGCACGACTACAAATAGGTTATTTGTTTACATATGGTGGTATAGCTATATTTTGGCACTCAATAAAGCAAACCCTAACCACGACATCTTCAAATCATGCTAAAATATTGACAATTCACAAGGCAAGTTGAGAATGTGTATGGTTAAGATTCTTGGTGCAACATATACGAGAAACATATAATCTTTAATTTAATAAAGAAAGTGCAGCGGTATTATATAAAGATAATACAGCTTGTATTACCCAACTCAAAGGAGGTTACATAAAAGGAGATAGAACAAAGCACATTTCACCAAAATTCTTTTTTATGCATGAGCTTCAAAATAAAGGAGAGATTGACGTATATTAAATTCGTTCCGTGATCTTTGAAGTTGGTACATAAAATTGGTATTCCGTGAGAAGTTGGTAGATTTATTTATGAAGGCATTTTTTGTGACAACATTTGAGAAGTTGGTACATAAAATTGGTATGCGTCGACTCAGTGATCTTTGAAGACGAGATGTTGACATGAAGGGGAGACATTGTATACTGTACTCTTTTTTTCTTAGCCTAGGTTTTGTCCCATTAGGTTTTCCTGACAAAGTTTTTAATAAGGCAGTTTTAAACGCAAAGTATACAAGAATTATGTACTCTTTTTTTCCTCCACTAATATTTTTTTTTCCCATTGGGTTTTTTCTTAGTAAGGTTTTTAATGAGCCATATTCTTTATATGTTGGACATCCAAGGGGGGGTGTTGTGAATTAAGTGTGTATATGGATACCTCTTCTTGGTATTCCATGAGTTACATGCAAAGGTTTTATTGAAAATTTACAATTCATACTTAAACCTCATTATCTCACCATTGAATCCCTCTTAATGTTGTGCATTATGCTTTTCTTAATTGTATATATAACCAATGTAAGTTATGTCAATTACTATTACCTCTAGTTATGATTCTTGGGCTATAAATAGAGGTTGTGCTAAGCTTGTATTTTCATCCCTTAAAAGTGAAAGAATAAAAAGATATTTTGTCTCTTATGTTGTCTCTCTTGTTCTCGTTAGTCTTTTGTTATATTTTGCTTTGTTTTATAACATCTTTCTATATATCATTTATTATGAGTGTCATTTTTTTAATTTTACTTTTTATTTCATCGCCAACTCTTTCTTTCTCTTTTTTTAAGCTTTTTTTCTTTTTTTAAGTAAAAATAAGTCACACACTTCAGAGAGTATTGTAAAACCCATTGGTTTCGTTAACTGACGATATGTAATATTTAATGATTTCATGCTATAATATAAATGCAATTATGACTTGGAAGCACATTTTGTGTGATAATTCTAGTATGATATTTATGATTATAAAATTTATTATGAACTAATGACTTATTTTGCAGTGGATGAACTAGGAAAATTCCAATGACATAAAGTGCCTAATATATGATTATTGTGATTTCTTGCTTGAAACTTTTATATTTTGGTGATTTACTTGGATTTTTATTTGTTTGGATATGACAATTTATTTAGTAATTTTTAGTTTTGAAAAACAAAAAGTGGCCATACTTTCACATTATCTTCTTGCCCAAAAGGTTTTTTTTTTTTTTCTACCACCTTTTTATCACATGACCTGGTCTATACTTAGTTGTCTGCCTAATCTTAGCAACATTATAATATCCTTTGCCATATTTTATATGTCCCTATCATACCTTAGCTCTCATACAACATCCCCATCCTATATCTTATATTTTTAGACAACAAGACCACAAGAAAGACCATATTTCATGGTTTTCAATCATTCCCCACTCACACCCTCTCTCTCTCAATGCATACGGGAGACCATATTTCATGGTCTTCAATCATTCTTTACTCTCTCTCTCTATCTTAGACCACATGGAAGATCATAATCTCCTTCATTCCCTTTCTCACTGAGGCACACACTACTTCAAACATAATGCCAATTTGCCTTTGAAGTTTTGATTGTTCATCTCAAACACACACCCCTATCCCTCTTTCTCTCGACCATCTCTCTTCATCTCACTCCCTCTCACTTCCTCCATCATTTTCTTCACTCCATGAACCATACACACACAAGTCACATACACGAACATACACCCACATACCATAACAAATAAGTTTGAAGCCTCAAACCTCCATCCTCAACACTCACAAACGCTTCCCAAATAGAAAACAAAGCATTTCTCCAAAACCAAAAGTTCAACGAATGAGTTACAGTGTGTTTCGTCAAAACCATCGATGAAGTTGGAACGGAGTTTTCGACCATGTTTTGAGGTTGGATTTCTATCTATTTTATACTAAATTTTTACTATGATATTATGGTATTTGTGGGAATAATTTTATGTGATTTAATGTTTGATTTTGTTTAAGAAACAAAATTTTAATGAATATAATTTTTAATCCTGTTTTAATTGAAAACCTATATTTTGGGACCTTTTCGGGAAGAATAGACATGAGATTTTGAGAAAATTGCTTTTGGACATTGTTTACATATATGTTCGGTATCTTCCATAGAAATTTTGGATTCATATAAGCTATTTTTGATTTATTTGAGAATTTATACTAAATGTCGTTCTTATTGTCCTTAAACTACCTTTAAATATGATGATTTGTTTGAAGATGTTACGGGATATGTTTAATGCTAGAAAAATTTGTGAATGCTCATCTAAATGCATAGTTTGTGCTTGCAAATTTTTAGCTTCATGTATAAGTTAGAAATAGAGAAATACATCATGGAATAAATACTACTCACTGTTTTGGTATTTTTACTGAAATGCTTTTGTAAACGTTGGTGTAGTTGAAAAATATTTAGAGTGATCCAAACATTATGAAAATAAATCTAATACAAGATGTGGATGTTAGGAATGTTATAATAAAATTTTAGATCAATTAGAATTTTGTGTGATTTTATAAAAATCGTTGATCATTGATTGTCGGTTTATAGTTTATTGTGGTAGATTGCTTTAATGATTTCTAAAATGTAAGAAAAATGGTTATACTAGCTCAAACTTAATGAAATTAATTTTGCTATAAGATTAGATGTTTAGTATGCTCTGTAAAAATATAAAAGCCTTTAGAATTTTAATGATTTTTCTAAAATTTGTTTTATTGTCACTGCCTGAACCAAAATTCCAACAACAGAGGCATGACTTGTAGTACGTGAAATAATGACTTAAATTAATCCAATTGTGATAAAATTAAATATAGGGATTCTTATATACGTTTATAAGTTGTGGTAAAAATTTCAAGTCAGTTCAAATTTTGTGCGATTTTTAAAAATTCATTGAATGTTGGCTATCCAGGTTGTTCGTCCAAAAACCAAGTTGTGTTTTGAAAAATATGAAAATGATACTTAGATTAATCTAAATGTCATGAAATTTATTATGGTGATATATATCATGTTACGAGCATTTTGCTAAAATTTGAAAGCTATTGGAATTTTGTATAAATTTATAAAAATCATGGAGTGTTGATTGCAGGGTTGAGATTTCGAACCTGTTTAAAATATGATAATAGTGTAAGTTAGTTTAATTGGTCAAGTTTGAAATTGCGTATCGTAATGATGTTGAGTGTGATGTTTTGAGTATGCTTTTATACCAAGAATGTTTCTTTTAACACTATGTCATGAAATTTATTCTGGTGATATATATCATGTTGCGAGCGTTGTGCTAAAATTTGAAAGCTATTGGAATTTGTATAAATTTATAAAAATCATGGAGTGTTGGTTGCAGGGTTGAGATATTGAACCTGTCTAAAATATTATAATAGTGTAAGTTAGTTTAATTGGTCAAGTTTGAAATTGTGTATCGTAATGATGTTGAGTGTGATGTTTTGAGTATGCTTTTATACCAAGAATGTTTCTTTTATCACCATGTTATAATATTAAAGACGTTTGAGGCACTTGAATCATTGAAAGTAGAAAGGAAACCATCTACTTGTAAGAAGTTAATAAAATTTCTACAAGTCAAGTAAGTACATTCTCACCTATAACATAATTAAGAATTATAAAAAGTTTTGAGAAATGTTATGTTTTATTATGTTATTAATGTTTTTGCATTTCTCATTCAAAAGACTCCCTTTACCATGGTTTTGAAGAACATCTTTTTATGGATGTTTTCAACGTTATTTCATGATGCATATGACATTTTCACAAAAATATATGTATATAAATGTATCACATAATTAAGGCATTGCACACCCAATGATAATTTAGACTTGTTACATTTGGTTTGGGTTTAACTAGCCCTCTCCTCTCGTGACGGCGCACCATAATGATGTTAATGGTGCAACGTAGGGCTCTAAAGGATAAAATAAATTTTTCTTAATATGGAAAAAGGAAAAAAGAAAGATATGTTCTTACAAAGTGTACTTTATGCACTATGATGACTATGTCAAAGAGGAAATGGTTCATGCTATAATTAAAGTTTTTATAATGCTTTGTGAGATTACATAAATGTACTTACTAAGCTTAATGCTTATATAAGTTAATCATGTTATAGACAAGGGTAAAGGTATAGCTATAGATGGAGGATGGACGAACAGATGTGTGTGCAAGGATGGTGGTGTTGGATCATGGAGTTATGACATGAAATAAAACATTAATAATGCTATTTTTAAATTTAATTCTTCACATTATGAGATATTTTTTGGACTTTGGTTTGTAATAATTTATGGGTTATAATTTGCTTTCATATTTCATATTTATTATGTTAAACTAATTATTTCCGCAGGTAGTCGGTTAGCTAAATACCTTGGGTATTCTATAGGGCTAACCGAGGAGGAAAACCGGTTAAGGTAATTTAGTATTGATTTATACTTGAACGTGAGATCCTCTCAAATGCTAATAAAATTTACTTCAAAATAATCCAATTATTTAAAAGTAAATTAAAATTTCAATTCATATGTTCACATAGTAAAATTAAATTAGAAAAAAATTACATTAAAAATCTTGGGTTAATAATTAGATAATACTTAACAAGTTTAGGTTTTTCCTATTGATAATTAAAAGATAACGATAAAAGTTAACAGTTCATGTGACGTCCATAAGGAGGCGCTACAGACTCGTCCAATTTTTTAGCACTAGAAGCTTTTCTTTTTCCTCTGCAGCTTCTTCATCTTCTTTACATATGATATATGTTGGCACTTTCTTTTCTCAATCTTCTTCATTTTACAACTTTTTTTAATCATTTACTATAAAATTGTCATTAACATAAAAGAGAGAGGGGGGCAGAAAACATATCATCTTCTCTGAACTAAAAAAAAAGAAGAAAAACTACATAAGACTGAAAAACAAAGAAAGGGAAAAGTGTAGAAAGAAAAAGTTTTTAATATATAATATAAATATCCTATATCTTTTTTTTTAGAAAAGGAGTGTAGCAAAGAAATTTTTTTTTTATACACTATTGAAGAACAAGTTTTTAATGAAAAAATTGTAAAAAAAAATAAAGAATGAAGAAAAACTTAAGAAATGTTCAATGGTTTAGGAAGAAAAAAGGTACTCAATGGATATATAAAGAAAAAAAGAGCAAAAATTAAAAAAAAATGAAAGAAAGGTGATAAAAAAAACAGATGTTGTAAACAATTATCAAAACATTGTAAGCCTTTTCTTTTTTTTTTTTAATGTAAAAGTTTTGTATCATTATAGTGGTATCCACCCAAAAAATTTTAAAAAAATAATGTTGAGTAACATGATTTGAACAAGAATTTGAATCATAAAATCTTATAAAAATTAAAAAGTCACAATATTGTAATAAAAAATAAAACAATGGTATATAATTATGCTTCATTTTTATGGGGAAGTGAAATGACATGGGTAAGAAGAGAACTTAGAGAGTGATCTTAACATTTTTCCATTTTTAAATACTTTCCTATTTGACATTTCATAAATCTCTATTATTAGAAGGGTGTTTAGGAGGGAGAGTAGTCTAAACTCTAGAGTTCAAATTTTAAATAGTGTAAAGCTCTCACAAGCTACGGTTTAAAACAAAAGTATATTACAATATAAGAAAAAAGTATACTATAATGTAAAATTCTTATATGTTACAGTATATAGTTCAAACTCTAGAGTTGGATCTCCTCCTAAACATGCTATAGATCTCGCAACCATGGTTTTTTTCCTTTTTTTTTTTTTTTAAAAGATATATTGGGGCCATTTGGTATTGTTTTCAAAATATGTGAAAATGTTTTTGTTTTGAAAAATGGGAATTTTTTAGGAATTATGCTAAGAGTGTTTTTAAAATTTTTGCCTCGAAAAATATGCGAAAACATTTCCAAAAATTCTGAGAACGAAACCAAACAGGGCCATTGTCTTCTGAAAAGACCACTATTCAAAAAATATCCCTATAAGGAGGAAGCTCTTGTGTTCAAGTGTTGGGGGACGCAAAATAAATCTCTAAGGGCCACTAGGTATCCAAAAGAGACAGTATGTATGAATAATAAATATAAGACCTGACTATATCATGGGTCCCACCAGCTTGGCTCCATGGGGGGTTGAGGTGTTACATATTGTCTACTATGCTAAAAAACTTGTCCAAGATAGTATTTGTAGGAATATGATTTTGTTAACTCACAAGTATTATTCATTACATCCCAAAACACTTATGCAATGACTTTGTGTATATTTTACATCATCTCTAATGTTTATAGAATATTTTGTTCAAACTATGAATTTTTATGAATTATGGAAACTTAATAGGTTGTTGTGATTTTGTACTTATATGTAATAGTTTCGATTTTTGTAAAATAGTAAATGAATAGCTACTGCTCGTTTTGTGGTTAAATAAAATTTTAACATGATATCTTACATGTCTATTATGTCCATGAAAAGTTTTGGCACATGAAGCATTAAATATCTTGAGATAAAATTCCAATGATCCATGTAATTCAATTTTCTAAAACACCTAGCAGATTTGGATTAGAACTTTAAAAGTTATAAAAAATCTTAATAGCATTTTAAAACTCTGTATAGATTACATGATGAATCTATGTGTTATCATTGTTCCACTAAAATTTTAGATTGATTATAAATTTCTATGATGTGATAAAATTAAAGACACTTAAGTCATCGGTGTTGGATCAAAATCCAATTATGGGCCAATATATTAAATAAATGTGAATTAAAGGCTATCAATAAGGTTGCCCAATTAAAAGTGATCAATTTAGGTTTTGGGCTTTTAATGCATCATTAAGTGTGGGCCTCCTATGTGTAGAGACCAAAAGGGAAATTACTAATTTTATGATGGGCTAAATTGGTAATTAAGGATAATTGCTAGGGTTTAGCAATTATATAAAAGGATTGTGGTCCCCAAGTCAGTACGTACATTATTTTTCTGTTACCCATCTACAGAGAGATTACAGAGCATTCTGATAGGAAGGATTTACGTACCAGACTTGAAAGATCCTCAACCAAAGGGACTCAAGAATCACATTCAATCCATGGATTCAGGTTAGCTTCCACATCTTATTAATATTCTTGATGATTTGACATAACGATCCTGGGTGATGATGGTTTTCATCACAGTTTTATTCTAACAAGTGGTATCAGAGCCTCTTCATGTTGAATCATTGGGAATCAAAATTTTTTTATAGATGTGATTCTCATAACAATTCTCAAATCTAACAATCTACAGTTTCTTTAAAATTGTTGATTTTGAGATCAATTGTTTAATTTTTTGGTTGAATTATTCATTTGGTTTTTTCCTGAGACTGCACATATATGGATTCAGAATGAATCCATAATCAGTTAAATTCGATAGCAAGCAACAAAAAAAAAGAAGGTTATATATATGTGATTCATATATGTTTTCGTTCATGTTTTGGTTATATATATATATATATATCCGAATGAATGCGTGTGCATATATATACATATATGTTTTGTGAATGAAATCATTGGATTCAGTATGAAGAAGTGATAAATTGCTGCCGAGAAGAATAGAAGAAAAGAAAAAGGGAAGGGTCAATTCACCGGCGGCAGGCCCTGTTACTGCCGGCGATGACCCTTTCTTGTGGCAATCGCCGCTGGGCGTCGGCCGGAGACGTCCGCAGCAGACGCAGTGGCGGCCGTCAGGCCGCTCACCAACTCTCGCCCAAAGGGGTCGAATGACCCCAGGGCATCCTTGGACGGGTCTGGACTTTGGCCCAGACCTGAGGGAATTACAATGGGGCCCGTGACAAGATATAGCCCAGGGGCTTAACCCCTGGGTTACCAGTTTTTTTTTTTTTAAAAAAGGGAGGTATACACGGGCTCAGCTGGGCCCGTGACTGGATTAAGGGGAAATACACGGGATGGGCCCATGACCGGTAAGTCCCAGGGGTTCAACCCCTAGGTGACCCGAAAAAAAAAAAAAAGGGGGGGGGGGGGGGGGGGGGGGGGCTGGTTTAGGATCCGGGTAGGGTTCTTCCGACTCGGTCTAGCCCCAACCCAGTCAATGTTGACCTTGACCAAAAATTTTTTTTTTTTTAATTTTGGTCATTTTTGGAGCAATTTTTAAATTCAAATATTGATATTTTATATATATTTTGAGATAAATTAATTGAAGCAACATGTCACCAAAGTGACCTCTCTTGTGGAAATTAATTTGTTTTGAAATATAAAAGGTTGTGTTTATGTAACTTATGTGAATATTGACCGGCCCAAAGGAATGCAATATTTGACAGAATTGCATGTACACCTGTGGTGATAAACACGTGATGATTATTCGGTTTTACATGTAAACAATAAATCAGCCCAAAGGAAGATTTATTGTTTGACATGTTCTTATTGTCAGTGTTTGATTACTACACCAAGATATCACTTACAAGTTAATATTTCTGTCCAAAGACTAAATATTAATGGAGTGCCCAATATCTTGAGATGGGTTTACCTTTATTTGGATTTATTATTGTTGTTATGGATTCTTATGTGAGTTTGTTTTGGTTTTTTTTATTTTGTTCTCTGTTTCAGCTACTAGTTCTGCCTCTAATATTACTGTCAACATCAATTCAATTCCTATGCAGAATGGTAGCAACTTCAAATCATGGCAAGAGAACCTCCTAATAGTTCTCGGAGTCATGGATCTCGACCTTGCGTTAAGGGTTCCTTCTCCCGCACCTCTTACAGATAAAAGTTCCTCTGATCAAAAGAAGGACATGGAAAGGTGGGAGAAGTCAAATCGCATGTGTATGATGATCATGAAGAAGGCCATTCCAGAAGCATTCAGGGACACTATATCGGAAACGATAAAGACAGCCAAAGAGTTCCTTGAGGACATTGAGAAGAGATTTGCCAAAAATGAAAAGGCTGAAACAAGTACACTTTTGGCAAACCTCATCTCAATGAGATACAAAAGTAAGGGGGACATCAGGGAGTACATCATGGAGATGTCTCATCTTGCTTCAAAATTAAGAGCACTTAAGCTTGACCTTTCTGAGGACTTGCTAGTGCATTTAGTTCTTATATCTCTTCCTGCACACTTCAGTCAGTTTAAGGTGAGCTATAACTGCCAAAAGGAGACTTGGTCTCTTAATGAGCTCATCTTACATTGTGTGCAAGAAGAGGAAAGGTTGAAGTAAGAAAAGACAGAAAGTGCTCACTTGGCTAATACTTCCAAGGACAAAGGGAAGAAAAGGAAGAAGGATAAGGACGCTGCAGTTACAGCACCTTAAAAGAAGCAACAAAAGAGACCGGTTGATCCGAAAGGTACGGGTTGCTTCTTCTATGAAGCTGCAGGACATAAAAAGAAGCATTGCACTAATTATCACGCTTGGCGTGCTAGAAAAGGTATGCTTCTTAATTTGGTTTGTTCTGAGGTTAATTTAACTTCAGTACCTGAACACACTTGGTGGATGGATTCTAGTGCAACCACTCACATCAGTGTGTCTATGCAGGGATGCCTGAGATGCCGAAAGCCAACTGATGGTGAAAGATACATCTACGTAGGCGATGGCAAGAAAGTTGAAGTTGAAGCAATAGGAAAATTTAGATTATTGTTAAAGACTGGATTTTATTTGGATCTTGATGAAACATTTATTGTACCGTCTTTTAGACAGAATTTGATTTCTATTTCAGCTTTGGACAAATATGGTTATTCTTGTTCATTTGAAAATGGAAAATTTAGTTTGTTTCATGATTCAAAATTAGTTGGTTCTGGTTCTTTATCAGGATATGATAATCTTTATTTTCTTGATACAATTGCTTCATTTAATGAATCCTTGCAATTAAGTACATGAGGTATAAAGAGAAAATTAACCAATGAGAATTCAGCTGCGTTATGGCACAGGAGATTGGGTCATATCTTTAAAAGGAGAATAGAGAGACTTGTGTCAGATGAAATTCTCGACCCCTTAGACTTTACAGATTTTGATATTTGTGTTAACTGTATTAAGGGGAAACAAACCAATAAAAAGAGATTTGAGGCCAACAGGACTTTGGACGTCTTAGAACTTATACATACAGACGTTTGTGGGCCATTCCCTACGGCTTCTTGGAATGGTCAACAATATTTTATAACGTTCATAGACGATTTTTCCAGATATGGCTATTTATATCTCATTCATAAAAAGTCACAGTCGTTGGATGTGTTCAAAAATTATAAGGCTGAAGTTGAAAACCAACTTAACAAAAGGATTAAAAGCATCAAATCTGACTATGGTGGTGAGTACTATGGTAGATATGACATTTCAAGTGAATAACGTCCAGGACCGTTTGCTAAATTTCTAGAGGAATGCGGTATTATCCCACAATACACTATGCCGAGTTCGCCCACTATGAATGATGCTAGTAAAAGACAAAACAGGACACTTAAGGACATGGTGAGGAGTATAACCTCTCATTCTACCTTACCAGAATCACTCTGGGGAGAAGCACTTAAGACTGCAGCGTATATCCTTAACAGGGTTCCAACTAAAGCAACTGCCAAAACCCCTTACAAACTTTGGACGGGCAAGAAGCCTAGTCTAAAGCATTTGCATGTTTGGGGATGTCCAGCTGAGGCAAGGCCTTATAGGCCTAATGAAAAGAAACTGGACTCAAGAACGGTTAGTTGTTATTTTATTGGATACTCTGAAAGATCCAGGGGGTACAAGTTTTATGATCCCACGACCAAATCGATATTTGAAACGGGAAATGCCAAGTTCTTTGAGGATTTCGAGTTTGCGGGGGGAGATATGGTTAGGGACTTTGTCTTTGAAGAGGAATATATTGATATTCCCACAGCTGTTATTGACATTGATCAGGTTTCTACTCCTGACATTGTTCAAGAAGCAGACCCAAATCAAGACAATGTCGGAGAACCTCCCATTCCAGAAATTGTTCCAGAAGAACAAACTCAACCACCTCAAGAACCTATGCCATTAAGGAGATCCACTAGAAAAAGGAGAAGTGCGGTGCCAGATGATTACGTTGTATTTCTCCAAGAACATGAGTATGACATTGGTATGGTGGAAGATGATCCAATCAACTTCCGTCAAGCCATGGAAAGTTCTAGATCTCAAGAGTGGATTGATGCCATGAATGAAGAGATAAAGTCTATGAAAGACAATGACGTTTGGGATCTTGTCCCATTGCCTGAAGGTGCGAAACCCGTTGGTTGCAAATGGATATTTAAGACCAAAAGGGATTCAAAAGGCAATGTAGAGAGGTACAAGGCTCATCTTGTCGCTAAAGGCTTTACGCAAAAAAAAAGCATCGATTATAAAGAGACTTTCTCTCTGGTTTCTTCGAAAGACTTTTTCAGGACTATAATGGCATTGGTGGCACATTTTGATCTTGACCTTTATCAGATGGATGTTAAGACTGCGTTCCTTAATGGTGACATTGATGAAACAATCTATATGGTGCAACTGGAAAACTTTGTGTCAGGAGATGCAAAGAAGATGGTTTGCAAATTAAAGAAATCTATCTATGGGCTCAAGAAAGCTTCTCGTCAATGGTATTACAAATTTCATCAGGTTATCATCTCGTTCGGTTTTGAGATGAATTTGGTCGATGATTGTATATACCATAAGTTCAGTGGGAGTAAGTATATTTTCCTGGTTTTATATGTTGATAACATTTTGCTTGCCAGCAATGATATAGGCTTGTTGCACGAAACCAAGAGATTTCTATCAAAAAAATTTGAGATGAAGGATCTTGGTGACGCCTCTTTTGTGTTGGGTATACAAATACACTGGGATCGCTCTCGGGGTACTTTAGGATTATCACAAAAGGGCTATATCGAAAAGATTCTTAAGAGATATGGCATGCAGGATTGTAAACCAGGTGATTCCCCTGTGGCTAAGGGAGACAAGTTTAGTCTCAATCAGTGCCCTAAGAATGATTTTGAGGTTAAGGAAATGCAGAAGATTCCTTATACGTCAGTAGTAGGGAGTCTAATGTATGCTCAGGTTTGTACGCGTCCAGATATTGCGTACGTTACAGGGATGTTGGGCAGGTACTTAAGCAATCCTGGAAAGGATCACTAGGTAGCAGCCAAAAGAGTCTTGAGGTATTTTCAGAGAACAAAGGATTACATGCTCACGTATCAGAGGTCAGAACAGCTTGAGATCATTGGGTATACTGACTCTGATTTTGCTGGATGCCAAGATAGTATGAAATCTACATCGGGCTATGTTTACCTTCTGGTTGGAGGTGCTGTCTCTTGGAAGAGTGCTAAACTGTCTCTTATAGCATCTTCTACAATGGTGGCAGAGTTCATAGCATGTTATGAGGCGTCCAATCATGGAACATGGCTGCGGAATTTTGTCACGGGGCTGCGTATAGTGGACAGTATTCAAAGACCACTCAAGATATTTTGTGACAATAAGTCAGCAGTTTTGTATTCCAACAACAACAGGAGCTCGACGAAGTCAAAGCATATAGAGATCAAGTTCCTAGTTGTGAAAGAAAGAGTTCAGAGTGGACAGTTGTCTATAGAGCACATCGGCACAAACTCCATGATTGCGGATTCGCTTACTAAAGGATTGCCACCCAAAATGTTTCATGAGCACACTGCTCGTATGGGTGTCATATCATTTCAGGATATTTAGTTTTAGTGGGAGTTTGTAATTTTAAATGCTCTTATGATATAGACATTTTTCAGTTATTTCAGTTTATGGATATTTGAGGTTATTTTCTACAGAAATAAAGTTTTCAGTTTATTCACACTCTGATTTTGGTATGGTTTGATCTCACTAAAGTTTTCAGGTGGACCAGTTGGAAATAGGCATGTTAAGATCACATTGCATGAAATTTCCATGCTACACATCCATGCTTGATCTTGTTATTAGTTGTATTGGTATATGTGATCATTGATGGGTCTAGTTACGACATATGTAACGAAGGTCGCTTTGGTCCTATATTGATATGGTTAATGGACAAGATTGTTGAGGTGCATAAGGTTTTGATAGCAAAATTCATGAGCTCATAAGGTATAATTCACATTTATAAAGTTTCATATATAGCCCAAGTGGGAGATTGTTGGATAAAAATCCAATTATGGGCCAATATATTAAATAAATGTGAATTAAAGGCTATCAATAAGGTTGCCCAATTAAAAGTGATTAATTTAGGTTTTGGGCTTTTAATGCATCATTAAGTGTGGGCCTCCTATGTGTAGAGACCAAAAGGGAAATTACTAATTTTATGATGGGCTAAATTGGTAATTAAGGATAATTGCTAGGGTTTAGCAATTATATAAAGGGGTTGTGGTCCCCAAGTCAGTACGTACATTATTTTTCTGTTACCCATCTACAGAGAGATTACAGAACATTCTGATAGGGAGGATTTACGTACCAGACTTGAAAGATCCTCAACCAAAGGGACTCAAGAATCACATTCAATCCATGGATTCAGGTTAGCTTCCGCATCTTATTAATATTCTTGATGATTTGACATGAACGATCATGGGTGATGATGGTTTTCATCATAGTTTTATTCTAACAATCGGCACTTGGATGACACTCTCACTTGTTGAAAATTATATTACCTTAGAATTCAAGTAAGCAAACCTATTTTACTTGTAATTTTTTAAATACCTAATGACTTTATATAAGGGCTGAGGGGACGTGGGGCACGCAGATTAGGGTACCCATCATGAAAGAATGATATGACTAATGAATGGTGGTAAATACCTGAGGTTCAAAGACCAAGGTCGAAAAGCCACATAAATGAAGATTAATACATGGCGATTACCTGAGGTTGAAAAGCAAAAATGGAAACCCTATATTATTTAATTAATCGCCAAATTTACCATATTGGTTCAAAAACCACGGCCTACTGATTACTAAAAGTATAGGCATAACACCAAGGTCTCTCTAATGTTCATAACGAAAAATTTAAAAAGATACCAAGAAAATGCCTAGTATTTATTAAAATGGTTATTTTTATGCAACATGGTTTACTTATTGAGCTTTAGCTCACTAAATTATTTTATTGTTTTTTAGATGATTAGTAAATGAAGACCATTTGGCGGCAAAGCATGACTTGGTGATGTGGCATAGTGATTAATAATAAAAGACCTTTCAAGTTTGAATGTTTATGGCTTTAACTCTTAAGAACTTCAATTTTATTTTGGTTTGAATGTTGGGTTTAAATTTTTTAAGAACTATTAATGGCATTATGAAATAAGTCAATGTTAAATGCTTATATGTTTATTTAGAAAACGCTTATTTGCATCATCAACGGACAATCAATTGGTAACATCCTCTAGAAAATTTATTAATAGATTGGAGGGTGTTACAACGCTTATCCCATTAGGCATTAATTGAGAGATGGACATGTGATGGTGAGATATCACATCGTGCACAAACTCATGAACTAGAAGTCATAACCCCAGCTCAAAATTTTTCTCACACGTACATATCCATCTCTCGTTTTGCGTATCTGCTCACTCACTAGGGTCGGGATTATAGATCTTGACTTCTTCTAAAATTTCGTATCCTACAAGAACTTTTGCCAAGTTTCTAGTAATAAAAACTGACTCAAGGTTTCTTTTAGTAATGAAGTTTCCTCTTGAGTAGTCGATGTAAATGAGTGCGATATCTTAGGGGGCTTCTCCTCGTTCTTTTGATGAATCAATGAAATTGTTGGTCTGCTCCTTTCTTCAGCAGATTGACTAGGCCCTGGCCTTCGTCACTTGAGTCCCACTTTATTCGAGATTGAGCGACAACTTGCTTGATTTCATCATCATCATCCATATCCCATGAAACTCTTTTGTCAGAGTTGTCATGCACTAAATCGCCTACTATTTGTTTCTTGGACATAATACAAACTAATGTTGGATTTTCAAGTTAGGTATTGGTGGACTAAAGCCAAGAATAACTCAAAAAGCACAAAGAACAATCAAGTTCTTACATCAAACTACACAAACAAGCTAAACTTAAGGAATTTTCATGGTGAAACCCCAATCAAATCACATAGAAATATGCCAAATAAAGAAATAAACACTTTCACGAAAAAATCGCAAAAGCACAAAGAGAATTGAGGATTTTGGCCTATAAAAAGCGAGTTTCTTTAGGGTTCCTTCTCTTCCTTCTAGTTGGAAAATGAGTATGCAGCGTTTTTCTAAAAAACAAGTTAGACATGCTATATATATAAATTAATAAAAGATTTTTTGTTCCTCTTAGTAGACCAAAAAACTGCAGGAATTACTACGAGAGAATTTAACTGGAAGAGCTTCAACCATCTAGACTTCTTTGTTATTCTCTTTCTATGATTGGAATGTAGGTGGTCACACATCGTTCAGTATTTCCATAGGCAATGTCTTCTTCCAACCACTTGAGAAAACCAAGAACTAAAGTTCGAGGTGATGAACAATAGCCCTATGGAAGTTTTAGAGTCTTCCTAGCAAAATTCTCTTATCTAAATCTCTCAAATGATCTATGAAACAATAGAAAATTAGTCTGTTTATATAGAGGTCAGATTAGGACTAGTCCTTATCATATTAGGCATCAAGATTTGAGTTTAGATCAACTGCTTGTCATAAAAACACGTGAGACATGGATCGTTATCCTGGTAGCGGCGGTAGACCTCCTGTTCGCGGTAGATCCTTGTCATGTGTTTTTTAGCTTTCAAGAGTTATCCAGTTGACCCAATTTAAACCAATTGGATAATTACCACTTTATTTAACTGGGTTATCCTTCATATAGCCTCAAATTTAATTCAAATAACTTAATAGAGAAGTTATCATATTAAACAGTCATATACAGATAATGCCATGCGAATAAAATTTATTCAAATAGTTCAATATGTTTATTTTGAATTAATTCATAAAATTAATTCAACTAATAAATTAACATGAATTATTAATATCAAATTTTAGCCAATCCAATAAATCGCATAAGTTACAAATCTATAGGAAAAACATGCCATATTGTTATAGGAAAAATTATGAGCTAGTAAAGAAGACTTGATGGACATATATAGACCAAGCTCCTATAATCATAAAATAACAATATCCCCGTCATATATATTTTATAATTATTAACTTTAAAGCTATTTCACTAAAAGCTTAGAAGTGCACTCTTAAACTATATATAAATCATGAAACACCAATAAGTTCAATTTTCATGACATATCAAAATGTATAACATCCCTATAGAATATTCATAATCAGTATAAGGATAAATTTTGTTTTACCTTCCTGAATCTATTTATCTTAGGTTCTATTATCTCACAATAGGAAAAATTATTATTCATAACCAATATAAATAGTATAACATTTGGTTACGTATATGTATGCAAATGGTTGAGGGCTCTAGTTTTCAATTGCAGGATAATACCTATAAAAGAATATCATTAACTCTATTAAAGAGCTATGGATTCCATATCTATAAATAGTGAGTCTACGTCATTCAAGAGTCATGTCTCCAACGTACTGGCATGCATACCTTTATATAATTTAAGGATGTCACTCTTTGGTACATCAAAAGACACAAGTCAAGAATATAGACCTATTTATTCGTTTCACGATTAAGATATAACACATATGATTGTCTAAAGAAAATTGATTTACACAAATAGAATTATTTATCAAATCAACTTATCTTTAGTCTCGATTCAATATATCGCCACCAATGACAATGCACCAACGTCTCTACTCACAGTGTCTCACTCCGATGCTCAAGACAAGCCATCTTCTATTAAAGATGTAGACAACATGACAATCTTAACATAAATAAAATGCCCGACTTTGTTCTCTCGATTGTACATCTTTTGTATTAAGACCATTACCATAAGGATCATGTCTTCCACATAATCTATCCATCATATGTACGACCTTAATGGATTAGATTGACAGTCTCATACTTTTGTTTACTTATCATACATTCAACATAAAAGAACATAAAGAGGACAATATTTGATATATGAAAATAACACTTTATTGATTAAATATCTTCAAAAACTTTTTACATCATTTAATCCTTAGGGCACCTAGTCTAACAATCTCCCACTTACCCTAAATGAGTAAACGTTTCATATTTCACTTTCCCATACCCTTTACATGCTTCTCGAAGGCACTCGTTGACAGCTTCTTTGTAAAAAGATCAGTTATATTGTCCATAGATGCGATTTTGCATGCTGTGACATGTCCATTCTCTATGAAATCCTTTATGACATGATACTTCTTATGTATAAGCTCACTCTTCTTGTGAAATCTCAGTTCCTTCACATTAGCTATAGCTGTAGTGTTATCATAATACAATGTTATAGGCTTTTCCATGCTAGAAACTACTTCAATATCTCCAAAGAATTTGCAGAGCCACACAGCTTCTTCCGAAGCTTCATTGGTAGCAACATACTCAACCTCCATCGTTGAATCTAAAGTGCAACTTTGCTTAACACTTCTCCAGATAATGGTACCTTCACTCAGAGTAAACACAGACCTTGAAATAGATCGTCTCGAATCCAAACAGGATAAAAAATCCAAACCAGTATATCCAAGAGATGTTAGATCCTCTTCGAAATACACTAGCATATAACCTCTAGTCTTTCTCAAGTACTTGAAAATATACATGTCTGAAACTCAATGGTTTAGTCTTGGATCTGACTGAAACTGACTCACTACTACAGACTAGGAATTCCATGATGGTTTAAAACTATCATGGAAAACTTTTACGACGGTTAAAAAACCATCGTGGTATAAAAATCAAGTTTTCATGATGGTTTTTTACCATCGTAGAACCTTAGAATGGACGCCAATTTGAGGCGTGTGGGGGGACTTCTTTCACTATAGTTTTTCAAAAAATCATCATGAAAGATTGAATTTTCCATGACGGTTTTCCAAAAAACCGTCATGGAAACTCCACATTCCATGACAGTTTTGAAAACCGTCTTGTAATGTTCTTACACATACAAAATTTCTACGATGGTTTTTTGCTAAAACCAGTCACAAAAAAAATTGGAAAATTTTCTGATTTCTTAAGGGATGGCCAGTCCCATGCATTATCCATTACAACAAGGTCTGATTGCATGCACAAGATGATGTATATTGAAATTACAAGGTATTTATAAAATCATTTACATTTGAACTATTTTGCACAATCATTTATCTACCATATCTATCTAAAAATAACATACCTATCTACTATCTCTACTATCTATAATCATTTATCTACTATCTTTATCTAAAAATGACATACCTATTTATAAATTATACCAACTCTATTCTAACTTCATTTATATCCATATGTGTATTAAACTCTTTTTTTGCTAGGGCTTATATACCACTATTAATTATATCCCGTATGAAATGTAGAAAAACCACATTCTACGTTTTCTTGTTGTCTTAGACACTTGCGTCTCGAATATAGCGTTCCGTTCAGTCGAAATGTTACACCGCTTCCTGCTTGAAACTTCCAATCACTAAGCACCTTAATAATGTGTCATGATTAAATGAATTAATTGAGAATGCAATTATGTTAAACTTAGCATAGGTAATTTTATGAAATAACATTAATACTTACAATCTTGTGAGTGATACGAAATTATCACGTGGTGCGTGTCTGAGGGGATCAAACCAATATATTTGGTCCTCCCATGGTGAAATAACTACCAACATCCAATGTTCTTCAACATTGTATAGCATGAAGAATAATTTTCCCCTCAGTGCTTAAGCTAATAGGTGAAGGACTGACGTAGCATGCTCTTTGCAATTACTCTTTAGGTCATTGGTAGCACTTGAAACAATTGTTGAAGAAATGAAGCGAAATTGTGCACCTTGCCTTGAAGTTCACAATATTTCGCCAAAAAAACTACAATAAAAAACAATACACTCAATAATTTGAAAGTACCTTAAAACTCTAATTAGATTTAAAAAATAAGAATTAAGGATAGAGTTATTATCTGAGGTATACCATGATAGAGTTCACCCCAATTTGATCAAAGGTGATGAAATAATAAATGTCTTCATACCGCACACAGATAGGCAATTCATTGCCAGTATTTCCTTGTATCAGGAATTAAATTATCAACCTATTGTGCATGAAAGAATGTGCATATAAAGCCAACTGCATAAATTCTGGAGGTACTTAATAGAAATTAAATGTAGGTAGTGGCTCATTCACAATGAATTTGTCTTGTTTTACCTTGGTTGTGATTGTCTTGCTTTTGTAAAGCTTTTCTTCTTTTGGCATTTTCTTTCCCCTAGATCTTGTGGAACGTGGCTAGGCGCTTGACCCGTCTTCGTCATTGCGACCACTTCAATTAACCTTTTTGGCCATGCGATGAAGCATCTGGCAGCTTCATCCATAATTATTGCTTCAAATGTCAGAACAGGCAATTCGGCTGCTTTAATTTCTTCCCCTAAGGGTCTTCCATGGACTGCATCAGTTGGAAAACTCTCCATCCATGCCTTCCCAAGAGCAACAAGTGCACACCCACCATTAATTTTATCATTAACAAAGAGCCTGCATTCTTGATATTGTTCAGGCTCTTTACGATGAGGTGACAGTTGGAATTTTGGAGTTTGTGGAGCTATGTTACATTGTTGGGAAGGTTACAGCTAGCCTTGAAGCTATTGCATTGTGAGATGCTCTCATCCATCAGTGTAGCACGTCCTTGGGAAATGAACTCGGTCACAAAACCTCGCAGTTTTGCAATTGCAGTTTGCATCTTCAACATTTGTGAATTGAATTTTGAACTTGGTTGGAGGTCGAAGTATTAAGATTGCTTCACATACTTTGATTGGCCACGAGCACGTCTTGAATGTTTTGGTTTTCCTAATGCCCTTATCAATATGTCATCATTATCAACGGATTGAAATGTCCTTTGACTTTGTTGTATCATGTACTCATCCTTAGATCATATTGCTTGTCTCATCAATATTTAGAGGTTCAGTTTCGATTGATTGGTTTTATCAATCGACTATAGTGGTCCTTTATAACTAGCCTTCATCATGCTCAATGTTATGTATTGAGTTAGTCTTTTCTCTTTGGATCTTGGCACATGATTTGTCTCTAATACTTCATTTGTCTTAACCAGTAGATCTAGTCAATATTTGAGGTGAATTTCTTCTATAGTGGATGGTCATTTGCGATTATATTTGAGTATACACTATTTTTTTGGTTGGCAATGAAATTTTCCTTTGGAAAAAAACTAAGATTTATAATTTAAATTTTTAAATAATGTCTCAAAAGCAAAAATTAAGGTGATTGTAACAAAAGAAGACTTTTATCTATAGATGTTTAAACCTTGTGTGAGTGATACGCTTTTTAAATTCGAAACAGAAATTGTAAACAATTCTTTTTTCTTTTTTTTTTTGGAAAGCAAGAGTGTCATGATCTGCAAATGGTTTATGATTGATTAAAGTAAGCAAAGATTAGGAGAAGATTAAACCTGAGATTAAGGAAAACTAAACGACAGAATCCGCTTAATTACACTAGCTAGTACATGACAAAACTAATAAAGATAATCACCTGGAAAAGGGCATAAAAGTCAGTGAACAATAATAAGGTACAAATACAACCTCATAAAACAACATCGACATCATGATAAACCGCACAAAACAATCATGTACAAAAGATACGATTTAAAGACCAAATCCCACTGAAAATGTTAAATAACTCAAGCCAAAATCTCTAAAACAACTAGTTCCACAAACACAACAAGGTGGAATAGATTTTAAAATAGAAAACTATAAGCAGATGGCTCAGTATGATTATGTTTCAAACACAACATTTAAAAGAATTTCATAAACAGATAAACAAGATAGTCGTAACACACTTACTAGAAACATAGAAACTCAATGATTATGAGAATAAAGGTTCTATTTTATTTTTCTAAATATTTTTTGAAAATATATTTTCAAATTTCTCAAAAATATTAAAAATACAAGGCTTTAAATAATATAACTTAAAATTTTATATTTTCAAAATAAAGCAAAAATAATTCTCAAAAATATTTAAGAATAACCTTTTGGCAAAACAATCTTTCAAAAGTAGCTGCCAAAAAAGGTACAAGAATCCTACCTCATGATCCAATATTGTTAGCTCTAAACTGGCCAATGTAAGCTCCTCTAATGTTCAAAATCTTAAAATGTAATTTAAAGTCATAATTTAAACTTAAATCAAATCTTTCCAAGTATCAAAGTGCCAATTTAATCATTGGTATGCCATTTTAGTATTTTAGATAACAATAATGTATGATCTTTAAACACATCATGCAACTTCGAAGCTTTCACAGTTGAGAGGTGGTATAGGAAAAAAGGCTTTGAAGGTTTGTGGTGAATTACCTAGGTGATTTAGATTCGACCTCTACGTTACTTTGGTACAGTCATACCTTTTCATTCTAGAGGAGGATGAAAATGTATATAAGCAGCCTCCTATGGTAGTATACTACTACCCCTCTATAAACGATGACGATTGGGAAGCTTTTGTGAAGTATCGACATTCTGTCGAATTCCAACTGCTATCAGTTAACGCGAAAAAAAGAAGAGCGAAAAATGAATACTATTCTATGGTTGGCCGAGTCGGATATAAAAAAGCCCAAGCAATCATGGGTACGTTAATATCTTAATCGTATTACATATATCAATTATTCTATCATTAATATGTTACTAACATAGCATAATATAGTTAGTTATGACGGGCATGCTAACAACACGGGAGGAGTTGTAGGTAAAATCACATCAAGGTCCCAGTGGACAGTTTAAAAATTCAAGAGTAGCAAAAATTGGGAACTTGATTGTAATTATTAATTTGTAGTTTAATGCCTATTGAAGGATATACAAGGACTACATCATATTATATAAATGGTTACACTTTCTGCACTCGTGAAAAAGATGAGAAGCATCTTGTCCAAAAAAGCAGTGTGACTCTCTGTACCGAGGCTATGCATAATTCCTCCACCAAGGACAAGAATCCGATATATGGAACTATGAACTACTTTGGTTTCATTGAAGATAAATTGAGAACTTGATTATGGGGGATTGCACATAGCACTTTTTAAGTGCAAGTGGGCCAACAATAACTATGTTAAGACCGATAATGATGGCATCACGGTGGTTGACTTTAGAAGACTGGGATACAAGAATGATCCCTTCATTGTGGCATCATAAGCAATCCAAGTTTTTTATACAACGGATCCCCAAGACATGGAATTGTCTCTAGTCATCCTGATGAAGCTAAGAGTAGTTATTGACGTTGAAGAAGTTGCCGAGGATTGTACTAGCATCCCTATTCACAAAGGGATTGCCACCAATTGAAGAGATAGATGATTTTGGAGATGACGTTTCACACTTGCTTCGTGAAGATGTGGAATGAATATGTATTGAGGAACCAATGAAAAAAAAGGAGAAAAAATGAGCATCTGTAAACAAGTTTATGTTAATTTATTTAAATATATTTCTTTGTTTCATTTTTCATCTTCTTTTTAAGGTAAAAGATATCTATTTATAGTTATATTTGAGATGAAAATAGCAAAACAAAACATTCTGGATCATTGGATGCTTAACATGGGCTGGCCACCCTAGACAGAGGAGAAAAACTTATGCAAGTGGTGAATTTAGACCATTTTTTTTACAATGGTTTTTTTAAAAAACCATTATAAAAAATGCTATTCCACGATGGTTTCTTATAAAAACAGTTGTGAAAAGTTTAGCTAACACGACAGTTTTTTGAACAACTATCGTGTAAGCTATAACATTCCACGACAAAAACAGTCGTGTAAGCTATAACATTACATGACGGTTTTTCAAAAAACTGTCGTGTAATGTGGGCCTTAAGGCTTTTGATTTACACACCCCTTCTCATTTCAAACTCAACACTCTCTCTCTAAAACTCTCTCTCCCTCCTCGTCGTCCCTCTCGCTGTTGCCTGTCGTTGCCCCCCATTGCCATCGTTATCGCTGTCCCCCATGGTAAGTTCTTCCTCTTTCTCTCTCTTCCCCCTCCCCTGCCCCTCCTCCTCCTCCCTCCCACCCCCATTCCCTCCCTTTGCCTACTGTACCCTCCCCCTTCCCTTTGCCTCCCCCTCCTCTCCCTATCCCTATGCCCTCCCCTTCCCTTTTGCCTCCTCCACCCGCGCCCCCATCTCCTCACCCTCTGCCTCCCCCCTTCCCTCCCCCTCCACCCCCACCCCCATCCTTTCCCCCTCTACGGATATTATTTCAAATGAGTTACAGTACTTGTGGTTGAGATTTTGTTTGTTTGTTTGTTTGTCATTAATTATTGGTTTTGTTTTGAATTCTTTTTTTTGCTTTGTTTGGCATTTTTTTAGTTGAGTCTAGTTCTTCTGATAACAAGAGTTTATGACACATAAACTAAATAAAATGAGGAAATCACACTATATCTAAACTGTAGAAATATCAACGTCTTTATTTAAGAAAACACTAAAATTAAAAACAAGTAAAACCCAAATGACAATGATGAAAACTCCACTGACAAGCCGACTATCATGAAGAAAGGGCGAGGAAACCACAATCATTACCATCGAGTTAGAAGGAAGCTGAAAAAGAATCGAGCCACCAGTGCAAGAGAATAGCTTGTTGCCACCTACCTTCGCTTGCCAAGGAGAATGTCAACTTCATGGATTTGTTGCCCTATAGTGACCAAATCCCTTAACATGAAGAAAACACTATACATTGAAGCACTACCAACCCACAAAGAGAAAACTCACTATTCCATCATCTTTGACTATCACATGGCCAAGCAACCTAGTGTTGGATTTTATGCTTCTAAAGCATGTTATTTTATCGCATTAGGCATTATGAGAAATAAAGTATTGCATTATTAAAAATATAATATTCCTTGTTGTTTTCCATGATATATGCTTATATATTTATACAGATATCATAAACAATTCAATATGTGTTCAAAGTCCATAATCATGTATATGAAGAGTTCATAATACATAAGATATGATTATGTTTGACTTAGTAAAAAAATACGGGCACTTTATCTTGATAAAGATTATGGCATTGTCTATAACATATTAGTGGAATGGTCTTGCCTGAATTGTATTAATGTTGATGGTTATTAAATGGTGACACTAGTATGTTAGATCAGATTGAACTAGGACCGAGAAAGAATTATGATTCTTTTGTAATTCTGTATTAAGAATCAAAATTCTATCATCTTTTATCATTTTATGGATATTACCTTAATTATGATGTGACTAGTGGACTCACATTTATTATGTCTTTTGATTCCCATTGGGTAAAATCTATTAAATCTTTGATCAAAAACTTGGTATATTGGAGGCATAGTATTTTAGGTAACTGGGAACATTTTTCACAGTCATAGAATCCATAGCTTCTACTTGATATGATGAAAAGATAATATTCTTATGAGTATTAATTGGGGAACTTAGGTGAAAAGTACTAGATATTTGATATGGGATATCAAATATTACCCAAATTCTCATTTATGATTTATTTATAAATAAGTCGTCCATTAGAGAATAACGGAACTCATGGACAATGAAGTCATTAAAGAGGTTGTATGAAAATCACAAACCTAGCTCAAATAATGAATATTATTGTGGAGGCTAAAATCACATGGTAAATAATTATATCAATAGACGACCTTACTTATGTGGTGAATCTACTTAAGGTTCCTTATAAATTTTGTATATAATTGAAAAGTACAACTTTAGTTCTAGATAGTGAATAATTATTGTTAATTTGATAACAAGATAATTAAATCATGAATAATTATTGGAGCTTAGATTGGATTATGAATAATTATTTTTAATTAACAAAGTGTACTATCATAATGTCACATTTTATTATGTGTTTCATACAAAGAGCACATAAAATCTTGCAATCATAACATTAATTATCATTAAAGCCTTATAGTTATAAGACGTTTAAAATATGTGTTGATTAAGAAAATTTATAATTATAAATCTTGATTAAGTCGCGAATTAAACTTTTGAATTTTCTAGGCATTACCGAAGTTTCTAGCCTTGAACTAAATTTTTGTACCTTCTTATAACGCTCAACGGTATTGTATACTACCGAATTTAAATCTAATAATAAAATCGTTGAATTTTGAGCTGTAACTCCATAAATCTTTATATATAAATCAATGTTTGGGTTTTCAAGGAAACTTGTGACTTAAATACTTAAATTTTCTCATATGTAATCGATCGGGTACTTAATTTATTAGACCAAAATTCTACTCGAACCGTTAATGATGAATTAACATGTCTAAAGTCAACCATTTTCTTAAACCCTCGCATTCTTTCATAATCATTCATCTTTTTTTTTTCCTACTATCTTTGTTCACCGTTGAGTCATCTATCTATAGCTTGTGGTTGTTCTTAACCTTGCCCAACATACCTAGTATGACTAACCTTGTCATACTACTATTATCCTCGTAATTCTTACAAATTTTTGTACTTATAAGCTCCAAATTTGTACTTTCTTATAAAATTAATCATGTAGTTATGAAAAAAATCCTTAAATGGTTTCCAGACATTACATTAATCTTGCTCTACTCTGAGAACTTTAATTCATCGGTTAATTACATATTCGTCTTTCATTTTTTAAAAGGCACAATGCGAAATCAAATTCTGCTAATCAATGAAGGGAATTCAAACTATACATGAGTATTGACGTTTATGAATACAGTAGCTATGACATTAGCGTCATTCACGACCAGCCTGTTAGAATTCATCTAAATATTAACTAGTACCACGATTGAGGTTAGCACAATGACTAATGATTCCGCTCTAAATAATTCATCCATTTTTTGGCATGTTTAGCAAAAACCTAATATATGACATAAAGTAGCTTTAATGAATTAGGCTCAAATGTGTCTAAATATTGAAACTTTTTTTTTCACTTCAAATTTGACTCTACAAAAAACGTTTGCTTGATTTGCAAGTATCATCACACGTAAAGAACCAACCAGTAGATGAGGACTCATTACACGTGTCAATTCATTATGTATGCAGATGAGACATTACCTTCTCTAGTTTTAGGTTTTACAGTGATGGACATTTTCGGCCTACTCATGAGATTTCTATAGATTTCAAAAGCTTGCATAGCTATTATCTCAAACATCTGCAGTAATAATTACGCCAGCAAAAACTAGCAAATTGGAACAACAATCATATGGCCTATGGACCTGTGTTAAGTTTGGTGCTTTTTATAGCATAGTCTAAATTCTATACGGACACTGTAAGATTTATAATATTGCATAATTAATAAATTATATTCCATTTATTCTTTTATATGTATGTTTTTATATATGTATATAAATATTATAAATGTTCCAATACTTATAAAAGTTCATAATCATGTATATGAAGTGTTTATAATGCAGAGAATATGAAAATATTATATTTAGTATAAATTTCAGTTTACAATTAATAAATAAAGCTGGACACTTTATCTTGCTATAGATTATGATGTCTATTTGGAACTTAGTAGAATAATTTTTTCTAGATAATAGTAATGTTATGATTTCTAGATAGACACTTCAGTGTGTTTTGAACATATTAAACCTAGACCAACAATCCTTTAGCTAGGTTCTTCAAGTCTTGTGACATGCCTCTATCTTATGATGTGAAACACTTGCCAGATTTGTACTCCAATCCACAACCAAAGGTCTGGTTGTGTTCATCTTACAACCACTTCTCCTTTCTTGTTCTTTTTGGGTTTGTCTTTTTTAATTTGTTCATATGCTCTTCAATGAAAGGCTCAACTTCATTAGCATTGTGCAAAACATAAATACAAGATTGCTCTCACTCCTCTCAATTTACTGAGAAAGGATTTCCAATAGAGTCCCCTAGTCTCAATGTTTGTTGTCTTTGGCACCCTAATTGCTTTCGTATTGGACAAGTACTCGGAGCAAAATTCAACCGATTCCTTAACTATGTAACTTTCTATAATACATCCCTCCGGCCTATTTCAGTTCTTCACATAGCACTTCAAAACATTTATATATCTCTCAAATTGGTACATCCATCTCAAATACACCGGTTCACATAACTTAACTTCACACACTATGTACACCGTTAGATGAATCATGATGTTAAAAAATACCAATGGACAATACTTTTCAAGCATGCATAAGGTTTGTACCAACTCTGATTGTAGTGAATCTAGCATAAGTGGATCAATTACCTTGGAGCATATTGAATTAAAGAATGAGCACAACTTGGTAATTGCAAATCTCACATCCTTTGTTAAATTCCCTAGAAAGCAAGTGGTAGTAATTGCTGCATCAATGTATGACAATCGTGTGTTTTCATGCTAATAAGTTTCAAATCCTTCACTAACACCAGCTTTTTAAAGTTTGAAGAATAGTCGTACGACACTTTCAACGAAGCAAGCCATTCACAAAGCTTTCTCTTTTCCGCTATTGATAACATGCGCTTCTCCGGAGGTAAGTAAGTGTAGTTCCCTCTTTTCTCGGGAAACAAATTAGGCCTAGACTCATTTCCATAAGATCCAATCGTGCTTTTTCACCATTCTTAGTCTTGCCTGGAATGTCAAGCAACGTGCCGATTATGGATTCATAAACGTTTTTCTCAATATGAATAACATCCAAGCAATGACGAACAAAAAGTGTCTTCCAGTATGGAAGATTGAAAAAGATTGATCTTTTTTTCCATGGTCCATCTATCGGTGGCTCGTCCTTATCTCGCTTTCTCTTCCCAAGTACCACTTTTATATCTTTTACTATTTCAAATATTTGTTCACGCGTTAAAAGACAAGGTGGGTCTCTTTCTTTACTGTTGCCATCAAAGCCTATCTTTTGTTTCGGTAATGATGATCTCTTGGCAACCATCTTCTATGACCAAGAAAAATGGTTTTCTTACCATTCTTCAACCGTTTGTAAGACGTTTCTATCATACAAATAGGACAACCAATATTACTCTTCACCAAATAACTAGATAAATTGTCATATGCAGGGAAGTCATTAATTGTCCATATTAACATTGCACGAAGTGTGAACGTCTCTTCTCGGTCAGCATCTCTAACTTTGATTCCATTTTCCCACAAGTTTTTTTTGGTCATCGATTAATAGTGTCAAGTATACATCAATGTCATTGCCTCGTTGGTGAGGACCTGAATCAATAAAGACAACATTGAAAACTTTTGCTTCATGCACATCTTTGGAGAGTGATTATAGTCAATAAGTATTACAGGCCAAGTACTATGCCTACTACTCATATTACCATGTGGGTTCATTCTATCCATCGACAAAGTGAAATGTATATTTCTTGGATCCGCACTAAAGTCAAGATGATTGGCTTTTAAAGTCTTCCATTGTGGTGAATTAGTCGGATGTCTAAGCATACCATCGTCGACCGATTTGTCATGATGCCATGTCAAATTCTTGGCATGTTTTAGATTTCTGAATAAACGCCTCAAACATGGTAGTGGTGGAATGTACCATAACACTTTCTTTGGCACTCCATTCTTACCGTCTTTTGGCTCCTTTCCTTTCTTCCACCTTGATTGTTGACAAATCGGACAATAATTCTTGTCCTCACAATCATTCCTATCAAGAACACAATCATTTTCACAAGTATGAATTTTCTCATACTCCATTCCTAAAGTGCTCAAAGTCCTCTTAGCCTTATACAAACTAGTTGGTAATTTATTACCCTCTAGTAGAACCTTTCCTAGAAATTCCAAAAGCATTGTGAAACTAGAATTTGACCACCCACTCGACGCGTTCAAATTCCATAATCCAACTAAAGTGGATAATTTGGTGAAATTGGTACACCCCTCATACACTGGTGTCTTGGCATCATTCATCATTGTCTCAAATAAATCCAAACAGTGTAAGAAGTGTTCTTCCAAATCCTTGACCATGTCAACCATATTGTCGTGATCATACATATTATCCTCCAAAATAGCTTCATTTTCTTTACTTACTAAAGTTGGATTGAACTTAGACTCGTCTTGAAAATGCCACGTTTGATAACTACTTATAATTTCATTTCGAAATAAATGTCCTTCAATAACTGGAATTGGATGCGATCTATGGTTTTTACATTGAACACAAGGACACCAAATTTTATCACTATTGGCATGAGTTTTGGAAAAATCTAAGAACTCTACCACACCATTAACATATTCTCTAGACAATCGAAAATCCCACATCAATTTCTTATCCATTTCACAAGTCCTAAATCGAAATAATAAATAGCAATTCAATTAAAAATAATTTCACAAAATTACACATACCCATCATATTCTAATCATAAAACAAAAACATTCACTAATCATAAAACAAATTACACATACCCATCATAAAACAAATTAAACATACCTATCCACAATACAATAAACACGGATTAAACAACAAAATCAATGCCAATTTATCAATTAATAATAAATAGCAATTTAATTAAAAATAATTTCACAAATTACACATACCCATCATATTCTAATCATAAAACAAAAACATTCACCCATCATAAAACAAATTACACATACCCATCATAAAACAAATTAATCATACCCATCCACAATACAATAAACACGGATTAATCAACAAAATCAACACCAATTTATCAATTAATAATAAACAGGAATTCAATTAAAAATAATCTTACAAATTACACATACCCATCATATTCTAATCATAAAAAAAATTCACCCATCATAAAACAAATTAAACATACCATCATAAAACAAATTAATCATACCCATCCACAATACAATAAACATTAATTAAACAACAAAATCAATACCAATTTATCAATTTCTAATAAAAACTTATTGATTAGGAAGGAGATTAAGGAGGATGGAAGCAAAGAGGAACAACAACAGTAGTTTCAGAGGGGTTTGTATTTGTATTTGAGAACCGAGTTTGTGATTTGTCTCTAACTGTCGAGGTGGAAAAAAAGACTTTTAAGTCAACTATCATGATGGTATTTCCAAAAACTGTCATGGTATGCTCAGCCTTCCATGATGCTTTGTTAAAAAGCCGTCATGCTATAGCTATCATACCACAACAGTTTTTATGCTCAGCCTTCCATGATGCTTTTTTAAAAAGCCGTCATGCTATAGCTATCATACCACAACAGTTTTTGGAAAAAACTGTTGTGCTAGACACGCACCCTATCATGATGGTTTTCGTCTTCTTAGGCATAACTCCCATGTTTTTTCCCTTATCATGACTGTTTTTGAAAAAAGGTCGTTAAATAAGGGTCTTATAATCTCAAATTTATTGTAATGACTCACTATCCTGATCGCATAGTATATATCAGGTCGTGTATAAAGCATAGCATACATGAGACTACCCACTACCAAACCATAGAGCACCTCTTCATTAGACTTTGGGTAGTCTTTCATAGAAAGAGTAATTCTAGACCTAGATAGTTTCCCACCTCTCTTAGAATTCTACATTGCACACTTCTTGAGAATTTTGTCTATATATGAGACTTGAGATAAAGTTATCATCTTGTTCTTCCTATCTAGAAAGATTTGGATACCCAAAACATAATTAGCCTCACCCAAGTCCCTTATGTCAAATTGCTTGGTCAACCAAACTTTGATTGATGACAATGCACCATCATTGCAAATAAGCAGAATGTCATCTACATAGAATAGTAGAAATACCACCTTTCCATCCTTAATATGTTTGGAAACACATGGTTCATCCATGTTTTGTTTGAACCCATAAGTCTTAATCACTTGATCAAATCTTATGTTCCAAGAGTGGGAAGCTTACTTAACTCCATAAACAAACTTCAGCAATTTTTAGACTATATTCTCTTGACCCTTAGCTTTGAACCCATCTAATTGTACCATGTACATGGTCTCATCAAGATGGCCATTCAAGAAAGCCTTCTTGATATCCATTTGTCAAATCTCATAATCGAGAGTAGCAATAGTAGATATAAGAATGTGGATAGACTTAAGCATGGCTACAGGCGAAAAGGTTTCCTCATAGTTGATTCCTTCCTTTTGCATGCATCCTTTTGCTATCAGTCTAGCCTTATAGGTTTTGACTTTCTCATCTGCTTTACTCTTTCTCTTATAGACCCACTTACACCCTATGGGCTTTACTCCTTTGGGAAGGTCTACAAGTTTCCAGACTTGATTAGTCTACATAGACTTCATTTCAAATTTTGCTGCTTTTGTTCAGAGCTTTTTATCAACATCCTCCATGGCCTCTTTGTAGTGAAAAAATCATTGTTATGTTCAAACCGTTCAGCCAAATAAGCTTCACATTAAACATATACCTTTTGAGTTGACGTCCAATCTTCCTACTATGCCCAAGCTCCCTAGGTTGTTGTTCTACTGTTTTTTCCACATTGATTGGATTGGATTCTATTGAAACCACCAGAGTGATTGAATCACTTGTAATCTCCTCAAGTGCCACTTTACTACGAGGTTAAAGTTGGTCATGTAACTTTCCTCAAGGAAAATTACATTCATAGAAACCACAACTTTATTTTCTTTTAGATTATAGAAATAACCACCTTTTGTCCCTTTTAGATATCCTACAAATATGCACGCCTCCAATCATGCTTCCAACTTATTTGCTTCCTTGTCCAAGACAAGAGTGGGATATCCCTATATGCAAATATGGTTTAAGAATGTCTTCCAACTCATCTACAACTTGTAAGGAGTTTTTAGTAACCGATTTTGAAGGCTGATAACATACGGTTTGTAGTGCATATCCCTAAAAAGATAATGGCAATGTCGAATAACTCATCTTAGACCTAACTATGTCCAACAAAGTCAAAATTTTCACTCTTTTAATGCATTAGGTAGACATACCCATATCTTAAGTATTCATTAATAAAAGTGATGAAATACTCATACCCTCCTTGTGCCTTGATGTTCATGGGACCATAAACATCACTACGTATAAGTTCTAGAACCCGTTCAACTCTATTGCCCTTAGATCTAAATGGTCTTTTGGTCATTTTGCCCTCCAAACAAGACTCATATTGTGGTATAAATTTCATTTTTAAATTGCTTAAAATTTCATCTCTTACCAACCTTTGAATCCTATTCATGCTAATATGACCTAATCGCAAGTGCCAAAGATAAGTCTCATTAAAGTGAAAAGTTTAAAGTCTTTTAGAGTTATCGTTAATCTTAGTGCTCAACAGTGAGTCTATCTTAGGTTTGATAAAATATAGGTTGTTTCGTATCCATCTGCTCCAGATAGAAGATTTATTTTTACAAATCACAACTATATTATAAAAAAAAAAAACTGAATAAGAATCCTTAAATAAACAAGCAACTTAAATTAGATTCCTTTTAAGTTTAGGAACATAAAAACAATATCTTAAAACTAAATGCCCATAACTATAAAAAAAAGATGGACATCTCCTATTGCTTTAGCCAATACTAAAGATCCATCGTTTGTCTATAACATGAAGTGCTCATGTAGGAAACTTCTCGTTTCTTTAAACCCCTATAGAGAAACACAAACATGATTAGTCACTGTAAAATCTATGACCCAGGTGTCACTTGATTCTTTTACTAAACAAGTCTCAACAACTAGAAGTTCAAACTCACCTCCTTTAGCTAGGAAGTCCTTGTAATTTTCTTGATATGCCAACCTTTCAGCATAAAAAGCACTTTAGCTTCTTCGGGTTCCTCTTTGTTTTTTTCCCCTTCTTATCCTCACCATTTGCCGAAATAGAAGTCTTCTCATTCTTAGCCTTTTGTTTCTTTCCATTCCTGGAGTTGTTGTTGGAACCAGATGTAGCTGCCAAGCTCGTCTTGCCACTAGCTAGAGCTTCACCAATCAAGTTTTCAAACTCCTACACCTGCTTCATTAGCTCAGTTAAGGTCACATTCTATCTCTTGCTCAAATGATATGAAGTTCTAAACAGAATGAACTCCTTAGATAGAGTCTCAAAAAACCATAGTCATTTGTGGCCTAGCATCAATATCAACTCCCTAGGTTTAAGCCTTAACGAGGTAATCCATGACCAACATCATGTGATATTTTACAAATGTCCTTGATTTTTGCTTGTAGTTAACAAGCTTCTAAAGAACCCCTTGTCGTTTTGTCAAGGCTTGCCTCCAAACACATCTTTTAGATTATCCATGATCTACCGAGCAGTTTCATGATCCTCATGTTGATCCTATAGCACGTTATTCATGCTAGCAATGATATAGTAGTGGGATTAATTGTCGGCACCCTTCCAGCGATCATACACTTGGATTTGTTCATTAGTGGATTTGGCGATAAGCCTGAGAGGACATGGTGTAGTTAGGACAAATTTTAGTTTCTCAAATGATTGGACAATATCCAGGTTCAATTTCTAATCATTATAATGCTCGCCAATTAAAGTGTTTTTATCAAGTATCAATGATAATGTGTTTTTAGACATTTGATCTACAATAAAGATTCATATATCAAACATAAGTAAACATGCAATAACAATTTATTAAGAAATACAAATGAGTAAGCATACAACATGTTTATGTGCCAAAACTTTGGAAAAAAAATCACAACCTTACAATGATAATTCCTAACTCAAAATTCAATAAGCCGCCTAAAAGAGACTTGCCAAACTCAATTAGAAATATGGATCCCATTTGATTAGTATATACCATCTAAGACCTATCTCGGTCTAGCATATATGGATAATCGCTCTCTTTCGCCATAAACTTTATTAATAGAGCTCCTATGAAAGGCTAATAAAAATAATCTTAAGTATTTAACCATCATTTCAACTACTTTATCCATTGTTTATCATCATCATCTAGGGGTGAACAATGATAAAACATGCTAAAGCAAAATTATGCTCTTAGAGATCCAACCCTGTACATGATGTACCCCTTCCTAGGGGTCGGAAACCAACAGTGTTACCTGTAGACCAACGATGGAGGCCTTAGGTCTTTTCTTCAAAAACCTTCTCCTACTTAATATTTTAGAAAATAAGGTCTTATGTTAACATACATGAATAATTTTTAAAAAGCAGCGCTCCCTATTCTACATGTTATGTTATCAATTATATAGAAAAACATGTTATAAAGCAAACAAGCAATGCAAGAAATAAAGCTACAAGCAATATAAAAAAAAAGTCATAATATTATGGTTCCACTTTAGAGAAAAGAAAATAAAGATTAGAAAAAATTAATTGAAACATTTTATCGATTCTTCATCTTATACATTTCTTATTGTAACTTTCTTCATGTAATGTCCATCTTTAATATTTTGTTTTCTAGTTATAATAAAATTTCTAAGAGTTTTTTTTTCTCAAATTGCTTCATTAAATAAAAAACTTCCCGAAAATAATTCAAAATAACCTCTAATGTCAGATAGTCGATCGCCCATAACAAGGACCAGTCGTCTGTATCTGTTCAATAGACCAAAAGTGACGCCATGCCTAGTTGACCAAATGCTAGAGGGCGGTCGACTAGCCTATCGTGGAGACCAGACCTAAAAGTTGTTTTTGTCAATTATTTTTCAAGTTTTATATTCAATAACAATTCAAAAACTCACGAAAAAATTTATAAACAAAAAAAAATAAATTAAAAATCTACTCCATTTTCTCTCTGGGTACTTACTTTATTAAAAATTTACAAACCAAAACTAAATAAAAAATCCTAGACGGTGATGATATACCACCATCTAATTATATGAAAAACATAGATACATATTCTAACCTTTAAAGAACCATAATCGGTTAAATTAAATAATTAAAATAATAATTGAAATTGAAATTTAATTAACAATAATTAATTAACGAACATTCACTATATAATCTTGTAACAACATATAATTATATAGAAACCCTAAAATGCCAACTCTCTAAAAATATAATTCAAGCCTATAAGAGATTAAGATCACATAATTTATGAACATAACATGATCATAGACCTGTAAAAGCTTCGTAAAACTATGACTCTGATACTAATTGTTAGAAAAGGAAAGTACGTAGTGGTTTTTAAAGTTTTTTAATTAAAATGTTTTTCTAAAAAACAAGTTAGACAAGCTATGTATATAAATTAATAAACGATCTTTTATACCTCTTAGTAGACTGGAAAACTATAAGAGTTGCTACAAGAGAATTCCATCGTAAGAGCTTCAACCAACTTGACTTCCTTGCTATTCTCTTTTCACGATTGGAATACGAGTGGTCTTATGTCGTTCAGTCTTTCCACAGGTAATGTCTCCATCAAACCACTTTAGAAAACCAAAAACTAAAGTTTGGGATGACAAACAATAGCCTTGTAGGAGTTTCAAAATCTTCCTAGCAAAATTCTCTTCTCTACATCTCTCAAGTGATCTAAGAAACAATTGAAAATAGTTCCCTTTATATAGAGGTCAGATTGGGACTAGTCTTTATCATATTAGGTTTCAAAATTTGAGTTTAGATCAACTTCTTGTCACAAAAACACGTGAGACACAGATCGCAAACCTAGCAGGGGTGATCAACTGCGAGACACTAGAAGCGGTCGATAGCCTGGTTGCAGCAGATCCTTGTCATGTATTTTTCAGCTTCTGAGAGTTATCTGATTGACCCAATTTAAACCAATTGGATAATTAACATTTTATTTTACCTGGGTATCCTTTATAGAACCTCAATTTTAATTCAAATAACCCAATAAAGAAGTTATCTAATTAATACAATCATATACTAATAATTAATTAGACTATAAAAGTGTATATTTTCCAAGGATAAAATCGTTTATTTTGACTTTTATTTCTCATAAAATCCTCTAATAATAGAATTTTTCTATCCATAAAGATTTTTATGTCTTGGTGTATAAATATGTTTAAAAATGTATTTTTATTGTGTTTCTATATTTAACAGTATTTTGGAAATTTTTAGAGTCGTTCAGGTATGTTAGATACATATTTAGTTTATGAATAATTAAAACCATAAAAATACTATGTGATAATTTTATTTTCAGTCTTAAAGTATTTGAAAATAAGTTTTTTGTTTGTAAATACATTTTATAATACTTCCAATAATTTGTAAAAATAATTTTGAGTCTTAGATAGTATATATATTAAGGTTTGTTAATTTTACAAGTTTTTATTTATTTTTAGTGTATTTTGTGTGTTTAATTGTAAAATAAATATTTTTTAAAAATTATTGTAAATATTTTGTGTGTAAAATAATTAATTTTGGTGTGTTTATAGATTGTAGACTTGATATCTGTTGGAAAAACCAGTACGTAGCATAATTTTAAAAATTTTGAATTAGAGTATGTTCCAAAGCATAAGTTAGATATGCTATATACATAAATTATCCAGATCTTACTGTTAGACATGTATGCTCTAAGGAGTAAAAATGTAATACGTTTTTGGAGACATTTTTATCAATAAAGAATTTATTCATTTATATATACCAAATATTGTCCTCTTTACGTTCATATTCGTTGAATGTATGATAAGCAAACAGTAGTCTGAGACTGTCAGTCTAAACCTTAAGAGTTGGGCATATGATGGGATGATTATGCGGTAGACACGACTCTTAAGGTGATGGTCTAAAATATATGATCCGCAATCGAGGGAATAAAGTTGGGCGCTTTATTCATGTAAAGATTGTTATGTTGTCTATATCCCTTTTGGGAGATGGTTTGTCTTGGCCATCGGAGTTGGACTCCGTGAATAGAAACATTGGCGCGTTGTCATAGGTGACGATGTGTTGGATCGGGACATAAAGTGAATTGATTTGGATTAATAATTCTGTCTTGGCAAATCGATTCACTTTAGACAGTCGTTTGTATTGTATCTTAATCCTGAGATGAATAATGGGCCCGTTGTCTCGACTTGTGTCTTTTGATGTACCAATGGGTGACTCCCACATCTCTATAGTGGCATGCATGCCGGTACGTTGGAGGCATGACTCTTGGTAGCGTAGACTTGTTATTCATAGATATGGAATCCATAGCTCCTCTTTAGGAGTAATGATATCCTCTTATATGCGTTGTCCTGTAATTGGAAAACTGGAGCGCTCAACCATTTGGATACATAGGTGTAACCGAATGGTATACTATCTTTGGATGGTAAGTTTTCTAATGGTGAGACAATGGAACGTAAGATAAAAATAATCGGGAAGGTAAGACAGAACTTGTCCTTAAGCCGATTATGGATGATCATATGGGGATGCGATACACTATGATATGTCATGGAGACTTAGCTACATGAGCTTCGTAATTCTGTAAAGTTCGAGAGTGCAGCTCCAAGCTTTTAGTGGAGTAGCGTTGGAGTTGATAATTGTGAAATGTATATCTGGGATATTGGGTTTCATAATTATCATGAGCTTGAACTTTATAGGTCCATTTTGGTCCCCTTTGCTAGCTCACAAAGTCCTGTAACGACACGGCGTGCTTTTCCAATAATTGGTGACTTATGTCGGATTTATCAGATTGGTTTAAAATTTATAAGAATCAAATAATTCATGTCTGTTTATCGGTTGAATTAATTTTGTAAGAAATTAGTTCAAGATGAACTTGTTGAATTATGGCGTTCGGATAATTCTTGTCTGTTTATCGGTTGTTTTAATTTTGGACAATTAGAACAAGATAAACTTGTAGAATTATTTGAATTGATTTATTTTCTTAGAGATTATCTTGATAGAGTTTGTTTTGATCAGATATCTTTTCTATTGGGCTATTTGAATCAAAACTGAGACTTTATCCTTTAGAATCTCGGGTGGAAAATAAAAGATTCGCGGAGATTTTTTCTCGGCAGTTCGGCCTGCCGATCAGAAAGTTCGGCCTGCCGAACTGGCCAGTTCGGCCTGCCTATCTCACAGTTCGGCATGCCGACCGCGACAGCTAAGATTACGCGTTTTTCACGCGTATCTTATCAGATATTGATCCGAACTTGATTCTATTTCGATTTTTGAGACCTAATCTGATATGGACTGACCCCAAGGACCAATAGGTATAAAAAGGGAGTGAGTCTAATGATTTACTCAGATCAATTTGAGAGATTAAGAGTGATACTCTTCTAGTGAGCATCTGAAAACTCCCTGAGAGCTTTTGTTCACAAATCACGAACACTAGCTTTGGGTTCTCTCTATTGGTTGGAAGGAGAGTCACCGGTGGAAGAGCTGTACGTGTGAGCCCACACTCACTCCGGTTGTGGATAGAGAATAGCAAAGAAGACCAGTTGGTTGAGGCTCTTCTGGAACGTTACTTCTCTACACAGGTCGCGGAGGTTCTTCGGCACACTGAGGTTAGTAAGATCTGTTTAATTTATACATATAACATGTCATACTTGTATTTTGGAAAATACTCTGATGAAAATTTTTAAAAAATTCCGCTGCGCACTTTGTTTCCAACAATTGGTATCAGAGCCGAGGTTTTTACATAAATTTGCAAGTTTGTGATCATGTTATATGCATAAATTTTGTGATCTTAATCTCTCCTATGCTTGAATTGAATTTTATAGAGAGATGGCACTCTAGGTTTCTATATAATATATATGTTGTCATGGATTATGTGGTGAATGTTTATTAATTAATTATGGTTGATTAAATGTTGTTTAATTATTTATTAATTAATTAATACCGGTTATGGTTCCTTAGAGGTTAGAATGTGTATCTAGGTTTTTCATGTAATTAGATGGCGGACTATCATCTCCGTCTAGGAATTATTATTTAATTTGTACGAACTTTGTAATTAAATAATTATTCGGAGAAGACGGAACGAGAAGTCGGATCTTAAAGATTGATGATGGCGCCTCCAGGTATTTCCTGAGTCTCTAATTTTATGTTTTTGAATTGTTGAAAATAAAATTGATGAATTGCATTAAAATTGTATTTTCTGGATTGAGTGTTTTCTGCTCGGTCGGCATGCCGGACCTCACAGTTCGGCAGGCCGAAGGTCACAGATCGGCAGGCCGGACGTACGGTCCGGCAGGCCGACAGTGGGGCAGAAATTTTGGTGCTCTGCCGGCAGGCCGAACCTTCATGTTCGGCAGGCCGAACCACCATGATCGGCAGACCGATCACCTAGATCGGCCTGCCGACAGAGAGCATCCAGGTGTCCAGAAAAGGTGCAATTTTTCAGTGCAGTTTTAATTTTATTTTTGGGACGATTCTGAGAAACATTAAATTTGGATATGACCGGAAATATGAAGTGTTCGATTCATACGGGATTGAGGACTTGAAGATGGATATTACATGAAGAAGGATACAGCTTGAGGATTCAAGGATGAAGAATCGATAAATGTCTCGATTATTCTCTTGTAATCTTAGTTTTTCTATTCTCTAGGGTGGAACCATAATATTACGGTTATTATTATGCTTGTAGCTTTGCTTGATTGCTTTGCTTGTCTGCATTATAATATGATTTACCATGTATATTGATAACATGTCATATAGAATAGGGAGTGCCGCTCATATTAAAATTGTTCATGCATAATTTTAAAATAAAACCTTGACTTCAAAAGATTGAGTGGGAAAAGGTTTTTGAAGAGAGAACCTAAGGCCTCCATCGTTGGTCCATAGGAAGAACATGATGGTCCCAACCCCTAGGAAAGGATTTCTATCATGTACCAGATTGGATCTCTAAAAAGATAAGGTATTTTAGTATGATTTATGGTTGCACACCCCTAGGTGGTGATTATAAATCATGGATAAAATATTGAAACGGTGGTTATACACTCACGTTAATTTTATTATTAACCTCCCCTAGGAGCTCTGTTAATAAAATTAATGGCCAAAGAAACGATTATTAGTATATGCTGGATCATACGGGTCCTGGATGGCATATATTAATCAGGAGGGGATCCGTGTTCCTGATTGAATTTGGCATGACTCCCCTAGGAGCTTGTTGAATTCTGAGTTGGGAATTATCGTTGTAAGGTTGTGATATTTTCAAGGTTTTGACACATAAACACATTTGTATGATTTTACATGATTGTGTTATCTTACTAAATTATTAAATATGTTTGCTTATGTTTGGTATATGATTCTTTATTGTAGATTGAAAATGTCTAAAAACGCTTTATCATCGATACTTGACAAAAACCAATTAACCGGTGAGAACTATAATGATTGGAAACGGAACCTGGACATCGTCCTATCCTTTGAGAAACTGAAGTATGTACTGACAACTCCTTGTCCTCCCGAGCCTATGGGAGACTCAAGTAATGAGCAATTCCAAGCGTACGAACGCTGGAAAGATGCTAATGATCAGGCCCGCTGCTATGTTATGGCTAGCATGAACAACGTGCTGCAGGCTCAACATCAGGATTATGAGACTGCGAAGCAGATCTTGGATAATCTTGAGGATATGTTTGGAGGCCAAGCCATAACAAAGCGGCAAGGGGCGCTTCGGAAACTCTTAAACTGTAGACAGAGACCGGGGACATCTGTAAAGGAGCACATGATGTTGGTCATGGGTTACCTCGCTGAGGCTCAAACCAATGGAGCCGACATCGATGCTGAAACTCAGATGACTATGGTCTTTGAGACTCTGTCTAAGGAATTTATTCCGTTTAGAGCTACTTTTAATTTAAGCAATAGACGGGATATGACCTTGACAGAACTGATGAAACAGTTACAAGAGTTTGAACTGCTGATCAGGGAGTCTCCTGCTGGTGGAGAGGCCAATATGGTAGCTGCTTCTGGTTCCAATCCTAACTCTGGGAATGGAAAGAAGCAACGGGCCAAGAGTGGTAAGTCTTCTATTCCTATTGCTACCAAGAGCAAGAAGAAAAAGAAGAAGAACCCAAAGAAGCTTAAGTGCTTCTTTTGTGGTAAGGTCGGGCATATAAAGAAGCATTGCAAGGACTTCCTTTCCAAGGGAGGTAGGTGTGATCTTCTATATTTAGAAACTTGTTTGGTTGAGGAATCCAGTGACATTTGGGTCATAGATTCCGGTGCAACTAATCATGTTTGTGTTTCTCTGCAGGGATTCAAAGAAACGAGAAGTCTACTTCGTGAAGACTTAACGCTTCGGATGGGCGATGGATCCTTGGTCTCAGCGGAAGCAGTGGGAGATGTCCATCTTTGTTTTGATAATTATAGGAGTTTAATTTTGCGAGATTGTTTTTATGTTCCTAAATTTAAAAGGAATTTAATTTCTGTATCTTCTTTATTTAAAGACTCCTACGTGGTATCTTTTAATGAAAAAGTGGTGATTCGTAAAAACAAATCTTTTATCTGTTCTGGATGGATGCAAAATAATCTATATTTTATCAAACCTAAGATGGACTTATTGCTTAATGCTGAGATAAATGATAATAACTCAAAAAGACTTAAAACTTCTCACTCTAATAAGACTTATCTTTGGCATTTGCGCCTTGGCCATATTAACCTGAATAGGATTCAAAGGTTGGTAAGGGATGGACCTTTAAGTCACTTAAAGGTGGAATCTATACCTCAATGTGAGTCTTGTTTGGAGGTAAAATGACCAAAAGACCATACGGGTCTAAGGGCAATAGGGCCGAAGGGGTTCTAGAACTTGTGCATAGTGATGTTTGCGGACCGATGAACATCCGAGCACGAGGAGGGTATGAGTACTTCGTCACTTTTATTGACGATTACTCAAGATATGGGTATGTGTACCTAATGCACCACAAAAGCGAAACTTATGATAAGTTCAGGGAGTTTCGGGCTGAAGTGGAAAAGCAATTGGGTAGACCCATAAAGGCACTTCGATCTGATCGAGGTGGGGAATACCTTTCTGATGAGTTCTTGGGACACTTGTTAGAAAATGGGATTTTATCCCATTTGACTGCGCCGGGCACTCCGCAGCAGAATGGCGTAGCGGAGAGAAGGAATAGGACTTTGTTGGACATGATTCGGTCCATGATGAGTTATTCATCATTGCCTTTATCCTTTTGGGGATATGCACTACAAACCGCATGTTATCTTTTGAACAATGTGCCTACAAAATCGGTCCCTAAAACTCCTCACGAGTTGTGGACAAGACGGAAGACATCCTTAAACCATATTCGCATATGGGGATGTCCAGCTCATGTCCTGTTTAAGGATCCGAATAAGTTGGAAGCACGTTCAGAAGTTTGCGTGTTTGTAGGATATCCAAAAGGGACTAAAGGGGGTTATTTTTATAACCCAAAGGAAAATAAAGTCGTGGTTTCAACTAATGCAACTTTCCTTGAGGAGAGTTACATGAACGACTTTAAACCTCAAAGCAAAGTGGTGCTTGAGGAGTTGAGGGGTAATCCGTTTACTCCGGAGGTTCCGAACGAAACCATTCCGATCGGTGTAGAAAAACCAAACAAACCTGAACAACAACCACAGGGGCTTCGGCGTAGTGGGAGGATCGGGCATCAACCTGAGAGGTATATGTTCAATGGGGAGGTCTTTTTGGCTGAACCGGATGAACATGACAGGGATCCTTATACTTACGCAGAAGCTATGGAGGATGTTGATTCAAGACTCTGGACAGAGGCCATGAACATTGAGATGAAGTCTATGAAGACTAATCGGGTCTGGGAGCTTGTGGATCTTCCCGAAGGGGTAAAACCCATAGGGTGTAAGTGGATCTACAAGAGGAAAAGAGGAGTGGATGGAAAGGTCGAAACCTTTAAGGCTAGACTGGTAGCTAAGGGTTATACGCAAAAGGAAGGAATCGATTATGAGGAAACCTTTTCGCCTGTAGCCATGCTTAAGTCCATCCGGATTCTCTTGTCCATAGCTGCCGCTCTCGACTACGAGATTTGGCAGATGGATGTCAAGACGGCTTTTCTAAATGGCTATCTTGATGAGTCCATTTATATGGAACAACCAGACGGGTTCAAGGTCGCGGGTCAAGAGGGTAAGGTTTGTAAGTTGCTAAAGTCTATTTATGGACTTAAGCAGGCTTCTCGTTCTTGGAACATAAGATTTGATCAAGTGATCAAGACTTATGGGTTCTCACAAAATGTGGATGAACCATGTGTTTACAAACACATTAAGAATGGGAAGGTGGTTTTTCTACTACTCTATGTAGATGACATTCTGCTAATTGGCAATGACGTTGGGGCGTTGTCATCGGTCAAATTATGGTTGACCAAGCAGTTTGACATGAAGGACTTGGGTGAGGCTAATTTTGTTCTCGGTATCCAGATCTTGCGGGATAGGAAGAACAAAATGATAGCTTTGTCACAGGCCGGCTACATAGATAAAATTCTCAGGAGGTTTGCAATGCAGGATTCCAAGAAAGGTGGGCAACCATCTAGGTCTGGAATTACTCTTTCTAAGAAAGACTCTCCAAAGTCTTATGAAGAAAGAGAATACATGAAGAAGGTGCCTTATGCTTCGGCAGTGGGTAGTCTCATGTATGCCATGCTTTGCACTCGACCGGATATTAGCTATGCGGTCGGGATTGTGAGTCGATTTCAGGCGGATCCAGGACCGAACCATTGGGTTGCGGTAAAGCATATTTTCAAGTACCTGAGAAGGACTCGAGGGTATATGCTTGTGTATTCGGGTGAGGATTTAACTCCTCTAGGATACACTGATTCGGATTTTCAATCCTGCCTGGATTCTAGGAAATCGACTTCAGGGTTTGTGTTTACTCTGGGTGGCGGTGCCATCAGTTGGAGAAGTGCGAAGCAAGATTGCACTTCGGATTCAACGATGGAGGCCGAGTATGTGGCGGCTAGTGATGCTTCGAAAGAAGCAGTGTGGCTCCGCAAGTTCCTTGGGGATCTTGAGGTAGTTCCTGGTATGGATAAAGCGGTATCACTGTACTGTGATAACAGTGCGGCGGTAGCTAATGCTAAGGAACCAAGATTTCACAAGAAGAGTAAGCATATTGATCGGAAGTATCATGTGATAAAGGACTTCGTTGAGAGCGGGCATGTCACGGTGTGCAAGATCGCGTCAGAGGACAATTTAGCTGATCCATTTACGAAGACACTTTCTGGGAGAGTCTTCGAAAGGCATGTGGAAGCTATGGGGATGCGAAATTTGCAGTATTTACTCACTTAGTGCAAGTGGGAGATTGTTAGACATGTATGCTCTAAGGAGTAAAAATGTAATACGTTTTTGGAGACATTTTTATCAATAAAGAATTTATTCATTTATATATACCAAATATTGTCCTCTTTACGTTCATATTCGTTGAATGTATGATAAGCAAACAGTAGTCTGAGACTGTCAGTCTAAACCTTAAGAGTTGGGCATATGATGGGATGATTATGCGGTAGACACGACTCTTAAGGTGATGGTCTAAAATATATGATCCGCAATCGAGGGAATAAAGTTGGGCGCTTTATTCATGTAAAGATTGTTATGTTGTCTATATCCCTTTTGGGAGATGGTTTGTCTTGGCCATCGGAGTTGGACTCCGTGAATAGAAACATTGGCGCGTTGTCATAGGTGACGATGTGTTGGATCGGGACATAAAGTGAATTGATTTGGATTAATAATTCTGTCTTGGCAAATCGATTCACTTTAGACAGTCGTTTGTATTGTATCTTAATCCTGAGATGAATAATGGGCCCGTTGTCTCGACTTGTGTCTTTTGATGTACCAATGGGTGACTCCCACATCTCTATAGTGGCATGCATGCCGGTACGTTGGAGGCATGACTCTTGGTAGCGTAGACTTGTTATTCATAGATATGGAATCCATAGCTCCTCTTTAGGAGTAATGATATCCTCTTATATGCGTTGTCCTGTAATTGGAAAACTGGAGCGCTCAACCATTTGGATACATAGGTGTAACCGAATGGTATACTATCTTTGGATGGTAAGTTTTCTAATGGTGAGACAATGGAACGTAAGATAAAAATAATCGGGAAGGTAAGACAGAACTTGTCCTTAAGCCGATTATGGATGATCATATGGGGATGCGATACACTATGATATGTCATGGAGACTTAGCTACATGAGCTTCGTAATTCTGTAAAGTTCGAGAGTGCAGCTCCAAGCTTTTAGTGGAGTAGCGTTGGAGTTGATAATTGTGAAATGTATATCTGGGATATTGGGTTTCATAATTATCATGAGCTTGAACTTTATAGGTCCATTTTGGTCCCCTTTGCTAGCTCACAAAGTCCTGTAACGACACGGCGTGCTTTTCCAATAATTGGTGACTTATGTCGGATTTATCAGATTGGTTTAAAATTTATAAGAATCAAATAATTCATGTCTGTTTATCGGTTGAATTAATTTTGTAAGAAATTAGTTCAAGATGAACTTGTTGAATTATGGCGTTCGGATAATTCTTGTCTGTTTATCGGTTGTTTTAATTTTGGACAATTAGAACAAGATAAACTTGTAGAATTATTTGAATTGATTTATTTTCTTAGAGATTATCTTGATAGAGTTTGTTTTGATCAGATATCTTTTCTATTGGGCTATTTGAATCAAAACTGAGACTTTATCCTTTAGAATCTCGGGTGGAAAATAAAAGATTCGCGGAGATTTTTTCTCGGCAGTTCGGCCTGCCGATCAGAAAGTTCGGCCTGCCGAACTGGCCAGTTCGGCCTGCCTATCTCACAGTTCGGCATGCCGACCGCGACAGCTAAGATTACGCGTTTTTCACGCGTATCTTATCAGATATTGATCCGAACTTGATTCTATTTCGATTTTTGAGACCTAATCTGATATGGACTGACCCCAAGGACCAATAGGTATAAAAAGGGAGTGAGTCTAATGATTTACTCAGATCAATTTGAGAGATTAAGAGTGATACTCTTCTAGTAAGCATCTGAAAACTCCCTGAGAGCTTTTGTTCACAAATCACGAACACTAGCTTTGGGTTCTCTCTATTGGTTGGAAGGAGAGTCACCGGTGGAAGAGCTGTACGTGTGAGCCCACACTCACTCCGGTTGTGGATAGAGAATAGCAAAGAAGACCAGTTGGTTGAGGCTCTTCTGGAACGTTACTTCTCTACACAGGTCGCGGAGGTTCTTCGGCACACTGAGGTTAGTAAGATCTGTTTAATTTATACATATAACATGTCATACTTGTATTTTGGAAAATACTCTGATGAAAATTTTTAAAAAATTCCGCTGCGCACTTTGTTTCCAACACTTACTAACCTTGGTATTCCAAAGAGCTCCTACAATTTGTGAAGAGAAGAACTTTCTAGAAGAGCCTTAACCAACTGGTCTTCTTTGCTATTCTCTATCCACGATTAGAGTGTGTGTGGGCACACATCGTTTAGCTCTTCCCCAGTGACTCTCCTTCAACCAATTGCGAAGACCTAGAACAAAGTTTCATGATTGTGAACAAAAACTCCCAGGGAGTTTCAGAGTATCTAACACTATAGTACTCACTCTCAACGTCTCAACTGATCTTACTAACTCAAAAAACTCACTCCCTATTTATAATGGTCAAACTTAAGGTTGGTCATTATCCGATAAAATCACATAAAAAACGTGTGATTAACTTATCATTAGATCAGTAGACTAAACTAACAGATCAACTTGCCGAACTTGCTCCATCAACGGGCCAAACTAACTGATTGGCTTGCCAAACTTGCGATAATATGATCTCTAAGAATCTTTTATTTGCCACTCGAGATTCTTGGGATAGAGCCTCAATTTTAATTCAAATAACCCAATAGAGAAGTTATTTGATTAAAACAGTCATATTTAAATAATCTCTAGAAAAATAAATATTTTCGATAATTAAACAAGTTTATCTTGAATTAATTTACAATAAATTAATCCAACTGATAAATAGACACTAATTATTTGATCGTGTTAAATTTCAGCCAGTTTAATAATTTAACATAAGTCACCAATTTATTAGAAAAGCACGCCGTATTATTGTAGGATTTGTTATAAGCTAGCAAAGAGGACCTGATAGACCTACATAGTTCAAGCTCTGATAATTATAAAATATAATATCCTAGATACACATTTTATAAATATCAACTCTAGCGCTACTCCACTAGACGCTTAGAGCTGCACTCTCAAACTATATAAAATTACAAAGCCTAGATTAGCTAAGTGTCTATAACATATCATAATGTGTCGTATCCCCATATGATTTTCATAATCGGTTTAAGGATAAATTCCATCTTACGTTCCCGATTATTTTTATTTTACGTTCTGTTATCTCACCATTAGAAAACTTACCATCTAAGGATAGTATACCATTTGGTTGCACCTATGCATCCAAATGGTTGAGCACTCTAGTTTTCTAATTACAAGATAACACATATAAGAGAATATCATTGACTCCACCAACGGAGCTATAGATTCCATATCTATGATAATAGGTCTACGCTATCAAGAATCATGTCTCCAACATACCGATATGCACACCATCAGAAAGTCAGGATATCACCCTTTGGTACATCAAAAGACGTAAGTCACAATAACGGGTCTATTAGTCATTTTAGGATTAAGATACAACACATATGATTGTCTAAAGTGAATTGGTTTGCACAGATGGAATTATTAATGCAAAATCAATTCTACTTTATGTCCCAATCCAATACATTGTCACCTGTGATAATCTACCAATGTTTCTACTCATAGAGTCCAACTCCAATGGCCAAGACAAGTCATCTCCCATCAGGGATATAGACAACATAACAATCTTAACATGAATAAAGTGCCCAACTTTATTCCCTCGATTGTGTATCTTATAATTTAGACCATCACCTTTAGAATCATGTCTTTTGCATAATCTGTCCATCATATGCCTAATTCTTAAAGGTTTAAACCGATAGTCTCAGACTTCTGTTTGCTTAACATGCATTCAACAAATATGAACGTAAAGAAGACAACATTTGGTATATGAACAATAAATAAATTCTTTATTAATAAAATGTCTCTAAAAACGTATTATAACATTTTACTCCTTAGGCATACATGTCTAACAATCTCCCACTTGCACTGAGTATATTTGACATATAACGCATTCCTATAGCTCCCACGTGCCTCTTGAACCCTTTATAGTTAGTGTCTTCATGAATGGATAAGCTAAATTGTCCTCATATGTGATTTTGCATACAACAACATGCCTACCCTCAACAAAGTCCTTTATCACATGATACTTTCGATGAATATGCTTACTCTTCTTGTGAAATCTTGGTTTTTTTGCATTAGCTATTGTTGCAATGTTATCATAATATAGTGATACCATCTTTTTCATACCAAGGAATACCTCAAGATCCCCAAGGAACTTACAGAGCCATACTGCTTCTTTCGAAGCATTACTAGCTGCCACATACTCAGCTACCATTGTTGAATTTAAAGTTCAATCTTGCTTGACACTTCTCCAAAAAATGGCACCGTCACCCCAAGTAAACACAAAACCAGAAGTCAGCCTCCTCGAATCCGAACAGGATTGAAAATCCTAATAATATATCCTAGAGGTGTTAAATCCTCACTCAAATATGTAAGCATATACCCTTGAGTCCTTCTCAGGTACTTGAAACTATGCTTGACCACAACTCAATGGTTTGGTCCCAGATCTAACTGAAACCGACTTACTATAGTGATCGCATAACTAATATCCGATCGTGTGCAAAGCATGACATACATGAGACTACCCATTGTTGAAGCATAAGGCTCCTTCTTCATGTATTCTCTTTCTTCATCAGACTTTGGCAAGTCTTTCTTAGAAACAGTAATTCCAGACCTAGATGGTTTCTCACCTTTCTTGGAATCCTGCATTGCAAACCTCTTGAGAATTTTATCTATGTAGCTCGCTTAGGACAAAGCTATCATTCTATTCTTCCAATCCAGAAGGATCTAGATGCTGATTACATAATTAGCTTCACCCAAGTCTTACATGTCAAATTGCTTGGTCAACCATAATTTGACCAATGATAACGCCCCAACGTTATTGCTAATTAGCAAAATGTCATCAACTTAGAGTAGTAGAAAAGCCACCTTCCTAACCTTAATGTGTTTATAAACACATGATTCATCCATATTTTACTCGAACCCATAAGTCTTGATCATCTGATCAAATCTTATGTTCCAAGAATGGGAAGCCCGCCTAAGTCCATCAATTGACTTTAGCAACTTGTAAACCTTATCTCCTGACCCTCAGCCTTGAACCTGTCTGGCTGTACCATATATATGGACTCATCAAGATAGCCATTCGAAAGGATGTCTTGACATCCACATGCCAAATCTCATAATTGAGAGTGGCAGCTATTGATAAGAGAATACGAATGGACTTAAGCATAGCTATAGGCAAAAGGTTTTCTCGTAATTGATTCCTTCTTTTTGTGTGCATCCCTTAGCTATCAGTCTAGCCTCATAGGTTTTGACTTTGCCATCTACTCCTCTCTTTCTCTTATAGATCTACTTACACCCTATAGGTTTTACCCTTTTAGGAAAATCCATAAGTTCCCAAACCTGATTGGTCTCCATAGACTTTATCTCAGTGTTCATGGCCTCTGTCTAGAGTTTTGAATCAATATCCTACATAGCCTCTGTCTAAGTATAAGGATCCCTATCATGTTCATCTAGTTCAGCCAACCAGGCCTCACCATTGAACATATATCTTTCGGGTTGATGCCCGATCGTCCCATTATGCCGAAGCCCCTTAGGCTGTTGATTTGTTGGTTTTTCTACATTGATTGAATTGGTTTCCACCAGAACCTCAGAGTGATCAAATCATTCCTTAATTTCTCAAGTACCACTTTACTTTGAGGCTTAAATTCGTTCATGTAACTTTCCTCAAGGAAAGTTGAATTTGTAGAAATCACGACTTTATTTTCCTTTGGGTTATAGAAATAACCACTTTTAGTCCCTTTTGGATACCCTATAAGTACACAAACTTTCGAACGTGCTTCCAACTTATTTGCATCCTTATACAGGACATGAGCTAAACATCCCTATGTGCGAATGTAGTTTAAGGATGTCTTTTTCACTGTCCATAACTCGTGAGGAGTTTTAGGAACTGATTTTGAAGGCACATTGTTTAAAAGATAACATGCAGTTTGTGGTGCATATCCCCAAAAGGATAAAGGCAAAGATGAATAACTCATCATGGACCTGACCATGTCCAACAAAGTCCTATTCCTTCTCTCAGCTATGCCATTCTGTTGTGGAGTGCCCAATACAGTCAAATAGGATCAAATCCTATTCTTTAATAAGTGTTTCAAGAACTCATTGGAGAGGTATTCACCACCTCGATCGAATCGAAGTGATTTTATAGCTTTACCAAACTGCTTTTTTGCTTGAACCCGAAGCTTTAGCCAGAAACTCCTTGAACTTGTCAAAAGTTTTTCTTTTATGATACATTAGGTAGACATACGCATACCTTGAGTAATCATCAATAAAAGTGATGAAATACTCATACCTTCCTTTGCCTAGATGTTCATGGGACCATAAACGTTACTATGCAGAAGTTATAGAACCCCTTTGGCCCTATTGCCCTTAGACCCAAATGGTCTTTTGGTCATTTTGCCCTCCAAACAAGATTCACATTGGGGTATAGATTCCACCTTTAAGTGACTTAAAAGTCCATCCCTTACCAACCTTTGAATCTTATTCATTTTTTTTGCATCCATCCATCACAGATAAAAGATTTATTTTTACGAATCACCTTTTTATTATTAAAAGAAACTAAATAAGAGTCTTTGAATAAACAAGCTATAGATATGAAATTCCTTTTGAGTCGAGGAACATAAAAACAATCTCACAAAACTAAATCCTATAATTATCAAAATAAAGATGGGCATCTCCCACTTGTAACACTCGCTATTTTCATGTAACGGATTAAGTCAGATATTTAACGACGTAAAGTATTTTCTTATGAAATAATGTCACTAACCATTTTATTTTGAATATTTTGACAAGTGACAGTCACGTGGAATTGGTGTGCTCAAGATGTTCATGTCATTTATTATGGTATACATGATAATTATTAATGTTTTATTGTATTTTATTGTCTCTCCAAAATGGCAGGCCGATGGAATTCATCGCAGGCTAAACCTCATGACTTCGACGGGCCAAAGAAAATGATCGGCAGGTCAAAGATTGCTGACGGGGAAATCAGTAGATAATTCCCAAAATTGTGGCATTGATGATTTAATTTGATTTGTTGTGAAATTTTAAATAATTGTTTTATTTTTATCTCTTTCCTCATTCAAATTAAGGATAATTTGAATTTCAAAAGATTAGATTTTGTGATAAGGTTTCCTAAATTGTTATGATAAGATTTGATAGTTAGAGAAAATCTTGGACTCTTTCATTATCTTTCTTTCTATATAACACGCATATTTCCCTTACCAAAAAGAAAAATCTGCATCAAATTTAGAAGATTATTTCTTCCTTCACACCCCTCTCATTTTCACGTAAACCATCTCTCTCTCTCTATTGTCTTCTCTCTCACACAAAAAAAATTTCCCCACTCTTTCCTCCACGAATTTTCTCCTTCTTTCCCTTAATTTTTCTTGCAAATAATTGAATGAAACATTGAGTCTTTTCTTGGTGAATTTGAAGAAAATTTGAGAAGAAACATTTTGAGGTAGGAAACTCGTTCTCGGTTCATTCTTGAAATTTTATTTCCTTTATGTTCTGACTCTCATAACATTGTCTACAAATTTCCTTTTTCAACAAAATTTTAATATGATGTTCATGTATGTGTTATGTGGTATTCTTCAAAATTTCATCCCAATTGGAGTTTTCTATGCTAAGATATGAAATTTTTATTCTCTACCACTCACAATGTAAGGGTTGCTAATTGGTATGTTGCATAAAAAGTATAGTCTTTCTTCAAGGAGCAAACGAATTGTGAATTTAACAAAAATTTTAAAAAAATATTCATAAATGTGTTAGGTTATGATCTGGAAAATTTGGTAGTGATTTGATCAATATTTGTTGAGTTCTTGAATTTTCTTTTAGATAGGTCTTTATGGTTGATAAATTAGTGAATTTTGGACTTCTTGTTTTTGTGAGCTTTTGGAATGACCAAATGAATTTATTTGACAATGAGACTTTTTGTGATATTGTATTTTTAGGGTCAAAGAAATTTTCTTTGAATTATTTGAGTATGATGATTGTGTGTTACTCACTGCCTACTGTGTTTAGAGTTTATGTTATTTCTGAACTCTAATGCATGTTTGGAATCGTTGAAAATTTATTTATAGCTAATTTTTGGATATGTTATAGTTCTAGGTGTCTATTGTATGCAGGATATTTTTGAAATTATTTTTGAGTGTAGATAATTTATTTTACGAATGTTAGTTAGGGCTGCTCACTATTTTGTTATTGTTGTTAGTTTTTGTGTTGTATGTTGTGTGACTTATTTTAATTGTCTAATGGAATTTATATGGCTAATGAAAAATTAGGGTAATCTATATATAAGTTAATAATGTCCTTGCAAAGTCCTATGTCTTAATTGTGTAGGAATTTTGAATAATTGAATTGTGTATCCTTAGGGGTCGGGTAGGTTGTTAAATTATAGATTTTATTTTTTTTGGCATGAATGCCTGTAGGATGGTAAAGTGTTTTTGTGTGCTTGTGTTACTTGAGATGGAAATATGAGTGTTGCCTTATAGTATTGGATGATTTCACGAAATTGAAAAAAAATAATTAATTTTAATTGTATATGAATGTATGACATGAACACACCAAGAAGTGAGCACATCGAGACCCCGACGATGTCATCTAAGATAAGGTTTAAGTAAGCAAGTCAAGTAAGTATATTCTCACTTGCAACATGATAAAAGTTTATAAAAAAGTTTTGAGAACATGTTTTATGATAATTTTTAATTTTGTTTTTACATATGGTTTTCTTATGAAAACTCCTGTTGCAACAAGAAAGTTTAATGAATGTTTCAATGGCAAGGTATGTTAAAAGTATATTTGTATATATGTATCACTTAATTAAGTGTTGCATACTCTATGTTTATATTTATGTTTATGATGTCCCCCAAGGTGCACTTGTTATGTTTGGTTTGGGATTAGCTACCCTCTCCTCTATATGAAACTATGCCTAGTGAACTACTATGTTTATGACGATTATGATTATGATGTCTAATAAAGATGTTCATAAAATATTTTAAGTCGTGAGATAGAAAAGTGTACGTACTAAGCTTTTACTTACTTAGCTTATAATCATGTTGTAGATAAAGGTAAAAGGACTATGGAATAGGTGGAGGACAAAGATGGGCGTATGAGCAAAGAACAATGGATTGAAAACGGAAGAACGCCAAGGGAGAAATTTAAAGTTATAAATTATGTTTTATTTCTAAGTATGTTTATTTAAAGAGTTTTAAAGATTTGAACTATGTCTCTATAACTTCATATGATTATTATTTATCTTTTTGCACTTCAAAATTTTGAGATTTGTTTTAAATTAAATTTTTGTTTTCAACAGCAGATCGTCATTGATCGGACTGCCGATACTATAATCGGCCACCGATTACCCTGCATCGGTAGGCCGAAGCAAGTGTTTTCTTAAACCCTGATTTTGCAGAGCCTCGGATGGCCTACCGGTGGTTGAAGTTTGGACTGCCGGTCATGTTCGGCCTACCAAACTGTTTAAAATAGATTTTTAAATTGCTTGAATTTTATCCAATTCATGGTTTCATTAAATTGGCACGGTAAGCTATTTTAATAAAAATAAAAGGGTTCTAAAATATTTGTATTTAAAAAAAATTATGCATGGATCCTGGGATATGCATAGAAAACTTTACTTTATTTAAATGATTTATCTTAAATAATGTTAATAAGGATGAATGTTACGACATCTGTGGTGTCCGTAAGGGGGCATCATAGGCTTTGGTATCAGAGCAAAGTTTCATTTTTAATTCACATCACCATACGTCAGTTCAAGTCTTCTAAGTAAGTATGTTTAAGTTATATGAATGTAGATGTAAGTTTAACGATGAATGTAAGGCCCTAAATGTATAATGAATCTTGCCTAAGGGCATAAATGTAGTAGTGAAATCCTATCTCATTCCTTTAATTAGAGGTTTATTCCTAAGCTCGTGATTCTTTTAGGAAAGAACTCAAAACTAATGGACATAGTTAGATTAATTATATGGTTAAGTATGGCTCAAGGAACAAAACAACATGGAAGAACAGAATGAGGAGAGAAAGTATTGAACTTCCTTTATGGAAAATAGGTTTTTAATCATAAGTTAATGGAAATTAAGATATGGAATGACTCAAATGAATTTGTATAGCTATGAGGATCTAGAAGTCTTTTATCATGTAAGATATAATGTGACATAAAAGGTTAGCATTGTTGATTTTAAGAGCAAATATGCCCTCGACAAATCTTTGTGATGCAATTCATATAATTGCCAAAAGTGGACTAGATTAATATGGAATATGAAAGTGTTGGGCCAAGATAGTAATTTCTTGAGGTAATATGAGGGAACTTAGGAAATTCATTGCTATTGAGTCCAACATATGATAGGTGATGTTCTTTTGGGTCAACTAGAAATTGTACTAAGTCAAGGAATTTATAAGTTGGCTTATTTAGGTTTACATATATTTTCATATAGAAATTACAATAGCTTTTACTACTAATACAAGATGTTTGGAAGAGTTAGTTTGACAGTGATTTTAAGGATATATATATGGTTGGATCATAGAAGAATTCATTAATAGATGTATTTTAGAATTTGAATGTTAAGTATGAAATATGAGCATGTATTATTGGATGAGGAAATTGTCCTTATGTAAACTATTAGAGTTGCCAGAGGATTTTGTATCTGTAGAAAAAGAAGGAAGAGAGATTTGAATTCTAAGTTACTTCATTGCTAGGATTGGATCTATTGTATTTTAACAGAAATCAAGATAGTGGGACAACATGTTATAGTAATCTATTATTATAGGAATGATATTAGATAACAAGTGATAAATTTTCTTGAGGTTAGAATAGGAACCATGATGTTAGTATTTGTAGTTGTAGGATTAAAGAATTGTGATGGTGATAAAGTAAGTATTATGACGAATAGAGAGTAAGGACAGTTCGAATGATATAAAATGAGGAATGAAATGATATGAAAGTGGAATGAAATAAGGAAACAATGAGATAGGGGTTCACTATGACAATAACCTTTGGGGAAATGATGATTCCTATGCATTATTTGTGTAGAGTTCCTTTATGGAATTATGAAAGATAACTTTGGTCGATCTTATTGTAATCGATATGTACGACTATGAAGTGATTCTCAGGATGGATTTCTTGAGTAAGTATAATGTTTTTAATGGATGTCGAAGATAAAAGATGAATTTTCATCTAGGAAATGAAGAAAAACTCGTATGCATGGCGAGTCAAGGAAGAAGATAAATATGCTTGGTCAGCTTTGAAAGCAAGGAAGTATTAACCAATGGCTGTATAGATTATTTGATGAATATCATAGATAAAAGTCAAGAAGAAAAGACAAGGATTGAAGATGCTATAATGGTTCAAGAATTTCTAGAGGTATTTTTGGATGCCCTACCCAGCTTACCTCTTGATAGAAAAACTAAATTAAGATCGAGCTCACTTCGGACACTGATGCGATTTCTATGGCCCCATACGAAATGGCTCTAGCAAAAGTGAAAGAGTTACACTCTTAGGTAAAGGATTTTGTTGATAAAATTTTTATTTGACTAAGTCATTCACTATCGAGAGCACTTGTTTTGTTTGCAAGGAAGAAAGGTGGTTCCATGAGATTATGCATTGATTATTAGAAGCTGCACAAAGTAACGATCAAGAGCCAGTACCCGTTGCCTAGAATTGATGATATGTATGACCAACTTAAGGACGCATTGATGTTTTCAAAGATTTTTTTGTGATTAGAATATCATCAGCTGAAGATAAAGAGGGAGAAGACATCCCAAAGATAGCTTTTTAAGTCAAAGTATGATCATTATGAATTTGTGGTCCATCGTAGGTGCCGGTAGCTTTTATGAGCCTAATGAAATGGGTATCCAAGGATTGTCTCAAAAATATAATTAGTTACAAAGTTTATCAAGGATACTTAAGATCATTCAAAGAGTTGAGAAGAACATGTTGAGCACTTGAGGATTGTGCTAGAGGTCTTAAAGAAAACGTAAGTCGTAAGCAAAGTTTTAAATGGAAATTTTAGCACAACAGTGTATCTTCTTGGGTCAGATGGTATCAAAAGATGGAATAATGATGGATGTTGCTAAAGTTGAAGCTGTTATTAACTAGAAACAACCAAGGGATGCAAGCGAGATAAGAGCTTCTTGTGATTAGCTGGTTATTATAGGGAATCTATAGACGATTTTTCCACAATAAGAACGTCTCTCATAAACCTAACTCGCAAAGGAAACAAGTTTGCATAGACTGATGCATGCTAGAAGAGCTTTTAGGAATTGAAGAAAAGATTGACTACAGCTCCAGTCTTGACTATTCCAAAGGAAATTATGGATTTACAATTCACAATGATGCTGTTGTGATGGACTTTGGTGCGGTGCTAATGTAGAATGACAAAGTGATCGCCTATGCCTTAAGACAATTGATAGATTATGAGATGAACCACCTCACCTACAATCTCGAGTTGGCAGCCATGGCTTTGTGTTGAAGATGTGAAGACGTTACTTATATGGAGTTCAATGTAAGATTTTCACTGACCATCAAAGCTTAAAGTATTTCTTCACTCAGAAGGACCTGAACAAGAGGCAGCGAAGATAGTTAGAGCCAGTAAAGGAATTGGATTGAGAAATTCTTTATCATTTCAGAAAGGCGAATCGAATGGCTGATGTTCTATGTAAGAAGATGGTTACAACATGGCTGTCATTTCAAGCAATGTCTTAGCCATTGGGGAAAGAAAATTCTAAGCTTCGGTTTGGAACTAATATTAAGACATCTTTCAGCACTGACTCTCTCACCCCACCATTGTTTAACGATATTCAAGGTGCACAAGATGAAGATGTAAGTTTTGCAAGGATTAAGTGGGAAATCAAGGAAGGAAATGTGAGAAGTTCCAAGCTACTGATGATGGGATCTTATATCTTAAGAATCATTTATTTATTCCCAATGTTGATGGTTTAATAGAAATGATATAATGGAAATTTATTACACTCCTCACTTGATTCCTCCAGGTGCAACAAAGATGTATAATGATCTAAGAGATAGTTTTTAGTAGTTTAGAGTGAAGTGTGATGTATTAATGTATGTAAATAAATGTTTGTCACACCAATAAGTTAAAGTGGAACATCAAAATCCTGGCAGTGATTTGTAGTCAATTCAGATATCAGAATGGAAATGGGAAGAAATGGCAATGGACTTCCTTTTAGGCCTGTCAAAAGCTATGAACGGATTCGATACTATTTGGATTATTATCGACCAAATGACAAGGACGACACCCTTCATTCCCATCAAGATCAATTACTCTATGGAACTTTATGTCAAGGAAATAGTGAGACTGTATGGAATTTTTTAACTTTATTATCTTTGATCTTGACGATTGATTCACGTTCAAATTTTTGAAAGCGTGTACAGATCGCAATGAGAACTGAGTAGCAATTCAACACAATTTTCATCCCCAGATTGATAGCTAAACAGAATGGATGAATTTGAATTAGAGGATATGCTTTGTGTCTGTACCTTAGATTATGAAACAGAATGGTGTAAAATGTGACTCATGGTGGAATTCATCTATGACAATAGCTAGCAAGCAACGATTGAAATGGCACCTTATTAGAATTTATATGGATGGAATTGTAGGTCGCTTATATGTTGACATGATGTTAGTGAAAAGAAAATGATGGAAAAATGTTGGCAGAGGATATGCTTTGTGTCTGTACCTTAGATTATGAAACGGAATGGTGTAAAATGTGACTCATGGTGGAATTCACCTACAACAATAGCTAGCAAGCGACGATTGAAATGGCACCTTATGAGAATTTATATGGATGGAATTGTAGGTCGCTTATATGTTGACATGATGTTAGTGAAAAGAAAATGATGGAAAAATGTCGGTAGTGAAAGGACTAAATTTATTATCGAGACTTTTGAAATGGTAAAGTTAATACAAAAGTGATGTGAAACTGCTCAAAGCCGACAAAAGTGCTATGCTGATAAAAGAAAAAGACCCTTGGGATTTGCTATAGACAAATTTTGATTTCTTGAAAGTTGTACCAATGGAAGGAATTATGAGGTTTAGAAAGAAAAGCAAGTTGAAACTGAGGTTGTTGGACCATATGAAATTGTAAAGTGGATAAGCAAGGTAACTTATCATTTGAATCAGCCATTGGAAAGGTTATCTATTCATAATGTGTTTCACGTCCCCGTGCTCAAAAAGTATGTCCTAAACCCATTGTAAGCAATCTAGCCACAAGTAATTGAAATACAAGAAGACCTCAGTAATGAAGAAAAGCCAGTGAGATTTTGATTGGAAAAGCTAAAATTCAAAGGATTGAAGAAATTCATTTGGTCAAAGTTTCATAGTGAAATCACCAAGTGGAAGAAGTTATGTGGGAATGTTAAGATGACATGAAGGTTAAGTACTCGCAACTGTTTTGAGTTTTGAGAACAAAACTCTTATAAGATGGGGAGAATTTTAACACCCGCCATTTTCTTGTAATGATTAAGTTAGATATTTAACGACGTAAAGTATTTTCTTATGAAATAATGTCACTCACTGTTTTATTTTGAGTATTATGATAGGTGACAGTCACATGAAATTGGTGTGCTCAAGATGTTCATGTCATTTATTATGGTATACAGGATAATTATTAATGTCTTATTGTATTTTATTGTCTCTCTAGAATGGCAGGCCAATGGAATTCATCGGCAGGCTGAACCTCATGACTTCTACAAGCAGAAGAAAGCGATCGGCAGGCCAAAGATTGCTGACGGGGAAATCAGCGGATAATTCCCAAAATTATGGCATTGATGATTTAATTTGATTTGTTGTGAAATTTTAAATAATTGGTTTATTTTTATCTCTTTCCTCATTCAAATTAAGGATAATTTGACCTTTTAAAAAGATTAGATTTTGTGATAAGGTTTCTTAAATTGTTATGATAAGATTTGATAGTTAGAGCAAATCTTGGACTCTTTCTTTATCTTTCTCTTTATATAACATGCATATTTCCCTTACCGAAAAGAAAAATCTACATCAAATTTAGAAGATTATTTCTTCCTTCACACCACTCTTATTTTCACATAAGCCATCTCTCTCTCTATTGTTTTCTCTCTCTTGCAAAAAAATTTCCCCTCTCTTTCCTCCATGAATTTTCTCCTTGTCTCCCTTAATTTTACCTACAAATAATTGAATGAAACATTGAGTCTTTTCTTGGTGAATTTGAATAAAATTTGAGAAGAAACATTTTAAGGTAAGAAACTCGTTCTCGGTTCATTCTTGAAATTTTTATTTCCTCTATGTCCCGACTCCCATAACTTTGTCTAAAAATTTCATTTTTCAAAAAATTTTAATATGATGTTCATGTATGTGTTATGTGATATTCCTCAAAATTTCATCCCAATTGGAGTTTTCTATGCTGAGATATGAAATTTTTATTCTCTGCCACTCACAATATAAGGGTTGTTGATTGGTATGTTACACAAATAGTCTTTGTTCAAGGAGCAACGAATTGTGAATTTAATGAAATTTTGCAAAAATATTCATACATATGTTAGGTTATGATATGGAAAATTTGGTGGTGATTTGATGAATATTTGATGAGTTCTTGAATTTTCCTTAAGATAGGTCTTTATGGCTGATAAATCAGTGAATTTTGGACTTCTTGTTTGTGTTAGGTTTTTGTATGACCAAACAAATTTATTTGACAATGAGACTTTTTGTGATACTATATTTATATGTTGGTAGGTTGTCATAAAATTTTAGGGCCAAAGAAATTTTCGTTTAATTATTTGAGTATGATGATCGCATGTTACTCACGGCCTACTGTGTTTAGAGTTTATTTTGTTTTTGTATTCTAATGTAAGTTTTGAATTGTTAAAAATTTATTTGAAGCTAATTTTTGGATATGTCATAGTTTTAGTATTGATTGTATGTAGGATTTTTATGAAATTATTTTAGGATGTAGATAATTTATTTTATGAATGTTAGTTAGGGCTGCTCATTGTTTTGTTATTGCTGTTAGTTTTTGTGTTATGTGTGTGTGAATTATTTTAATTGTCTAATGGAATTTATATGACTAATGAAAAATTACGGTAATCTATATATATGTTAATAATGTTCCTGCAAAGTCCATGCCTTAATTGTGTAGGACTTTTGAATTATTGAATTGTGTATCCTTAGGGGTTAGGCAAGTTGTTAAATTATAGATTTTTTTTTTGGCGTGAATGCTTGTAAGATGGTAAAGTGTATTTGTGTGCTTGTGTTCTTAAGATGGAAATATGAGTGTTGTCTTATAGTATTGGATGATTTCATGAAATAGAAAAAAAAATAATTAATTTTAATTGTATATGAATGTATGACATGAACACACCAAAAAGTGAGCACATCGAGACCCCGGCGACGTTATCTAAGATAAGGTCTAAGTAAGCAAGTCAAGTAAGTACATTCTCACTTGCAACATGATAAAAGTTTATGAAAAAGTTTTGAGAACATGTTTTATGATAATTTTTAAGTTTGTTTTTACATATGGTTTTCTTATGAAAAGTCTTGTTGCAACATGAAAGTTTAATGAATGTTTCAATGACAAGGTATGTTAAAACTATATATATGTATGTATCACTTAATTAAGTGTTGCACACCCTATGTTTATGTTTATGTTTATGATGTCCTCCAAGGTAGACTTGTTATGTTTAGTTTGGGATTAGCTACCCCTCTCCTCTCATGGCAGCGCGCCTACGATGATGATGTTTATGGTGCCACACTTGGGCCTTCAAAGATAAAATGAATGAAGTTTTAATATAGATAATGTTAATGAAAGATATGTTCTATATGAAACTGTGCCTAGTGAACTACTATGTTTATGATGATTATGATTATGATGTTTCATAAAGATGTTCATAAAATGTTTTAAGTCGTGAGATAGGAAAGTGTACTTACTAAGCTTTTGCTTACTTAGCTTACGATCATGTTGCAGATAAAGGTAAGAGGACTATGGAATAGGTGGAGGACAAAGACGGGCATGTGAGCAAAGAACGATGGATTGAAAATGGAAGAACGCCAAGGAAGAAATTTAAAGTTATAAATTATGTTTTATTTCTGAGTTTGTTTATTTAAAGAGTTTTAAAGATTTGAACTATGTCTCTATTACTTTATATGATTATTATTTATCTTTCCACACTTTGAAATTTTTAGATTTGTTTTAAATTAAATTTTTGTTTTTAACAACAGATCGGCCTTTCGATCGTCACTGATCGGACTGCCGATACTATAATCGGCCTGCCGATTACCCTGTATCAATCGGCCGAACCAAGTGTTTTTTTAAACCCTGATATTGCAGATCCTCAGACGGTCTGTCGGTGGTTGAAGTTTAGACTACCGGTCATGTTCTGCCTGCCGATGTTTGAAGTTCGGCCTACCAAACTGTTTAAAATAGATTTTTAAATTGTTTGAATTTTATCCAATTCATGGTTTTATTAATTTGGCACTGCTAAGTATTTTAACAAATATAAAAGGGTTTTAAAATATTTGTATTTAAAAAAAAATTATGCATGGATCTTGGGATATGCATAGTAAACTTTACTCTATTTAAATGGTTTATCTTAAATAATGTTAACAAAGATGAATGTAACGATATCTGTGATGTACGTAAGGGGGCATCACACCACTGCTTCAACTAACACCATGGATCCATCGTCCCTCCAAAGTGTGAAGTGTTCATATAGTAGACTTCTCGTTTCTTTGAACCCCTATAGAGAAACACGCACATAATTAGTTGCTCTAGAATCTATGACCCAAGTGTTACTTGATTCTCTACCAAACAAGTTTCAATAACCAGAAGATCACACCTACTTCCTCGGGAAAGGAAGTCCTTGCAATTCTTCTTGATGTGCTGATCTTCCTATAGAAAAAGCACTTTAGCTTCTTTAGGTTCTTATTTTCTTCTTCTTATTTTTTCCCTTTGTAGGAATAGAAGACTTCCCGTTCTTAGCCTTCTGCTTCCTTCCATTCCTGGGGTTAGGATTGGAATCAGATGTAGCCGCCAAGTTAGCCTCGCCACCCGCAGGAGTTTCCCTGATCAGATTTTTAAACTCCTGTAACTGCTTCATTAACTTCTTAAGGTCATATCCTGTCTATTGTTCAAATTATATGAAGCTCTAAACGGGATGAACTCCTTTGATAGAGTATAAAAAACCATAGTCATCTGTGACTTGGCATTGATATCAGTTCCATGGGCTTGAACCTCAGCAAGGTAACCCATGACCAACATCATATGTTCCTTCATAGACGTCCTTGGTCATTGTTTGCAGTTCAAAAGTTTCTAAAGTGCCCCTTGTCGTTTTGTTATGGCTTAGGCTCTAAATATGTCTTCAAGATTATCCAAGATCTGCTTTGTAATCTCATAATATTCATGTTGAGCCTGCAGTATGTTATTTATACTAGCCATAACACAACATCAACCCTGATCAGTAGTATCTTTCTAGCGATCATACACTTGGATTTGCTCATTAGTGGATTCCCTAGTAGGTTTAGAAGGACATGGCGTTGTCAGCACAACTTTTAGTTTCTCAAAGACTAGAACGATATTCAAATTCCTTTTTTAATCCTTGTAATTCATACTGGTTAATTGATTTTTATCGAGTATCGAAGATAAAGCATTTTTAGACATTTTAATCTACAATAAAGAATCATATACCAAATATAAGCAAACATTCAATAATAGTTTAGTAAGATAGCACAATCAAGTAAACAAACAATTATGTTTATGTGCCAAAACCTTGAAAATATCACAACCTTACAACGATAATTCCTAACTTAGAATTCAACAAGCCGCCTAGGGGAGACTCGCCAAATTCAATTAGGAACACGGATCTCCTTCAATTAATATACGCCATCCAAGACCCGTCTGATCTAGCATATATTAATAATTGTTTCCTTTGACCAATAATTTTATTAACAGAGCTCATAAGGGAGGTTAATAATAAAATTAACATAAGTGTATAAAACCATCGTATCAACTATTTTATCCATGATCTATAATCGTTACCTGGGGGTGTGCAACAATAGATCATGCTAAAATAAACTATCCTTTCAGAGATTCAACCTGGTAGATAATAAAATCCCTTCCTAGGGGTCGGGACCACCATGTGCTACCTATGGACCAACAATGGAGGCCGTAGGTCCTCTCTTCCAAAACCTTCTTCCACTCAATCTTTTGAAAAACCAAGGTTTTATTTTAAAAACATGCATGAACAAATTTTTTTAATGAGCAGTACTCTTTATTCTATATGACATGTTATCAACATTCATAGCAAATCATATTATAATACAGACAAGCAAAGCGATCATACAAAGCCACAAGCAAAATAATAATAAATGACCATAATATTATGGTTTCGCCCTAGAAAAAAGAAAATAAAGATTGCAAGAGATCAATCAAAATATATTATCGACTCTTCATCCTTGACACTTCAAGTTGTATCCATCTTCATGTGGCATCTATCTTTAAGTCTTCAATCCGGCATAGATCAAATACTTCACTTTTCCAATCATCACAAAATTTCATGTTTCTTAGAATTGTCTCAAAAATAAAATCAAAACTACACCAAAAATGTACCTTTTTTGAAAAAATATAGCTCTCTGCCGACATGCCAATCTGTATGATTGACCTTATTGGTCATAAGTCATCGGCCTACCGAACTTGGTAGTTCAACCTACTGCTAGAGCTGGCTAAATCCTACTCCATAGACGGCCTATCAAACTAGAGGTTCAGCCTACTGGTATGCGACTATCGGCCTGTCGATCCTAAGGGTTTGGCCTACCGACCGAGCAGAGCTCATGTTTTCCTAGAAAATAGTTTTTACGTAGTTTTTCAATCTTATTTTCAACAATTCAAAAACATAAAAAATTAGAGACTCAAAAAAAAAAATAGTGGAACCTCTATCATTCATCTTCTAGATCCATCTTTACTCTGAATAATTATTTAAGCACAAATTTATTTACAAATTTAAAATTAAATAATAATTCCTAGAAGGTGATGATAGACCACCATCAAATTACATGAAAAACCTAGATACACATTCTAACCTGTAAGAAACCATAGCCGATATAAATTAATTAATTATATATGGATGTTGCAATGGAGAGTGCAAAGAATGCATGTAGTTTTTGTAATAAGAACTTGTTGAAGTAAATAGTTTTAGAAATGTTTTTAAAGTATCATTTTGAATTAAGGAAAGCATTTAAATCAAGAAAAGTATTTAGAAGAATAATTTTTAGAAAAATTTAGCATGCTTGTTTTAAAGGATTAATTCTTAATAAGTTATTGTTATTTTAGTTTTAAAAGATTAAGTTTTAAGAAATTATATCATGCTTTAAAATTTATTAAAAAAAAGGAATTATAGTGTTATGTTTAAAAAAAAAATTCTGCAAATTTAAGGACCTCATATTAAAATATGTTTAAGTATTAAGATTATAAAGTTAAGTAACAGCCACGTAAGGTTGGGTTGTTACAGTTGGTATCAGAGCTAATATCCTGCCATCCTACTCCAAGTCGTCACGTGTCTGCTATGCCATAGCTCAAGTAAGTTAAATTTAGTTTATGCTAATTAGATTATAGTAGCTAATGGGTAATGCCTTTTGTGCTATGCCATAGTTCAAGTAAGTTAAATTTAGTTTATGCTAATTAGATTATAGTAGCTAATGGGTAATGCCTTTTGTATAACGACACAGCAAGATGATCGACATGCCAGCATGGTGTAAGACATCTCTCCACAGCTGGACATTGAGCCTAGTTGCTATGACGCATCAGATTATAAGAAGCTATGCCAGATGTCAACTTCCCAAACAAGGAATACAATACTGGAACTATGTGATCGCGTCGACCGACACCTTGAGATGCTCTACTCGTGGAGCATGAATATGAGTGAAGACATATGGGGCTCCATTTGGCGATTCAAAAAAGAATTTCTACCGAAACTTCCCTTTAGGGTAAGCATAAGCATGAAACAAATCAATAAGCAAGCATAAAATGATCATACATTGATTTATCAAATGATCTTCAAATTGTTTTGCGAGTTAAACTTCCTACTTGTTGAGCGAAAGCTCATTTAAGTGCGTTCATGCTATAGGCAAGGAACCTATTAGCATCACTTGACTAGGTAATGGCAAATAGCGGACGAACGACGGAGATGGGTATGGATATCGCTCACGTAAAAATGTATTTCCGCATCATGTTGCCTCCTACAAAATTTAGCACATATGATAAATTAAGTAATTTTACATAATGAGCCTTAGAGACCGAAGCTGAAGTCATTTGACCTTAGATTTAAAAAAAAATGCATGTAGAATTTTCTACAAGAAATGTATATATATATATATATAGATAGATGTTACGATGGAGAATGCAACTAATGCATATAATTTTTCCGATTAAAAACTATAGAAGTAAATGGTTTTAGAAATGTTTTAAAGTATCATTTTGAATTAAGGAAAGTATTTAAGTCAGGAAAAGTATTTAGAAGAATAATTTTTAGAAAAATTTATCATGCTAGTTTTAAAGGAATAATTCTTAGTGGGTTATTGTTATTTTAGTTTTAAAAGATTAAGTTTTAAGAAATTATGTTACACTTTAAAATTTATTTTGAAAAAAAGGGGAAATTATTGTGTTTATGTTTTTTAAAAAATATTCTGCAAATTTAAGGATCTCATATTAAAATATGTTTAAGTATTAAGATAATGAAATTAAGTAACGGCCACATAAGTTAGGTCATTACATAATTAAAGGAGTCAACTATCGAGTACTTGAAATTGACTCATTTAATTTGATTGATAGGCATGTGTAGCAAAAAATTTCTATCGATTAAGAAGCATTTGATGTAGTCATTTTACTCGATCCATCAAGATCACAGGAAAAATACAATAGGACAGTTAGCAACCTATGAACTTAGAAGGAAGACCCACTACTCATGAGTTACGGCATGAAGTCAATAAATACACAACACATAGCCCACTGCCACTATTGATTGAAGCCCACTATGTAACGTGGGTAGGATTCAACAAATGAAAGGGAAAGCCCAATTTCTTCTATAAATAGGCCCAAATGCCCCCAAGGAAGGGGTTACAAGCTCATGAAACACAAACTCATATTTATATTCACATTCCTTTAAATATTCCTTTAAATAGTGAAAAGCTTATCAACAGTAGATATAGCCCAGATTACTAAGTGAATCTTTATAAATCTAGAGTGTATTTTTATTATAATTGTATTTTAGTTTATATCACAATCTTTGTTTTGTGATTAACATTTCTTAATGTTTGTCTTGCTATTAATACTTTATAAAGCAATTAATCCAAATCTAACTATGTTATACTGATTATTGTCTATTTATGATGATAGACATACATGGCTACAATAATTATAACAAAAGATAGGCATAGCATTAAAAATAACACTATGAATTTGAGCACAAAATACTTTCACATTAAGTACGTTATTTTTACATTGTTTAATGGAAAATATAGCATTGGCATTAACATGTACATTAGAAACAGTCTTAAATAGTCTGGGCTCTTTCTATTTTTTTTTAGGGATTTATGCAAACTATTTGTGGCCCCTTTTTTAGATATAAATATAAATATAGACAACCCAACTTTTTAAAAATTAAGGAAACAAGTAGCACTTTTTTTTCACAAGTAAACTATCATCAGTCATTGACCTCTCATTCAATTCATCAATTGTATAGTCTATTCACCACAATCTTCAAACTAGAAATCTATCCATCCACATCAACAATAATAAGGTATATAATTAATGCCCACAAAAGAACTTCTCAGTAGAACAAAATGCGTTGAATAAAAAAAATTAGTTAAATCTAGTTAATATATATTTGTTAGAATTTATGGTATTGTACCGAGAATTCTTTAAGTAGTACTGTCAAGTTTAACTCTAGTTTTGTTCAATCTTTATTATTTTATTATTGTGTACACCATATGTAAACTGGTGAAAAAAAAAATCAAGAAATAAGAGAATAAGATGAAAAAGACATATAGTCTGTCTTTAATAAATCCAAACCATTATTGGAGAGAAAATCTTCCTAAATATTTAAAGATATTAGTTGAGCTTTGCTTTAAAGTGATATTATTTTCAATCTTTCATGGAATAAAATCAAGTGTATTTTATTTCAGGGTTTATATATAAATTTGGTACAAATTGTATTTACAAAATTAAATAAAAAGTTCCACTCAAAAAAAATAAAGAAAAACATTAGAAGGTGGGGGTGTTAGCCAGTTCAAGCACCCTATAAGCCTTCACTAGCTCCGTGCTTGAGTGGGAGTGGACAATAGGGGAAATAGGCCCAACTAATTGTTAAATAAAAAATCAATAGATCAAAAGATTAGAATGGTTAGTAAATATACCATTTAATTTTAAATCGGCATTAATTAAATGGTGTAATTGAAAAAATATAGCCGTTCGCATGGTTATTCATGGTTATAACCTTTGGCAACAGTTGTGACTAATGTGGTTAATATATCTATAAAAGTTGTGACTCTTGGTAACAACCATTGACAACAGTTGCAACCCTTGATGGAAGGGGTGCCTATAGATCTATATATAGAGGTAGAATGGCCTGGGCCCCTATTCCTAGCAATTTCTTCAAATAATACACCATCTATACAAATTGCTTACGTGTAGAAGAACCCAAAACACTCTAAAATTCATACATTGCAGTCCCAACAAGAACATCAATGGTTAGAGGTCAGATTTTTCTTTCGTTACTTTTTTGCTTTAATTTGATCTGTTATATGCAAATTGGTTACATGCATAGTTTAGATCATTAAAGATTTCTTACATTTGGTATCAGAGTAATTATTTGCCTCTACCTTGATGTGAATTTGTTGCTTTGAATGACTTTTTTTTTTCACGTTCTCCAAAATGGTTACAAAACAAACCAAAATTTTGAAAAAATATTTTAGACAATTTTTGATGAAAAATAAGGTTAGGGATCATGGGGTGATCAAATCACCCCAAATATTTTTCTTAAATGGCAGATGTATGTAGTATATAAAGTTTGTCGTATCCATAGGGAGCTAAAAATTTTGTAACTTGAGAGATTGATAAAAAGAAACGTTTAAAAAAGAAAGCAGTTTTTCAAAACAAAGTTTAAAGTAAAATAAATATTCTTGTGATTTTTTTAATTCAAAATTTAAAACATAAAATTAAAACGGTGAAACTTTGAGAATCCCTTGTATGTTTCGTAACTGATATAGAATTTTAACTTGAAATAATAATTATCTTAAGCATTTGATTTATAATATCCTTTCTCATTAATTGCAAGTACTTTTACTATTTTTATAAGTCAACCAACAGCGACAATATAGCAAGTCATAATACAATAAGTGTCTTTCTATAAAAATAGCAAAATAATAATCTCTTATTAATGATTAGGTGCACTAATTATGAAAATTATAACCGCTATCACTAAATTATAATTGACATAATTTTAAGATAGAAAAGGTAATAACAAATCAAAATTAATATATTTTAATGGAATAAATTATTGCGTTAATTCTAGCAGCACCCTATCTTATTAATTAGTTTAAAAATACACTATGACATCCTCTGTCTACAATAAATCAAGAATTACTAAGTATTTACTATGGTAGTCCATGTCTATAATGTAATAAAAACTCAACTTAATAAACGAGCATGACTTCAATATTATTAACATTAATAATGCAACACAATTAAATTATATAAAGAAAGCATGATTGAATTTATACAAGAATTGAGCAGCATAATAACATTAACAATAATTATTAGAAATATAATTTATTCCACAAAATATAAGCATTACAAAACAGATATATAGATAAAATCCATACCAGAGTACCATACATACAAGATCATCTCTCTACCTCACCAAACTCTCTACACTAATTTTAACATTATTTTATTGTTTTTAACTAAGGGAATACTGCTGAGTCTAACTTAGCAATTAAAAAAAACAAAGGAGGGAAGAAGGCCAAAGGCCTTCAGGGGGTGCAGAACTGAGGCCGAAGGCCTTGATATTTATAATGCAATAAAAACACTATTCATTAATTTTTAATATTTTTCTCACTATTGAAATTTGGATCAAAATCGAATCATATTGATCTAATGTCTCCACATTTTTTCACACAAGATTTGCATTGAATTTGCATGAGATTCACTACTTCACAGGAGCTTGAGGCACAAGTAAGACACGATCCTGGACGTTGTTTTTGCGATCGAATGGACAAAAATCGCGAGCAAAAAGGGGCTTAGTGGGGCCGAATGGGTCAAAAGCAGCAACTGTTGGATAAGTCTCAGTATTCAAATCTAATGGCTTGGAAGACGAGAGCACATGAACACGGTCGCAGCAGATTGGATAGGTTTTGAATACGCGAAGCCCACTAACATGCATCAATGGAAGACGAGAACACGTGAACACGATCGTAGCAGATTGGATAGGTTCTAAATACACGAGGCCCACTAACATGCGTCAGTATTGACGCGCGAGTATCAGGTGACACATGGCATGACAATGGCTGATGTGCGCAAGAGATAAACGGCCACAATTGCTTTGGCAGTGCATCCAATGGTCTGAATATCGCCACATGTCCACCTAGATTCAAATTCAAATTTTGTTTATCCTCTTGATGCATTTGTTGTCCGATTTTGCCCCTTTTTACGACGTTTTTCTTTGTTTTTCCTTCAAATTTCAAATCTAAAATAAAATAAAGAAGCTAAAATTAATTATTTTACAAACATAATAATTAAAAATGTTTATTTTACAATAAAATACAAAAACCTTAATAGATATGCTATTTAAGACTCAAGATTATTTTTAGAAATTACTAAACACATAATAGAACATATTTATAAACTCAAAACTTATTTACAAATATTTTAAAACCCAAAATAAATTATAGTTTTGACTATTCACAAACTAAACACTTTTTTAACTAACCAAGATGACTGTAAAAATTATCAAAAATATTATTAAACGTAAAAACACATTAAAAACACATTTTTAAACACATTTACACACTAAGACACAAAAAACTTACTAACACAAAAATGCTATTAATTAGAGGATTTAATGAGAAATAAAAGCATAAATAAATAATTTAAGCCTTAAAAAATGTACACTTCTACAATCTCATCATGGGGTAATTGGATTTTTAATTTTAAATAAGAATTTTGATGTCCATATGGCTTAGAAATACACTGGTCACCAACCTGGTCATAACTGGATCGCACGAACCCCAAATCTTTTGTATGATTGATTTATACAATTTTTTGATGCAAATTAATGTTAGAAATCATTATATTTTATGTATAATTAATCTTGCATGTATCATTAAATTTTGTCATAAATTGGTGCATGCAATTTTTGTGAATATTTATGCATGAAATTAAAATGTCAAGTGATTTGAATAATTTTTAATTAATTAAAGAGTAGCCACAGCATCCTTAATTATGCAAAATTATACATTAAGTGTTTTGATCACATATAGTATAATGACATTAGTTGTGATTAATTATATGTAATATAATAATTTTTATCTCATAGGAATTTTAATTATATTTATCTAATTAATTGGGGTAATATCAAATTATTTTTCTTAATTTACCCACGAGATTAAGAAATAGAATATAATCTAATAGTTTTATCATAAGCTTATATATGAATCTATTTGAATTAAAAGTTTAGGCCATAGCCAATTTTTATGTCGTTGATTCATATTCTTGTAGCATGATTTACATTGGTAAATATGATATATTGTTACTAGCCTCAATTTTGTGACATAAGCATGTATGTTTAATTTTATGCAGTTATACAACCTATGAATTACTTTGATTTTAAATTTGACATTCATGAATTAAAGAGTGATAACTATAAGGTTTGAAAAGAGAGAATTCTCCTTCATTTGGGATGGATGGATATTGATTATGCTATCTGTAAAGATGAATCACCTGCTATTATTAAAAGCAGTCAACCAGATGACATTGATCAATATGAAAAATGGGAGCTATCTAATCGCTTTAGTGTAATATTTATAAAGACCAAGATCTCTGCTAGTATTCGTGATTTTGTTAATCAGCATAATAATGTTAGGATTTGCTGAAGGCTTTTGATGAGCAATTTAAGTCTTCAAACAAGGCATTAGCTGGCACCCTTATTATGAAATTCTCATCCATAAAGCTCACTAGTATTCATGGTGTACATGAGCACATCATGCAAATAAGGGATATTGTGGATCAATTAAAGACTCATAAGGTTGATATGTATGAGTCTTTCCTTGTACATTACATTCTGAATGCTCTTCCACAGTAGTATGCACATTTTAAGATCTCTTACAATACACATAAGGACAAATGGTCAATCAATGAACTTACGACCATGTGTGTTCAAGAGGAAGGTAGACTGACTATGGAGGGAGGAGAGAATGTGAATTCGGCAACTCAAGGAAAGAGCAAGAATCAAGCCAAGCATAAGCAAAAGGTAAGATATCAGCCCAAGCTAATATCAAGAAGGAACCCAAGTGCGTCTTCTGTAGGAAGAAAAGGCACATGAAAAAAGATTGCCTTAAGTTTAAGAGTTGGCCTAAGAAGAAAAGCAAACCAATCTCACTTGTTTGTTATGAATCCAATATGGTTAATGTTAGTCGTAACACATGGTGGATTGATTCTGATTTCACAATCCATGTTACAAATTCCTTAGAGGGTTTGCAAAACCTAAGGAAGCCAGTGGCAAGTGAAAGTGCATCTATTCTGAAAACAAGATGCGTAGAGGCAATAGGAACATGCAATTAAACTTTGAGTTGTGGCTTTGTTTTAGCTCTGGAAAAGACCTTTTTTTATTCCCAGTTTCTATAGGAATTTAATTTCAGTTTCAAGACTTGTGTCTTTTGGATATTCTTTTAACTTTTTAGATACTATTCTTAGTTTGTTTTATAAATCTGAACCTGTTGGGAATGGTACATTGTCTGATGTTCTTTTTTAAATTAATTTACAAAATGATGCTGTTTATACTACAATGTATGTTCATGATAATGTTGGCATTAAAAGATGTGTTATGAATAAGGATTCCTCTATGTTGTGGCATTGTAGATCAAGGCATATCTCCATATAGAGAATTAAGAGATTGGTAAATGATGGAGTGCTTAGTACTTTAGATTTTACTAATTTTAATACTTGTGTGGACTGCATAGAGAGTAAGCAGACCAATGTGTTAAAGAAATGTGCCAAAAGGAGCTCAAACATATTGGAAATCATACATACAAATATATGTAGTCTAGACATGAACTCATATTGTCAGAATTGTCAGAAGTACTTTGTCTCTTTCATATATGATTACTCACGATACGTGTATCTCTACTTGCTTAAGAATAAGAACAAAACATTAGATGCTTTTAAGGTTTTCAAAGCAGAAGTATAGAAACAATATAGAAAGCAAATTAAGATTATAAGATCAGATAGAGGTTAAGAATACTATGGTAGATATACTGAAGATGGACGAGCACCTGATCCATTTATGAAGTTTCTTAAAGAGCATGGGATTGTTGCCCAATACACTATGTCTGGTTCTCCAAACATGAATGGTATGATAGAAAGAAGAAACCAAACATTATTGGACATGGTTTAGAGTATGCTTGCTAGCTCTAAACTCCTTGAATTCTTGTGGACTGAAGCTGTTAAAATAGCAACGTATATATTGAACTGAGTTCCAACTATGGCGGTTCCAAAGACGTCTTTTGAGTTATTCAAAGGTTGGAAACTAAGCTTATGACATAGACGCGTTTAGGGATGCCTATCTAAAGTAAGAGTTTATAATCCACAAGAAAAGAAGCTAGACCCAAGAACAATAAGTGAATATTTTGTTGGATATGTTGAACAGTCTAAGGGATACAGATTTTATTGTCCATCACATACTACTAGGTTTGTGGAATCAAGAAATGCTAAATTTCTTGAGAATGACTTGATTAGTGGGAGCAATCGATCTTGGAACATTGTTCCTAAGAAAGATCATATAATTGTTCAACCATCCACTTCAAGTGATGGACTGATTTTGTTGTTCACAACACTCCTCGAGTACCAATACATGTTGAGCAACAAGCCCTAGAAATTCCACAAGCTGTTGATAATAATCTAGTAGATCCACTTGTTCAACAAATGCTAGAAATTGTTGAACAAGCAGTTGAGCAACATGATCCTCTTCCTCAAGAGAATGATAAACCAACATGAAGAAGATCTACTAAAGTAAGGTGATTAGCGATTCCTAATGACTATATTATGTATCGACAAGAGTCTGACTACAATATTGGAGCCAAAAATGATCCTGAAATGTTCTCATAAGCCATGAGTTGTAAAAAGTCTAACTTATGGCATAATGCCATGATAGAGGAGATGAATTCTATCGCATCTAATAGAGTCTAGGATCTTGTTGAGTTGCCTGATGGTGTAAAAGTCATTGGATGCAAATGGGTCTTTACAACAAAGAAAGACTCATTAAGCAACATTTAGAGATATAAGGCTAGACTTGTTGCTAAAGAATTCACTCAAAGCGAAGGAATTGATTATACAGAGACTTTTTTTCCTATACTAAAAAAGATTCTCTTCGTGTAATTACGGCTTTGGTTGCCCATTTTGATTTAGAATTACATCAAATGGATGTGAAAATGGCATTTCTCAATGGTTATCTAGAGGAAGAGGTTTACATGAGACAACCTAAAGGATTATCCTCTAGTAATGGTGAGTACTTGGTTTGTAAGCTCAAGAAATCTATATGTAGACTAAAACAAGTCCCTTGCTAGTGGTATTTGAAATTCCATAATGTCATCTCTTCTTTTGGTTTTGTAGAAAACATGGATTATATATATAGCAGAAAGTCAGTGGGAGTAAAATTTGTTTTCTTGTTCTATATGTAGATGATATTCTACTTGCAACCAATGATAAAGGGTTGCTGCATGAGGTGAAACAATTTCTCTCTAAGAATTTCAATATGAAGGATATGAGTGAGGCATCTTATGTCATTGGCATTGAGATTCATAGATATAGATCCCAAGGCATTTTAGGTTTGTTCAAGGAGACCTATATCAATAAGATTTTGGAGAGATATTGGATGAAAGGTTGTTCACCGAGTGCAGCACCTATTGTGAAGTGTGATAGGGTCAATTTGAACCAATGTCCAAAAAATGATTTTGAGAGGGAACAAATGAAAAACATTCCATATGCTTCAGTTGTTGAAAGCCTGATGTATGCTTAGGTCTATATAAGACCTGACATTGCATTTGCTATGAGAATGTTAAAAAGATATCAGAGTAATCTAAGCATTGACCATTGGAGGGCTACAAAGAAAGTGATGAGGTACCTTCAAGGTACAAAGGATTATATGCTTATGCATAAATGGACTGACAATCTGGAGGTCATTGGCTATTCAGATTCAAACTTTGCTGGCTGCGTTGATTCTCGTAAATCAACATCTGGATATATCTTTATTCTAGCCAGTGGAACTGTATCTTGGAGAAGTGGAAAGCAAACCTTAGTTGCCACTTTCATTCTGAAGGCTAAGTTCTTTCTTGTTTTGAGGCTACTTCACATTGTGTATGGTTAAAGAGTTTCATGTCTGGGTTTAGAATTGTATATTCTATTTCTAGGCCATTGAAGATATATTATGACAGTTCAGTTGTTGTTCTTATGGCTAAGAATAATGAGAGTAATGGTCGAAGCAAGCACATTGACATTAAGTATTTAGCCATTCGAGAATGTGTTAAGGATAAGAAAGTAGTCATTGCACACATTAGCATTGAAATGATTATTGCCGATCCTTTGACAAAAGGTGTGGCACCAAAGAGTTTTAAGGATCATGTAGTTAGAATGGAACTTGGTTCCATGATGTGATTTGCTTATGCGTACAATTATTATATATTTGAAACTCTTATTCAGTTGTGATTTTTTCTCATATTTAGTTATATGCATATTCAATCATTTTAAGAAAACATATTTAAGTTAGACCAAGAATAAATAGAGGGTTTATTCATTAAGTTGTGCTACCATATAAGGATTGGTATTAAGAGACAAAATGTATTGTAATACATAGAAGATAATACTTGCTTTTAAGAGGACCTATAGCCATGATTCATGTACTTATTTCTTAAATAAAGTGTTGATGGATTTTTTCATAAGACATATTGACTAAGTGGGAAAATGATTGACTAAGTGGGAAAATGAAAGAATATAACCATTCACAAGGTTATTCATGGTTACAACCTTTAGCAATAGTTGTGACTAATGTTGTCAATATAGCTGTAAAAGTTATGATTCTTAGTAACAACTATTCGCAATAGTTGCAACCCTTGATAGAAAGGGTGCCTATAGATCTGTATATAGTGGTAGAATGATATTGGGTCGCTATTCCTAGCAATTTCTTCAGATAATACACCATCTATACAAATTGTTTAGGTGTAGAAGAACCTAAAACGCTCTAAAATTTGTCCATTGTAGTCCCAACAAGAACATCAATGGTTGGAGGTCAGATTCCCTTTTTGTTATTTTTTCGTTTTAATTTTATCTGTGATATGCAATTTGGTTATATGCATAGTTTAGATCATTAAGGATTTCTTATAGTAATAACCAAAATACCCAAATTGAAAACCCTAGCAACCAAAATATGCCTTTTCCCTTCTCTCTTTCCCCAACTTATCTCCTCTATCCCCTTTCACCTTTTCTAACGTGGAGAGTGAAGCATCGGAAGGGCAAGTCTCATCGAGTCGAGCAAAGGCACCGAACGTGGAAAGTGAGGACACCGGAAGAGCAAGTCTTGTCGAAGTCAAGCAAAGACCTCTACAAGTTGGCTATCATCTAGGGCAGTAGTCATGCGAGCAAGGACAGCTGTAGCCTTGACAATCCCTACAACTGCGTCGATGACGAGACACTCACACGATATCTGCAATGGCTTTGCACTAGGGGCAGGTGCCAAAAGAGCGAAGGGAGCATATTCATTATCGGAGTTGCGCAGAGAGCAACCGTTGGAGTCACGTAAGGTTGCCGGGTCACATGAGGTAGCTAGGGTGCAATGGGGAGAAGTCGACGGAGTCACAAGAGGATAGCTTTGTCGCCAGAGTCATCGCAGGAGTTGGGAGAGAGAAGAGGAGGAGAGAAAGGGAGATGAAAGAGAAAGTGTGTGCTAGGCTTTTTGAAAGATATGAAAAAAAGGAGGGCAATTTTAAAACTTTACTTAAAAGTAAATATAAATTTATAAAATTTTGGTCCATTTATTTAAGTTATTAAAATTTTGAGCTAAAAAAATTTATTGTTATATTATTTTTTTTGTTTCAATTTTCCTAATTGCTTTTACCCTCCATTATGCCAAAATAACAAGTTGCAATCTGCCAAACAATTTATATTATTAAAATATGTACAAAATTATAATAAAGATAAAAATATATATATTATAGAATGATTCATAGTTTAGTAATTACATTAGCCTCCATTGCAACAAATTAATATTTTGTGAAATGATTTTCATTATCAAAATGAATAGGAAATTATGATAAAGACTTGAAGCGAATTGTGATGTTGAATGATTTGTATTTTAATAATTTCATCTGCCTCTATTGGAATAAAATAACAAAGTTATAAGCTACCAAATAATTTTTATTATTAAAATGAATACGAAAGTATTTTAAAGAATTAAAGCAAATTGTAATACTGAATGATTCATAATTTAATAATTTCATCAGTTTTCATTGAGCCAAATAACAGGTTGCAACCAAATAATTTTCATTATTAAAATGAATACGGAGTTATGATAAAGAATTAAAGTAAATCATAGTATGGAATAATTCATAATTTAATAATTTCATCATCCTACAGTGCACCGAAATAACAAGTTGCAATCTACTAAATAATTTTTTTTATCAAAATGCATGCGAGATTTAGACAAATTAAACAAATTTTAATATTAAATGATTCAATCTATCAAATTTATTTTCTATAAGAAAATATATGCAGCAATATCATACAAAACCATACAAAAAGAAGAAACAAATCAAAAGATTAACAAAAAGAACACAACCATAGATTAACCAATCAAAAGATATAAACATATCCAAAAAAAAAAAAATTCATAATAGAAGGGAGTGGGAGAAGCATGACCTGATGAACACAAGTATAGATTAACCCAAAAAAAAAAAAAAAGATGAAAAAAAAAAGCATGAGATGATCAAAACAAATCAAACAAAACACGAGACATAAACGCATGAAACAACAGGGACAAACGTCAATGTTTATGTAGCAATACCATACAAACTATAAGAGATGTAAACACATGAAAAAGAACGTCATATTAGAAGAGAGAAACATGACTTGATGGACAGAGAATTGATTTTTACATGCCACAATTAAAAACAAAAAACCTTGAATATTGATTTAAATATGCAGAGAATAGAATGGCCGCTGCAATTCAAATTTTGAGTGGGAGGTAAATTGTTAGGAAAAAAAATATGAAAATTAAAAAAAAAAAACTGATTATAAAACATTATCGACGGTAACAAAGTCAAAAAGTCAACAATATAAAATACTCAGAAATAACGAAAACATTTATAGAAATAAATATGTAATAAAAATATAAAAATTGTACAAAATAGCAGATTTTACTCTTTAATTGACAAATAATGTCACTCGTTTATAGATAATAATATATTCAATAATTTGCAAACATAAAAAACCAAAAATATCCTTATTTATACTGTTGTGATTTTTTTCTTTTTATTCCTTTTTTTTTCTTTTATTCTTCTTCTCTCCTCCCTTTCTCATTTCTATCTCAATTTCCCTCTCCTATCTCTCTTTCTCCTCTGTCACCCTGTTTCTCTCTCCTCTTTCTCTCCTCTGTCACTCAATATCTCTCTCTTCTCTCCTGCTCATCCATCACACGCCAAGCTTGGCTACGAAGATGAAGTCGAGCTCAGAGGTGAACGTCAAGCTCTCGACAGAAATCCAAACCTCGAGATCACCGGGCTGCTACGATCTCTCCATCATAGTCGGCATCGACGATTAAAGCCACTAGAGTCAGATCGAAACTCGTGAAAAGGAGATCGCATGATCTCCGTCGCTGTACTCCATCGAACTTGAAGCTCTGTCGTCGTACGTCATCATCCGTCGTTGTACTCCACTGTTCGCACGATCTTCATCACTCTCACGTCCCGATCTCAAGCGAAGCAAGCCTAGGGTGACGTCGATGGCTGTATGGAGGCGTTGAAGGTCCATGCTCTGACCACCGTTCACGCGATCTCCGTCGCTCTCATGTTTGAATCTTAGGTGGAGTAAGCGTAGGGCATCGTCGATGGCTGCTCGAAGGCGTTGGAGGTCCATGCTCCATAGCGATCTCAACTACACAACAATCCTTGTCGGTAGTGCTTAGTGGTGGGCCCACAACCAACAGTCGATGCAACAGAATCAACAGGCAACAGGTTTGAGCATTACGGCTAGATCTGGTGTTTTTTAGTTTTTGCAGTTTTTAATTTTTTTGTATATGTGAATTGAAGTTTTATGGGTTTTTCAGATCATTATTGTAAAATTGATATCATTTGCTTTTTTTTTCAATACTTGTGTATTTATTAAAAAAATTCTATTAAGTTGGTAATATAGTATTTCTCAGACTCAGACGACGTCCCTTATGCTAGTGATGTCCAACGATGTTGCCGGTAATTATTTTTATATGCATGGAAATATTGTATTTCTACATTAATCTAGTATAACTCGACCACCGGTGATCCAGTACAGTCGTCCATAAATTTTTATATTTATGTATTAATACGATATTAACAGATTAATGCTACATTTCTTCACTGTTAATGGTCCGACGAAGTTGTTGGTAAATTTTTTATTCATACATTAATATTGTATTATCAAGTTAATATTGTATTTCACGACTGTCGTCGGTCTGGCGAAGTCGCTGATGCAGTTTTTTTATTTGTAAGTTAATATAGTATTAACATGTTAATATTGTATTTTTCTCACCGCTGATGATTCGGCAAAATCGCCTGAGAATTTTTTTTTATTTACAAGTTAATACGGTGTGAATAGGTTAATGTGTTTTTCTATCACCGACAGTCCAAAGAAGTCGGTGAATTTTTGTATCATACATTAATACAATATTAACATGTTAATATTGTATTTCCTAGCTGTGGGCGGTTTGACAAAGTTGCCGATGAATTTTAATATTTACACGTTACTATAGTATTAACAGATGACCATATTTCTTGGCCGCCAAGTGAGAGATATAGATGAGAAAAAAATAGAGGTATTTTAAGGGTGGTTTTGTTTCCAAGTTCTCATAAGATATTACTTAATTTCTCATGATATGCTATTTACTATACATTTTGAAATCATATGACATTATTTACAAAGTTTTAACCTAAATATACTACAAGAAAAACTACATTTCACAACATATTATTTACGACATGTAGTTTTTTGAATATCATTAAAAAGTACATACAACGACATCTCCAACAAACATGTCGTTAATAACATTTGAAACAATAAGTAACGACATCTATATAGATGCCGTATTAAACGTCTCTTTTTAACGACAATAGTTTAGTATCGTTAAATTATTTAACGATAAGTAGGAGATGTCGTCAAAGCCTTGGAGATTCACGACACCCTTTATAGACGACATCTTGACCAATTCGTCTATAAGGGGTGTCGTAGAATCTCCAAGCCTTTAACGACATCTCTTACTTGTCATTAAATAATTTAATGACACTAAACTATTGTCGTTAACAGGAGACCTTTAATATGATATCTATATAGATGTCGTTAATTATTGTTTCAAATGTCGTTAATGACATCGTTGTTAGAGATGTCGTTGTATGTACTTTTCAACGACGTTAAAAAATAACATGTCGTAAGTAATATGTCGTTACATGTAGTTTTTCTTATAGTGATTGTTATTTTGCTCCTTCTAAAATATATATATATATATATAAAACAAGGGCATTAGCCGGTGTTGAACCTTAAAAAAGAAAATGGTAATAAAAGATAGATTCTTAATATCTTAAGAAAACAAAAAAGAAGTTAAACAAAACTTGGAGAAAAGGCTTTTCATATATAGTGAATCCAAATATCACATGGTTAAAAAAAAGTCTTACTCACGTCTCAAGTAGATTTTGAATCCCAAAAATACAAAATTGTGGAGCAAATCATTCAAAGTGAGAGAAAAGAGTTGATTTCAAAATAAACTCTAAAATTACCACTGAGTGAACTTTGTGGATCTGATTTCACAAAAGGATACGTAGGCAATTGAATTCGGTGCTGTTCCAAGTTCAAAACAAGTAAGAAAAAAAAAATCTCAAAAGTCCAAAGCGAGGTCTTTCACCTAAAATCTATAAAATCTAAATTAAATAAATAAAAAAAATTGCTCCAAAAACTCAAAGAGTTCATTTACCTCCAAAATAACCAAAAATTCACAAAAGCCCGGTTCTTGGGCAAAAATAATAATGAGTTAAAACGACACAAATAAATTTCACATTATCATAATTGGAATCAAAGGATTTCCTTTTATATATGTGAATTTCACATTTAAATTTAGATATCTTTGTAATATTGTGAACTAGTAGAATTATACATAGGACTTGTAAAGAGGCACTTTTTGTTATTACTTTTTTTTCTGCTTCGAAGAGTAGTGGATGAGAAGAATATAATTTACCCCAAATGTCAATGTTGGTAGCCACTAGCCAAAAGCCTTCAATTAAAGTAGTGAAAAACCCTTTTCAAATTAGGGTGGTTTTATTTGCACCCCTCTTAAGTATTTGCACCCTTTCTAAATATATTCCCTTATAATTTTGAAATAACTAAATATACTTATTGCAACCTATGGTTTCAAAACTATCTCTTATATTATTAGTCTTCTCACTTCATTTTTTTTTTCACATCCACCATTTTTCTTTTCATTATTTTAACATTCTTATTTTTTTATTTCTCTTTTTTTTTTTTTCTTTGTTGAAGCTTTAGACATGAAGCATTTTCATAGATGAAGAAAATTTTTAAATCAAAAATTGTGTATTCACTACTCTTATTGAAAAATATTACATCTACTGATTATATTTTCTAAAATATATTATTGTGTGTTATTACATATACTAATTTAACTCAACAAGCATTTATCATTGCTGAAGTATTCGAACAAAACCAAACCATGAGTGAAAATAAAGCACACTTATTTTTATATACATGTGTATAAGTCTGTGATACTGTGCATGCCAAATAATATCAACAAACAATCGACAACCAAAAAAAAAAAAAATAACAAACGGCAGAGAAAAAAAAAACCTTATCATCAAACAAAACATTGTATGCATGAAACAAAAGGGAACAAATAAAGGAATAATTGGGACGAATAACAAAGAAAATTCAACGTACCTGAATATAAGTTTTTGAAATAGTTATTGAATGGGAAAATTAGGGCTTTGTCATAAAAGGATTTATGCATTATGAGATTACTAATCTAGGGAGATGGCATATAGGTGTTTGTGGAAAGAAAAAAAATGTATCATTACTATCTATTTATTAAAAAGGATTTAATTATGTAATTAGGTTAATTATAGATGCCTTTTTTGTCATTTTATTTAAGGGCTCTTTTATAATATGAAAATTTATTTTAGAGCAGGTGTGAATATAGTCAAGTATAGTGTAAGAGAAACTACCCTTCAAATGAATGATAGGTTTTTTTTTTTCATTTTTATTTAGAGAGCATTGGGAAAAGAAAATTCTTTCATATTTATTTAGTAAGATTTTAAATTCAAGCTTAATCTCTATTCACAAGAAATTTTGACTAAATAGAATCCAAATGCCTTACAAATAGATTAAGCATCAAAAGGGAAATTGCAACAAAGAAGCTAAAATAATATAGTAATAAAATTATTTAGCCTAGAATTTTAATAGCTTAAATAAAAAGACTAACTTTTTATAAATTTATATTTACTTTTAAGTAAAATTTCAAAATTTTCCTTATCATGTTCATCTCCTCAAAAAACCCTAGTATACACTTTCTTTCTTCTCTCCCTCTCTCTCCTCCTGTTCTTTCTCCCAAGTTCAGCGATGACTTAAGCGATAAAGCTATCCCCGCCCAACTCTAGCGACCTCTCCTCATGTGACTCTTACTACCTCGCGCAATCTTGCAACCTCTTGTGACTCTAGCTATTGTTCTCTGTGTAACTCTAGCAACGAATCTGCTCCCTCTATGACTCTAGCGCTTGCTCCTAGCGAGACCCCATTGCAAAGATCGTGTGTGCCTCTCGTCGCTAACATCGTTGTGGGATCGTTGAGGCTGCAACTGCCCTTGCTGGCACAACTACTTCCACGGACGACCGTAAACTTGCACAGCTTCACTCGACTCCGATGAGACTTGCTCCTTTCGTGTCGTCACTCTCTACATCCGATGCCTTCGCTCAACTCTGGCAAGACCTGCTCCTTTAATGTCGTCACTTTCCACATTAGTTGAATACAGAGAGACGAGATATGTTAGGGAAAGAGAGAGAAAGCGAGAAGGGAATGGGTATTTTTTGGCTTCTAGGGTTTTTTAATTTGGGTGTTTTCGTCATTACATCATTTAATTAATGCTAATTTAAAATTAAATGGTCTATTTACTACCTAATGAGATTGTAAAAGTGTACATTTCTTAAGGCTTAAATCATTTATTTATGCTTTTCTTTCTCTTTAAACTCCTTAATTAATAGCATTTTTGTGTTAAATAGAATTTTAGTGTCTTAGTATAAAAATATGTTTAATTACGATTTTTAATATGTTTTATGTTTAATAATATTTTTAGTAATTTTTAGAATCATTTTCGTATGTAAAATATAAGTTTAGTCTATAATTAACTAAAACCATAAAAATAATAAGTGGTAATTTTATTTTGAGTTTAAGTATGTTTTATTGTGTGTTTTAATTTGTAAATATGCCTTATAATATTTTTAGTAATTTCCAAAAATATTTTCGAACCTTAAAAATCATATCTATGTCAAACCAAATGAGCTCGAAATTTTAGAAGTTTATATTATTTTTGTGTGTTTTAATGTAAATATTATGTTTGCAAAGTAATTAATTTTGTTTCAATTATTGATTTTTATATTTGAATTTTAGAGCAAAAGCAAAGCAAAACGGCATCAAAATAGGCAAAATCGGACAACAAATAATCAAGAAATCAATAAAAATTCAAAATTTATAAAAGATGGGACACATGGCTTCTTTTCAGCCCTTGGATGGCCCCGCTAGAGCTTTAGAGCTGTCAGTTCTAGGGTATGTGACAGCATCACGTTCAGCTGCCAGACAACACGAGGCCCATGCATGTGGAGGAATCTTAAATGCTATCCAATCCACTACGGCCATGCTCACTGAAGTTGGTTTCTTATCCGTTGGATTTGTTTACTAAGATCGATCCAACGGTCGTGAATCTGACCACATTAGCCCCACCTGATTCCATCTCCTTCCGTGTTCCGTGGCTATTGCATTGAGTGATTAAAGGCCCAGATTGCACCGTTTTGAAGCCTCTAGCGGCCACAAAGTACCTGATTGCAAGAAAAGATTTGCACAATGATGGAGGCTCATCTGTGTGAAAAAAGAGGGAAAAAGTGCTGAAAAATGGCAATTTGGCCAAGTTTTCAACGGAGGAAAACATAAAAATAATTAATAATTAATTAAATAAAATAATATAAAATATTATTAAAAATAAAAATAATTTTTATTCGCTATAAAAGGGGTGCACCTCCCCTTCATCCTTCTTTTCTTAGTTTTTTTCTTCTGTTGAGCTTTTAGCTTAGCAGTTGTGACACCCGTTATTCTCCTAACGGGTATTGAGGTAATTAAATTAATTTTTAATGTATAAAAAAAAATTTGCTTCATTTAAATTTATTTTATAATATTTATTTTTTATCTATTTTTAAGTTTTCTAAAATTCTCCTATATTTATTTAGTATGATTACTAAAAAGCCTTAGAACTTCTAATAAATCTCAAAAATGTCATATTGGCATTATGTGTGTTAAAGTCTTTAGATGAGACATAAGGATATCTTTTCCAACTACTCTTGACCCTCATTTTCTTTATTTCCTCCGTGACATGCTTCAACATGTCTCCTCTATAATTGTTTCTATCACTTCTCTTCAAAGACTTCATCTTTTCTTCCTTTCTCTTCCACGGTTCCCACACTCTTCTTCTCATTTCTTTGCTGAAGCAAAATACTTAGAGAACTTCTTCAAGGCAGCCATAAAAATCAGCCACCATCACCTCCATTTGAGCAAGAATTTCAGTCATACCGAAGTAAAGGAACCTGTTTTGAAGCCATTTCAAGCTTCCAACTAACCATAATCCGAGGTTAGAATCTTATGAACAAATTTAGTCTTTCATTTATAAATTTTCTTTTATACTAAAGGATTATTCAAATTTACGTTCTTAAACCTAAGTATATGTTTGTTGCTATTTTGGAGCATATGTATGAAGTCTAAGTGTATATGCCCTAGACAGAAAATTTATATTGTTAAACTTTGTAATACCCCTATGGGCAGTGGTTATTTCTTGAAATTCTAAGATTAAATTAAAATGAATTTTATGAATTGGTTTGCATATTTGAAAAGTAGCATCCTAGGCTTTCTAACGAGCTATCATAAACCTAAATCGGAGTTGTATTTTATTTTCTAAGAATTATTCAATTTTTGTATTGGAAACTAGTAAATCTGCCAGTTTGTTATGGTATACCAGCTGCTAACCTGAACCAAGAACCCATCTTTGCTCACCACCTAATTCTTTAATGTCTTGCAACCTTTCCAATATTATCCTAAGTGATTGATGAATCTTATTAGGGACTAAAACATATAGATTACTTGTTCACATTTTATATTGTGTTAAGACAAAAATTGTTTACTGTGGTATTCAAAAGAGATTTATATAAAAGCTTTAATGGCATACTAGTAAGATAGGTTTACACATGATTTATTTATGAATGTAGTTGTATGTTGTGCTTTAGTTTTAATTGTCCTTATGCACGCCTTAGGATCAAGGGAGTATGGAGCTAACGTTAATTGATTCCAGGATTAAGAGACTATTGATAAGCTTAAAAGGTAGGGATTCTATTACTCATCTTTTGTGAGGTTTTTATAGAATTAAAATTGATTGTTTTGCCGCAATATATATATCTATGTTGAACTAATATTATATGAGTATCACATATGAAACTATGACATGGACTCGTCTTGTATTGTACGGCGAGGAACATAATGAATTGACACATGTTATAAATTGAGAAGCATGGTTAGGAAAACCAACTCTATTGATAATGATTCAATATAGAGAAATTGTGAGACATGAAGAGGGCGACGGTTACGTCCTTGGGCATGAATACCCAAAAAGGTAAAATAGGGGGAAGGTGATGACGCTTCCTTGGGTTGAAAGTCCCAAAACACACTGTACAGGAATCGATTTGGTGAGGACTCGGGGCTTGATGTCCCCTCACCGGAACACCCTTGGTATGTTTATAGGGTGATCAAGTGCGCCCATTTGGGTTTCGATGAGTTGAGTGATACTCAATTTAACATGGATACCTAGGAACAATGATGATTGGTAATATTTGTATAAATGTGTAATTATGACACTTGGTAATGATTAACTACGGTATCCATAAGATGTGATCATAATAAACCTCATAATCTGAAATATGATGTGACTTACTGACCATGCAGGTTTTAATGTGGTAATGATAAAAACCTAAAGGTGAGTAATGGCTTTCTCTACTGAGCATAGTGTTGCTCATACCCTTATGTTTATATCTTTTCAGGACTCACTAAGTGTGAGGTGGCTACGAGAAATATAGTTGAGGAAGTGATGTAACTATATTACATTGGGACTGCTTCAATCGTTGAGAATGTTCTTCATGATAATGTAAGCATCAATTGTTACTTTCTGTGACTGTATTATAATGTGTTGAGGGTTAAAATGATGATGACAACAGTTTATATTATTAAATTTAAGGTGCTACATTAAAACTGTGGTTTATTTATCGTTTATATTTTTATTTTTGAGTTGAGAGTTTTCATTTAAGTCCCGGGCAAATTTTATTTTTAAGGTTTTACTTTTATTATTTATTTTTATTTTATCTCATTAAAAACTGTTAACCCCCACATAGGGGCGTTATAGAATTTTTGGTATCAGAGCCTAGGTTCGGTTAACCTAGGGAGTGTAGCACCACTTTAAAAAAAAAATATTTTTGAGATGGTTTTGAAGCTGAATTTTCATTGTCATCATCAAAATGAACCTTCACATTGATTTATACAGTTTAGAAGGATGTAACATGGAAAGGCCATAGAATGAAAATATTAATAGTTATATGAGTACAATAATTATATAGAAGGAAAGTATTAATAGTTATGAGGGAATGATAATTATATGGAATGAGTTTATAAGTAGAATGCTTATGAGAGATTCGTATAATATTTGGATCTATAAACATATCTAATTCGTATAAACGATGAGAAATTCGTGTAGATACAAGGATTTAATAGCCTTTTATTTTGTGAAAAACAATAAGAAATATAAGGCTTGATTTATTGATTTTAAAGTTTGGCATAGATATGCCAAATTTTTCGTAATTGATTCAAACCTAAGTAATGATTATGTGTGGATTCGATGGAGCACATAAGTGTCAATAACTTTTCTTGAAAGTTCTATTTATTTGAGGAATATGATATAAGTTGGGAATCATGGTATTGAATCTTGAGAGAGATAAATGTTAGACTTTTGGTCTGTTGAGACTGTGTAAAGTCTAGAATGCATGAATCTCAAAATTGGAATATTTCGTTACGTACATTGTATTTAAGTGTATCAGTGAATCTTTTGGTTACCTAAGGTTTTGTTATATGAGGAAATTATATATTGTATGAGTAGAATTGTGGGGATTGTAGATGTTCTTAAGTAGTAACATCTAGTGTCTTTGTTCATTGATATGGTCTACGTTGGAAGACGTAAATCGTATTGATTTCAAGGTTAGTCACATTCTAAACCCTTGGTAGTAATGATGATGAATCCATTGATAGATGTTGAGTATTAGGAATAACATATGGGTGTATGCATTGTTCAATAAGGTTTTGATTAAAACAAAATTATTTGAGTTGCTGGATCATTCAGGAAGATCCTTGTTGTCGTTAAATTAGATTTGTTGTTTATAGTTAACTTTATCTATAGTGGACTTTGAATTGGGTTTAAGATTTATACAAATTGGTTTTCAATTTTATGTTTGTTATTTAACTCGTTCCAAATGTGTTAAGGCCCGAAACAACCTGACCATTTTCAACTTAGAACATTTGGGCCTAGTTCAAATCTTAAATCAGTTTGATTCACACTGTCTCTCCCACGTGGTCTCTATACGTGTCATATACAGTGGTTTAATTATTGTTTACATATACGTTTACTGTGCGTAAGACCTTATTTCTCCGAGTTTACTTTTTTTCTCTTAATTTGTTATTTTTTCTCTAAATCGCAAATCCTCTTCTTTTTCATTAAAAATTCTTCTTTTCCTCTAAAAGAAGAAGGAATTCTAGGATTCTGCAATTTACTATCTTAATTTTTCCTTTCTATTTACTCTTCTTTCATCTCATCATGGACCCAAAGTACCAACACATGAGAAAGTATTTCCCATCACTCTCCCAAAAGATTCTCAGAAAGAAATATAAGGCTAGAATTACTCGGTTGTGGATTCTTATGCGTTTTGGTATCCCTTGTGATGTGAGAATGTTGATAGAGGGGAAAATCCGTCCGAGTGACTTTAGTCAAGATGTCGGTTTACCAGGAACAGGTACCAGTCGTAGTGCAATGAAAAGAAGAGCTCGTGCCATCGTGGTCACTTGTAACAAATGTGGAAGACAAAATTGTAACGGTAAATGTACTTCACCTGGTTATATGTCTACGAATAGAGAGGATAAAATAAGGTTTTGTAGGGATGGACTTTCAAAGGAGAACTTGGATAGCATCCATCCTCCTCTCCACGGTCACCCTAGTGGATATGTTCAAGGAGCTATTTTTAAACTCTGGCCTAAATTTTATACAGAAAGACAACGCCTCAGGAATATGGTATTTCTAGATCCTGTTTGTCAAGCCATAAGAAAATTGGATGGGGAATAAGTCATCGCTCTATAAAGGTTATTTAGTCTTTACTTATTTGAAGCAGTTTTAGCTGATGTTCAACAGTTTGTGTTTTTCTTTTACTCAGAATATTTGCTTTTGTGTTTGAAATAATTGTGATTATTAGATTGATACAGTAAGTGTTAATATCTTATTTAATTTATGATTTTCTTAAATATATATATAATAAAATATATTATCTTATCAGACACGTTACATACGGTACAGTAATATGTTTGAATTTTGAAAAGCTTATCCAGATATTTCAAGATTTGTGTCTCAAATTTCAAAAGTTCTACAGTATTTGTCGTTTATATTAAATTTCTAGACTTGGTGTATATTTGTCAAAAAGTCTACAGTTGTGTCATGAGGGTCTTCTGTCGAATTGTTCTCAATTGTCAAAAGTTATACAATTAGAGTCTAATCTTTTTCAAAAAGTGAATCAGATTTTCTGTAAACTATCAATCACCTTATCTTACTTTCTTATCCGCACAAGATTTTGTTTAAATCTTTGGATTACCTTTTCATTATCTACTCGTCTATCTCTTTAGCCCTTCTTGTATATTTCTCATCTTTAAAATCTCATATAGAACCCGAAGTCTAAGTGGAGCAGACATTAAACAACCACTTCTATAAACCAAATATGTCTACCTCCCAGTCCACGAAGAAAATAAAGAATGTCTGTGTCTTTTGTGGTTCCAGCCTTGGAAAAGATAAAGCTTATTTAGAAGCTGCAAATCACTTAGGGCAAGTCCTAGCACACAAGAAGATTAACATAATCTATGGGGGTGGTAGTATAAAAATGATGGTAAATATGGCACTAGCAGCTAGGTCTAGCGACGCTACTGATGTAAGAATTTGGCCTCATATTCCAGTTGAAGGAAACCTTTGTAAGGAAGCCATAGGTAAGGGAGAAGGAGTCAGGAGTATCCCTAAAAATTTTAAAGACATAATCTATAATTCTGATGCTTTTATAGCATTACCTGGTGGTCTAGGTACTCTTGAGGAAATATTTATAGTTGCTTGTGGGCAATTGTTGGGCTTTTATTCCAAACCTTTGGGTCTGCTGAACGTAAAGGATTTTTATGACGGTCTTTTGAAATTTCTAGATTACGCTGTGGAAGAAAACATCACTACAGAATCGGAGAGACAAATCTTTGTTACTGCTTCAACAGCTGAGGAATTGATAGATAAAATGCAAATCATACATCCAGAATCCGACACTGCAACATCCAAGCTTGAATGGGAAAGGGAAAGCCGGGAGCGGCCAATTGATTTGAATCTCCATCTGTAATCTTTTTGTTTTATCTTTGGCATGTAGGCATGTGTGTCCGTATTTCATGTGTTACGAATAACCGTTTGCCTTGTATTCTGTGTTTCTTGTGGTACGTCGTTGTTAAATCTTTTAGATTCATTGAGCCTAATGCCGGGATGGCTGGATACGGAGTACTTGATGCTCTCGAAACGCATCCTTCTTAAGGTCCGATCTTTTGTTTATCGATGTTTTTGTATCCTCTAAGCATGCATGATATGGATAGCTGGTATACGGAGTGCCTTGTACTCTCGAAACGTATCCGTATTATGTTTGTAATGTGTAATATTCTGTTAATATTATGTGGAAGTACCAGAGTCAGTTATGAGGATATTCCATATGAAATATGAGTATATTATTTGGATTGAATGTTTGTGTCATGAGAATAGCTGTTTAATGAAAAATATGTCGGGTTTGTCTGCAACTCTGAGATTCCGTTTAATATCTCTATGAGTAAGTTTAATGTATAGTTTTGAATAAAAGCGTTTGTGATATATGTTTTATGATTATGTTTTAGTTTATTAGTTGAGGTATGAAATCAAATATATTTGACTTTTCCTTACTCAAAAAGGAAAAAGAACCTAAAGATGAAGTATATAAAATTTCTCTGGCAATCTCCTTAAATGTGATTGTAAATCACGGTCCATGGACAATGAAGGACTGGAATCATGGTATGGTCAATATGTATGCCTGATCAGATTCTTAGACTATTATACGGTGTTATAAGTTGAAACTTGTCAGAAATACTCTCATTGAGGGATTTAGGAGTAAGATTTATTATGCAAGTAAATAAGTGGAGATACGATAACTTAAATTTGGAGGACAAACAACATTAACGGTTTAGACTCAGAATTGGAATCATAGTGGAATCATAATTTTTACTAGTATTGCTAGAATTGAAATTTCGAGGACGAAATTTCTTTAAGGGGGGTAGAGCTGTGACACCCGTTATTCTCCTAACGGGTATTGAGGTAATTAAATTAATTTTTAATGTATAAAAAAAAATTTGCTTCATTTAAATTTATTTTATAATATTTATTTTTTATCTATTTTTAAGTTTTCTAAAATTCTCCTATATTATTTAGTATGATTACTAAAAAGCCTTAGAACTTCTAATAAATCTCAAAAATGTCATATTGGCATTATGTGTGTTAAAGTCTTTAGATGAGACATAAGGATATCTTTTCCAACTACTCTTGACCCTCATTTTCTTTATTTCCTCCGTGACATGCTTCAACATGTCTCCTCTATAATTGTTTCTATCACTTCTCTTCAAAGACTTCATCTTTTCTTCCTTTCTCTTCCACGGTTCCCACACTCTTCTTCTCATTTCTTTGCTGAAGCAAAATACTTAGAGAACTTCTTCAAGGCAGCCATAAAAATCAGCCACCATCACCTCCATTTGAGCAAGAATTTCAGTCATACCGAAGTAAAGGAACCTGTTTTGAAGCCATTTCAAGCTTCCAACTAACCATAATCCGAGGTTAGAATCTTATGAACAAATTTAGTCTTTCATTTATAAATTTTCTTTTATACTAAAGGATTATTCAAATTTACGTTCTTAAACCTAAGTATATGTTTGTTGCTATTTTGGAGCATATGTATGAAGTCTAAGTGTATATGCCCTAGACAGAAAATTTATATTGTTAAACTTTGTAATACCCCTATGGGCAGTGGTTATTTCTTGAAATTCTAAGATTAAATTAAAATGAATTTTATGAATTGGTTTGCATATTTGAAAAGTAGCATCCTAGGCTTTCTAACGAGCTATCATAAACCTAAATCGGAGTTGTATTTTATTTTCTAAGAATTATTCAATTTTTGTATTGGAAACTAGTAAATCTGCCAGTTTGTTATGGTATACCAGCTGCTAACCTGAACCAAGAACCCATCTTTGCTCACCACCTAATTCTTTAATGTCTTGCAACCTTTCCAATATTATCCTAAGTGATTGATGAATCTTATTAGGGACTAAAACATATAGATTACTTGTTCACATTTATATTGTGTTAAGACAAAAATTGTTTACTGTGGTATTCAAAAGAGATTATATAAAAGCTTTAATGGCATACTAGTAAGATAGGTTTACACATGATTTATTTATGAATGTAGTTGTATGTTGTGCTTTAGTTTTAATTGTCCTTATGCACGCCTTAGGATCAAGGGAGTATGGAGCTAACGTTAATTGATTCCAGGATTAAGAGACTATTGATAAGCTTAAAAGGTAGGGATTCTATTACTCATCTTTTGTGAGGTTTTTATAGAATTAAAATTGATTGTTTTGCCGCAATATATATATCTATGTTGAACTAATATTATATGAGTATCACATATGAAACTATGACATGGACTCGTCTTGTATTGTACGGCGAGGAACATAATGAATTGACACATGTTATAAATTGAGAAGCATGGTTAGGAAAACCAACTCTATTGATAATGATTCAATATAGAGAAATTGTGAGACATGAAGAGGGCGACGGTTACGTCCTTGGGCATGAATACCCAAAAAGGTAAAATAGGGGGAAGGTGATGACGCTTCCTTGGGTTGAAAGTCCCAAAACACACTGTACAGGAATCGATTTGGTGAGGACTCGGGGCTTGATGTCCCCTCACCGGAACACCCTTGGTATGTTTATAGGGTGATCAAGTGCGCCCATTTGGGTTTCGATGAGTTGAGTGATACTCAATTTAACATGGATACCTAGGAACAATGATGATTGGTAATATTTGTATAAATGTGTAATTATGACACTTGGTAATGATTAACTACGGTATCCATAAGATGTGATCATAATAAACCTCATAATCTGAAATATGATGTGACTTACTGACCATGCAGGTTTTAATGTGGTAATGATAAAAACCTAAAGGTGAGTAATGGCTTTCTCTACTGAGCATAGTGTTGCTCATACCCTTATGTTTATATCTTTTCAGGACTCACTAAGTGTGAGGTGGCTACGAGAAATATAGTTGAGGAAGTGATGTAACTATATTACATTGGGACTGCTTCAATCGTTGAGAATGTTCTTCATGATAATGTAAGCATCAATTGTTACTTTCTGTGACTGTATTATAATGTGTTGAGGGTTAAAATGATGATGACAACAGTTTATATTATTAAATTTAAGGTGCTACATTAAAACTGTGGTTTATTTATCGTTTATATTTTTATTTTTGAGTTGAGAGTTTTCATTTAAGTCCCGGGCAAATTTTATTTTTAAGGTTTTACTTTTATTATTTATTTTTATTTAT